>CM077650.1:40436261-41036261 GCA_039707465.1 Rhabdophis nuchalis | reverse complement strand
TTAAGAACAGATAACATAGAACAAAGTACAAAATTAAAATCACATTAAATCATATCCTGCGCTAAAACAACTATAAAATACAAACTATCCTAAAAACCCCTTAACCCCATTAAAACAATCATTCCCTAAGAAAACCCTAAAAGAAGAGACTACCCTAGGCCGTCCAAGCAGAAAAAGTGTGTTTTTAATTTTTGACGGAAGGAGCGGAGGTCCGTGGTTGTTCTAATGTCGGGGGGAAGGTCGTTCCAGAGGGCTGGGCCCGCCACAGAGAAGGCCCTTCCCCTGGGCGTCGCCCGCTGACAAAGTCTAGTGGACGGCACCCGGAGAAGTCCCTCTCTGTGGGAGCGAATCAGCCGTGAGGATGTATGGGGCAGGATCCGATCCCGTAGATAGCTAGGTCCCGAGCCATGGAGCGCTTTGAAGATGACAACTAGCACCTTGAAGCGCACCCGAAAGACGACAGGCAGCCAGTCCAGCTCGCGCAAGAGAGGTGTTATGTGGGTGTACCTTGCGGTCCCCATTATAGCTCGCGCGGCTGCATTCTGGACCAGCTGAAGTCTCCGGGTGCACCTCAGGGGGAGCCCCATGTAGAGAGAGTTACAATAGTCCAGTCGGGATGTCACGAGGGCATGAGTGACTGTGCAAAGGGCATCCCGATCCAATAGGGGGCGCAACTGGCGTACCAGGCAAACCTGGTAAAACGCCCTCCTGGCCACGGCTGTCACTTGATCTTCCATGGACAGCCGGGTATCCAGGAGGACACCCAAGTTGCGCGCCCCATCCACAGGGGCAAGATGTTCGCCCCCTATGGCCAGCGATGGAGTCAGCTGGTTGAATCGGGCAGCCGGAAACCACAGCCACTCGGTCTTGGTCGGGTTGAGCTTGAGTCCGTTACTTCCCATCCAGATCCGCACGGCTTCCAGGCACTGGCACATCACCGCTACGGCATCGTTGGGGTGGTTTGGGGTAGATATATACAGCTGCGTATCATCAGCGTAGAGGTGATACTCTACCCCAAAACCACGGATGATCTCGCCCAGCGGCTTCATGTATGCGTTGAACAGGAGAGGCGAGAGGACCGACCCCTGAGGCACCCCACATGTGAGGGGTCTCGAGGTCGACCTCTGCTCTCCTGTCAACACAAATTGCGATCGACCAGAGAGGTAGGAGGAGAACCACCGTAAAACGGTGCCTCCCACCCCCAACCCCCCCAGCCGATGCAATAGGATACCATGGTCGATGGTATCAAAAGCCGCCGAGAGGTCTAACAGGACCAGGATGGAGGAACAACCCCCATCTCTGGCCCTCCAGAGATCATCTACCAACGCGACCAATGCCGTCTCGGTGCTATGCCCGGGCCGAAAGCCGGACTGGCGCGGGTCTAGATAATCAACTTCCTCCAGGTGACGGGGAAACTGTTGTGCCACCACACTCTCAACAACGTTCGCCAAAAAGGGAAGGTTGGAGACGAGACGGTAGTTGGCTAATAAAGCTGGGTCCAAAGAGGGCTTCTTCAGGAGGGGCCTCACCATGGCCTCTTTAAGGGAGGCAGGCAAGAAACCCTCACTTAGAGAAGCGTTGACAACCTCTTGGAGCCAGCCTCGTGTCACCTCCCAGGATGCCAGTACAAGCCAGGAAGGACACGGGTCCAATAAACATGTAGTGGCTCGCAGTCGCCCACGTAACCTGTCCATATCCTCGGAAGTAACGGAGTCAAATTCCTCTCAAACAAGATCTGCCTCGTGCAATCCCACTGGGCCATCAATGGAGACTAACTCGTTCTGGATCTGAGCGATTTTCTCCTGCAGATAAATCACAAATTCCTCTGCTCTGCCCTGTAATGGGGCTTCCCGCACCCTCTGTTGAAGGAGGGAACGGGTCACCCTAAACAGGGCGGCAGGGCGGTTATCTGCGGATGCTATGAGAGTGGCACAATGATGGCGTTTGGCCACTCTCAGCACCACAATGTAAGTCCGTAAATGGGCTCTTACCTGTGTTCGGTCGGATTCAGATCGAGTAGACCTCCATCTTCTCTCTAGGCATCTCTTGTGGCGCTTCATCACCCTTAGCTCCTCGGTGAACCAAGGAGGGCGCGACCCGATCCAAGGCTCCCGTGGTCGCAGTATTCCATGCGGCCACGAGGTCCTCCATCGGGGCGTGGGTCAGGGGTACAGGAAGTGGCCCAAGCGCCGCCTGGAACCCATCAGGGTCCATCAGGCGCCTGGGGCGGAACCGGATAGGCAACTCGGGTTCCGCCTCCCCGCGGTGAGGGGCAGCGGTTGGAAAGTCGAGCCGGAGAAGTGAGTGGTCTGACCATGACAAGGGCGTGATGACTATATCCCCTATACCCAGATCACTCTTCCATTGGCCTGAGACAAAGATGAGATCCGGTGTATGTCCACCCTCGTGAGTGGGGCCTTGAATTAGTTGGGTCAGGTCCATGGCCGTCATGGAAGCCATGAACTCCCGAGCTACCACGGATGGTTCGCCCACCGATGGCAGATTAAAGTCCCCCGTGACTACAAGTCTGGGGGTCTCAACTGCCACCGTAGCGATCACCTCAAGGAGCTCGGGCAGGGCTGCTGCTACATAGCGGGGAGCCAGGTATACAACCAGCAAGCCCAACTGCCTCCCTAGGCCCCACTTCACGCAGAGGGACTCACAACCGGTAGTCTGTGGCACAATGGTCTCTCTCGGCTCAAGACCTTCCCTAACAATAACCGCTACCCCACCACCCCTACCTAGGGCCCGAGGCTGATGAAAAGCGCGGTAACCTGGTGGGCACATTTCAACGAGGGGGAGTCCACCCTCGTGGCCCAACCAGGTCTCCGCAATTCCTGCCAGGTCCGGCTCCCCCTCTGACACAAGGTCATGGACGAGGGGGGCTTTGTTGACCACAGACCTGGCATTACAAAACATCAGCCGCAGGCCCTGGCTCTGTACTCCCTGACCACCTAGCCTACGGGGGTTGTGGCACCTGACCGTTTGCAACCATCGGCCTCGTGCCCCCAACCGGGGAGATGGAATTTGTCTCCCATCGGATCTGCCTCTCTCCACTAACCTCTCGATAGGTAGGCCCTCCATGGAAACGACCCGTGTATCCCCCCTCTTGGCGGATCCATCCGCCTCCTTCCGTAGTCTGCTGGCTCGGCCCATTCCCTTCTTGCTAGTCTCAACCTGTCTACACCCTCCCCCCTCCCTGGTACCCCCTAAAATAGACAAAAGATTTCTAACTAAAAAACCCCTAAGGCCGCGCTTCGCCCACCTCTCCGGATTAATAAATCCCTCATCAAGGCGGGCCCTCGTTAAAGAGGAGGGCCAGACCTGCGAGAGCGGGGACTCTCGCAGTAGCATAAGGTCTGCCTTAGAATACATGATTATAATTATATTATATAAATATAAATATATAAATACACAGACATATAAATATATCAATATATAAGTACATAAATATATAAATACATAGATATAAAAATACAATACAAATACAAATACAAGATATAAAATGGGTGATATAGTTGATTATGGGGAGCATCGTTGGCAATTTAAATGGTAAAAATAGGTGTTAGGAATAATAAATAAATAAATTCACATGCTCAATGAGATATAGTCCGGCTTTGATCTTAAAATTCATCGCAGATGTTAAGATAGTCTGTCTGTCCGGGTGGGGAATCATGAGTGTAATTTGGGGAATAGTTGGGGGAGGGGAGTGGGCAGTCTCTGGAGCCGAGATTTTAAAAGGGCTCTTCTGGCCTTGCGTCCTCTCAGAAAAAAAAAGACCAGGCCAGGACGTTCCTCCTGCTCCTGGCCAGGCCCGGATAACAGTTCTTATAGGCCTCGACCATACCGTTGTTGAAAATCACCAAGTTCTTCCAGTCACCTGGACTCATCTCCTCCTGGAGGCCTCGGGCCGACCACTCTTCCGTCTCCCAGGCCCGGCCTCCCCACAACCAGCGAAGCCCCCGGTCCGGCCCAATGCGGCCCATCCAGAGGCTCCAGTGGGTGGACGATGACACACAGGACGCACAAGCCACGGCCACGTTGTTAAGATCTTCCAGCCGTTCTTTCCGCCGCCCAAAAAAGAGTCTCACCTCCTCCTAGAGGCCTCGGGCCGGCCGCTCTTCTCCCCGCCCGGCCCGGCCCGATCCGGTCTCTCCTCCATTTCCAAGCCTCCCCGGTTGCCGCAACCCAATGGATCGTCCCAGCTCAGCAACGCAGCTCCACAGATCGTCCCAATGCCGCTCCAGCCCCGGCCACCACATCCTCCTGGCCTCCAGCTCGAAATCCAGCTTAGAATCGGCATTCGCATCGGCCTCCTTCTCCTCAGGCCGGCATTCCGACCGCCACGTTCCTGCCGCCATCCACACCCGGTGTCCTCAGCGATATCTCTGCCGCTATCTTACCCTAGAGGACCGTCCAGGTCTCGATCTGCTACTAGGGTAAGCAGCTCACTGGGCCCGGCCCTTGAGAGTGGAAAACAGGCCGGGCAGCATGTTTTTTTTTTTGAGCCAACGAGCTCCGGGACCCAACGGAACTCAGAGGCAGACCGACATCTTCACGCATGCGCAGCTTTTTTTAAAAAAGTTTCCTTCTTATATAGAGAGAGGGAGAAATACAGTAGGTAGGTAGGTAGGCAGGAAAGTAGGTAGGTAGGTAGGTAGGTAGAGGGATAGAGAGGGAGTGGGAGATATACAGGTAGGTAGGTAGGTAGGTAGGTAGGTAGGTAGGTAGGTAGGTAGAAGTATAGAGAGAGAGAAATACAGTAGGTAGCTAGGTAGGTAGAGGGATAGAGAGGGAGTGGGAGAAATACAGTAGGTAGGTAGGTAGGTAGGTAGGTAGGTAGGTAGGTAGGTAGGTAGGTAGGTAGGTAGGTAGGTAGGTAGGTAGAGGGATACAGAGAGAGAGGGAGAAATACAGTAGGTAGGTAGGTAGGTAGAGGGATAGAGAGGGAGAGGGAGAAATACAGTAGGTAGTTAGGTAGGGAGAGGGATAGAGAGGGAGAGGGAGAAATACAATAGGTAGGTAGGTAGATAGAGGGATAGAAATGCAGTAGGTAGGTAGGTAGAGGAATAGAGAGAGAGGGAGAAATACAATATGTAGGTAGGAAAATAGAGGGATAGAAATGCAGTAGGTAGGTAGGTAGAGGAATAGAGAGAGGGAGGGAGAAATACGGTAGGTAGGTAGGCAGAGAGAGGGAGAAATACAGTAGGTAGGTAGAAGGATAGAGAGAGGGAGAAGATGGATTACCTGCTGAATTCTATAAAGATTTTAAAGAACTAATAATACCAAAACTGCAAAAACTATTTAATGGAATTTTACATGGTGGAGAAGTCCCGATGTCATGGAATAAGACAGTAATATCTATAATTCCTAAACCTGATAAAGATCTTGAGAGGATCGAGTCCTACCGACCCATTTCTTTAATCAACCAAGATGCAAAAATATTTACAGCTATTATAAGTAATAGATTAAATAGTTTTATAGATAAATATATAAGTTATAATCAAGTAGGTTTTGTTAAAGGTAGATATATGAGTGATATAATTAGAAGAGTATTGAACATTATAGATGTAGCTGAAAATAATGGTGATGAAATAGGTATAATATCGTTAGATATTTTTAAAGCCTTTGATTCTGTACAATGGGATACTATTAAGGTAATTATTGAGGCATTAGGCTTTGGTAATAAATTTATACATGTTACTTCAAAATTGTATCAAAAAAGTAGTGCAAAGGTAAAGGTGAATGGAACAATGACGGGAGAGATTAAATTGGAAGCAGGTACGAGACAAGGATGTCCCTTGTCCCCAACATTATTCTTGTTAGTTATGGAGGTTTTGATTAAATTGATAGAAGCAGATGAAGAATTGGAAGGGTACAAAGGATATAAGATAAATTTGTATGCGGATGATACCTTGATTATTTTGAAAGATATAGAGAAAGATTTAAAGAGGATAAATAAACATTTGATAGAATTTGAAGAAATGACAGGTTTAAAGGTAAATTGGTTAAAATCTGAATTACTAATGAATAAAGATGGTAAGGAGTGGGAGAGTATGCAAGAACAATTTGGGATAAGAGTTAAGAATACATTGAAATACTTGGGGATAACACTTTCACTTAAAGTTAGAGAATTGAAAAAAATTAATTATGAGGTGATGTTGAAGGAAGTAGAGAAAAAGATAGATAAATATAAAGAGATAAAGTTGTCTTGGTTTGGTAGAATTGCAATGTGTAAAATGATGTTGTTACCAAAGTTTAATTTTTTATTTGAGATGCTACCATTAAATTTGACAGAGAAAGATATAGAAGAATATCAGAAGAAATTAGATAAATTCTGTAATGGTGGGAAAAAACCAAGACTAATGAAGAAAATGTGGTATCAAAATCAAAAAGAAGGTGGATTGGGAATTCCCAATCTACTTAATTATTATCGGGCGTATAATATTCGAACCGTGATAAAAATACTTAAAGGTGGAGATGGTCATTGGGGAGATCTGGAGTTAAAAGATATTAAGAGATTTGGGTCTATATGGTTTTTAGATAGAGCAAAAACAAAAAAGGCAATTAATAGTTATTGGTTAAAGGGGCTGAGTAAAATTTGGAATAAATTTGTTAAAAAACTGATCCCGGATATAGCCTTCTTGGGGAAGACAACTGAAAGTTGGCCGATTAAAACTAATATAAGTCGGGATAAAGTAATTGAGGATGAAAATATAGGAAATATAGTAAATTGGTTAAGAGCTCTAGGAATTGAGAGTAGGAAAAAAAAAGTAATTCAAAAATTGGAGTTGAATTGGTTCGAAAAAATACAGGTAGAAAAATGGACCACGAAAGTAAGGGGAATATGTAAAATAGATAGAAGTAAAACTAAATTTGAAAGTTTAGTATCTCAAATTATTAAGGATGAAATTGGGTTAAAAGGACTCGTTAGTAAGATATATAAGATTATAAACTTCGATGGAAATCCACAAATGGTAATGAAAAGGAATTGGGAGGAAGACCTTAAGATTAAAATATTGGATGTGGATTGGAATGAGAATTGGAAGGGTCGAATCATGAGGACTTTGTCTATAAGGATTAAAGAGCATAATTTTAAGGTTGTTTGGAAATGGTATTGGACCCCATTAAGACTATCATTGATAGATAAAAAAATGAGTGATAAATGTTGGAGATGTAATATGGAATTGGGAACTTATGAACATATGTGGTATAAATGTGTGAAAATTAAAAAGTTTTGGCAGCAATTAGAAAGAACGATGTGTGAAATGATGAAAAGAATAATAATATTGAGATCAGAAACTATATTGTTATTGATAATTAATGAACTAGAGTTAACAAAACATGAGAAAGAATTGATTAGAATTATGATTATAATGGGTAGAATTGTAATAGCAAGATATTGGAAAATAGAGGTAAATATTAAAATAGAAGAATGGTACTGTGAAATGTGGAAATTAGCCTTAAATGATAAAATGACGTGCGATATTAAATTTAGAGAGGGGGTTTATAAAAAAGATATCTTTTGGAAGACTTGGAAGCCATTTGTGGACTATGCACTTGGAACTTTGGATGCCTCGACGCCTGTACCTAGAGAACGTGGATTTTGGAGATCTTAAAGATAATAGAAGATACTTGAAACCAACTTTTCCTTTTGTTTTGTACAGCACTGGGTGAAATATTGTAAAATATTATAAAAATTTCAATTAAAAAAAAAAGAGAGAGGGAGAAATACAGTGGGTAGCTAGGTAGATAGAGGGATAGAGAGGGAGAGGGTGAAATACAGTAGGTAGGTAGGTAGGTAGCTAGAGGGATAGAGAGAGAGGGAGAAATACAGGTAGGTAGGTAGAGGGATAGAGAGAGAGAGGGAGAAATACAGTAGGTAGATAGGTAGGTAGGTGGATAGAGAGAGAGAGGGATAAATACAGTAGGTATGTAGGTAGGAAGGTATGTAGAAGGTTATATATAGAGAGGTAGAAATACAGTAGGTAGGTAGGCAGGAAAGTAGGTAGGTAGGTAGAGTGATAGAGAGGGAGTGGGAGATATACAGGTAGGTCGGTAGGTAGGTAGGTAGGTAGGTAGGTAGGTAGGTAGGTAGGTAGGTAGGTAGGTAGGTAGGTAGGTAGAAGTATATAGAGAGAGAGAAATACAGTAGGTAGCTAGGTAGGTAGAGGGATAGAGAGGGGGAGGGAGAAATACAGTAGGTACGTAGGTAGGAAGGTAGGTAGGCAGGTAGGTAGGTAGAGGGATAGAGAGGGAGATAGAGAGGGATAAATACAGGTAGGTAGTTAAGTAGGTAGAGGGATAGAGAGGGAGAGGGAGAAATTCAGTAGGTAGGTAGGTAGGTAGGTAGGTAGGTAGGTAGGTAGGTAGGTAGGTAGGTAGGTAGGTAGAGGGATATAGAGAGAGAGGGAGAAATACAGTAGGTAGGTGGTAGGTAGGTAGGGGGATAGAGAGAGAGAAATACAATAGTTCGGTACGTAGATAGGTAGAGGTTTAGAGAGAGGGAGAAATACGGTAGGTAGGTAGGTAGGTAGGTAGGTAGGTAGGTAGGTAGGTAGGTAGGTAGGTAGAGGGATAGAGAGAGATAGGCAGAAATACAGTAGGTAGGTATGTAGGTCGGTCAAGAGAGGGAGAAATAATATAGGTAGGTAGGTAGATAGAGGGATAGAAATGCAGTAGGTAGAGAGGGAGGTAGAGGAACAGAGAGAGAGGGAGAAATACAATATGTAGGTAGGTAGATAGAGGGATAGAAATGCAGTACGTAGGTAGGTAGGTAGAGGGATATATAGAGAGAGGGAGAAATACAGTAGGGAGGTAGGTAGGTTGGTAGGAAAGTAGGTAGGTAGGTAGGTAGGTAGGTAGAGGGATACAGAGAGAGAGGGAGAAATACAGTAGGTAGGCAGGTAGGTAGGTAGAGGGATAGAGAGGGAGATAGAGAGGGAGCGGGAAAAATACAGGTACGTAGTTAGGTAGGTAGAGGGATAGAGAGGGAGAGGGAGAAATACAGTAGGTTTGTATGTAGGAATGTGGAGAGAGGGAGAAATACAATAGGTAGGTAGGTAGGTAGATAGAAGGATAGAAATACAGTAGGTAGGTAGGTAGTTAGGTAGGTAGAAGAATAGAGAGAGGGAGGGAGAAATACGATAGGTAGGTAGGTAGGTAGGTAGGTAGGTAGGTAGGTAGGTAGGTAGGTAGAGAGAGGGAGAAATACAGTAGGTAGGTAGGTAGGTAGAGGGATAGAGAGGGAGATAGAGAGGGAGAGGGAAAAATACAGGAACATAGTTAGGTAGGTAGAGGGATAGAGAGGGAGAGGGAGAAATACAGTAGGTAGGTAGGTAGGTAGGTAGGTAGGTAGGTAGGTAGGTAGGTAGGTAGGTAGGTTGGTAGGTTGGTAGGTAGGTAGGTAGGTAGAGGAATAGAGAGAGATAGGGAGAAATACAGTAGGTAGTTTTGTAGGTAGGTCAAGAGAGGGAGAAATAAAATAGGTAGGTAGGTAGATAGAGGGATAGAAATGCAGTAGGTAGGTAGGGAGGTAGAGGAACAGAGAGAGACGGAGAAATACAATATGTAGGTAGGTAGATAGAGGGATAGAAATGCAGTAGGTAAGTATGTAGGTACGTAGAGGGATAGAGAGGGAGAGGGAGATATCCAGGTAGGTAGGTAGGTAGAAAGATAGAGAGGGAGAGGGAGAAATACAGTAGGTAGCTAGGTAGGTAGGTACGTAGTTAGAAGGATAGAGAGAGAGAGGGAGAAATACAGTAGGTAGGTAGGTACTAAGGAAGGTAGGTAGGTAGGTAGGTAGGTAGGTAGGTATAGGGATAGAGAGGGAGATAGAGAGGGAGAGGGAGAAATACAGGTAGGTAGTTAGGTAGGTAGAGGGATAGAGAGGGAGAGGGAGAAATACAGTAGGTAGGTAGGTAGTTAGGTAGGTAGGTAGGTAGGTAGGTAGAGGGATATAGAGAGAGAGGGAGAAATACAGTAGGTAGGTAGGTAGGTAGGCAGGAAAGTAGGTAGGTAGGTAGGTAGAGGGATAGAGAGGGAGTGGGAGATATACAGGTAGGTAGGTATGTAGGTAGGTAGGTAGGGGGATAGAGAGAGAGAGGGAGAAATACAGTAGGTAGGTAGGTAGGCAGGAAAGTAGGTAGGTAGAGGGATAGAGAGGGAGTGGGAGATATACAGGTAGGTAGGTAGGTATGTAGGTAGGTAGGTAGGTTGGTAGGTAGGTAGGTAGGTAGGTAGACGTATACAGAGAGAGAGAAATACAGTAGGTAGCTAGGTAGGTAGAGGGATAGAGAGGGAGAGGGAGAAATACAGTAGGTAGGTAGGTAGGTAAGTAGGTAGGTAGGTAGGTAGGTAGGTAGGTAGGTAGGTAGGTAGGTAGGTAGGTAGGTAGGAAAGTAGGTAGGTAGATAGGTAGATAGGTAGGTAGGTAGAGGGATACAGAGAGAGAGGGAGAAATACAGTAGGTAGGCAGGTAGGCAGGAAAGTAGGTAGGTAGGTAGGTAGAGGGATAGAGAGGGAGATAGAGAGGGAGAGGGAAAAATACAGGTACGTAGTTAGGTAGGTAGAGGGATAGAGAGGGAGAGGGAGAAATACAGTAGGTAGGTAGGTAGGTAGGTAGGTAGAGGAATAGAGAGAGGGAGGGAGAAATACGGTAGGTAGGTAGGTAGGCAGAGAGGGAGAAATACAGTAGGTAGGTAGGTAGAAGGATAGAGAGAGAGGGAGAAATACAGTAGGTAGGTTGGTAGGTAGATAGGTAGGTAGGTAGGTAGGTAGGTAGGTAGGTAGGTAGGTAGAGGGATAGAGAGAGATAGGGAGAAATACAGTAGGTATGTATGTAGGTAGGTCAAGAGAGGGAGAAATACAATAGGTAGGTAGGTAGATAGAGGGATAGAAATGCAGTAGGTAGGTAGGGAGGTAGAGGAATAGAGAGAGAGGGAGAAATACAATATGTAGGTAGGTAGATAGAGGGATAGAAATGCAGTAGGTAGGTAGGTAGGTAGGTAGAGGGATATATAGAGAGAGGGAGAAATACAGTAGGTAGGAAGGTAGGAAAGTATGTAGGTACGTAGAGGGATAGAGAGGGAGAGGGAGATATCCAGGTAGGTAGGTAGGTAGAAGGATAGAGAGAGAGAGGGAGAAATACAGTAGGTAGCTAGGTAGGTAGAGGGGTAGAGAGGTAGAGGGAGAAATACAGTAGGTAGGTAGGTATGTAGGTACGTAGTTAGAGGGATAGAGAGAGAGAGGGAGAAATACAGTAGGTAGGTAGGTACTAAGGAAGGAAGGTAGGTAGGTAGGTAGGTAGGTAGGTATAGGGATAGAGAGGGAGATAGAGAGGGAGAAATAAAGGTAGGTAGTTAGGTAGGTAGAGGGATAGAGAGGGAGAGAGAAATACAGTAGGTAGGTAGGTAGGTAGGTAGGTAGGTAGGTAGGTAGGTAGGTAGGTAGGTAGGAAAGTAGGTAGGTAGATAGGTAGATAGGTAGGTAGGTAGAGGGATACAGAGAGAGAGGGAGAAATACAGTAGGTAGGCAGGTAGGCAGGAAAGTAGGTAGGCAGGTAGGTAGAGGGATAGAGAGGGAGTGGGAGATATACAGGTAGGTAGGTAGGTAGGTAGGTAGGTAGGTAGGTAGGTAGAAGTATATATACAGAGAGAAATACAGTAGGTAGCTAGGTAGGTAGAGGGATAGAGAGGTTGAGGGAGAAATACAGTAGGTAGGTAGGTAGGTAGGTAGGTAGGTAGGTAGGTAGGTAGGTAGGTAGAGGGATATAGAGAGAGAGGGAGAAATACAGTAGGTAGGTAGGTAGGCAGGAAAGTAGGTAGGTAGGTAGGTAGGTAGGTAGGTAGGTAGGTAGGTAGGTAGGGGGATAGAGAGGGAGTGGGAGATATACAGGTAGGTCGGTAGGTAGGTAGGTAGGTAGGTAGGTAGGTAGGTAGGTAGGTAGAAGTATATATAGAGAGAGAAATACAGTAGGTAGCTAGGTAGGTAGAGGGATAGAGAGGGGGAGGGAGAAATACAGTAGGTACGTAGGTAGGAAGGTAGGTAGGCAGGTAGGTAGGTAGAGGGATAGAGAGGGAGATAGAGAGGGATAAATACAGGTAGGTAGTTAAGTAGGTAGAGGGATAGAGAGGGAGAGGGAGAAATTCAGTAGGTAGGTAGGTAGGTAGGTAGGTAGGTAGGTAGGTAGGTAGGTAGGTAGGTAGGTAGGTAGAGGGATATATAGAGAGAGGGAGAAATACAGTAGGTAGGTGGTAGGTAGGTAGGGGGATAGAGAGAGAGAAATACAATAGTTCGGTACGTAGATAGGTAGAGGTTTAGAGAGAGGGAGAAATACGGTAGGTAGGTAGGTAGGTAGGTAGGTAGGTAGGTAGGTAGGTAGGTAGGTAGAGGGATAGAGAGATAGGCAGAAATACAGTAGGTAGGTATGTAGGTCGGTCAAGAGAGGGAGAAATAATATAGGTAGGTAGGTAGATAGAGGGATAGAAATGCAGTAGGTAGAGAGGGAGGTAGAGGAACAGAGAGAGGGAGAAATACAATATGTAGGTAGGTAGATAGAGGGATAGAAATGCAGTAAGTAGGTAGGTAGGTAGAGGGATATATAGAGAGAGGGAGAAATACAGTAGGGAGGTAGGGAGGTTGGTAGGAAAGTAGGTAGGTAGCTAGGTAGGTAGGTAGGTAGGTAGAGGGATACAGAGAGAGAGGGAGAAATACAGTAGGTAGGCAGGTAGGTAGGTAGAGGGATAGAGAGGGAGATAGAGAGGGAGCGGGAAAAATACAGGTACGTAGTTAGGTAGGTAGAGGGATAGAGAGGGAGAGGGAGAAATACGGTAGGTTTGTATGTAGGAATGTGGAGAGAGGGAGAAATACAATAGGTAGGTAGGTAGATAGAAGGATAGAAATACAGTAGGTAGGTAGGTAGTTAGGTAGGTAGAAGAATAGAGAGAGGGAGGGAGAAATACGATAGGTAGGTAGGTAGGTAGGTAGGTAGGTAGGTAGGTAGGTAGGTAGGTAGGTAGGTAGGTAGGTAGAGAGAGGGAGAAATACAGTAGGTAGCTAGGTAGGTAGAGGGATAGAGAGGGAGATAGAGAGGGAGAGGGAAAAATACAGGAACATAGTTAGGTAGGTAGAGGGATAGAGAGGGAGAGGGAGAAATACAGTAGGTAGGTAGGTAGGTAGGTAGGTAGGTAGGTAGGTAGGTAGGTAGGTAGGTAGGTAGGTTGGTAGGTTGGTAGGTAGGTAGGTAGGTAGAGGAATAGAGAGAGATAGGGAGAAATACAGTAGGTAGGTATGTAGGTAGGTCAAGAGAGGGAGAAATAAAATAGGTAGGTAGGTAGATAGAGGGATAGAAATGCAGTAGGTAGGTAGGGAGGTAGAGGAACAGAGAGGGACGGAGAAATACAATATGTAGGTAGGTAGATAGAGGGATAGAAATGCAGTAGGTAAGTATGTAGGTACGTAGAGGGATAGAGAGGGAGAGGGAGATATCCAGGTAGGTAGGTAGGTAGAAAGATAGAGAGGGAGAGGGAGAAATACAGTAGGTAGCTAGGTAGGTAGGTACGTAGTTAGAAGGATAGAGAGAGAGAGGGAGAAATACAGTAGGTAGGTAGGTACTAAGGAAGGTAGGTAGGTAGGTAGGTAGGTAGGTAGGTAGGTATAGGGATAGAGAGGGAGATAGAGAGGGAGAGGGAGAAATACAGGTAGCTGGTTAGGTAGGTAGAGGGATAGAGAGGGAGAGGGAGAAATACAGTAGGTAGGTAGGTAGTTAGGTAGGTAGGTAGGTAGGTAGGTAGAGGGATATAGAGAGAGAGGGAGAAATACAGTAGGTAGGTAGGTAGGTAGGCAGGAAAGTAGGTAGGTAGGTAGGTAGAGGGATAGAGAGGGAGTGGGAGATATACAGGTAGGTAGGTATGTAGGTAGGTAGGTAGGGGGATAGAGAGAGAGAGGGAGAAATACAGTAGGTAGGTAGGTAGGCAGGAAAGTAGGTAGGTAGAGGGATAGAGAGGGAGTGGGAGATATACAGGTAGGTAGGTAGGTAGGTAGGTAGGTTGGTAGGTAGGTAGGTAGACGTATACAGAGAGAGAGAAATACAGTAGGTAGCTAGGTAGGTAGAGGGATAGAGAGGGAGAGGGAGAAATACAGTAGGTAGGTAGGTAGGTAAGTAGGTAGGTAGGTAGGTAGGTAGGTAGAGGGATACAGAGAGAGAGGGAGAAATACAGTAGGTAGGCAGGTAGGCAGAGAGGGAGAAATACAGTAGGTAGGTAGGTAGAAGGATAGAGAGAGAGGGAGAAATACAGTAGGTAGGTTGGTAGGTAGATAGGTAGGTAGGTAGGTAGGTAGGTAGGTAGGTAGAGGGATAGAGAGAGATAGGGAGAAATACAGTAGGTATGTATGTAGGTAGGTCAAGAGAGGGAGAAATACAATAGGTAGGTAGGTAGATAGAGGGATAGAAATGCAGAAATACAGAGATAGGCAGAAATACAGTAGGTAGGTATGTAGGTAGGTCAAGAGAGGGAGAAATAAAATAGGTAGGTAGGTAGATAGAGGGATAGAAATGCAGTAGGTAGGTAGGGAGGTAGAGGAACAGAGAGGGACGGAGAAATACAATATGTAGGTAGGTAGATAGAGGGATAGAAATGCAGTAGGTAAGTATGTAGGTACGTAGAGGGATAGAGAGGGAGAGGGAGATATCCAGGTAGGTAGGTAGGTAGAAAGATAGAGAGGGAGAGGGAGAAATACAGTAGGTAGCTAGGTAGGTAGGTACGTAGTTAGAAGGATAGAGAGAGAGAGGGAGAAATACAGTAGGTAGGTAGGTACTAAGGAAGGTAGGTAGGTAGGTAGGTAGGTAGGTAGGTAGGTATAGGGATAGAGAGGGAGATAGAGAGGGAGAGGGAGAAATACAGGTAGCTGGTTAGGTAGGTAGAGGGATAGAGAGGGAGAGGGAGAAATACAGTAGGTAGGTAGGTAGTTAGGTAGGTAGGTAGGTAGGTAGGTAGAGGGATATAGAGAGAGAGGGAGAAATACAGTAGGTAGGTAGGTAGGTAGGCAGGAAAGTAGGTAGGTAGGTAGGTAGAGGGATAGAGAGGGAGTGGGAGATATACAGGTAGGTAGGTATGTAGGTAGGTAGGTAGGGGGATAGAGAGAGAGAGGGAGAAATACAGTAGGTAGGTAGGTAGGCAGGAAAGTAGGTAGGTAGAGGGATAGAGAGGGAGTGGGAGATATACAGGTAGGTAGGTAGGTAGGTAGGTAGGTTGGTAGGTAGGTAGGTAGACGTATACAGAGAGAGAGAAATACAGTAGGTAGCTAGGTAGGTAGAGGGATAGAGAGGGAGAGGGAGAAATACAGTAGGTAGGTAGGTAGGTAAGTAGGTAGGTAGGTAGGTAGGTAGGTAGAGGGATACAGAGAGAGAGGGAGAAATACAGTAGGTAGGCAGGTAGGCAGAGAGGGAGAAATACAGTAGGTAGGTAGGTAGAAGGATAGAGAGAGAGGGAGAAATACAGTAGGTAGGTTGGTAGGTAGATAGGTAGGTAGGTAGGTAGGTAGGTAGGTAGGTAGAGGGATAGAGAGAGATAGGGAGAAATACAGTAGGTATGTATGTAGGTAGGTCAAGAGAGGGAGAAATACAATAGGTAGGTAGGTAGATAGAGGGATAGAAATGCAGAAATACAGAGATAGGCAGAAATACAGTAGGTAGGTATGTAGGTAGGTCAAGAGAGGGAGAAATAAAATAGGTAGGTAGGTAGATAGAGGGATAGAAATGCAGTAGGTAGGTAGGGAGGTAGAGGAACAGAGAGAGACGGAGAAATACAATATGTAGGTAGGTAGATAGAGGGATAGAAATGCAGTAGGTAAGTATGTAGGTACGTAGAGGGATAGAGAGGGAGAGGGAGATATCCAGGTAGGTAGGTAGGTAGAAAGATAGAGAGGGAGAGGGAGAAATACAGTAGGTAGCTAGGTAGGTAGGTACGTAGTTAGAAGGATAGAGAGAGAGAGGGAGAAATACAGTAGGTAGGTAGGTACTAAGGAAGGTAGGTAGGTAGGTAGGTAGGTAGGTAGGTAGGTAGGTAGGTATAGGGATAGAGAGGGAGATAGAGAGGGAGAGGGAGAAATACAGGTAGGTAGTTAGGTAGGGAGAGGGATAGAGAGGGAGAGGGAGAAATACAGTAGGTAGGTAGGTAGTTAGGTAGGTAGGTAGGTAGGTAGGTAGAGGGATATAGAGAGAGAGGGAGAAATACAGTAGGTAGGTAGGTAGGTAGGCAGGAAAGTAGGTAGGTAGGTAGGTAGAGGGATAGAGAGGGAGTGGGAGATATACAGGTAGGTAGGTATGTAGGTAGGTAGGTAGGGGGATAGAGAGAGAGAGGGAGAAATACAGTAGGTAGGTAGGTAGGCAGGAAAGTAGGTAGGTAGAGGGATAGAGAGGGAGTGGGAGATATACAGGTAGGTAGGTAGGTATGTAGGTAGGTAGGTAGGTTGGTAGGTAGGTAGGTAGACGTATACAGAGAGAGAGAAATACAGTAGGTAGCTAGGTAGGTAGAGGGATAGAGAGGGAGAGGGAGAAATACAGTAGGTAGGTAGGTAGGTAGGTAGGTAAGTAGGTAGGTAGGTAGGTAGGTAGGTAGGTAGGTAGGTAGGTAGGAAAGTAGGTAGGTAGATAGGTAGATAGGTAGGTAGGTAGAGGGATACAGAGAGAGAGGGAGAAATACAGTAGGTAGGCAGGTAGGCAGGAAAGTAGGTAGGTAGGTAGGTAGAGGGATAGAGAGGGAGATAGAGAGGGAGAGGGAAAAATACAGGTACGTAGTTAGGTAGGTAGAGGGATAGAGAGGGAGAGGGAGAAATACAGTAGGTAGGTAGGTAGGTAGGTAGGTAGAGGAATAGAGAGAGGGAGGGAGAAATACGGTAGGTAGGTAGGTAGGCAGAGAGGGAGAAATACAGTAGGTAGGTAGGTAGAAGGATAGAGAGAGAGGGAGAAATACAGTAGGTAGGTTGGTAGGTAGATAGGTAGGTAGGTAGGTAGGTAGAGGGATAGAGAGAGATAGGGAGAAATACAGTAGGTATGTATGTAGGTAGGTCAAGAGAGGGAGAAATACAATAGGTAGGTAGGTAGATAGAGGGATAGAAATGCAGTAGGTAGGTAGGGAGGTAGAGGAATAGAGAGAGAGGGAGAAATACAATATGTAGGTAGGTAGATAGAGGGATAGAAATGCAGTAGGTAGGTAGGTAGGTAGGTAGGTAGAGGGATATATAGAGAGAGGGAGAAATACAGTAGGTAGGAAGGTAGGAAAGTATGTAGGTACGTAGAGGGATAGAGAGGGAGAGGGAGATATCCAGGTAGGTAGGTAGGTAGAAGGATAGAGAGAGAGAGGGAGAAATACAGTAGGTAGCTAGGTAGGTAGAGGGGTAGAGAGGTAGAGGGAGAAATACAGTAGGTAGGTAGGTATGTAGGTACGTAGTTAGAGGGATAGAGAGAGAGAGGGAGAAATACAGTAGGTAGGTAGGTACTAAGGAAGGAAGGTAGGTAGGTAGGTAGGTAGGTAGGTATAGGGATAGAGAGGGAGATAGAGAGGGAGAAATAAAGGTAGGTAGTTAGGTAGGTAGAGGGATAGAGAGGGAGAGAGAAATACAGTAGGTAGGTAGGTAGGTAGGTAGGTAGGTAGGTAGGTAGGTAGGTAGGTAGGTAGGAAAGTAGGTAGGTAGATAGGTAGGTAGGTAGAGGGATACAGAGAGAGAGGGAGAAATACAGTAGGTAGGCAGGTAGGCAGGAAAGTAGGTAGGCAGGTAGGTAGAGGGATAGAGAGGGAGTGGGAGATATACAGGTAGGTAGGTAGGTAGGTAGGTAGGTAGAAGTATATATACAGAGAGAAATACAGTAGGTAGCTAGGTAGGTAGAGGGATAGAGAGGTTGAGGGAGAAATACAGTAGGTAGGTAGGTAGGTAGGTAGGTAGGTAGGTAGGTAGGTAGGTAGGTAGGTAGGTAGAGGGATATAGAGAGAGAGGGAGAAATACAGTAGGTAGGTAGGTAGGCAGGAAAGTAGGTAGGTAGGTAGGTAGGTAGGTAGGTAGGTAGGTAGGTAGGTAGAGGGATAGAGAGGGAGTGGGAGATATACAGGTAGGTAGGTAGGTAGGTAGGTAGAAGTATATATATAGAGAGAAATACAGTAGGTAGCTAGGTAGGTAGAGGGATAGAGAGGGAGTGGGAGAAATACAGTAGATAGGTAGGTAGGTAGGTAGGTAGGAAGGTAGGTAGGTAGGTAGGTAGGTAGAGGGATACAGAGAGAGAGCGAGAAATACAGTAGGTAGGTAGGCAGGTAGGTAGGTAGAGGGATAGAGAGGGAGAGGGAGAAATACAGTAGGTAGTTAGGTAGGTAGAGGGATAGAGAGGGAGAAATACAGTAGGTAGTTAGGTAGGTAGAGGGATAGAGAGGGAGAGGGAGAAATACAGTAGGTAGATGGTAGGTAGGTAGAGAGAGGGAGAAATACAATAGGTAGGTAGGTAGATAGAGGGATAGAAATGCAGTAGGTAGGTAGGTAGGTAGAGGAATAGAGAGAGAGGGAGAAATACAATATGTAGGTAGGTAAATAGAGGGATAGAAATGCAGTAGGTAGGTAGGTAGAGGAATAGAGAGAGGGAGGGAGAAATACGGTAGGTAGGTAGGTAGGCAGAGAGGGAGAAATACAGTAGGTAGGTAGGTAGAAGGATAGAGAGAGAGGGAGAAATACAGTAGGTAGCTAGGTAGGTAGAGGGATATAGAGAGAGAGGGAGAAATACAGTAGGTAGGTAGGTAGGTAGGTAGGTAGGTAGGTAGGTAGGTAGGTAGGTAGGTAGGTAGGTAGAAAGAGAGAGAGAGAGAAATACAGTAGGTAGCTAGGGAGGTAGAGGGATAGAGAGGGAGAGGGAGAAATACAGTAGATAGGTAGGTAGGTAGGTAGGTAGGTAGGTATGTAGAGGGATACAGAGGGAGAGGGAGAAATACAGTAGGTAGGTAGGGAGAGGGATTGAGGGAGAGGGAGAAATACAGTAGGTAGGTGGTAGGTAGGTAGAGGGATAGAGAGAGATAGGGAGAAATACAGTAGGTTGGTAGGTAGATAGAGGGATAGAAATGCAGTAAGTAGGTAGGTAGGTAGAGGGACATATAGAGAGAGGGAGAAATACAGTAGGGAGGTAGGGAGGTAGGGAGGTAGGAAAGTAGGTAGGTAGCTAGGTAGATAGGTAGGTAGGTAGAGGGACATATAGAGAGAGGGAGAAATACAGTAGGGAGGTAGGGAGGTAGGAAAGTAGGTAGGTAGCTAGGTAGATAGGTAGGTAGGTAGAGGGATAGAGAGGGAGTGGGAGATATACAGGTAGGTAGGTAGGTAGGTAGGTAGGTAGGTAGGTAGGTAGGTAGGTAGAAGTATATATATAGAGAGAAATACAGTAGGTAGCTAGGTAGGTAGAGGGATAGAGAGGGAGTGGGAGAAATACAGTAGATAGGTAGGTAGGTAGGTAGGTAGGTAGGTAGGTCGGTAGGTAGGTAGGTAGGTAGGTAGGAGTATATATACAGAGAGAAATACAGTAGGTAGCTAGGTAGGTAGAGGGATAGAGAGGTTGAGGGAGAAATGCAGTAGGTAGGTAGGTAGGTAGGTAGGTAGGTAGGTAGGTAGGTAGGTAGGTAGGTAGGTAGGTAGGTAGAGGGATATAGAGAGAGAGGGAGAAATACAGTAGGTAGGTAGGTAGGCAGGAAAGTAGGTAGGTAGGTAGGTAGGTAGGTAGAGGGATAGAGAGGGAGTGGGAGATATACAGGTAGGTAGGTAGGTAGGTAGGTAGGTAGGTAGGTAGGTAGGTAGGTAGGTAGGTAGGTAGGTAGAAGTATATATAGAGAGAGAAATACAGTAGGTAGCTAGGTAGGTGGAGGGATAGAGAGGGAGTGGGAGAAATACAGTAGATAGGTAGGTAGGTAGGTAGGTAGGTAGGTAGGTAGGTAGGTAGGTAGGTAGGTAGGTAGGTAGGTAATAATAATAATAATAATAATTTTAATATTTCTAAACCGCACCCTCTCCCCACAGGGACTCGGGGCGGTGCACAGGCACAGTAAAACAATAAATACATATAAACATTTCATTAAAAATAAATTAAATCTAAACCTGCGCTAAAATTCCCATTAAAACTAAGCAATATTGTAAAACCCCAATAAAGGTAGGTAGGTAGGTAGGTAGGTAGGTAAGTAGAGGGATACAGAGAGAGAGCAAGAAATACAGTAGGTAGGTAGGCAGGTAGGTAGGTAGAGGGATAGAGAGGGAGAGGGAGAAATACAGTAGGTCAGGGGTCCCCAACCCCCGGTCCGCGGACCGGTGCCGGTCCGCAGCTTCATAGGAACCGGGCCGCAGGGCCGGCAAGGAGGAGGGAGCAGCCCCCTGGCAGAGGATGGCCGAGCGCGCCTCCACCAGCTCGTTCCGATGGCCACCGCGGCGCACTGCACTTTCCGGGGCTTTCTGGAGAGGCTGGCATGTCGGCTGGGAAGGTTATCCCGCAGCGGGCGGCCGAAGGACCCAAGCTGCGGCTATCTTAAGCGCCCGGACGGCTTCAGCGGCGCACACGGAGCTGGAAGGGAGCTGGGCGTGCAGCGCCCGGATGGCTTTGGCGGCACTTAAGAATAGCCGCAGCTCGGGTCCTTCGCTCGCCCGCCCGCTGCGGGATAACCTCTGCAACCAACATGCCGACCCCTCTGCTGCTTTCCCGGGGGGAGGGAGGGAGAGAATGGCAGACACACAGAGAGGCAGACTTAGAGAGACAGAAATAGAGAGAGAGGGAAACAGACACACATACACACACACAGTGACAGAGATGGTTGGAGGGAGGAGAGACAGAGAGGGAGAGAGACAAAAAAACAGAGAAAGAGAAAGAAAGAAAAATAGAAAAAGAAAGATAAATGGAGGGTGGGAGGGAGTGAAGGAAAGAAGGGGGAGGGAGGAGGAAGGGAGAGGTGAAAGAAGGAAGGAAGGAAAGGAAGGAAAGAAAGAAAAAGAAAGATAAATGGAGGGTGGGAGGGAGTGGAAAGAAGGGGGAGGGAGGAGGAAGGGAGAGGTGAAAGAAGGAAGGAAGGAAAGGAAGGAAAGAAAAAGAAAGATAAATGGAGGGTGGGAGGGAGTGGAAAGAAGGGGGAGGGAGGAGGAAGGGAGAGGTGAAAGAAGGAAGGAAGGAAAGGAAGGAAAGAAAAAGAAAGATAAATGGAGGGTGGGAGGGAGTGGAAAGAAGGGGGAGGGAGGAGGAAGGGAGAGGTGAAAGAAGGAAGGAAGGAAAGGAAGGAAAGAAAAAGAAAAAGAAAGAGGGATGGAGGGTAGGAGGGAGGGAAGGAAAGAAGGGAGGCAATGGAAGGAAGGAAAGGAAAGGAAGAAATATATTTTCTTATTTCCTATATAAATTTAATAAATTGAAATTGAAATTCCACCTCAAGCTACCTGTTTGGTTAACCAGGTTAAAGATCTATTTTTCTCCCAGTGGTCATTTCAAAGGAATCACATCCTCTGAGTCATTTCCTGGATTCAAACCAGCATCCCAAAGAGTCATGGGCTGCCTTTATATATAACGAGTGCCCATAAATCCATTTTTACCATCTTCAGAAGACCAAAGACCAGCCAGAAATGGAGAAGAAAGAAAGAAAGAAAGAAAGAAAGAAAGAAAGAAAGAAAGAAAGAAAGAAAGAAAGAAAGAAAGAAAGAGAAAGAACTAACTTATGACCACAACTGAGCCCAAAATTTTGGTTGCTAAGCAAGACTGTTAAGTGATTTTCACCACATTTTCCAAGTTGGCCACGCCCACTGGTGTCACATGACAACTGAGCCACTCCCACAAAACAGGCCACACCTTTTGGCTCTCAAAAGGAATTTCAGTTGTGGTACTGTTGATATTTGGCTCTATTGACTAATAAGTTTGCTTACCACTGCCCTAGACGGCCAAGTGAACCGACTCCCCCCCCCGCATGCGCATGCGCTGCCTGTTCCCCCTGCCCCCCTCCTCCTCTAGGCCAGCCGGTCCGCAGAATTTTCTTTAAAATGAAACCGGTCCCTGGTGCAAAAAAGGTTGGGGACCCCTGCAGTAGGTAGTTAGGTAGGTAGAGGGATAGAGAGGGAGAGGGAGAAATACAGTAGGTAGATGGTAGGTAGGTAGAGAGAGGGAGAAATACAATAGGTAGGTAGGTAGATAGAGGGATAGAAATGCAGTAGGTAGGTAGGTAGGTAGGTAGAGGAATAGAGAGAGAGGGAGAAATACAATATGTAGGTAGGTAAATAGAGGGATAGAAATGCAGTAGGTAGGTAGGTAGAGGAATAGAGAGAGGGAGGGAGAAATACGGTAGGTAGGTAGGTAGGCAGAGAGGGAGAAATACAGTAGGTAGGTAGGTAGGTAGGTAGGTAGGTAGGTAGGTAGAAAGAGAGAGAGAGAGAAATACAGTAGGTAGCTAGGGAGGTAGAGGGATAGAGAGGGAGAGGGAGAAATACAGTAGATAGGTAGGTAGGTAGGTAGGTAGGTAGGTAGGTAGGTAGGTAGGTAGGTAGGTAGGTAGGTATGTAGAGGGATACAGAGAGAGAGGGAGAAATACAGTAGGTAGGTAGGGAGAGGGATAGAGGGAGAGGGAGAAATACAGTAGGTAGGTGGTAGGTAGGTAGAGGGATAGAGAGAGATAGGGAGAAATACAGTAGGTTGGTAGGTAGATAGAGGGATAGAAATGCAGTAAGTAGGTAGGTAGGTAGAGGGATATAGAGAGAGAGGGAGAAATACAGTAGGTAGGCAGGTAGGTAGGTAGAGGGATAGAGAGGGAGATAGAAAGGGAGAGGGAAAATAATAATAATAATAATAATAATAACTTTGAATTTATTAACCGCTCCCTCTCCCCACAGGGACCCTACCTAACTACATACAGGTACGTAGTTAGGTAGGTAGAGGGATAGAGAGGGAGAGGGAGAAATACAGTAGGTAGGTAGGTAGGTAGGTAGGTAGGTAGGTAGGTAGGTAGGTAGGTAGGTAGGTAGGTAGGTAGGTAGAGGGATAGAGAGAGATAGGGAGAAATACAGTAGGTTGGTATGTAGGTATGTGGAGAGGGAGAAATACAATAGGTAGGTAGGTAGATAGAGGGATAGAAATACAGTAGGTAGGTAGGTAGAAGAATAGAGAGAGGGAGGGAGAAATACGATAGGTAGGTAGGTAGGTAGGTAGGTAGGTAGGTAGGTAGGTAGAGAGAGAGAGAGAGGGAGAAATACAGTAGGTAGGTAGGTAGAGGGATAGAGAGGGAGAGGGAGAAATACAGTAGGTAGGTATGTAGGTAGGTCAAGAGAGGGAAAAATACAATAGGTAGGTAGGTAGATAGAGGGATAGAAATGCAGTAGGTAGGTAGGGAGGTAGAGGAATAGAGAGAGAGGGAGAAATACAATATGTAGGTAGGTAGATAGGTAGGTAGGTAGGTAGGTAGGTAGGTAGGTAGATAGGTAGGTAGAGGGATATATAGAGAGAGGGAGAAATACAAAAGGTAGGAAGGTAGGTAAGTATGTAGGTACCTAGAGGGATAGAGATGGAGAGGGAGATATCCAGTTAGGTAGGTAGGTAGAAGGATAGAGGGAGAGAGGGAGAAATACAGTAGGTAGCTAGGTAGGTAGAGGGGTAGAGAGGGAGAGGGAGAAATACAGTAGGTAGGTAGGTATGTAGGTACGTAGTTAGAGGGATAGAAAGAGAGGGGGAGAAATACAGTAGGTAGGTAGGTACTAAGGAAGGTAGGTAGGTAGGTAGGTATAGGGATAGAGAGGGAGATAGAGAGGGAGAGGGAGAAATACAGGTAGGTAGTTAGGTAGGTAGAGGGATAGGGAGAAATACAGTAGGTAGGTAGGTATAGGGATAGAGAGGGAGAGGGAGAAATACAGTAGGTAGATGGTAGGTAGGTAGAGAGAGGGAGAAATACAATAGGTAGGTAGGTAGATAGAGGGATAGAAATGCAGTAGGTAGGTAGGTAGGTAGAGGAATAGAGAGAGAGGGAGGGAGAAATACGGTAGGTAGGTAGGTAGGCAGAGAGGGAGAAATACAGTAGGTAGGTAGGTAGGTAGAAGGATAGAGAGAGAGGGAGAAATACAGTAGGTAGCTAGGTAGAGAGAGGGATAGAGAGGGAGAGGGTGAAATACAGTAGGTAGGTAGGTAGCTAGAGGGATAGAGAGAGAGGGAGAAATACAGGTAGGTAGGTAGAGGGATAGAGAGAGAGAGGGAGAAATACAGTAGGTAGATAGGTAGGTAGGTGGATAGAGAGAGAGGGAGAAATACAGTAGGTATGTAGGTAGGAAGGTAGGTAGAGGGATATAGAGAGAGAGGTAGAAATACAGTAGGGAGGTAGGCAGTAAAGTAGGTAGGTAGGTAGAGGGATAGAGAGGGAGTGGGAGATATACAGGTAGGTAGGTAGGTAGGTAGGTAGAAGTATATATATAGAGAGAAATACAGTAGGTAGCTAGGTAGGTAGAGGGATAGAGAGGGGGAGTGAGAAATACAGTAGGTACGTAGGTAGGAAGGTAGGCAGGTAGGTAGGGAGAGGGATAGTGAGGGAGATAGAGAGGGAGAGGGATAAATACAGGTAGGTAGTTAGGTAGGTAGAGGGATAGAGAGGGAGAGGGAGAAATTCAGTAGGTAGGTAGGTAGGTAGGTAGGTAGGTAGAGGGATATATAGAGAGAGGGAGAAATACAGTAGGTAGGTAGGTAGGTAGGTAGGTAGGTAGAAAGAGAGAGAGAGAGAGAGAAATACAGTAGGTAGCTAGGGAGGTAGAGGGATAGAGAGGGAGAGGGAGAAATACAGTAGGTAGGTAGGTAGGTAGGTAGGTAGGTAGGTAGGTAGGTAGGTAGGTAGGTAGGTAGGTAGGTAGAGGGATATATAGAGAGAGGGAGAAATACAGTAGGTAGGTAGGTAGGCAGGAAAGTAGGTAGGTAGGTAGGTAGAAGGATAGAGAGGGAGTGGGAGATATGCAGTAGATAGGTAGGTAGGTAGGTAGTTAGGTAGGTAGAGGGATAGAGAGGGAGAAATACAGTAGGTAGGTAGGTAGGTAGGTAGGTAGGTAGGTAGGTAGGTAGGTAGAGGGATATATAGAGAGAGGGAGAAATACAGTAGGTAGGTAAGTAGGCAGGAAAGTAGGTAGGTAGAGGGATAGAGAGGGAGTGGGAGATATACAGGTAGGTAGGTAGGTAGGTAGGTAGGTAGGTAGGTAGGTAGGTAGGTAGGTAGGTAGGTAGGTAGAAGTATATATATAGAGAGAAATACAGTAGGTAGCTAGGTAGGTAGAGGGATAGAGAGGGAGTGGGAGAAATACAGTAGATAGGTAGGTAGGTAGGTAGGTAGGTAGGTAGGTATGTAGAGGGATACAGAGAGAGAGGGAGAAATACAGTAGGTAGGTAGGCAGTTAGGTAGGTAGAGGGATAGAGAGGGAGAGGGAGAAATACAGTAGGTAGTTAGGTAGGTAGAGGGATAGAGAGGGAGAGGGAGAAATACAGTAGGTAGATGGTAGGTAGGTAGAGAGAGGGAGAAATACAATAGGTAGGTAGGTAGATGGATAGAAATGCAGTAGGTAGGTAGGTAGAGGAATAGAGAGAGAGGGAGAAATACAATATGTAGGTAGGTAAATAGAGGGATAGAAATGCAGTAGGTAGGTAGGTAGGTAGAGGAATAGAGAGAGGGAGGGAGAAATACGGTAGGTAGGTAGGCAGTATAGTAGGTAGGTAGGTAGAGGGATAGAGAGGGAGTGGGAGATATACAGGTAGGTAGGTAGGTAGGTAGAAGTATATATATAGAGAGAAATACAGTAGGTAGCTAGGTAGGTAGAGGGATAGAGAGGGGGAGTGAGAAATACAGTAGGTACGTAGGTAGGAAGGTAGGTAGGCAGGTAGGTAGGTAGAGGGATAGTGAGGGAGATAGAGAGGGAGAGGGATAAATACAGGTAGGTAGTTAGGTAGGTAGAGGGATAGAGAGGGAAAGGGAGAAATTCAGTAGGTAGGTAGGTAGGTAGGTAGGTAGAGGGATAGAGAGAGAGAGGGAGAAATACAGTAGGTAGGTAGGTAGGTAGGTAGGTAGGTAGGTAGGTAGAAAGAGAGAGAGAGAGAAATACAGTAGGTAGCTAGGGAGGTAGAGGGATAGAGAGGGAGAGGGAGAAATACAGTAGGTAGGTAGGTAGGTAGGTAGGTAGGTAGGTAGGTAGGTAGGTAGGTAGGTAGGTAGGTAGGTAGGTAGGTAGAGGGATATATAGAGAGAGGGAGAAATACAGTAGGTAGGTAGGTAGGCAGGAAAGTAGGTAGGTAGGTAGGTAGAGGGATAGAGAGGGAGTGGGAGATATGCAGTAGATAGGTAGGTAGGTAGGTAGTTAGGTAGGTAGAGGGATAGAGAGGGAGAAATACAGTAGGTAGGTAGGTAGGTAGGTAGGTAGGTAGAGGGATATATAGAGAGAGGGAGAAATACAGTAGGTAGGTAAGTAGGCAGGAAAGTAGGTAGGTAGAGGGATAGAGAGGGAGTGGGAGATATACAGGTAGGTAGGTAGGTAGGTAGGTAGGTAGGTAGGTAGGTAGGTAGAAGTATATATAGAGAGAGAAATACAGTAGGTAGCTAGGTAGGTAGAGGGATAGAGAGGGAGTGGGAGAAATACAGTAGATAGGTAGGTAGGTAGGTAGGTATGTAGAGGGATACAGAGAGAGAGGGAGAAATACAGTAGGTAGGTAGGCAGTTAGGTAGGTAGAGGGATAGAGAGGGAGAGGGAGAAATACAGTAGGTAGTTAGGTAGGTAGAGGGATAGAGAGGGAGAGGGAGAAATACAGTAGGTAGATGGTAGGTAGGTAGAGAGAGGGAGAAATACAATAGGTAGGTAAGTAGATGGATAGAAATGCAGTAGGTAGGTAGGTAGAGGAATAGAGAGAGAGGGAGAAATACAATATGTAGGTAGGTAAATAGAGGGATAGAAATGCAGTAGGTAGGTAGGTAGGTAGAGGAATAGAGAGAGAGAGGGAGAAATACGGTAGGTAGGTAGGTAGGCAGAGAGAGGGAGAAATACATGATCTGCGCGCGCGCGAAGATGGCGGTGCGTCGTTTAGCTCCTGCAGGTCGTGGGAGCCCTTGGGAGAGAATGAGGTGCTACCCGCCCCCGTATTACACCTTTGGGGGTCGGGTCCAGTAGGACGACCACCCTGGCTCCCTTTTGAGATCTTGGAGGTGCCAGGGTGAGTTTTTGTGGCAGAAGAAGGGCTGGAAGCCGAACCCGAAGCCGGAAGCCGGAAGCCGAGCCGGCGAAGGGAGAAGAACGGAGGGGAGCGGAGGCTGGAGCCGAGCTGGCAAAGAGGGATAAGAACGGATGTGAGAGAGGCGGAGAGGAGTGGAGAGGAGGAGAGACGGAGAGGGGGTGATAGAGGTGGAAGAATGAAGAACGGTGGCAAGGGAACGAGCTCTGAAGCCGAGCCCGGCAGCCGGAGGCCGAGTGGGGAGGAGCTGAGGCCGAATGGAGGCCGGGCCTGGAGAATGAGCCGGGAGCCGGAGCCGGAGTTGGTGGCCGAGGGGGAACGGGCTCAGAAGCCGAGCCCAGCAGCCGGAGGCCGAGCTGGTGAGGAGTGGAGGAGCGGAGGCTGAACGGAGGCGGGGCGAGGGGAACAGGCTTGTGAGCCGGAGCCGGAGTTGGAGGCCGAGGGGAATGGGCTCAGAAGCCTAGCCGGCAGCCAGGGCCCGAGCTGGTGAGGAGTGGAGGAGCGGAGGCTGAATGGAGGCCAGGCGTGGGCTGAGAAATGGCATGAGAACGTCATGGTGGTCGGGTAGTTGCCGGGTGGCTGCCAGACGGAGGCCGAATGAAGACCGGGTTGGACTGGCGGACCCAGTGGTGGAGCCGGGCGGAGGCCCGAGGGGTGGCCAGACTCAAGAGACGCTAGGCCGTATTAGATCCCAGCCTGAGCCCCTGAAGAGCCCCGTAGGGCGTCACCCAGGACATTACTGGCTGGGTCGGAGGACATCTGGCTGTATTCTTATATGTTTACATCACCCGTACCTGCTTTTTGTACGAACTAATTTTTATGAACTAAGTTATTGCCCTCTTTTAATCAGATTTTATATGCCTTATCGCTCTACTGGACTTTATTATTGACTTTATTATTGTATTAGCACCAATTTTAACAGCTTATAGCCGATATTTAACATCTTATAACCGGTACCCAACGGGGCCCCTAACTATTTATGACTTGTATATACTCAAGGGCAAACCTCCTCTCACTGCGAGATTCCCCCCTCTCGCAGGGGTGGCCCGCTGTGCTATCTAGGGCACACTTCAATGAGGGATTAATTAGTCTAGAGAAGTGGAAGAAGCGCAGACTCAGGGGTTTTTTATCAAATTGTATCATTCGGCTTTTAGGGGGTTCCAGGGTGGAGGGAGGGTTTAGACAGTCTGAGGCTACGGTGAGTGTCAAGTCAGCTGGCGGAGTAGATATGGTAGCGGATAGGTCCAGTAAGGCGGGGGGAGCAGGGGTCGACTCCATGGAGGGTCTTTTGATCAACACGGTCATAGGGAGGGGGAGGGGCGGTGGGGGGGTATTCCATCACCGGGAGAGGGGACGCGGCTGCTGGCTTAAGGCGGTCGCTTGCCCCAACTCCCGGCCCCCCCTTCGCGAGCTTGGTGGCCAGGGTTTACAGAGCCAGGGCCTTAGGTTGATGTTATGTAACGCCAGATCCGTGGTTAACAAAGCCCCCCTCATCAACGACCTTTTGTCGGAGGGGGACCCGGATCTGGTGGGGATTACGGAAACCTGGTTGGGCCACGAAGGGGGCTTACCCCTCGTGGAAATGTGCCCACCAGGATACCGTGCATTTCATCAGCCGCGGGCCCTAGGCAGGGGTGGGGGCGTGGCAGTTATTATTAGGGAAAGTCTGGAGCCGAGAGAGACCACTGTGCCACAGACCACCGGCTGTGAGTCCCTCTACGTGAGGTGGGGCCCTGGGAGGCAGCTGGGCTTGCTGCTTGTGTACCTGGCTCCCCGCTACGTATCAGCAGCCCTGCCCGAGCTCCTCGAGGTGATAGCTGAGGTGGCGGTTGAGTCTCCCAGACTTGTAGTCTTGGGGGACTTCAACCTGCCATCACTCGGCGGATCAACCGAGGTAGCCCGGGAGTTCATGGCCTCCATGACGGCCATGGACCTGACCCAGGTAATTGAGGGTCCCACACACGAGGGAGGACATACGCTGGATTTGATCTTCGTCTCAGGCCAGTGGAAAAGTGATCTTGATATAGGGGATTTAGCCATTACACCCTTGTCATGGTCAGATCACTCACTTCTCCGGCTCGACTTTCCTACCGCTGCACCTCACCGCGGGGAGGCGGAACCGGATATCCCTAGATGGTTCCGCCCCAGGCGCCTGATGGACCCAGAGAGGTTCCAGACGGAGCTTGGGCCATTACCTGTGACCCTGACCCGCGCCCCGATCGAGGACCTAGTGGCTGCATGGAACACCGCGGCCACTGGAGCCTTGGATCGGGTCGCGCCCTTGCGGCCTCTCTTGCGGCGAAGAGTCACCTGGGCTCCTTGGTTTACCGAGGAGCTGAGGGAGATGAAACGCCACAAGAGACGCCTAGAGAGTAGATGGAGATCTACACGCTCTGAATCTGACCGAACACAGGTGAGAGCCCATTTACGGACTTACATTGTGGCGATGAGAGTGGCCAAGCGTCAATACTGTGCCACTCTTATCGAATCCGCAGAGAACCGCCCTGCCGCCCTGTTTGGGGTGACCCGCTCCCTCCTTCAACAGAGGCCGCGGGAAGCCCCTCTGCAGGGTCGAGCAGAGGAATTTGGTGTTTATCTGCAGGATAAAATCGCTCAGATTCGGAGCGAGCTGATCTCCACCGAGAGTGGCCTAGAGGGATTGTCGGAAGCAGGTCTTGAGATACCATTCTGGGAGGAGTTTGACTCTGTTGCTTCCGAAGATATGGACAGGTTACGTGGGCGACTGAGAGCCACCACATGTTTATTGGACCCGTGTCCCTCCTGGCTTGTACTGGCATCCTGGGAGGTGACACGAGGCTGGCTCCAGGAGTTAGTCAACGCTTCTCTGAGTGAGGGGTTCTTGCCGGCCTCCCTTAAAGAGGCGATGGTGAGACCCCTCCTCAAGAAGCCTTCCCTGGACCCAGCTTTGTTGGAAAACTATCGTCCAGTCTCCAACCTTCATTTTCTATCGAAGGTTGTTGAGAGTGTGGTGGCACAACAGTTTCCCCGTCACCTGGAGGAAGTTGATTATCTGGACCCGCTCCAGTCCGGCTTCCAGCCCGGGCACAGCACTGAGACGGCATTGGTCGCGTTGGTGGATGATCTCTGGAGGGCCAGAGATGGGGGTTGTTCCTCCATCCTGGTCCTGTTAGATCTCTCGGCTGCTTTTGATACCATCGACCATGGTATCCTATTGCATCGGCTGGAGGGGTTGGGGGTGAGGGGCACTGTTTTACGGTGGTTCTCCTCCTACCTCTCCGGCCGATCGCAATTTGTGTTGGCAGGAGGGCAGAGGTCGACCTCTAGACCCCTCACTTGTGGGGTGCCTCAGGGGTCGGTCCTCTCGCCGCTCCTGTTCAACGCATACATGAAGCCGCTGGGTGAGATCATCCGTGGTTTTGGGGTAGAGTATCACATCTACGCTGATGATACGCAGCTGTATATATCTACCCCAAACCACCCCAACGATGCCGTTGAAGTGATGTCCCGATGTCTGGAAGCCGTACGGATCTGGATGGGAAGCAACAGACTCAAACTCAACCCGTCCAAGACCGAGTGGCTGTGGTTTCCGGCGTCCCGGTTTAACCAGTTGATTCCATCACTGGCCATAGGGGGCGAACATCTAGCCCCCGTGGATCGGGCACGCAACCTAGGTGTCCTCCTGGATACCCGGCTGTCTATGCAAGATCACGTGACAGCCGTGGCCAGGGGGGCTTTCCACCAGGTACGCCTGGTGCGGCAGTTGCGTCCCTTATTGGACCGGGACGCCCTTCGCACAGTCACTCATGCGCTTGTGACATCCCGGCTAGACTACTGTAATGCTCTCTACATGGGGCTCCCCTTGGCGTGCACCCGAGGACTGCAGCTGGTCCAGAATGCGGCCGCGCGGGCGATCTTGGGAACGTCTAGATATTCCCATGTAACACCGCTCCTGCGCGAGCTGCACTGGTTACCTGTGGTCTTTCGGGTGCGCTTCAAGGTGTTGATTACCATCTTTAAAGCGCTCCATGGCACGGGACCAAGCTACCTGCGAGACCGCATCCTACCTCATACATCCCTGCGGCCGATTCGCTCCCACAGAGAGGGACTTCTCCGGGTGCCGTCCACCAGGCAATGCCAGCGGGCGACGCCCAGGGGAAGGGCCTTCTCTGTGGTGGGCCTAACACTCTGGAACGACCTACCCCCCGACCTCAGAACAACCACGGACCTCCGCACCTTCCGCCAGAAATTAAAGACACTTTTGTTCCATCAGGCCGGTTTGGCCTAAGTTATTCACCTAGCCTTCAGTCTGTATTATAAATTGTTTTAATTGGGTTTTTAAATGGATTATGTTTTAACTTTCTAAATGTTAGCACAGGGATAACCTATTTAATTCGACTTTAATTATTTATATTTTGTACTGTTTGTTTTAACTTCCTGTGCACCGCCCCGGGTCCCTTCGGGGAGAGGGTGCGGTTATATAAATTTAATAATAAATAAATAAAATAAATAAATACAGTAGGTAGGTAGGTAGAAGGATAGAGAGAGAGGGAGAAATACAGTAGGTAGGTAGGTAGGTAGAGGGATATAGAGACAGGGAGAAATACAGTAGGTAGGTAGGTAGGTAGGTAGGTAGGTAGGTAGGTAGGTAGGTAGGTAGGTAGGTAGAGGGATACAGAGAGAGAGAGAGAAATACAGTAGGTAGCTAGGGAGGTAGAGGGATAGAGAGGGAGAGGGAGAAATACAGTAGATAGGTAGGTAGGTAGGTAGGTAGGTAGGTAGGTAGAGGGATACAGAGAGAGAGGGAGAAATACAGTAGGTAGGTAGGGAGAGGGATAGAGGGAGAGGGAGAAATACAGTAGGTAGGTGGTAGGTAGGTAGAGGGATAGAGAGAGATAGGGAGAAATACAGTAGGTTGGTAGGTAGATAGAGGGATAGAAATGCGGTAGGTAGGTAGGTAGAGGTATAGAGAGAGGGAAGGAGAAATACGATAGGTAGGTAGGTAAGTAGAGTGAGGGAGAAATACAGTGGGTAGGTAGGTAGGTAGGTAGGTAGGTAGGTAGGTAGGTAGGTAGGTAGGTAGGTAGGTAGAAGGATAGAGAGGGAGGGAGAAATGCAGTTGGTAGCTAGGTAGGTAGAGGGATAGAGAGGGAGAGGGTGAAATACAGTAGGTAGGTAGGTCGGAAGGTAGAAAGGTAGGTAGGTAGGTAGGTAGGTAGGTAGGTAGGTAGGTAGGTAGGTAGGTAGAGGGATAGAGGGAGATATACAGGTAGGTAGGTAGAGGGATAGAGAGAGAGGGAGAAATACAGTAGGTCGGTAGGTAGGTAGATAGAGGGGGGGGGAGAAATACAGTAGGTAGGTAGGTAGGTAGGCAGGTAGGTGGAGAGAGTAAGAAATACGGTAGGTAGGTAGGTTGGGGGTTATACAGTGGTTGTGTGTACACAGGTTGGTTGGCCATTTAACCAGACTGGGCCACAGGAATGCGTGGGTGGGTACAGCTAGTCTATATAAATAAAAATGTCACTGAGTTTGTTCAAAACCGCTAATCTCAGAAAGTACTGCACCGATCGCCACCAAATTTTCACACAAGGTTCCTTACAAGTGCAGCACCAATGATACGTACAGTTTGTGTGGATGGCACACCGGTGCCAGGCACACGCTACACAAATGTAAAAGTGCGGCACTTCTGATTTATTTACCTCCCTTTAGCTCCTCCAATCCAGCTGCTTCTTATGCTGCGTCACGCACACGTGCAGCAGCGCCTGCTTACACCCTTCCCCCAACATCACATTTCCAACGGTCGCTTCCTCAATGAACTACCCTTTCCCCAGATCCTGCGGCCCTGGCGGCGTGAGGCATATACGTGTGCCTGGACGCAAGCACACACGCTCAGCCCCCTGTCCGAAGGGTACCAGGATAAAGTGGCAGAGTTTCTGGGCAGGATTCCCCCCCCCCCAATCGGAGCCTCCATGTGGAGAAGCAGTCTACCTGAACTGAGGGGGAGGCCAGGAGGGCGTTTTACCAGGTCCGCCTGGTACGCCAGTTGCGCCCCCTATTGGATCGGGATGCCCTTTGCACAGTCACTCATGCCCTCGTGACATCCCGACTGGACTATTGTAACTCTCTCTACATGGGGCTCCCCCTGAGGTGCACCCGGAGACTTCAGCTGGTCCAGAATGCAGCCGCGCGAGCTATAATGGGGACCGCAAGGTATACCCACATAACACCTCTCTTGCGCGAGCTGCACTGGCTGCCTGTCGTCTTTCGGGTGCGCTTCAAGGTGCTAGTTGTCATCTTTAAAGCGCTCCATGGCTCGGGACCTAGCTATCTGCGGGATCGGATCCTGCCCCATACATCCTCACGGCCGATTCGCTCCCACAGAGAGGGACTTCTCTGGGTGCCGTCCACTAGACTCTGTCAGCGGGCGACGCCCAGGGGAAGGGCCTTCTCTGTGGCGGGCCAAGCCCTCTGGAACGACCTTCCCCCCGACATTAGAACAACTACGGACCTCCGCTCCTTCCGTCAAAAATTAAAAACACACTTTTTCTGCTTGGCCGGCCTAGGGTAGTCTCTTCCTTAGGGTTTTTTAGGGAACATTAGTTTTAATGGGGATTTTAGTGCAGGGACAATTAGTTTAATTTATTTTTATTCTACTGTATTATTGATGTACTTATTTTATGTGTTTTTAGTTTTCCCTGTGCACCGCTCCGAGTCCCTCTGGGGAGAGGACGCGGTATATAAAATAAAAATATTATTATTATTATTATTAACACAGATTTCCATAATCTGTTAACATCTAAATACATTAGCCTATTATTCCCTGCTAGCCACAGCTATTAATAAAATGTTTGTACAAAACCATGTATCTTTTTCCTCCTTTTTCAAATTTAAATTTTGACTATTTTTGTAATCGACCTGTCCGCTCTCACAGGGAGGGCCTCCTTAGGGTGCCGTCCACTGGACAATGCCGGCTGGCGACGCCCAGGGGAAGAGCCTTCTCTGTGGCAGACCCCACCCTTTGGAATGACCTCCCCCCAGACTTCCGGACTATCACCGACCTTCGCCTCTTCCGCCGGACTTTAAAAACCTATTTCTTCCATATGGCCGGCCTGGCATAGCTGCTACAACCATATTTATTAGAGTTGGGTTTTAAATTAATTGTTTTCTCTTTTTAGCACGGGTTAAACTGTTTAATTGTATTTTTAAATTTTGTAGATTTTTATTGTTTGTATTTTTGGATTTTAAGTTTCTGTGCGCCGCCCTGAGTCCCTTTGTGGGAGATAGGGCGGGATAGAAATTTAATAAAACTAAAAGTAAAGTAAAAAAGTAATCTTTCAGGGACTGAAAGTAACAGTAATAAATTGTAAATACTCTTACTGTGATAGAATTATTTTGATTGCAAGTGAATGCCCACAATTTGTTCAGAAACCAAAAATGCAATAAACAATCTTGAAAGGGGAGTAGTTAGTACTGCTTCCTTAATTATTTTTATTTATTTTTTGCAGACATTATCCAAAGCAGTCCTTCACCATGGTGGCTGACACTCCAGAGAACCTGCGCCTTAAGCAGCAGAGTGAACTTCAGAGTCAAGTGAGGCTTTTAATTGTTTGTTCTCATCCTGCCAATTGCAGTATTTTATCAGTTGCATTCTTTATATAATTAGCCTTACCAAACTATGCTAAAAGATTTTAGTTAAGAAGTCAACATCTTACAAATAGAACATGGCTGAATGCTTAAAAAACAAAGCTGCTTTACTTTTCCCATGTTACCAGAGGAAAGGAAATTAACAGAACTGAAATAAACTATAAGCTGAAATGTCTTTGAATATTAGCAGCTCGGGTTGGTAGTTATAGCAATAGCACTAGTTATGTTGTTGATTTGTTTGAGTTTTGAGTTTGTTTTATTGGTTTTTTATACCGCCCTACTCCCGAAGGACTCAGGGCGGTGTACAGCCAGAATAAAAACAAATATATAAAAGTTTAAAAAAAGTTTTTTAAAAGACATATTAAACTTTGGCCTAAAAGTGGAAAAAAAAACCCAACCAACCCTGATTAAAATTAATAAAAATTTGAATTTAAAAATTATGCTTTATGCCAGCCCGGCTTGTTGGAAGAAAAAGGTTTTGAGACCACAGCGGAAGGTGCGTAAGTCAGGGATAGTTCTTAATTCCGGGGGCAATTCGTTCCAGAGGACAGGTGCTCCCACGGAGAAGGCTCTCCCACTGGGTGTCGCCAGTCGACATTGTCTAGCCGACGGCACCATGAGGAGACCCTCTCTATGGGAGCGTACGGGCCGGTGGGAGGCTCTCGGTGGCAGAAGGCAATCTCATAAGTACCCCGGTCCTATGCCATGGAACGCTTTAAAGATAGTAACCAACACCTTGAATCGCACCCGGAAAACCACCGGAAGCCAGTGCAGCTCGCGCAGGAGGGGTGTTACATGGGAGCGTCGCGTCGCTCCCATAATTACCCGTGCGGCCGCATTCTGGACCAGTTGAAACCTCCGGGTGCTCTTCAAGGGGAGCCCCATGTAGAGAGCATTGCAGTAGTCCAGACGGGAAGAGAAAAGGGCGGGAGTGACTGTGCGTAGGGCATCCCGATCTAGGAAGGGACGCAACTGGTAAATCAGGTGAACCTGATAAAAAGCCCCCCTGGTGACAGCTGTTATATGATCTTCCAAGGACAGCCGTGCATCCAGGAGGACACCCAAGTTGCGAACCCTTCCTGTGGGGGCTAAGGTCTCACCCCCCATAGCCAGCGATGGAACCAGCTGACTGTAATGGGACGCCCGGAACCACAGCCATTCAGTCTCTGAGGGCTCAGATTTGTGTTCTGAGCTTAGTGATTTGGTACTATACATACTAACAACACAGACACACAAAGCAACACAACTACCAGAAAAACAAGGACCAGACCGGGGGGGGTGTGTGTTCGGAGTCAGAGCAGGGACTAGAGAGGCCTGTTGGCCACCAGGTGGCGTCTGAGTTAGGGAGCAGTGAGGAAGAACAGCGGGAGGCTGTCCCTGACGTACGTATGCGTAGGGCTGAGAGGAGGAGGGAGCAGCTTTGCAAAAAGGGTCCCAGAAGGAAATAGGAACAGGTGGCTACTGATCGGCCTCTCCTGGAGAGCTTATAGGTGGGGCAACGGGAGGGGAATTTTGCAGGAAACAACAATTTACTGATCCAGCCGTTGAGAAAGATTGGGAGAATTTCGTGAGTTCAAGCCTTATTTCATAGAGATAGCTTCTGGGCTCCCAGCCAAGGGGTTGCTTTTCTCCCTCCTTAGTTGTGGCAGACAGCCAAGTATTGTAGAGGCTTGGGACAGAACAGTTTGTTTCCTGCCTTCTAAAACAGATTTAAATATAATTTACAATGGAGCAGCTTCGTGCAGAAAATGCACAGCTCACGCAACAGGTAGCTTTGCTGGCTGCCCAGGTGGCTCAGCTCCAAGTTCACACTGCTCCACCACCGCCTCGGAGGAAATGCCTGGTTGCAGTGCCTGATAAATTCGATGGCAACCAAACCATGTTTCCGGCTTTTTTGGGACAATGCCAGCTGTATATCATCTTGAGAGCAGAGGAGTTCCCCACTGACCGAGATAAAGTGGGGTATATGATTAGGCTGCTCTCTGGCTCCACAGCTCATTGGGCTACCCCACTGCTGGTCCAGGCTAGCCCTTTGCTGGATGACTTCAGGGGGTTCTGTGACCACCTCAGGTTAATGTATGAGGACCTCATTAAGCCAGAGACGGCTACCAGACATCCGAAGACTCTGAAGCAGGGCTGGTGTTCCCTGCAGGAATACATCAGCGAGTTTAGGCTACTTAGCCAGGATTTGGCCTGGAATGGAGCAGCACTCATGGACACATTTCAGGATGGGTTGTCGGAAGAATTGCAGGATGAGCTGGTCCGTGTGGATAGGCCACCAAAATTTCAACACACTGGTCCATCTGTGTCTAGGGACTGATGCTCAGTTGCAGAGGCGGGGAAGTCACCGCACATCCCAGGAGAACAGGGTGGTTCCAGCCATGTGTGAGACTCCAACTCCACAGGAGGAGCCCATGGAATTAGGTGCAGCCAATCCCCACTTGTCGATAACGGAGAAAAATAGACGTCGCTCAGGGGGGTTGTGTTTTTATTGTGGGGAACCTGGGGACATGGCAGCCTTTTGCCCCAAGAAGAAATGAGGGGCGTGAGTTACTGGACCTACCCCCCAGCCCCAGAACAATTTAATAATAATAATAATAATAATAATAATTTTAATTTTATATCCCGCTCTCTCTCCCCAAAGGGACTCGAGGCGGGGCACAGGCAATTAAAAATACAGATAAAACCACAGACAGAATACAAAATTAAAAATGAATTAAATTAGTCCTGCGCTAATTTGTCAGGAAACGCCCCAAACCTGATCTAAGGGACAACTTGGGTCGGGCACACACCAATTCAGAGCCATGCTCAGAGACAGTGACTTGCGGGCCTCCCCAACACCTGATCCTGGCATCACAAATAGTCCTGTCCAGCAGTCCGCAGGGGTTTCTGGCACATGGTCGTCTCCGGGGCTAAAACAAACTTCATGGACAAGGCATTTGTGACCAAGTATACAGTCCCTCTGCATCCGGTAGATCCTCCTATGCTTGTGGAGACCATTGACAGCAGGGTGCTCCTGTCTGGGCCTATCAAGGCCGCCACACAACCCTTGTGCATGACCATCGGGGCTCATGAGGAAGCCATCCAGTTCTACATTACCTCTGGCCTGCATTTCCCTGTGGTCTTGGGCTTGGCTTGGCTTTGGGCGCACGATTCACATATCTACTGGTCCCAGAACCTTGTCACTTTTCCAGCCTTGCAATGTGTGGACCACACCCGTCAAGTCTGTGCAGGCCAGTTGCTGAGTCCACCCGGCGTGTCCTTAATAATAATAATAATAATAATAATTTTATTTATAAACCGCCTCCTCTCCCCAAAGGGACTCGGAGCGGTGCACAGGGAGATTAAAAAACAAATACAAAATACATAAATAGTTAAAATAAGAATTAAACGAATTATCCCTGCGCTAAAAACCCTCTATACTAAAACTAAACTATACCCCCTAAAAAACCCAGTTAAAACGGAAGACTAACCTAGGCCGGCCAAGCAGAAAAAGTGTGTTTTCAATTTTTGACGGAAGGAGCGGAGGTCCGTGGTTGTTCTAATTTCGGGGGGAAGGTCGTTCCAGAGGGCTGGGCCCGCCACAGAGAAGGCCCTTCCCCTGGGCGTCGCCCGCTGGCATTGCCTAGTGGACGGCACCCGGAGAAGTCCCTCTCTGTGGGAGCGGATCGGCCGCAGGGATGTATGGGGCAGAATCCGATCCTGCAGATAGCTAGGTCCCGTGCCATGGAGCGCTTTAAAGATGATAACTAACACCTTGTCCTTGCTTTCCGACCTAGCAGATTTTGCAGACGTGTTCAGTGAACAAGAAGCAGACCAATTGCCACCGCACTGGCCATATGATTGCCCCATTGATTTAATTCCGGATGCGCCGTTCCCGACGGGTCGTTTGTATTTGATGTCAGACCCAGAGTTGGCTGCATTGCGGGACTTTCTCGACCAAAACCTTGCTCAGGGTTTTATCCGACCCTCGTCTTCGCCACTGTCTGCCCCGGTCTTGTTCGTCAAAAAGAAGACCGGAGACTTCCTGTTCCTATTCCTGGCGGCGACGGACGAACCTTGGGGTTCGTCCACCGTTTTGTTCTTTTTTCTGCCCCTAACGGGGCGGGGTGCCCCTTTTTTGGGGGGACCCTCCGTAGGACTGGCTTGCCTGGACTGGTTCAGCCTGGCGGCAGCTGGGAAACACTCCTTGTCTTCGGTCTAGGTGGAAGAAGACATGCTGCGGGGGGCTTGGTTCCCTTCGCCAACGGAGGACAGCAACAAATAATGGATTCAAAGAGAGCGGAGCGCTCGAGTCGGATGGCTTTGCCGGGGCTTTGGCTGCGAGGTGGAGAGTGAGTGACTTTAAACTTATTTTTGCTGGCGGCTTGGACTGAGAGAAACGTGGAGGGGGGTGTTTGTTAAACCCCCCCTCGGATTTATAACAGCGGCGTTTAGAAATGGCTCCTCGATCCGAGGAAGCGGATATTTCTCATCCGGATTTTTGCGGAACAAGTGAAAGTGTTTTGCGGCTTGTTTCTATACAATGTATCTAAGTCCGGCTTTATTGAAACAATTTTCTTTGTCACTTTCTCCTGCTGGCTCTCAGACTGGGCGGTGGAAGATGGCTGCCCTTTGTTCCTAAATGATTACTTTTTCATGGAAAATTACCAACATCTCTTAGTGACCTGGACTGTTTCTCTCTACCAACGGATGAATTTTTGGATTAATTGACTCCTTCCCTGGAGTGCCTTCTTTGTTTTAATATTTGACTGTGAAAATTGCTTCTCTCTCTGGACTCTATAATTTGTTACTTTGATTTGAACTTTCTTCTCCGGATTTGCTCCAGCGGCCGCACCCAAAAAACGCAATCTTAGTGGCACTGACTTTAACAGCTCACCATGGCTTCAAAAAAACAACCAGAAAATCCAGGATTGGAAGAAAGGATGACAGCTATGGAAGCAGTGTTACACTCCTTGGTGCTGGAAATTAAAGAGTTAAGAAAAGACCATTGCAGCTCTAAACTTGAGCTTTTAGAAACACAGAAAAAATTGATGGAGAATACACAGAAGACCGAGGAGTTGGAAGTGGGGTTGGCTGGGGCAAAGGGAGAACTGAAAAATGTTAACAGTGAAATTGGAGATTTGTCTGGTCATATGTCTAGGATGGATTTTGAAAGGATGTCATATTTTTTAAGATTTCAGAATATTTTGGAGGAAACTGGGGAATGCCTTCCTGATCTCATGAGCACAATTTTAGCAGACTATTTACAAAAACCCAAAGATGAGATCAGGGGGGACATTGACCTAGTTTACAGAATAAATTCAACATATGCCAGGATAAATGAAGTACCCAGAGAGATACATATTAAATTTGTCAGAAGGTCGACTAGGGAGGGAATCTTGAAGGCGCAGAGAGTGGGTCCGTTAATTTATCAACAAAAGGAAGTCGCTATCTTGAAGCAGATCCCAAAAAAGATTAGGGAGGTGAGGAGGAAGTACTCCTTCTTATCTAAAAAATTGTTTAATCACGGGATTTGGTTTAAGTGGGCGATGCCAGAAGGGATGTTGGTGTTCTGGGAAGGAGGAAGAGTAAGGATTAAAACAGTTGCTGAGGCGGAAGCCTTTCTTAAAAAACATTCCTCTATCCTGGGGGAAGATCCAGGGGGGACGGAGGGGGCCACAGCCCCGCCCGCTGGGGGCCAGGAAGGAGAACAAGAAGACACAATTGCCAAGAGACTTAGATGACTTTGCTTTTTATTAATACAGTATAACTTTTATCTGGATGTTTGTACACGATTGTGTCAGCCTTCGCTCTTCGTTTCTCCCTATGCTGCTTGGCTGCCATGGAAACGGGGAGGGTGGGGCTATAGGGGTTAATTATGTGAGCTGGTGGAAGATTGGTGGAAGATGTTACCGGCCGGTGTTATCTGTGGCTTAACGGTCTCACATTCCATGCTGATGATGGTGTTGGACGAACTGCCCACCTGATGTCGGAGACGAAAGTGCATTGGACACTGCTGGGGGGGGGTTAGGGCTATTGGGGTGGGCTTAAGCTTTAATAATCATTCTTCGCGCCTAAACTAGTTACTTCCTGCTTCACCATGGTCCCTTGATCTTCTGTATTCAGTAAAAGTAGCCTTATACATTCCAAACAATGCGTAAGTGTGGTCTTTCTTGAGTATTCGAAGAAAGGGGCCCTGACATTAAGCAGGAAGTCACTACAAATCATAACCTGATGTCGGAATCTGCCAAAGAGGAGTTGCCGGGCCCGAGCATGGGAGAGGCCGCATCCAATATCGCAGCTCAAAAGGATGATTCGAGGTCAGTACTGGACTTTTTAGCAAGCCTAAATTTAGACCTGAAGGCCGAAGAATCATCTAAACCGCATCGCTGGTCAGAAGGGGTGGGGATGACAGGAGACATAGGCTCGGGGGTTACCACCACCAGACGCCGCCGCCCCCCCCCCACCCCCATCCATATCAGAACTCCTAAGGGAAGAAAAGGATTTAAGGCAGATGGCCGATGACTTACTTCGTCAGGCATCCGACAAGAGGGAAACCCTGGATAAAATCTGGGGGGGAGGGCACTTTTTGGAAAGCGAACAGTTAAAAGAAACAGCAACAGCTGCTGCCCAAGAAACCAGAGGAACAACCCCTCCCCCTCCTGCACAAACCCAAAGAGATTCACAGGGAGGAATTCGCCCCCCCAACCCCTCGCCGACCTGCTAAACTCCCTCCCTTGGGCATTAAGGTTGATGGTAATCCTGATGACTTAGGACTTTTTCTGCTTCATGTTAGTAATTTTGTTAAACAGTATGCAGATGATTTTGAAGACGACGTTAAGATTAGGATTGTCTCCTTGGCTCTGGAAAACAAGGCTGCCAGATGGCTGGTTTCTCTGCATAATAGTCACTCACCCTTGTTGCGGGACTTTGAAAATTTTATGACTGCTCTTAGGAGACGTTTTGAAGACCCCCGAATTGAGAGAAAAGCTAGAATCAGGATGAGAGACCTGCGCCAGGGGGATATGTCTGTGCAGGAATACACACAGATTTTTCAAGAACTTTCTGTTTATATGGTAGGGTGGAGTGACAGAGCGTTAATGGATGTTTATACAGAAGGGCTGAACAAAGATATTTATCAAACATGCGTGAATAGATATCGTCCTGATACCTTAGATGATTGGTTTCTGCTGGCCGGGGATGTGGAGCTGGATCAGGCCCACTCCCATACTCCAGCTCATTTTGAAAAAATGAAGCCTTTCGAGAGCCCCAGGCCCCAAGCCACAGATAGAGATTCCCACAAGCAAATGGGAGGACGTAGATCAACTTCAGCACGTCCTGGCAGTTGTTTTCGCTGTGGGAAGGAGGGGCACTGGGCTAACAACTGCAGATCAAAACGGTCACCACGCCCACATTCTTCTACTGAAGCTAGAAAGCCTACTAAAACTCCGAGTGTGCGCAGTAAGCCGGCAATGAGTGGAATGGAGCCGCTGGACCTCTCTGGTGATCAACGTAATCCACAGCCCGATGATTTGGAGGGGGACTCCGCCTCCTCTGACGAAAATTGGGTAAGTCCCCGCTCTGGGCCCCTTTATATTCCTTTAAGGCTTTTGGCTCCATCTAGCGGCCGTAATTGCAATGTACAAGCTCTAATTGACTCAGGCTGTTCCCGTTGTCTAATCAGTCATGAACTTGTTCAGACCATGCGTTTCCACTTGAAAAATTTAAAGGTGCCAATCGCATTCTGCCAAATGGATGGCTCTGTAGCAGGGGGAACTCCCGCATCTTATGTTACTGAACCCCTTCAGCTTTCTATTGGTGATACTCATAATGAAACCATTAATTTTATTGTGGCACCTATTGCGGATAATGCTGTTATCTTAGGGGTTAACTGGCTACGTAAATGGAATCCCCTAATTAACTGGAAGGAAGGATGGGTGCGAATCCCTTTATTACTACCTGAACATATCTCTGCAATCTCAAATCACGATGATGGGACGCCCCTTGATCTAACTCCAATTAAGGAGCCTGCAGGTTCCACTTTAGCCCTCCCTACAAGTGAAACCATTCCTGGGGAAGACAAGATTCCTAAAGAATACTGGGATCTTAAAGACACTTTTAGCGAAAGGTCTTGTGATTCTCTCCCTCCTCATCGGGCCACTGATTGCTCGATCGATTTTCTCCCAGGTGTAAAACTACCTAAACCTCGCCTTTACTCTATGACACCACGGGAAATGGATGAGCTACGTAAATTCATTGATAAGAATCTAAACCGAGGCTTCATTGAGCCTGCCAGGCCACGTGTGGCTGCACCGGTGATGTTTAGAGAGAAGAAGGATGGCACTCTCCGTTTGGTTCAAAACTACTCTTATCTGAATGCCATTTGCGAGCACAATGTCTACCCTCTCCCACTTATGAAAGACATGCTAGCTCATCTAGCTACAGGCAAAATTTTTACTAAGCTTGATTTAAGGGAAGCTTACTATAGAGTAAGAATTAAAGAGGGTGACGAATGGAAAACAGCTTTCAACTGCCCACTAGGGTGTTTCCAGTTTAAAGTTCTACCTTTTGGTCTTCAGGGGGCTCCTTCTGTTTTTATGCAACTGATCAATGAAGTTCTCCACGACCACCTGTATAAGGGGGTGATCGTTTATCTTGATGACATAGTCGTGTACACGCAAACACGTGAAGAACATATTAAACTTGTCCGTTCCGTGTTACAAAAACTACGTGCTGCTGAACTTTATGCTAAGTTGTCAAAATGTGAATTTCACCAGGAGAAGATTGATTACTTAGGCTATCGCATTTCGTCGGAGGGGATCGAAATGGATCCTGCAAAGGTAAAGGCTGTCATGGAGTGGGCGCCCCCCCCCGCACTCGTAAACAACTGCAAAGTTTTTTGGGTTTCGCCAACTTTTACCGCCAATATATTCCGTCGTTCGCTAGCATTGCGTTACCCATCACAAATCTGCTCAAAACGAAGGGTGAGGGCAAACCTCGACCGGGAGCTCCTCTGAACTGGACCATGGAATGCCAAGCCGCTTTTGAGAAGCTTAAACGTTTGTTTGCGGCTGAGCCTGTCCTAAAGCATCCTGACGTCGGCTCCCCGTTCGTTGTTCAAGCTGATGCCAGCGATGTCGCCGTGGGAGCTGTCCTACTGCAGTTCAACCAACAGGGCCAGCTGCAACCATGTGCTTACACCTCTCGTAAATTGTCCAACACCGAACGCAGATGGGCTATTTGGGAGAAGGAAGCATTTGCTGTCCGTTGGGCCCTCATGACTTGGCGTCATTTTCTTGAAGGAGCCCCTCATCCATTTGAGGTTTGGACGGACCATAAGAACCTGGAAGCTCTCACTTCATCCCATAAATTGTCCCCTAAACAACTACGTTGGGCACATTACTTCAATCGTTTCAACTTCAGTCTCAAATATATTCCTGGAGGAAAAAATTTCATGGCTGATGCACTCTCAAGACTACCCCAATATGACGTTTCGAAACTTACAGTTGTGCAACCAGTAATGCCTCTTACACTGATAGCCTCTCCTGTTTCGACCAGGGGTCAGTCCGCTGTCCAAGCTGACCCACCCGTTGAACTGATTGCTAAGATTAAGTCAGAACTACTTACTGATGAATGGTATTCTGCACATTCCGGTGACTGCACTGTCAGGGACGATCTACCTTGGATTGGTTCGAAAATTTATGTCCCTGCCACCATATGGCCTTTTGTGTTGCAACGGGCACACGACTCACGATTGGCCGGCCAGCATAGAATTTAGAATTTATGATGTATGCATTTGTTTTCACCTTGTAACATTATTGAAAAATGTATTACCAATGTTTTATTAAGAAGCCCCGGAGGGACCAACGATCTCGACGTGAAAGTTCTCAAAATATTTTTGTATTTCACCCTACCCTTACCCTACTTTAAAAAATTTGTAAAAACCAATAAAACCTTTTCAATAAAAAAAAAAAAAAGAAGACCGGAGATTTGAGACTATGTTGTGACTACCATAAACTTAATTCTATCACGGTGCACAATCGATATCCTCTGCCCCTTATTCCTGAACTGTTGGAGCGGCTCAGAGAGGCTACAGTTTTCATGAAATTGGATCTGCGTGGAGCCTATAATCTTGTCCGGATCTGGCCCGGGGATGAATGGAAGACAGCATTCAGCACCAGGTACGGGTATTTTGAGTATACAGTCATGCCTTTTGGGCTGACCAATGCCCCTGCCGTCTTCCAACATTTTATGAACGACATCTTCTGGGACCTTTTGGACCAGTTTGTCGTTATTTATCTAGATGACATTCTAATTTACTTGTCCTCCCAGGAGAGTCATCGGCAGCACCTAGGCCTGGTCCTACAACAGCTCCGTGAGAATTGCTTGTATGCGAAACTGGAGAAGTGCCAGTTTTGGCAGTCCACCATCGAGTTCCTGGGGCATCGTATCTCTCCTGAAGGCATTGCGATGGAGCCGGGCAAGGTTGAGTCTTTGCGTAGTTGACAACCTCCTCGGCGAGTGAAGGATGTCCAGCGACTCCTCGGGTTTGCCAAGTATTATCGGACCTTTATCCCCAGCTTTGCTTCCTTGATTACGCCCCTCACTCGGCTCCTTCAGAAAAAAGTTCGTTTCACTGGAGTGCCCCTGAGCAACAAGTGTTCCAGGCCTTGAAGCAGGCCTTCATGAAAGAGCCCATCTTGAAGCATCCTGACCCCCACCGTTCGTTTGTAGTGGAGGCGGCTGCATCAGATATCACTGTTGGAGTGGTATTACTTCAGGCTCACACCTCCAGCGGTACCTTCTTCCCTTGTGCTTATTATTTATGGAAACCCAATTCTTCCAAGTGCAATTATACCATTTGGGAGAAGGAGGTACTAGCCATTAAGGTGGTGTTTGAAGCCTGGAGGCATCATTTAGAGGGGGCCAGACATCAAATTGAAGTCCGGATCGACCATAGAAATTTGGAATCTTTGAAGACCGCAAGAAAATTGAACCAGCGCCAGATTCGGTGGTCCCTCTTCTTTGCATGGTTCAATTTCCGCGTGACATACATCCCCAGTGCAAGCAACCAAAGGGCAGATGCACTCTCGCGGAAACCCGAGTATTCTTGTACCAAAGACCAGATTCCACCCCAGACAGTTTTGCCTTCTTTGTCCTTCTCCGTGGTTCAGGAGCCGGTGGACTTACGACCTCAGATATGGGAAGCGCAGCGGCATGACAATTGGGTGGAACAACGGAAGGCAGAGGTGGGGCCTGCCTCCCCCTGGACATTCACCGATGAACTCTTGCGGTACTGAGACAGACTATGTGCCAGTGGGGCCACTTCAGGGACTTATTCTATCCCAGTGCCATGATAATCCTTAGGCGGGGCCCTTTGGCCTCTTCAAGACCTTGAACCTGGTCTCCTGTACCTTCTGGTGGCCTCGATTATGACATGACGTACAATCTTAACTCACGCCTTGTGTACAATGTTGGCAGGCCAAGTCAGCGATGGGAGCCCCCCCCCCCCCCCGGGCTGCTCCAGCCATTGCTGACACTGGAGAAACCCTGGGAGGGCATTTCTATGGACTTCTTGACAGACGTGCCTCCATCTTCTGGATTTACCATGGTGTTCATAGTGGTAGACATGCTGGCAAAGATGGCACATTTTATCCCATGTTGGGGATTACCGACAGCCTGCACCACCATGTTTATCCAACATGTTTTCAGGCTGCATGGCGTACCTGACAGGGTTGTGTTGGACAGAGGAGCGCAATTTATAGCCCAGTTTTGGAAAGGGCTGATGAAGGCCTTGGATGTAAAAATCTGCTTGTCCATGGCACACCATCCAGAAACCAACGGAGGGAAAGAGAAAGTGATCGGGATCTTGGAGCAGTACCTGCGCTGTTTTGTGAACCAGCAGCAAAATGATTGGGCGGACTACCTGGCAGTGGCGGAGTTTGCGTTCAATAACTCACAACACACATCCACGCAAATGACGCCCTTCTTGGCCAATGTAAGGTATCATCCTCGGTTCTTTCCCCTCACACTAATCGACTCACCAATCCCCGCAGCTAAGGACTTTCTGTCGGAACTATAGGCGGTCCGTCAAGTGGTGCGGCAATATCTGGATAAAGCCAAGGAGGACTATAAGTGAGTCGCGGACAGGTCTCGGCGTGTGATGGCGGCGTTGACTGTGGGGGATTGAGTGTGGCTGTCCACTAGACACCTTCCGTCAGACCATAGACCACCGTTACCTTGGCCCGTTTCCTGTTGAAGCAGTCATCAATCCGGTCGCCTATCGCCTGACATTGCCACGTTCGATGCGAGTCCATCCAGTCTTTCATCCATCTCTCCTTGTTGCTGAACGGCCGGCTTGTCCTCTTCGCCAACCAGATCATTCCCAGCCAGAACCTCGTGACGATGAAGAGCCTCCCGAGTACAAAGTTGCCAGTATCCAGGATTCCCGATGGCTAAAAGGACGATTCCAATACCTGATTGAATGGAAGGGCTATGGGCCGGAGGATTTTACCTGGCAGGATGCGACCTCCGTGCATGCACCTGCTTTGGTGCAGGCTTTCCATGATCAATTCCCATGTAGGCCACACCCTGAGCGTCAGGCCTGGGGAAAGGGCCCTGCGGTGAGGGATAGTGTTGTGGCGCAACAGCGGCCGGCTGAGCTGTTGGTAGAATCTGACAGCGATGAACACTATGGGACTGCCCTGGAGGCTGAGGAAGACTCGGGGGGGGGGGGGGTGTTGCTTTTCTCCCTCCTTAGTTGTGGCAGACAGCCAAGTCTGCATCCATATATATGGAGAGGCTTGGGACAGAACAATCACTGTCCAAATTATGGTGTTTCCCCCGCTTTCTGGGAGTTCCACGGTAAAGTCCATTGCTAGCTCCTCCCAGGGTTGTGATGGCTCAGCTACATGCTGTAACAGTCCCAGGGGCTTTTCGGGGCTTTTTTCATTGCTGCACATATCGCACAACTTTTTACATAGCTTTCAATGTCCTTTTTCATTGCTGGCCACCAAAATTGTCTTCGTACCAGATGCCATGTCTTTAGAAACCCAAAGTGGCTGGCTTGCTTGACATCGTGGCTTCTTTGTAGGATTTGTACTCAGAGCATGCTGGGGATGTATAATTTGGGACCTTTCCATGCCAACCCGTACTTGGAGTTTAGGAGTTGTTGGTTGACCCTGAACCAGGGGTCAGTTTGCAGCTCGGCTCTGAGTTTCTGGGTTAGCTCCCCTTCCGGTTTACTCGATCGTCTCTGAGTCTGCTGCCTCGTAGTGACTTCTGCTGCCTTCTAAGCCAGGGGAATGATAGCATTGACCACTTCTTCGCGCTTGCTCTTGTACTGGGGCATTCAGGATAGGGCGTACACTACAAAGTTCTTCCCTCTGGGGATGTATTTTAGTGTGAAATCAAACTGGTTGAAGTATTGTGCCCATCGAACTTGTTTGGGAGGGAGTTTTCGAGCGGTCCTAAGGGCTTCCAGATTTTTGTGATCAGTCCATACTTTAAACAGCACTTGGCTTCCTTCCAGGAGGTCCCTCCAGGTTTATAGTGCCCAACAGATTGCAAAGGCCTCCTTCTCTCACGCCCATTTTCGTTTGGGGTCAGTGAATTTTCTGGAGGTATAGGTGCATGGTTGAAGGTTCCCCTCTTTGTTTCTCTGGAGGAGGACAGCCCCCATGGCTGCATCACTGGTGTCTGCTTTTTTGAAGTTAGGGTATTTTAGAAACAGTTCCTCCATGAATAGCCACTTGAGCTTCTCAAATGCCCCCTGGCACTCCACAGTCCACTCTGGTGGCTGGCTGGGCCACAGTCCCCCCCCCCTTTCCCTGTCTTTAGCAGTTCAGTAATACACAGGGCTGTTTTGGCGAAGGAGGGAATGAAATGTGAACCCCAGAAAGCTGCAGTTGCTTGTGGGTTCGAGGGGGTTGCCGCTCCAGGATGGCTTTGACTTTCCCTGGGTCCATTTCTACCCCCTTGCTCAATACTCGATAGAGTAAGTCAGGGGTCTGCAAGGTTGGCTCTTTTAAGACTGGTGGACTTCAACTCCCAGAATTCCCCAGCCAGTAAAGCTTTGCTGGCTGGGGAATTCTGGGAGTTGAAGTCCACCAGTCTTAAAAGAGCCAACTTTGCAGACCCCTGGCCTAGGTAGTCAAGGGTTAGGGGAACTCGCTTCTTATGAAACTCGCTGTCAGGGTTCCAAATAGCATCCAAAAGTAAAACAGAGTCCAAGACAAAGTATTGCTCAAAGTTCCAATTTATTAAGAGAGCCATGTTGACACATTTGGGAAAACCCAAATCTGAAAGCTTCAGTTTTCCCCACCCAGTTGAAAGTTCAAGATCTTGCCCGCACACCCACAAGTCCATCACATGGTCCAATCTTTTACTGCCATGCTGGCAGTTCCACCCATCCAATTCTGGTCAGGTGCAGAGGTACAGAGACAAAGGATGACCTCGGCTTTCTAGAAAGAATTTTGTTGTGGCTACATAGTATATGACTCCTTACAATCCCCCCTCCCATTTTTCCACAATAGAAAATGCATAGCAGAATAATAGAAATTGTGGTAGACCAAAGACCCAAAAGAAAATATGGCTGCAGGCCTGACACTCGTATTTGGACAACTTAGCATATAGGTTTGCAGGAAGAAGTTTTTCCAGTACCTGGTGGACCAATTTAATATGCTCCTCTATCATTTCAGTGAAGATGAGAATGTCATCTAAGTACACTAAGTTTGCGCATGTGCGATAATGGAGGTCGCGCTCTGAAAATGCTACGGAGAGCCCATGGGCCGTTTTTGCCTCGGAGGACGCTGCCAGCCCTCGCTGATCATCTTTGAGGGCTGGCCCAGCAAGACGACATGCCAGCCGCCGCCCCGGGCCACCCGGATATGAGGGGCGAGCCCCGGGAGTGACGGCTGGGTGAGGAGGAGCAGGGCAGGGCCAATTCGGCCTTCTGTGGCCTGGAGCGTCCCGGCGCGGCTGAAAGCAGGGAGGTAGGCCGCGAAGCCGGGACGCGGAAGACTTGTATTTTGCCGGACCGGGTCGGGACGACTACCATCGGGCCGTACGGTCTATGCCAGATCGTGCGGCCTAATCCCGATCCCGACCCGAGTGTTTTTACAGCTGATCCCATCCGAGCCGTGGCTGGAGGCTGAGCGGCTGGAACGGTGAGAATGGCGGAAAGAAGGCGAGAGGATGTTGTCGGAGAGAGGAGGAGGCTGGTGGATGTTGCTGCGGGTGGAATGGTGAAACGGAGTTGGAATTGGAGGAGTTGGACGGTGAGAGGAAGTGAGAGGATGGAGGACGGAGAGAGGAAGCGTGGAGTGAGGAGAGGTGGAGAGAGGAATGGAGGACGATGGAAGATGATGGAAGAAGGAGAAGGAGAAGGAGGTGGAGTAAGGAGTTGGAGAAGGAGATGGAGTTGGAGAAGGAGATGGAGACGGAGAAGGAGTTGGAGAAGGAGATGGAGACGGAGATGGAGGAAGGAGAAGGAGAACGAAGGACCGGTGTGGAGAGAATGATAGAAGGAGGAAGCAAGAGGATGTGAGGATGGATGAAGAAGCCACGCAGCTGGATCGTGAAATGGTGGATCATGACCGAAGAGGACCCAGGAAGACCTTGAAGTGAGTGCTGGGATTGGAGGTGGTAAGTTGTGCCACACATGCCTGCGTTTTACATCAGGCCGCACGATGGACCATCTAGTCGTGCGGCACTAAACGCGGATTGAGACCTATGTGACCAAGGAAGACAAGTGGAGGGGGTTTGGATGAGACTAAACTGTGTTCCCCCCATCCATAAGATCATCAGTCTGACTGTCTTCTCCCCTCTGCCCTAAATGGATTATATCCACTTATACACACTTTGCACCTGTCACTTTATTTTACCCTGGACTCTGTTTTGGACTTGTTTCGGACTTGCACTTTGTCCCCTAGGTATGGACGACCTCTGTGTTTTTAGTGATGTATTCTAGGCGTGATCTCCTTTGCCTGCAGGAGTCTCCGCTCTCGCAGGCCTGGCCCCCTTGTCTAACACGGGCCCACCTCGAGGATGGACTGATTGCTCCTGAGAGGTGGGCGAAGCGCAAACTGAGGGGGTTTCTTTTTTTTTTTTTTGAAAAAGTTTTATTGGGTTTTTGAATTTTTTTACAAATAGGGTAAGGGTATGGTGTGAGAAAAATATTGTGAGAGCTTTCACGTTGAAGTCGTTGACCCCCTCCGAGGCTTCATAACAAAATATAGATAATACATAATTTTCAGTTGTACTACAAAGTGGAAAGAAATGCAAACACATCATTGTAAAATCTATGCTAGCAATCATGTATAAACATCCAAACAAAAGTTAAACTGTACTAAAATAAAGTCACTTTTGAGATCTAAGTCTTTTGGCAATTGTATCTTCTTCTCCCTGGCCCCCAGTGGGTGGGGCCGCGGCACCCTCTGCTCCCCCATTTTCATCCTCCAGGATTGAGGAATGTTTTTTAAGAAAGGCTTCCGCCTCTGCAATTGTTTTAATTCTTACTCTTCCTCCCTCCCAGAACACCAACATTCCCTCTGGCATCACGCACCTGAACCAAACCCCCTGTTTAAATAATCTTTTAGACAAGAAGGAATACCTCCTTCTTACCTCTCTAAACTTTTTCGGGATCTGCTTCAAGATGGTAATCTCTTTCTGCTGGTAAATTAAAGGACTGACTCTCTGCGCCCTCAGGATCCTTTCCCTTGTCGACCTCCTTACAAATTTAATATGGATCTCTCTGGGTACTTCATTTATCCTGGCATATGCTGAATTTATTCTATATATCAGATCTATGTCCCCCCCTAATGTCTTCTTTAGGCTTTTGTACATAATCTGCTAAAATTGTGCACATTAAATCAGTTAAATCGTCACCGCTTGTCTCAGGAACGTTCTGAAATCTTAAAAAATATGACATCCTTTCAAAATCCATCCTAGACATATGACCAGTTAAATCCCCTAATTCATTATTAATACTTTTAAGCTCTCCCCTTGTCCCAGCCAACCCCACCTCCAGCTCATCAGTCTTTTGCGTATTTTCCATTAATTTCTTCTGTACCTCCAAAAGTTCCAATTTAGAACTGACATGGTCCTTTCTTATTTCTTTGATTTCTTTCATAATGTTCTCAAGTTTTTCATCCAATGCTGCTAATTTAGCATCCGTATCTGATTTTTCAGGTAACATCGAGGTGATTTTAGGTTGATGCGTCTGCTTCTTTGAAGCCATGATGAAGGATTTAAGTCTTTGTCAGTAAAATGGCGTCTGCTGAAGAGGAGTCAGTGAGACAGGGTATGAGCAAATTCCAATAAACAAAGTCACAGTTTTGTCCAATTTGAGTCCAGAGAGAAACCAATTTCTTCAAACAATCAAATAAAAAGAAAAAGAAGAAGGCACTTCAGGGAAAGGTCCAATTAATCATTTACATACAATCATTAATAAAGAGAGAAAGGCAGTCCTGAGCACAAGGGAATGTCAGCAGTTTTCCATGAAAAGTATGTCTCCTGAGAACAAAGGAACGCCATCTTCCCCCGCCCATCTGGAAGCCACCGGGAGTTAACAAGTAAAAATTGTTTCTTTGTAGCCAGACTTCGATACTAAGTATCCAACGGTCATTCCGGAAAGACTTTCACTATCATTTAAAGAAATTCGGATGGTGATTTCTGCGCTTCCTCAAGCCTGAGGAGCATTGTTAAAACGCCGCTTTTAGTCCAATCCAAGGGTTTTTTTTACAAACTCCCCCCTCCATCTTCTTTCAAAGCAAAAGTTGCAAGCAATAAAATAAGTTTACTCACAATCCACTTTATAGCCAGGAGTCTCGGTGTTGCCTCCAACTCCAGCGATTCAGCCCTCTCGAAAGCAATTAAATGTTCCGATCCTCCATCGGCAAAGGGAACCAAGCCCCCCGCAGCATGTTCTCCCACGCCTGGGTCGAAGACAAGGACACCCCCCCCCCCGACCGCCGTCGGGATGGGGAGATTCCCAGCAAGCCGACCGTACAGCGGGAGTCCTTTAGAAGGAACTCCCTGCCCGTTGGGGGCCGTAGAAGGAACAAAACGGCGGATGAGTACCAAGAAACCGGAAGGAACCGGGGTTTCTATTTAATTTTTTAATTCGGCTTTTAGGGGGTTCCAGGGTGGAGGGGGGAGATAGCCAATTGCGCCGCTTACTGGACCGGGGTGCCTTACGCACAGTCACTCAAGCACTCGTTACCTCTCGACTCGACTACTGTAATGCTCTCTACATGGGGCTTCCCTTGGGGTGCACCCGAAAGCTGCAGCTAGTCCAGAATGCAGCCGCGCGGGTGATTACGGGAGCGCCTAGACACTCCCACATAACATCTATCCTGCGCGAGCTGCACTGGCTTCCTGTGGTCTTTCGGGTGCGCTTCAAGGTTCTGACGACCATCTTTAAATCGCTCCATGGCTCGGGGCCTAGTTACATGCGTGACCGTCTCCTGCCCCATACATCCCTACGGCCGATCCGCTCCCACAGAGAGGGCCTTCTCAGGGTGCCGTCGGCCGGGCAATGCCGTCTGGCGACACCCAGGGGAAGAGCCTTCTCTGTGGCAGGCCCTGCCCTTTGGAACGAACTCCCTCCTGAACTTTGTACCATCTCAGACCTCCGCCTCTTCCGCCAGTGTCTAAAGACACATCTTTTTCAGCAAGCCGGCCTAGCCTAACCTCCCGCTGGGGCTATTTTAGATAGTTTTAAATTGGGGTTTTAATTTGGTTTTAGCATAGGATTGTCTAATTTAATATGCTTTTAAATTTTGTATATTTTGTTTTATATGTTTGGAGAAGGGCGGGATATAAATCGAATTAAAATAAAATAAAAATAAATAAACACTAGGACCCCCATGTACAAATGCTGATGCAACACCATGTTGATGAGTTGCATAAAGACTGCAGGGCCTTCTAAATGCAGTCTTCCATTCATCCCCCTCTTTGATCCTCACTCTCGAGTATGCCTCTCTCAGGTCTAGCTTGGTGAAGATTTTCCCCTTTGCAAGGTGGGCCCAAATGTCCTTCATTAGGGGGAGGGGGTACATATACAAAATAATTTAACTGGTTCTTTGCCCTAATGACCAGCTGGGTAGACGTTGCTGGGTGGTCATGTGACTAGATGGGTGTGACCAACTTGACATCACACATCTAGGGGGCCTCAACTCACCCAGCCTCTCCCTGCCACACCTTACCCTCCCGTGCCCCTCCCCTCCCAACCACTTCTTGTCACTCTCAGCCCCTCGCCTTACCCGGCCGGCCGCCTCACCTCCCAGCCTCTTGCCTCGCCTCCTGGCTTCTCATTTGCTGAGCATTCTGTTGAAAGAGGCGGTGGTGAGGCCCCTCCTCAAGAAGCCTTCCCTGGACTTCCTGTTCCGGCTTCTGGCGGCGACGGATGAACCTTGGGGTTCGTCCGCCGTTTTGTTCTTTTTTCTGCCCCTAATGGGGCGGGGTGCCCCCCCTTTTTTTTCTGGGGGGGACCCTCCGTAGGGCTGGCTTGCCTGGACTGGTTCTGCCGGCGGCAGCTGGGGAGCGGTCCTTGTCTTCGGTCCAGGTGGAAGAAGACATGCTTCGGGGGGCTTGGTTCCCTTCGCCAACGGAGGACGGCAACAAATAATGGATTCGGAGAGAACGGAGCGCTCGAGTCGGATGGCTTTGCCGGGCTTGAGATGCGAGGCAGAGAGTAAGTGACTTTAAAACTTTTTTTGCTGGCGGCTTGGATTGAGAGAGACGTGGAGGGGGGTGTTTGTTAAACCCCCCCCCTCGGATTTACAACAGCGGCGTTTAGAAATGGCTCCTCGTTGCGAGGGAGCGGATATTTTTCATCCGGACTTTTGCGGAACAAGTGAAAGTGATTCGCGGCTTGTTTCTATACAATGTATCTAAGTCCGGCTTTATTGAAACAATTTCTTTTTTCACTTTCTCCTGCTGGCTGCCTGGCTGGGCGGTGGAAGATGGCTTCTCTTTGTTCCCGAATGACTATTTCTTTATGGAAAATCACCAACATTTCTTTGTAATTTGGACCGTCTCTCTTTATTAATGGAAATTTTTTTTGGAATAATTGGTTCCTTCCCTGGAATACCTTCTCTTTTTTAACAATTGACTGTGGAAACTGTTTCTCTTCTGGGTGCTACAACTTGTTACAACTTTGAGCTGAACTTTTTTCTCCTGACTTGCTCCAGCAGCCGCACCCAAAAAACGGCATCTTAGTGGCACTGACTATAATAGCTCATCATGGCTTCAAAAAAGCAACCAGAGAATTCGGGATTGGAACAAAGAATGACGGCGATGGAGGAAGCATTAAACTCCTTGGTGCTGGAAATTAAAGCGATGAGGAAAGACCAGTGTAGCTCTAAGCTTGAACTTTTGGAAACACAAAAAAAATTGATGGAGAACACACAGAAGACCGAGGAGCTGGAAGTGGGGTTGGCTGGGGCAAAGGGAGAACTTAAAAATGTCAACACTGAAATTGGAGATTTGTCTGGTCATATGTCTAGGATGGATTTTGAAAGAATGTCATATTTTTTAAGATTTCAGAACATTTTGGAGGAAACTGGTGAATGCCTTCCTGATCTCATGAGTACAATTTTAGCAGACTATTTACACAAACCTAAAGAGGAGATCAGGGGGGACATTGACCTAGTCTATAGAATTAACTCAACATATGCCAGGCTAAATGAGGTACCCAGAGAGATACATATTAAATTTGTTAGAAGGTCGACTAGGGAGGGAATTTTGAAGGCGCAGAGGGACGGGCCTTTAATTTACCAACAAAAGGAGGTTGCCATCCTGAAGCAGATCCCAAGAAAGATTAGAGAAGCGAGAAGGAAATTTTCCTTCTTGTCCAAAAAATTGTTTGATCACGGGATCTGGTTCAGGTGGGTGACGCCCGAAGGGATGCTGGTGTTCTGGGAAGGAGGAAGAGTGAGGATTAAAACAGTTGCTGAGGCGGAAGCCTTTCTTAAAAAACATTCCTCTGTCCTGGGGGAAGATCCGGGGGGGCAGGGGGGGCCACGGCCCCGCCCGCTGGGGGCCTGGAAGGAGAGATAGAAGATACAATTGCCAAGAGACTTAGATCTAAAAAATAACTTTGCTTTGATTTTTTGAGTAATATTGTATAACATGTGTATCTGGATTTTTGTAAATGACTGACAGCATAGAACTGAGAACTTAGAAATATGTACTTGCTTTCACTTTGTAGTGTATGAAAAATGTTTTTTGTTAATGATCTATTTTGAAGTCCCGGAAGGGCCGACGACTTTGACGTGAATGCTCTCAAAATTTCTTTGTATCCCTTACCCCACCCTATTGAAAAACTGTAAAACCAATAAAACTTTTTCAATATAAAAAAAAAAAGCTGCTGAGAGATCTAACAGGACCAGAATAGAGGAATAACCTCTGTCCCTGGCCCTCCAGAGATCATCCACCAACGCGACCAATGCCGTCTCAGTGCTGTGCCCGGTGCGGAAGCCGGACTGGCGCGGGTCTAGATAGGCAGTTTCCTCCAGATGTCGAGGGAACTGTTGTGCCACCACACTCTCTTTTTTTTTTAAAATTTTTATTGAATCATTAAAAAGCAAAAGCTTACAGAATAAGACATTAAATGATACAAAGTGATTGCAGAGAGTATTACAATATAACTAGAGTTATAGCACTATAACTAACATTTACCACTTATTAATTTGATACATATCTCTGATAAGAAAGGCGGAAAGAAAAAATATATGAAAGAAACCAGGACAAAGTGAAGGAGTGTAATCAAAGCATATAGAGATTCTAAATCAGCAATGTTAAGTCCGCTTCTTTAAATTCCTTTGTAGCCAAGCGTACCAGCGATCCCAGCACACATAGAATAGCGAATCTTGTTTGTCTCTCAATAGGCTGGTAAGCTTGTCTGCTTCTGCACAGTCCATAATTTTAGCGATTAATATTGACTCTGATGGAATGTCACTGGATTTCCATTTTTGGGCAAAAGCAATTCTAGTTGCCCGCTGCGTTCTTTTTGGACTGTCGGGTTTCTCTCTGTGGGGGGAGTTCCTTTCTCCCTTCAGGTCTTCCTTTTCTCTTCCCCTCCGTATGCCCCTTAAGAGCCTCATCCTCCTGTGAATCTTCTAGACTACCGCTCTCTGATTCACCCTCTGCCTCTGAATCTTTCCCCCTAAAGTGTAGCTCATAGAAGTCCCAGGCAGCTCTCAGATTCTCAATTTTAACCTTTCTGTCTTTCCAAGCTGCCAGTAGGCCTTCTGGTAGTAGCCATCTATATGGAATGGCATTTTTCTTCAATTGTTCCATCAAGAACTGGTACTCCCTCCGTTGCTCTCTAACCTTTCTAGGGATTTGTTTAAGGATCACTATTTGCTGGCCTTTATATATCACTGATCGGTCTCTTGCTTTCTTATATACTTCCTCCCGTAGGGCCTTCTTACAGAATCGAATATGTATTTCACGGGGCAGGTTGTGGCGTTTTGCATATCCCGTGAACACCCTATAGGCCACATCCATATCTTTCATAAATGACTCCTTCTCTCTTTCCAAAATTTCAGCTAATATATCTCCAACAACATCTCCCACTCGCTCTTCCTTATCTTCCATTACGTTCTGCATTCTTAGGAAGAAGGAGGAACGTTCCATTTCCAGAAAGATAATTTCATCTTCCATATTTCTCATAATTGCAACCTGTTCACGCTCCAGGCCCTCCAAGCGTCCCTCACATCTATTGGTTCGCACTTCCACCTCACAGAGTCTCTCCTCCTGTTTAACCAATACCCCTTGAACTTCTGTTACTTGTTCTTTCAATATTCTGATATCTCCTCTTAAAAAACCCATTTCTGAACCTAAGTTCGACATATTCACTGACAAATTTTCAAAATTTTTCATCATTGCCTCTTGCATCGCCTGCATCATTTCTTGGAGAGACTGCAAAGAGGGAGGTTTCCCTGCAGTAGTCATATCTTCTGAAGATTTAGATGGCATTGAAGAGGACAACACTGGAGATGATGCCGCTGGAGGTTGCAAATTTTTCTTACTCCCTTTAGACGCCATAGCAGTAGATGTATTAGCCATCTCTTCTTGAGCTGCTCCTTGGGTTTTGTTGGGAGACCAAAGCTTCTTCCACACCAGCATACAAACTATGCCCTCCCCAGTCTTCTCAATTTACTTGGTCAGTATCTTCCCTAAATTTCCTTCTGCGATTTTAAAGCCAGTCACTAGATGGAGCTAATTGCCTATATGACAGTGACAGTAACAGTAACAGTTCTGCGGTCAAAGGGAGAGAAATACGGGGCGGCTGGGCACGAAAACAAATGAAAAGGTGATAGATCTTGATCTTAATCTCCGATTCCAAAAGAGAGGTGGTGATAGCAAAGACACAGAAGGTCTAAGAAGAAAACATTCACACATAGCCGTCAAGATATTCCAAAGTCTATTCAAAGTCCAAGCAGAGTCTCAAATGAGAACAGCAGGAGTAACGGAAATCAACTTTTTTTTAGCCGCTTGTCCAGTGAGGCTGCTTTGCCTCACACTTTAATCCCGTACTCCACCTTTAACGCCCACATTCCTTCATGCTCCTCACCTCCAAAGCTGTAAATCCTTAATTAGATCGTCTTTGGTTTTTTTTTTGGTTTTTTTACTCTCTGCAATCAGGCTTCCTTCCCAAAATGGTGAGTCACTGCTTCGGGGCTGCCATATTCGGCGCCCTCTCCTTGCCTTCAGAGAATGAATGAGGATCTAGCCTTCAGCGTGTGGGGGTTGCCACTACCACACACACCTCAGCACTCCTCTTTCTCCCCGCTCCCTCCGAGAGCAGTTTCGGCAGAAAAAGACAAAAGGAATTGCCGTCTGAGGCAAGGAAAAGGGAGGACAGGGAGAGAGATATTCCCAAACCCGTCTTCCCCTTGTGCTGATGTCACCGGAAGTCCAAGGAAGTGAAGGTTGGAGACCGGACGATAATTAGATAACAATGCTGGGTCCAGGGAAGGCTCCATGCCGTCATGGAGGCCATGAACTCCCGAGCCACCTCAGATGAATCGCCTACCGATGGCAGGTTGAAATCCCCCATGACTAAAAGTCTGGGGGTGCCAACCGCCAACTCAGCGATCATCTCAAGGAGCTCGGGCAGGGCCGCTGACACGTAGCAGGGAGCCAGGTACAAGACCAGCAGGCCCAGCTGCCTCCCAAGTCCCCATTTCACGTACAGGGATTCACACCCGACTACCTGAGGCACAGTGGCCTCCCTTGGCTGAAGACTTTCTTTAATAATAACCGCCGCCCCCCCCACCCCTACCCTGGGCCCTTGGCCAATGAAGTGCTAGGTAACCTGGTGGGCACATCTCAACGAGGGGAACACCTCCCTCGTGCCCCAACCAGGTTTCCGTAATACCCACCAGGTCCGGGTCCCCCTCTGAAATTAGATCGTATATGAGGGGAGCTTTGTTCACCACGGACCTGGCGTTGCACAACATCAGCCTCGGGCCCGGGCTCTGCAACTCCTCACCTCCTAGGTTGCGGGAAGAGCCCAGGGGGTCAGGGCGGGCGACTGCTCTTAAATAGCGGATACCCCCCCCGAAACTTGATATGACCCTCGGCTCCCGTCATACCTGCCCCTCCCCTGGACCGTTTGGATGGAAAGGCCCTCTATGGGATCGACCTTCGCCCCCCTCTTTACATCAGACCCTCTACCCTTACTTCTGCCGTTATCAGCTGGTCTCGTACTCTGCTCAGTTAAGCCAACGTAAATGGACCCACCCGCCACCCTTGAACCCCTTAAAACCCGACCTAAAAAACTAACTAAAAATCTGCGCAACTTGCGTTTCTCCCACCTCTCTTGGCTGATAAGCCCATCCTCGAGGTGGGCCCTCGTTAGCTCTGAGGGCCAAGCATGTGCGAGAGGGGACTCTCGCAGGGAGAGGAGGGTGGCCCTTGAGTACGTAGAAATAAATAGGTAAAATGCGGGAAGGAGATCAAATTAAAATGACCCGGAGGGAAGAATATCAGTGCAAATCTAATAGGGGGAGGAGCATCCAGCAGGAGGGTTAAAAGATGTTGTAGGTTAAAGTTAGATATTTCATAATTCCGGCATTAAACAATCAATAATAGAGTAGCAGAATGATCAATAAATAAGCATAAGAAGAATGAGTGGTATCAAAATTCATAGACACGTGGTGTTAAAGTTCATGAGCAGGAAGGTGTGGTGAGGAGTGAATAGTCAGTCAATCAATCGATGGGGGTAATGCAGAAGAGTCCGTATCCTGGAAGCCAATTAAGTCCATAGTAGGGTAAAATGCGTCTGCCAACACTATAAGGGTGGAGGACTACCACCAGTCAGCCAAGACCAAACTTCAGGCCTGAGGCCATTAGGCCGATGTTCGGGCCGCCATTAGGCCGAGCTCAGAATTCAGGCCAGGTGGAATTAGGCCGCAGTTCAGGCCGAACAAAGTACTATAGCTGGTGAATTCCTGGCTTACCATTCATTCCTGCCCCCGACTGTCTGCTTAGATTTCCATCGGTCCGAAGCGCTGCCCGTCCACTAACCACATGCTGCGCTCCCAGCGCGCAGCACAGGGTTGTTCGGGCCATTTATTACTCCAGCGTGACGATCTTCCACGACACAACGCTCGGGCAACCCACGCCGTCCTCGCCGTCGCCCTACCGGCGACCCAACCACTCAGACATCTTGGCAGCTCCGGATTCCACTCCTGCTGCAGCCCCTCGCCCGTGCCGCCCCCAAGAGTCAAAAGCGCTCCCAAGAGTCAAAAACGCTCGGCGTACAGGACGAGCGGGGGGCGGGCGGCATGATGGCTCTGCCGGTCTGCCGCTCCGGCTCCAGCTCCGGCTCCTGCGTCAACTCCACCCTCGGCTCGCCGCTCGTCCATACCGTCCCAAAAGACTGCGAGCACTCCAACGCGTTGGCGAGGTGGGCGGCTGGCCGGGACTGGCCGCCAGATGTCAAAATCGGCCAGCCGACATCCTCCTGGGCTCAAAGGCCTTCCTCGCCGTTCTCCGTGCTCAAAGGTTGGTCTCCATTTTCCTCACGCATGCGCATGAAATAGATCTTCAAAGCCCGACGGAAGAGGCGCAGGTCCGTGGTCGTGTGTAGGTCGGTGGGTAGGTCATTCCAGAGGGCAGGAGCCACCACAGAGAAGGCTCTCCCCCTGGGGGTCCCCAGCCAACATTGCTTAGCCGACGGCACCCTGAGGAGGCCCTCTCTGTTGGAGCGCACTGGTCGGTGGGAGGTATTTGATGGCAGGAGGCGGTCTTGCAGGTAGCCAGGTTAGCAGTGTCCATCTCACTGTGAAAGCCTCCTTTTCCCACACGGCCCATCGTCTCTCCGTGTCTCTGAGTTTGCGGGAGGTGTAGGCACAGGGTTGTAAGTTTCCTTGGTTGTTTCTTTGGAGTAGCACTACTCCCACTGCCATGTTGCTGGCATCTACCTGGATCACGAAAGGTTGATCAGGGTCAGGATGCTTCAGTACCGGCTCCTTTGCAAACATTTCTTTCAGTGTTTCGAATGCCTCTTGGCAGGTTAGGTCCCACTGTAGGGGTTGTCCTGGACGAGGTTTCATTCCTGGGCTCCCTGTCTTCAGGAGGTTTGTCAGGGGTTTGGCAATCGGCAAAGGAGGGGATGAATTGCCTGTAGAATTTTGCAAACCCTAGGAAGCTTTGTAGCTGTCTGCGGGTGTGACGGGGTTGCCAGCTTAGGACGGCTTACACTTTGGCTGGGTCCATCTCTATTTCCTTATTTGACACTCGGTAGCCTAGATAGTCTAGTCGCTCACGTTGGAATTCACATTTTGATAGCTTGACATACAGGTTGGTTGGCAGAAGTTTTTTCAGTACTTGGCGGACCAGGGGTATGTGGTCATCAACGGTCTCATGAGGGTGAGGGTGTATAGGTTGCATACGCCCACCCCATTTATCCCTCGAAAGTCCACAACTAGCCTCATAGTTCCATTTTTTTTCTCCTTGAAGAGGACTGGCGCTGCAACCCATGGCTTGGCTTGCTCGATGAACCGTCGTGCTAGGTTTGTGTCTATGTATTTGCGCATTTCTTGCATTTCCTGGGGCATCATGCCATACAACTTGGGTTTGGGTAGTTTTGCCCCAGGGGTGATTTCGATGGCATGGGGGGGGGGGGGGGGCAGAATGTTGCATTCTGTCTCGCTGAATACTTCTGCGAGGTCCTGGTATTCCCCTGGGATCTTTTCGGTCTCTGGGGTTTAATCAGATGTGGCTCCCAGATGTTCTGGTGTGCTCTTTTGGGGGGTTCCCTGCTTGGGTGGAGTTTCTGCTTGGTAGCGGAAAAGGGCTTGGGGGCCCTTTTCTATCCTAAGCCTGCGGGTACACCCTTGCCACCAGATGGTCGGTCCCCACTTGTCCAGCCAGGAGAGTCCCAGTATGACTGCATCTATCATTTTGAGGGCTATTATGAATCAGATTACTTCCCAGTGATCCATTAGCTCTAGTCTCACTGGTTCAGTCAGGTGGGTGGCATAGGCTCCCCCCATTAGGGTCCCATCGACCTGTTCGAACCGGATTGGGTGGGCCAAACTTTTTGCTCTGATGCCCAGTTTTAGGACTGTGGTCAGGGTGATCAAGCACCTTGTGCAGCCTGAGTCTATTAGGGCTTGAAAATCCCCCTGGTTTTCTGTCTTTGGGGCTGTGAGGCATATTAGGAAAAGGAAAGGGTGAATTGGTCCTCTCACCATTGGGTCATTTTCACCCTCGTCGTCACTCTCATAGGATTCTGGTGACTGGTCATTGTTGCTTTGTGTTCCCCCCCTTCATCTGGTTGGGGAGGGACCTCTGCAGCCTGGAAGGCCTTCTTGAATGTGTGAGTAGCCCGTTTGTGGCAGCGTTCCAGTCGTGTCCTGGGTTGTAATTCTGGCCTCGGCATCAAACTTGGGGTCGTGCACACGGATGCCATATGGCCCATTCCCTTGTATCTGTAGCATTTCAGCGGACTGTGTGGGAGGGCTGGTCTCAGGGCTCGCTGTGGTACTGTGGTTCCCCATCGCTTGGGTGGTTTCACATCAGGTTGACCTCTCTCTTTTGTGTCAGATTGCTTTCTCATGTCGTTGGCATGCAGCGCACTGTCAACTTTTATTGCTCCTCGGAACCACTCAGAGAGCCGGTTTGGGATGTCGCGGTCTGGTCCAGGCTTGTTCTGAAAAAATACACTAACAGACGCTCTGGTAAAGGGGATAGCCTTCCAATGACTCTCCTAAATTCGCGGATGTGCTCTTTAATGGGGCGGCCCCTTTCCTTTAGGTCACTGAGATCATCTTCCACATACAGGTCCACCACCACCTCCTCAAATCTGACCTCTAGCAGTCGTAGGAAATCATCTATGCCTTGCAGTTGGGGGGCTCTCCTCTTGTGGAGGGATTCTAGCCATTCCCTTGCGTCTCCCTCTAGTCCCTCTGCGATAGTATTCACTATGGCTCTGTGGGATGAGTAGAGGTGTCCATAGCATTCCAGGTGGGCCTCAGCTGAGTCAAGGAATAGGGCTAACTGGTCTGAGTCCCCATCAAACTTTCCTCTGAACTGGGGCGGTTCAATCAGCAGTGCCCTTCCCTCCTCCTGTGGGCCTCTGTGTGCTTGCCTGAAGATACTCCTCAGTTCTAATTTGGAGGGAGAGGGGAGATTGTCTGCCCTGGGCAGCGTGCCTTCTATGTGGGAGAGAAATTGGCTTCATCTTTCTTCTAATGGGTGGAGAAGGGGGGTTGCATTCCCATGTGGTTGTCGTCACCTGAAGAGGATCCACTGCTCCTCACCTCTCTTTTGGCCTGCATGATGGCCTTTCTTCACAGAGGGTGACCCAGTCAGATTCCTCCCTCTGTTGCTTTATGGAACTTCCCAGAGGCTCCTTTTGGGGCTTTTCCTTTTTTCTAGGCATAGAGGTGGGGTGGGGGCTCAGCTTTAGCTGTTTTTAAAGTTAGTTATCTCCTCTTGCTTCGCTGGTCTCAGCTTTGATGTTTGATGTCTGCTTTCCAGTTCCCTTCGGACAGCTGGCCGTTTGCCATGGTCTTCTGAGTTCCCCCTCGACGCCTCCGATATTTAAAAGCAAAAGATGGCTGACTGTCAAGTACCCTAACAATGCCTGCTTCATAATAAACGACCCAATGTTATGATACAAAAAGCAGTGATTTATTAACAGCTTCATTAGGCATTCCTCATTAGGCATTTCTTATTTGCAGTCTACCAAAAGTTTTATTTCTATTCCAAACTGTACCAGTAAAATTAGGGAAAAATTTTTTCGTGGAAGTAAATAAAATAATTTTAAAATTTATTTGGCTGGGGAAAAAAGGCAGGATAAAATTAAAATTACTACAGGACTGTAGAATTAAAGGAGGATTTGGCCTACCAGATTGGGAGCTTTACTATCAGGCAGCAACGGTAACATGGCTGAAAGAATGGATAGTACTTCAAAATAAAAGAATATTGATGATAGAGGATCATGATTTATAGCTGGGCTGGCATGCTTTTATCTGGGAGGGAAAGAGTAAATCCCATTAATACTTCCAGAGGCATCAGGTAAGAGGAGCCTTACTAGAAATTTGGATGAAAATCTTACTTATTTTATTTATTTATTTTATCAAATTTATACCCCGCCCTTCTCCTTGTTAGGACCCAGGGCGGCGCACAGGCATCATTAAAAACCATTACAAAAACAATACAAACTCTTAAAAGCATATTAAATTAACCTAAAACCCGTGCTAAAACCCTTTTAAAAAACTAAAAATTTAAAATTTATAAATATAGTCAGAAACGGGGGGCTACGCTAGGCCGGCTTGTTGGAATAAGTACGTCTTCAAGCGTTGACGGAAGAGGCGGAGGTCCGAGATGATACGAAGGTCGGGGGGTAGGTCGTTCCAGAGGGCCGGGCCCGCCATAGAGAAGGCCCTTCCCCTGGGTGTCGCCAACCGGCATTGCCCGGCCGACGGCACCCTGAGAAGGCCCTCTCTGTGGGAGCGGATCGGACGAAGGGATGTATGGGGCAGAAGGCGGTCTCGTATATAGCTAGGCCCCGAGCCATGGAGCGATTTGAAGATGGTCGTCAACACCTTGAAGCGCACTCGAAAGGCCACAGGCAGCCAGTGCAGCTCGCGCAGGAGAGGTGTTATGTGGGCATGCCTTGGGGCACCCATAATCACCCACGCGGCTGCGTTCTGGACTAGCTGTAGCTTTCGGGTGCACCTCAAGGGGAGCCCCATGTGGAGAGCGTTACAGTAATCCAGCCGAGAAGTCACAAGCGCTTGAGTGACTGTGCGAAGGTCCCCCCAGTCCAGTAAGGGGCGCAACTGGCGTATCAGGCGAACCTGATAGAACGCCCTCCTGGCCACGGCCGCCACATGGTCCTCCATGGACAGCCGGGAATCCAGGAGGACGCCCAAGTTGCGCGCCCTCTCCACGGGGGCTAGTTGTTCGCCCCCAATGGCCAGTGTTGGACTTATCTGGCTGAACCGGGGAGCCGGAAACCACAGCCACTCAGTCTTGGACGGGTTGAGCTTGAGTTTGTTACTACCCATCCAGATCCGTACGGCCTCCAAACACCGGGACAGCACCTCGACGGCATCGTTGGGGTGGTTTGGGGTGGATATGTACAACTGAGTGTCATCAGCGTACAGATGGTATTCCACCCCAAAGCCACGGATGATCTCGCCCAGCGGCTTCATATAGGTGTTGAACAGAAGGGGAGAGAGGACCGACCCCTGAGGAACCCCACATGTGAGGGGCCTCGGGGACGACCTCTGCCCTCCTGCCAACACCCATTGCGACCGACCAGAGAGGTAGGACGAGAACCACCGTAAAACGGTGCCTCTCAGCCCCAACCCCCCCAATCGGTGCAATAAGATACCATGGTCGATGGTATCAAAAGCCGCTGAGAGGTCTAATAGGACTAGGATAGAGGAACATCATCAACCAACGCGACCAATGCCGTCTCAGTGCTGTGTCCGGGTCGGAAGCCGGACTGGCGCGGGTCTAGATAATCAACTTCCTCCAGGTGTCGAGGGAACTGTTGGGCCACCACACTCTCAACAACCTTCACTAAAAAGTGAAGGTTGGAGACGGGACGATAGTTCTCTAATAGAGCCGGGTCCAGGGATGGCTTCTTGAGGAGGGGCCTCACCACCGCCTCTTTCAAGACGGTAGGCAAGTACCCCTCACTCAGAGATGAATTCACAATACCCTGGAGCCAGCCTCGCGTCACCTCCCAGGATGCCAGTACAAGCCAAGAGGGACACGGGTCCAATAAACATGTGGTGGCTCTAAGGTTCCTCCGCAACCTGTCCATATCCTCGGTAGTAACAAAATCAAACTCCTCCCATGGTGTTATCTCAAGACCAGCACCGGACAAATCGACTGGATCACTTTCAGTGGAGGGCAACTCGTTCCGAATCTGAGTGATTTTGTCCTGCAGAAACTCTCCAAATTCCTCTGCTCGACCCTGCAAAGGGGCTTCCCGCGGCCTCAGATGAAGGAGGGAGCGGGTCACCCCAAACAGGGCGGCAGGGCGGTTTTCCGCGGACGCGATAAGGGTGGCACAATACTCACATTTGGCCACCCTTAACGCCACTAAGTAAGTCCTAATATGGTCTCTCACTAGTGTTCGGTCAGTTTCGGATCGAGAAGATCTCCACCTACTCTCTAGGCGTCTCTTGCGGCGTTTCATCTCCCGAAGCTCCTCGGTAAACCAAGGGGCCTGGGTGACTCGACGCCGCATGAGAGGCCGCAAGGGCGCGACCCGGTCCAAGGCCCCCGTGGCCGCACTATACCATGCGGCCACTAGGTCCTCAGTCGCGTCACGGGGCAGGGACACAGGTATTGGCCCAAGCTCCCTCTGGGTCCATCAGGCGCCTGGGGTGGAACCAACTTGATGTTTCCGGTTCCGCCTCCCCGCGGTGGGGTGTGACGGTTGGAAAGTCCATCCGAAGGAGAGAGTGATCTGTCCATGACAAGGGTGAGATGACTAAATCCCCTGTTCCGAGATCACTTCTCCACTGTCCAGAGACAAAAATCAGATCCAGCGTGTGTCCCCCCTCATGAGTGGGGCCCTGAACTACTTGGGTCAGGTCCATGGCCGTCATGGAAGCCATGAACTCCCGAGCTGCCTCGGATGTTTCGCCCGCCGACGGCAGGTTAAAGTCCCCCATGACTACCAGTCTGGGGGTCTCCACCGCCATCGCGGCGATCACCTCGAGTAGCTCGGGCAGGGCTGCTGTTACATAGCGGGGAGCCAGGTATACAATCAGCAAGCCCAACTGCCTCCCTAGGCCCCACTTCACGAAGAGGGACTCACAGCCGGTCGTCTGAGGCACGGTGGTCTCCTTCGGCTCCAGACTTTCCTTAACAATAACTGCCACCCCCCCACCCCTGCCTAGGGCCCTAGGCTGATGAAATGCCCGGTAGCCTGGTGGGCACATTTCCACGAGGGGTAAACCCCCCTCGGGGCCCAACCAGGTTTCCGTGATTCCCACCAGGTCCGGGTCCCCCTCTGACACAAGGTCATTTATGAGGGGGGCTTTGTTCACCACGGACCTGGCGTTGCAGAACATCAGCCTAGGACCCCGGCTCTGTGATCTCTGACCGCCTAGCCCACGAGTGGAGCACAGGGGGTTGGGGCAAGCGATCGTCCGTAACCAGCGACCACGAGCCCCTAACCCACGATGGACATCCTGTCTCCCACCGCCCCTGCCCCTCCCCACGACCAACCAAATGGGACGGCCCTCAATAGAGACGATCAATAGAGAAAATCAAAAGAAACTTCTGCACAAAAATTCCCAGATGGATATCAACCATAGAAGCAATTATCTACCCCAATCTAATAGATTTGAATAGGATATTGACATATAAGGAGTTATTGGATGGGCAAGGAAAACTTAAAACAAATCAGGAGTTAAAATAACAGGAAATTGAATTAGGCTGGTGGCCATACCTACAAATTCAAACAAGATACAAAAAGGACTTAGAACAGTACGGATTTCAAAATGAACAACAAGAATTGGACAAAATACTAACAGGAACAGAAGAAAAAATGATTACAAAAACATACAAATGTCTCTTAAAATTCAAAATGGAGGAGGAAACTGTGAAGGAAACAATTTGGGCTAAAAACTTTAGGTATAATATTGAATTAGAGAACTGGGAGAAAGTATGGGAAAAAAATTATACATTGACAATGTCAGCATCCTATAAGGAAAACATTTACAAACTGTTTTATAGTTGGCATTAACCCCCGGCAAGATTGACCAAAATGTTCCGAAATAGATCTCCAAACTGTTGGAAATGTAACCACCAACAGGGGACCTTCTATCATATGTGGTGGACGTGTCCGAAAGCCAAAGAATTCTGGACCAAAATTCAAAATTGGTTACAAGAAATAATACAACAAAAAATTGACATGAACCCTGAGCTGTTTCTTCTAGGAATAATAAAAAAATATATTAGTAAGGATATCCAATATTTAATGCTTCATATAATCCAGGGATGTCCAAACTTGGGAACTTTAAGACTTGTGGACTTCAACTCCCAGAATTCCCCAGCCAGCTATGTCCACAAGTCTTAAAGTTCCCAAGTTTGGACATCCCTGATATAATCACTGCTGCCAGAATTTCATATGCCCAAAGTTAGAAACTAAAAACCATTCCATCAAATGCAGAAATCATAAAAAAGGTGTTAGAATGCTCAGAAATGGACAAACTAACAATGGAACTAAGAGATAGAGAGGAAACAGAGTGCTATAAGATATGGAACAGGTGGTATAACTGGCTTGAAAAGAGATATAAAATCAATGCATAAGGAACACATAGCAAACACAATGAAAAGAGATGGCATAGATTTAGAAAGCAATAGAGATGAAAATATCTATATAAATGAAAATGTAACTATGAGTTTGTTCAAAACCGCTAATCTCAGAAATTACTGCACCAATTGCCACCAGATTTTCACACAACGTTCCTTACAAGTGCAGCACCAATGATACGTACAGATTGTGTGGATGGCAGACCGGTGCCAGGTACATGCCACACAAATGTAAAACTGCAGCTCTTCTGTGTGTTTCCCTCACTCGCTCACTCACCTCCCTCCCCTTTGCGGCCCCTCCCACCCGGCCACTTTTCAGCTCACATCACTTGCATGTGCGGGTGGAGAGGTCTGCATCATATCCGCGACAGTCGCCTCCTCAGCAGCCTCTCTCTCCTCCGCCGCCGCTACCACCTCCCCCCTCTCCGCCAACTCCCTCCCCACAAGGAGCCTCTCTTGCTGCCCGTGCCGCCAACTCCCCCCCCACAAGGCCGCTGCCGAGTCAGCGGCGTCTCTGCTGCCGTCGCTCACGCCGCCAACTCCCCCCCCCCACAAGGCCGCTAAATACAATAGGTAGGAAGTAGAGGGAGAGAGTAAGAAATACAATAGGGAGGTAGGTTGGGGGTTATACAGTGGTTGTGTGTACACTTGGTGGTTGGCCATTTAACCAGACTGGGCCACAGCAACGCGTGGCCGGGTACAGCTAGTTGTATATAGATGTATATATTGTAAAGATGAGAAAGTAAACAAAGAAGAATATGTATAAAATAATAGAATGGAAAATGGAAAACCCAAAATCAGAAAAAATACTGATAACAGAACGCTGTAAAAGTGTAATTGTGATTTTAATGTTTGGAAAATGTCAAATAAAATAGACTTATGCCGTTCAATGGGCTCTGCTGACCTGGCGCCAATTTCTTGAAGGCAGCCCGGTGCCATTCAAGGTGTGGTCAGATCACAAAGACCTGGAGGCACTTGGGACCCCACAGAAACTCTCCCCAAAGCAGGTCCAATGGGTGCAATATTTCAACCAATTCAATTTTACATTGAACTGCATCTCTGTGGGGGAAAACCTTCTGGTCGACACACTATCATGAACAGTACAACAGCAAATAAGAGGACGTGCTCCATGCCATGCTTCCCCCCTCCCAACAAGCAATGCAAGCCACCATTAGAGGACAAGCACAATGGCAGAGGAACAAGGATGGAGTTTGACTCAGAAATTAGACAAACTGCCAGCTGACCCATGATACAGGAGCAACAAGGAGCTGCTAACCCTCAGAGATGGACTAGCCTAGAAAGGCTCTAAGCTGTACATCCCCAACAACTTGTGTCTCCTGGTGCTCCAAAAGAGCCACGATTCCAAGCAGGCAGGGCACTTTGGCTACCTGATGACCTTGCACCTTGTGAGAAGACAATTTTGGTGGCCAAAAATGAAACAAGACATTGCGGAGTATGTCAAGAGTTGTGCCACCTGTGCAGCTATGAAGAAAAGAACAGGGAAGCCCCCAGGCTTGCTCCAACAGGTGGCAGATCCTTCTCAGCTGTGGGAAGTGATTGCCATGGATTTTGTAGTAGAGCTCCCTAACAGTGGTGGAAATACAGTAATTTGGACTGTGATAGACCTGTTCTCAAAGTAAGCCCACTTCATAGCCTGCTAAGGGCTTCCCTCAGCCCATAAACTGTCTAAACTCTTAATAAAACGCATCTATAGGCTGCATGGCATCCCTTGCAGAATTATGAACATGGGGGTCCAGTTCACAGCTATGTTCTGGAGGAAGTTTATAAAGTCCATTGGGTCCTCACAGGCTTAGTTTGGCATTTCATCTGAGCACTAATGGGGCCATGGACAGAGGTGGGCTGCTACCAGTTTGCACTGGTTCTCATGAACCGGATATTAATTTTCTGAGCAGTTCAGAGAACCGGTTGTTGAAAGAAATCTTTTCCCACATTGCAGGGCTAATCCTGCAAGGGAGACAGGAAGGAAACATTCTGGTGTGCCTGTATTTCTAGCCTAATCGCCACTGAAGACAACACTGATGACAGCGGAGGCAATCTGATGGTGAGGGATGCCATCCGCCTGTTTGCTATCAAATCCTGAATAGTGGTGCCCGTAACAGGAGCCCAAGGGGACATAGAAGCCAGTGGTGGGTTTCAATTTTGTTTACTACTGGTTCGCTCGTGCATGTGCAGAAGCAGGTGGGCGGAGCCGCCTGCCGCCACCACTACCGCTTTGCCCAATCTGGGCCGAACCAGGAGCAACTCACCACTGATAGAAACCATTGTAGACACTGGCTGCCGTCATGATTGCACTGCCTGGCTGCCCCCTAGTGCCAAAGAATACAGGAACTTGGCCAACACATTCAGCAAACAAGACTGTAATGCCCTCCCCCCTCACCATCCTGACTGCACAATAGAGTTGGTGCCAGCAGCTAAACTCCCTAAGCCCAAGATATACTCTGTGACCCCCAGGGAAATGGACGAACTGAGGAACTACATCGACAGCAACTTGGCAAGTGACTTCAGCCAGCCAGCCAAGTCCTGGGTTGCAGCCCCCGTGCTATTTAAAGAAAAAAAAGATGGCTCGATGAGGCTCTGCATGGATTTCCGTGGAATCAACACCGTATGCATGGAAAACACCTACCCCCTGCCCTTAATGAAGAACATGGTAGCCCATCTAGCAAAGGGAAAGGTGTTCACCAAGGTCAACCTACGAGAAGCGTACTACAGAGTCCGCATTAGAGAAGGAGACAAGTGGAAGACAGCCTTCAGTTGCCTGCTAGGCAGCTTCCAGTTCAAAGTAATGTCATTTGGATTACAAGGAGCCCCAGCAGTCTTCATGCAACTAATCAATGAGGTGCTGCATGATCACCTTTACAAAGGGGTCCTAGTCTACCTGGACAACAGTCTCATTTTCAGCAAAAACCTAGAGAACCATGTCAAATTAGTGCCCCAAGTCCTAAAGAAAATTCTTGGAGGGGGGATCCCCAAGCTAAAGCCAAGTCAGCCCCTGGCCTGGTCTTTACACTGTCAATGAGCCTTTGAGGCCCTAAAGAAACTATTCGCTGAGGAACCCTTCCTCAGGCACTCCGAGCCAGAGCAACTGTTCGTGATACAAGCAGATGCCAGCAACGTGGCTGTAGTGGCAGTGCTGTTGCAAGCAAACCCACAAGGCCAGCTGCAACCCTGTGCCTACACCTCCAAAAAACTCACCAACACCGAAAGATGCTGGGCAGTGTGGGAGAAGGAGGCCTATACCATCCACTGGGCTCTCCTCAGCTGGCAGCACTTTTTAGAGGGGAGCAAGGTGCCCTTTGAAGTCTGGACTGATTGCAAAAACCTAGAGGCACTGAAAACACCCCAAAAACTCTCCCCCAAGCAAGTCAGGTAGGCACAATGTTTCAAACGATTCAACTTTGACCTTAAATACGAATACGAATACGAATATTTATTTGTATAACCGCATCCTCTCCCCTAGGGGACTCGGAGCGGTGTACAGGGAGAAATTAAAACAGCATAAAATATATACATAAATACACTAAAAACAAATTAAATTTAACTATCCCTGCACTAAAATTCCCATTTAAAATTAACAATCCCTAATCCCTGGGTAGAGACTAACCTAGGCCGGCCAAGCAGAAAAAATGAGTTTTTAATTTCTGACGGAAGGAGCGGAGGTCCGTAGTTGTTCTAATGTCGGGGGGAAGGTCGTTCCAGAGGGCTGGGCCCGCCACAGAGAAGGCCCTTCCCCTGGGCGTCGCCCGCTGACAAAGTCTAGTGGACGGCACCCGGAGAAGTCCCTCTCTGTGGGAGCGAATCGGCCGGGAGGATGTATGGGGCAGAATCCGATCCCGCAGATAGCTAGGTCCCGAGCCATGGAGCGCTTTAAAGATGAGAACTAACACCTTGAAGCGCACCCGAAAGATGACAGGTAGCCAGTGCAGCTCGCGCAAGAGCGGTGTTACATGGGTATACCTTGCGGTACCCATTATTGCTCGCGCGGCTGCATTCTGGACCAGCTGAAGTCTTCGGGTGCACCTCAAGGGGAGCCCCATGTAGAGAGAGTTACAATAGTCCAGTCGGGATGTCACGAGAGCATGAGTGACTGTGCGAAGGGCGTCCCGATCCAAAAGGGGGCGCAACTGGCGAACCAGGCGAACCTGGTAAAACGCTCTCCTGGCCACGGCTGTCACTTGATCTTCCATGGACAGCCGGGTATCCAGGAGGACACCCAAGTTGCGCACCCCATCCACTGGGGCAAGATGTTCGCCCCCAATGGCCAGCGATGGAATCAACTGGTTGAATCGGGCAGCCGGAAACCACAGCCACTCGGTCTTGGTCGGGTTGAGCCTGAGTCCGTTTCTTCCCATCCAAATACATCGCGGGGGGGGGGGGGGAACCTGCTCGCTGACGCTCTGTCCAGAAATCTGCAATTCGGCAGTCACAAAGAGGAGGCCATCCATGCCATCATCCCTACCTCCCAGCCAGAGACCCAAGTCACCACCTGAGGCCAAGCCCAGTGACAAACACCTACTGAAGGCAATCAGATGACAGCAGCCCTGAAGACATCCCTCTCTGCAGACCCTTGGTTCAATGACAACCTTGGTTCAATGACAACAAGGAAGCCCTGACCCTTAAAGATGGACTGGCTTGGAAAGGGACCAAGCTGTATGTCTCCACTATCTTGAGACTCCAGGTCCTACAGTGCAGCCACGATGCCAAACTGGTGGAACATTTCAGCTATCTAGAAAGTTTGCACCTAGCCAGACTGCAATTCTGGTGGCCAAAGATGAAGAAGAACATAGAGGACTATGTAAAAACTTGCGCCACCTGTGTGGCCATGAAACAAGTTGCAGAACCAACTCGTCTATGGTAGGAGATTGCTGTGAATTTTATAGTCGAGCTCCCAGAGAGTGGTGGGAACATGGTCATTTGGACGGTGATTGACTTATTCTTGAAAAAAGCCCATTTCACTGCCTGCAAGGACCTACCCTCTGCCAAGAAGTTGACCAGGATGTTTATAAAGCAAATTTATTGGCTGCATGGCATCTCCCATAGGATTTTCTCCAATAGAGATAATCTCCAATTCGCAGCAAAATTTTGGAGGGAGTTTCTGAGAGCCATAGGATCCACGCAGGGCCTCAGCTTGGTTTTTCATCCGAGCACAAATGGGGCGGCAGAATGAGCAAATGCCATGGTGGAGCAATACTTGAGGTGCTACATGGACTATCAGCAGTCCAACTGGGCCACTTCCGTTTCCGGCTTTCGATGGTGACAGACGCATTTCAAAGTGCGTCTGCCACTTGCTTTTCTGGCTGCCCCCCCCGGGGGGCACAGGGAGTTTGGGTTAACTCCCTGCCGAAAGAGCAGCTGCGGGGGCTCCTGCACCGACGGCGGTCGGCAGGGTGCCTTTTCCCGCTTTGCTCTAGGAGCCGGAAAGCTGAAAGCGGGGGGGGATCCCTCTCGCCAACACTGGCTGGAACAATGCAAAATGAAGAAGACGGGCGGAAATGCCGGGCTTGGAGGAATGCACCAGGACTTATTTTCTAAAAAGTATGGACTGTGAGTGTTACTATTTTATCCATTCAATCCTCAGTTGAAAAAAAATAGAGGGGGGAGTTTATTCGTAGAAACCCCCCCCCCTCGTAAAAAAGCAGCTGTTAAAGATGTTCCCTAGGAAGGAGAGAGAGGACTAATAACATCCGCCCTTGTAACACCAGGAAGAAACTTTGTTTCAATTGTGGAACTGCAGCTAGCAACATTGTATCTGAGCCTTGGGGGGGAAAGGAAAAAAAAAGAGCTTTTACTGCTTTCTCCTTCCCTGAGTTGAGGTGGGAAGATGGTGCGTTCTTTGTTCCCAGCCGGAAACTTTTACTGACTCATGACAACATTCCTCCAACTTTTTAAAAATCAAGGCAAAAATTACTTTTAAAGCCTCCTCAAGAAGCCCTTGGTGTATCTCCCAATATGTGGATCTTTTTTTTCCCCTTTGGATTTGATAATACAACTATCTCCCTGGATTTCACACAACACGTATTTTGAACTTTGATTTGGATTTCTCCTGACATCTCGGATTTCACTGACTGCTTACTCCTTGACGCCATCTTTATTGTAAGACAAATGCCTCCAAAAAAACCTCCACCTGGAAAGTCCTTTTCCACCCCATCATCAGCCAGAGCCAGCCCCACTTTACATCAAGGGAAAATTACCACAATGTTACAGAAGGAGGCGGCAGGAGAAGACACCAAAGAACCAACGCTCTACGATGTAATGAAAGAAATACAAGAAATGTGGAAAGACTTAATGAACTTAAGAATAGAATTGTTGGAGACACAAAGAACCACAACAGACAACAAACAGAAGATTGGAGTGTTGGAGGAGGGGGCAGTCGAGATGAAAGAAGAGATAAGTGAATTGCAAAAGGAAAATGTAGAACTTTCTGGACATATGTCTAAGTTTGAATTTGAAAGAATGTCTTTTTTTCTTAGATTTCAAAATATTCCTGAAAGAGAGGGGGAGGACCTCAGAGACCTGATGAGTATGATTTTAGCAGATTACATTAAAAAAAAACAAAGAATATCTTCGGGGGGAAATAGACCTGATTTATAGAATTAACTCAGCATATGCCAGAATAAATGAAGTACCCAGAGAGATTCATATTAAATTTTTAAGAAGGTCCACGAGGGATGAGATACTAAGGGCACAACGAGAGGAGCCTTTGAAGTATCAACAAAAAGACATTAACATATTGAAGCAAATTCCAAAAAAGATTAGAGAAACAAGAAGGAAGTACTCCTTCTTGTCCAAAAAATTATATAAAAACGGAATCTGGTTCAAATGGTTAATGCCTGAAGGAATGTTGGTATTCTGGGATGGAGGCAGAACTAGAATTAAAACAGTAGAAGAGGCGGAGGCCTTTCTCAAAAAACACGCCTCTATCCTGGGAGATGAACAAGACGGGATGGGAGGGGCCATGGCTCCGCCCACGGGAGGGAGGGAGGAAGAAGACATAATAGCAAAGAGACTCAGATCTCAGAAATAAGTTTAACTGCTGTAATTCCTGAAACGGATGTTAATATGAAACAAAGATTGAATGTATGAACTTTAAAATGTGATATATATGTATCTCTAACCACCATTTAATTAATTATATTTTGTACAAAGACCCAGGTGCAACCACCAACCCTGACAGGGAAGCTCCAAAATATTTTCTATGAACCTTACATACCCCTTTCCTTTTCTATAACTTGTAAAACCAATAAAATTGTTTTTTCAAAAAAAAAAAGCAGTCCAACTGGGCAGACTTGCTGCCTTTCTCAGAGGTGGCTTACAATAATGTGGTGCATAGCAGCACCGTCCTGACCCCATTCCAGATCACCAGTGGCATGCAGTGTGTTCCCATGCCAGAGGTACCCACGGAGCCACCATCATCCATGTCCCTAAATGACTGGATGGATTCCCTGAAACGGGTGGGAAAATACCAAGCGAGCCCTGGTGGAGGCAGTGAGAATGTACAAAGCACAAGCTGACAAGTGCCGCTGCCCCCAACCTCCTTTCCAAGTTGGTGACAAAGTGTATCTGTCAATGAAGTACTTGAGGTTGAAATTGCCAACTAGGAATGTAGGACCTAATAAATGACTGGATTTCTTTTGAACTTTGTCTCGAGGCTCGTAATTTACTCAGGATTTCTTTTGGAAACTTCACACTATGTTTTTGGGGCCATTCCCAATTGTGAAAGTAATAAACCCCGTAACCATTCAAACTTAACTTAACTAGCGAAAGTGCATCCAGTTTTTCATAGCAGCTTGTTAAAGCTGGCGGTAGGTTCTCAGCTAAGGCCAGGTGACTGGGCAACCCCAAAGTCTATGGCAATGCAGGGAGAGACCCACTATAAACTGAAAAAGATTCTGGTTTCACGCCTGCATCGGGGTCGACTGCAGTACTTAGTCCCCCTGTCTGAGGCCACCTGGGTTAAGAGTTGGGATGTGAAAGCTGACAGATTAGTCAAGCAGTTTCACAATAAAACTGGGAAACCTAAAGAGCCACCTGGAGGAGATTGGGGAGGCTGAGTGGGATTAGTTTAATTATCTATGGTCTTTCCTTTTTCAGGACATCCTTTTCGCGTGAGGAGGGGCAGCCTGTCAACCCTTTGAGCATCTTCAGGGTTGCCACAGCGAGGCTGGCTGAAGCTGTGGGAAAGGGAGGGGGGAGTAGAGCTAGCTGGGGGAATATGTAGCCAAAATAACATTCTTTCTTCTGTGAACCAAGGACATTCTCACCAGCACCTGGAGGGGTGTGGATGGGTGGCATCAGGGATGGGGAGAGAGACCTGATTGGGGCATGTGATGGTTGTGAGTGATGGGGGGAAGAACTTTGGATATTGAACTGGGTAGGGAAAACCTGGGGAACTTCAGAGTTGGGTTTTCACCAGCTGTGCCAATATGACATCTATCTATCTATAAATAAAAATGTAACTATGAGTTTGTTCATGTTGTGTTTTCTTGTTTGAAGGCAGAGAAGGCAGAGAAGGGAGCTTGAGAAAGTAGGAGTGAGGCTGTTGCAAAATAAGATGGAGACACGGGGTGGCAAGAAAGCGATCCAAACTGTATCATATAGTATATATGTAAGAATGTGTATAGAGATTAATGATGAATAGATAAATGTTAAATAGTATTTATAAGAATGTATATCAATGAATGTTTTTGAAATGGGAAAAACAATAATAATAATAAAAATTAAAAAATTAAAAAGAGTTTGTTCAAAACCACTAATCTAAGAAACTACTGCACCAATCACTACCAAATTTTCACACAATGTTCCTTACAAGTGCAGCACCAATGATATGTACAGATTGTGTGGATGGAACACCGGTGCCAGGTACACGCCACACAAATGTAAAACTGCAGCTCTCCTGTGTGTTTCACTCACTCACTCACTCGCCTCCCTCCCCTTTGTGACCCCTCCCACTTGGCCGCTTTTCAGCTCACATCACTTGCACGAGCGGTGGAGAGGTCTGCGTCATATCTGAGACGGTCGACTACTCAGCGGCCTCTCTCTCCTCCGCCGCCACTACCGCCGCCCCCCTCTCTGCCAACTCCGCCCCCCACAAGGCTGCTGCCGAGTCAGCGGCCTCTCTTGACGCCACGCCGCCAACTCCCCCCCCACAAGGCCGCTGCCGCCACCTGCACCACCAACTCCCCCCCCCACAAGGCCGCTGCCGAGTCAGCAGCCTCTCCGCCGCCGCCACCCACGCTGCCAACTCCCCCCCCACAAGGCTGCTCCCGAGTCAGTGGCCTCTCCTCCACCGCCACCACCCCGTCCACCAACTCCCCCCCCAGAAGGCCGCTGTAGGTAGGTAGAGGGATAGAGACAGAGATGGAGAAATACATTACATAGGTAGGTAGGTAGAGGGATAGAGAGAGAGAGAGAGAAATACAGTAGGTAGGTAGGTAGGTAGGTAGGTAGGTAGGTAGGTAGGTAGGTAGGTAGGTAGAGGGATAGAGAGAGGGAGGGAGAAATACAGTATGTAGGTAGGTTGGTTGGTAGGTAGGGGGAGAGAGTAAGAAATACAGAAGGTAGGTAGGTTGGGGGTTATACAGTGGTTGTGTGTACACAGGTTGATTGGCCATTTAACCAGACTGGGCCACAGCAACGTGTGGCCGGGGACAGCTAGTGCCTAATAAATCTATACTTTGAGGAACCCTGCCTTGGAGTATTGATTTCATAAGGGCTGTTGCTTGGAACCCTGACAACTCTAAGGCCCATGGTTAGCCAAAGGTATACTTTACTAAAGCCAAGTGGCCACAGAAGAAGTGAAGCTGGAACCGAGGGTTTTGCGCCCAAAGCTTATGGTTAACTTTCCCTTGTTCCCTTCCACACCCCCTTTGTTATCAAAAAGTGTCCAATTACATGTTAACAAATTGGGTAATAGTCCCTGTCTTTTCAGCTGGCTGCATTCCTTTGCTTGACCTTGGAACAGCTGTCGATTCTCACTGGATGGTGCGATGCTTAGTTTCAATTCCTCATGGTAACTCTCCCTCTTATACCACCCTGCCTAATCCCTACGCAATGCATAGCATAGCTGAATGGCTGCCCTGGCACATATAAAGATGGCATGGGGGGGGGGGGGTTAGGATGTTTAGGCACGGACCTTTGGCTTTGCCTCCTTCACGCCCAGCCACCCACCTCAGCCCATTTACAGCCAGCTTTCCATCTCCACTGGCCCTCCCCCAGCTGTTCTCCATGACCATTGGACCCCTCTCCCTCCGCCCCTGGCCTCTGGCCCTTTGTTCCTGCCCATTCTCCAAAACACCATTTGACCCAGGCCTTTGACTGCATGGGACAGATAGTACCCATCCAATTGGGTGGCAGGGAGAAGCAATGGTCCTACAGCTCCAACAAAAGGGGAGGAGGAGCAAGGCTGGTGCGGCTTCTGGCATTGCAGGGGGGCTGGGGGTGTCATGCAGGTGAGTGGCAAGACTGGCATGGATTCTGATGTTGCAGGGGGAGCCAGAGTGGTTGTGCAGGTGAATAGCAAGACCGGTGATGCTTCTATAATTGCAGGGGGGCTGGGTGTGTGTGTCACACAGGTGAACAGAGGTGGCATGTGGCTTGGGGGAGCCCCGCCATTGCCACTCTGGCCTGACACCTAACAGGCAGTTCAGGTGCCCCCAAGCATGCGCTACCTCTATTCGCTTGCCGTGCCCCCCCCAAGCCCTCCTCCAATTGCAGAAGCTGTGTCAGCCTTGCTGCTCACCTGCGTGAGCCCCCAGCCCCCCCCCCTGCAACAGCAGAAGCTGCAAAGGTCTTGCCACTCATCTACCCACCCACCCCCCAACATTAGAATCTGCGCCAGCCCTGCTGGTCTCCTGTGCAACCACCCCAGTCCCCCGCTCGCAACACCAGAAGGCATGCCGGCCTTGCCATTGGCCTGTGCAACCCCCACCCCCCCAGCTGCCCTCCCCCACAACACCAGAAACTGTGCCGGCCTTGCTCTTCCTTCCCTTTCGTTGGAGCTGACTGAGTTACGAGCCAAGCTCTCTTTGTGAAACCCCCTTGAGGCATCCCTCCCTCCTTTCCTGGTCCCCCCCAACATGCACTCACCTGTCTTCCCTCCCCTCCCCCCCAGTGGCCCCAGCGGCTGCTACTCCCACTGCCACTCCACCACCCTCCGGTCCTGGTGACAGATGTGCAAGGCCCCAAAATTTGCAGAGCAGCCGCAGTACTTTTTTAAAAAAAACCTTGCATCATACGGTGCTATCCCCCCCCCCCCACCGAGCCCTGCGATCGCCCATCACCAATTGCACACTGCCCCCACAGCACCATTGCTTTTCCCTGCCACCTGATTGACTGGGGGCTATTTGCAGCCAAAGGCCTGGGTCAAATGGTGTTTGGGCAAATGGGCAGGGGCCAAGGGCCAGGGACGGAAGGCCAGGAGCCCATTGGCTATGGAGAATGGGTGGGGGAGAGCCAGTGGAGGAGGAAAGTTGGCTGTAAATAGGCTGAGGCAGGTGGCTGGGGGCAAAGAAGGTGCAGCCAAGGGTCCGTGACTAAACGTCCCATTCCTTGGTGGTGGTCTTCCTAAAATCTTCTCACATAATGAATTACAGTACTTGTTTGTCTTGTACCTCCGCTCCTTCCGTCTAAAATTAAAAACACATCTTTTCCGCTTGGCCGGCCTAGGGTAGTCTCTTTTTAATTAATTGGGGGATTTTAGCGCAGGGATAATTATTTAATCTGCCTTTTAATTTTATATTTATTGTTTTTATGTTTGTATTTTGCCTGTTTTTAACTGTTTTTTAATTCCCTGTGCCCCGCCTCGAGTCCCCTCGGGGAGAGAGAGCGGGTTATAAATAAAACTATTATTATTATTATTATTATTATTATTATTATTATTATTATTATGGTAAAGTAGATATACTATATCACTTTAATCCTTTCCCTTGCTAAGCTTTAATGCCTTGGTATATGCCTTGATTAAGAGAGGTGTCTGTTTTCTTTCCCTTTTCTTTCCCTTAGCACTAAATTCTATTTTGGCAAACAAGTACTAAGTGTTTAATTTCACACTCCTGAAATCTTCAGAGTATTTTTTCTGAGTGCCAGACATCTCTTTCTACAAGGAAGTTGGAAATAGGTGCCACTAAAACGTGTTAAAACTCAGATGAATTTACAGATCAGATATCAGTGAGATTTGTTTAGAGGTGGATGTATCTGGAGGAAAGATAACTTCTTTTAGGTATGTGTGGTTGAGGCTGATGGCAACAAAAGATTTATTGATAAAAAGACAACGTGGGTTTGTGCAACAGCATGTGAGCTTTACAGCTTCCTAGAATTCCTCAGTAGGTAGAACTGAAAAGAAAATCCTTCTAGGAGTATAAGGGAAAATGGATAAAATAACTGTGAACTGATAACAGATGGTTGCAAAAGTTTTGTATTTTACAAATGATGAATACTTGCAACATTTGTTTTGCATATTTCTGAAAATACCGCTGCCCTTATGTAGAATGGCCACATTGCTGCCCCTCATGTAAAATGACAAAGCTTCCAATATTTTTAAACCAATTCAAAGTTTCAATTTTGCCTCTTCTACCTATCCTATTACGGGAGCAACATAACTTATAATAATTAACATAATTAGCATATTTGGAAACATGCAAGACTGTTCTGACATCTTACATTGAGAAGTGTTTCTGCTGGAGCTGCTTTTGCTCTGCTTCCAGACTGTGGATATCCTAATACCATGATGGCGAACCTATGGCATGTGTGCCCGAAGTGGCACAGGGAGCTATGTCGCCTGGCACGTGTAGCATCGCCTGTTCCTCTTCCGGCAATCAACTGGCATCCTTGCTTGCGGCAGTGCCAGAAACTGGAAGAGTTGGTCTTCCGTTTTCCGGTGTAAGCATGTTCGCTGTCCAGCCGATTGTGTGCACATGCACACCAGTAACTGGAAGACTAGCTGTCTGGCGCACATGCGCGTGCTGAAACCGGAAGTTCATTTTCCAGCGCGCGCATGCCCCCTGGGCAGCTCCTCTTCCGGGTTGCAGTCCAGACGAGAGAGAGCGCTCTCTGTTTGGCACTCGGTGCTGAAAAGGTTCACCATCACCGTCCTAATATGTCCCGATTCTCAGAGACTGCCTGGACAAGTCTGGAGGTTTTCTTGGCAAGGCTTTTTAGAAGTGGTTTGCCATTGCCTTTTTCCTAAGACTGAGTGAAAGTGACTGGCCTAAAGTTAGTCAGCTGGCTTCGTGCCTAAGGTGGAAGTAGAACTCATGGTGTTTCGGTTTCTAACCTGATTCTTATCCACTACAATAAACTTGCTCCCAAACGGGTATTGGTCCTCTGTATTGATATGCACTCTTCTCAGTTTCAGTTTAGATTTAGAAAAATGGTTGAAGCTGTGAATGTCTTTTTGCTGTGTGTGAGAACAAGGCTGTCTGCCTTTCTCCCCCCACCCCTTGCTGGCTCCATGGAAAGCACCAGCAAATCTCTCTATCCATCAGAAAGTTGCTTGAGAATTTCTGTACTCTGAGAATATTGTTAGGTAAATAATGTTTAAGTTAGTGTTAAGGTATGTACAGTATGTTTTGATTTTCCTGATATTGCAGACAGAAGTCATCAGTAAAATCTACATTTCGCCAGAATTGAACCACTATTTACTTTAGTATATCTTATATGTTGTGCTAATATGGGAAGTGTTGCCTATTGGGTGATTTCCTTTTTTCACAAGCATATACAACATTCTAGCTTAGTTACTGACTGAGTGAGTCTTAAACCCAGCTTCTGGGAAAACAGTGATTTGTTGTGTGTGTATGTTGTATAAGCTTTCTCTGCAAGTTGGATTGAGACATAGAGGTAAGGGGGATCATAGACACATAAATGTATCTGAGTATAGGAAAGTGATAGATATTAAGAACCTTGGTTTTAACTGTTCTGATCTCTGCAAATACAATTCATTGTGTCTCTTTAATTTGTCAAATTGCAGGGTTAAATCAAGTTTCAAAATGCATATGGTTGTAAAGTTCTCTTCTACATGAATTAGTTGAAAGAAAGTAGCAGTTCATTTAACAAAATGGGCACATTGAAGACCAAGAGAAACTGATTGAAATCCTTTTATGTGAATGTATTTCCATGTATATCCTTAACATGCCAATCTTACTAAGCTATGTTAATTTACAAGCAGAATACAATATGTCCAATGACCTTCAAGCTTTTGTCAATGCCTTTCTACTTTGTGAAATACACCAGATTACCTGCAATCACTTAAGCAGGTTTTCCTGTTTTTGAGCCTTTCTCTGGAGTGAAATGATAAAGATATCTTCCACTCGGCTCACTGCACACAGAATAATGTACCTCTTTGATGGTACTGGGGAATTGCTGGTCTGAGTTGTTTGCTGGGGAATTGCTGGTCTGAAAAGTTATGATATTTATGTAGTTATTTACCAAGCACACCTAAATTATATTAAAGTAAACAAAATATCTTTACAATCCCCAAGGCATGTCACAAATTTTGAGCATCCCTAATGTTTGGAAATTGAAAGTTGAAAAATTTGACACACTCTACCAGTATAGCCTCTGTGCCACAGGAAGCCCCAACAGTGTGGTACAAAGTGGCCACACCTTAGGAAGTCCCAGCTCAGTCCCAGTCATCCTGCATTTTAAGGCTCCTGCTGCCCTGTGCTCTGTTGCCCCAGCTGACCTTTGCCATCTTCTCGTTCCTGTTGTTCACAAGGTGTGCCTGTCCTGGTCGTTTTCAAGGCAGCTGTTGGTCACATGAAGTCATCTGCCTTGGGTGGCAGATGGGCGTGCTGGTTGTATACCTGGCTCCCCGCTATGTAACAGCAGCCCTGCCTGAGCTCCTGGAGGTGGTGGCCGGGATGGCGGTTGATACCCCCAGACTTTTGGTCATGGGGGATTTCAACCTGCCATCTGCTGGCGAGACCTCCGAGGTAGCTCGGGAGTTTGTGGCCTCCATGACGGCCACGGACCTGACCCAAGTAGTTCTTGGCCCCACTCACGAGGGAGGACACACCCTGGATCTAATTTTCGTCTCGGGTCAGTGGAGTAGTGATCTGGGAATAGGGGATTTAGTCAGCACACCCTTGTCATGGACAGATCACGCTCTCCTCCGGCTGGACTTTCCAATCGTCACACCCCACCACGGGGAGGCGGAACCTGAGAGCTCAAGATGGTTCCGCCCCAGGTGCCTGATGGACCCGGAAAGGTTCCAGAGGGAGCTTGGGCCAGTGCCTGTGTCCCTGCCCCGCGGCTCGACTGAGGACCTAGTGGCCGCATGGTATAGTGTGGCTACGGGGGCCTTGGACCGAGTCGCGTCCTTGCGGCCTCTCACGCGGCGCCGAATCTCCCAGGCCCCTTGGTTTTCTGAGGAGCTGAGGGAGATGAAACGCCGCAAGAGACGCCTAGAGAGTAGGTGGAGATCCTCTCGGTCCGAATCCGACCGAACACTAGTGAGAGCCTATATTAGGACTTACTTGGTGGCGATTAGAGTGGCCAAACGTGAGTATTGTGCCACTCTTATAGCATCCGCAGAGAGCCGCCCTGCCGCCCTGTTTGGGGTAACCCGCTCCCTCCTTCAACAGAGGCCGCGGGAAGCCCCGCTGCAGGGTAGAGCAGAGGAATTTGGTGTATACCTGCAGGATAAAATCGCTCGGATCCGGACCGAGTTGCCCTCCACTGAAACTAGCCCAGTCAGATTGTCCGATGCGGGTCTTGAGTTGACATCTTGGGAGGAGTTTGACTTTGTTACTACCGAGGATATGGACAGGTTGTCGAGGAGACTCAAGGCCACCACATGTTTATTGGACCCGTGTCCCTCCTGGCTTGTACTGGCATCCTGGGAGGTTACGCGAGGCTGGCTCCAGGATATTGTCAACGCTTCCTTGAGTGAGGGGTATTTGCCTACCACCTTGAAAGAGGCGGTGGTGAGACCCCTTCTCAAGAAGCCTTCCCTGGACCCAGCATTATTGGATAACTACCGTCCGGTCTCCAACCTTCACTTTCTAGCGAAGGTTGTAGAGAGTGTGGTGGCTCAACAGTTTCCTCGGCACCTGGACGAAATTGATTATCTAGACCCACGCCAGTCCGCCTTCCGTCCCGGTCACAGCACCAAGACAGCATTGGTCGCGTTGGTGGATGATCTCTGGAGGGCACGGGATAGAGGATGTTCCTCTATCCTGGTCCTATTAGACCTCTCAGTGGCTTTTGATACCATCGACCATGGTATCTTATTGCACCGACTGGGGGGGTTGGGGGTGAGAGGCACTGTGTTACGGTGGTTCTCATCCTACCTCTCTGGTCGGTCGCAATGTGTGTTGGCAGGAGGGCAGAGGTGGACCCCGAGACCCCTGATATGCAAGGTTCCTCAGGGATCGATCCTCTCGCCCCTCCTGTTCAACACCTATATGAAGCCGCTGGGCGAGATCATCCGTGGTTTTGGGGTAGAATACCATCTGTACGCTGACAACACCCAGCTGTACATATCTACCCCAAACCACCCCAACGATGCCGTTGAGGTGATGTCCCGGTGTTTGGAGGCCATACGGGTTTGGATGGGTAGTAATAAACTCAAGCTCAACCCTGCCAAGACCGAGTGGCTGTGGTTTCCGGCACCCCGGTTCAGCCAGTTAAGTCCAACACTGGCCATTGGGGGCGAAATATTGGCCCCCATGGAGAGGGCGCGCAATTTGGGTGTCCTCCTGGATTCCCGGCTGTCCATGGAGGACCATGTGGCAGCCGTGGCCAGGGGGGCGTTTTACCAGGTACGCTTGGTTCGCCAATTGCGCCCCTTACTGGATCGGGCTGCCCTCCGCACAGTCACTCAAGCACTCGTGACATCTAGGCTGGACTATTGTAACGCTCTCTACATGGGGCTCCCCTTGAGGTGCACTTGGAGGTTACAGCTAGTCCAGAACGCAGCCGCGTGGGTGGTCATGGGAGCCACAAGGCAGTCCCACGTAACACCTCTCCTGCGCGAGCTGCACTGGCTACCTGTGGCCTTTCGGGTGCGCTTCAAGGTGTTAATGACCATCTTTAAAGCGCTCCATGGCTCGGGGCCTAGTTACATGCGAGACCGTATCCTGCCCCATACATCCCTCCGACCGATCCGCTCCCATAGAGAGGGCCTTCTCCGGGTGCCGTCGGCCGGGCAATGCCGGTTGGCGACACCCAGGGGAAGGGCCTTCTCTGTGGCGGGCCCAACCCTCTGGAACAACCTGCCCCCTGAACTCCGTACCACCACAGACCTCCGCCTTTTCCGCCGGCGTCTGAAAACGCATTTATTCCAACAAGCCGGCCTAGGATAAACACCCGATCTGGACTTTTTAGTTATAAATTTTAATTAGAGAATTTTAAAATGTTTTAGCACGGGGTAATTTAATTTAATTGGATTTTAATAATTGATCTATTTATGTACGTTGTGTTTTAATTTACCTGTGCGCTGCCCTGGGTCCTTTTGTAGGAGAAGGGCGGGGTATAAATTTAATAAAATAAAATAAATAAATAAATCTTCCCCAGGTCTTGCAAGGAAACTGCCATGCACAACCTTGGGAAGAAAGCCTTGTGTGGCCAGCAGCTACCTCACAAATGGTCAGGCCAAGCATGCTTGGTCAGCCACAGGAGAAAAAAGAAGCAAAGGCCACCTAGGACAACAGGGGCCATGAAATGCAGGGGGCCAAAAGGGCAGAGATGGGGGGTAGATAGGTGAGTGGGGGGAGCTGAAGCATCCCTGCAATCCTAAGTACAGGTGGGCTTCCGAGCGCCCAAATTTTGATCATGTGGCTGTGGGAGCACTGCAACTGTTGTAACTTCAATGACAGGTCGTAAGTCCCTTTGTTCGGCACCACTGTAACATTGAACAGTTGCTGAAAGAATGGTCATAAGTTGAAGACAACCTACATTTTTATTTTCATCAGGAACTTTGTTCAGTTCAGGGCATATTAACTTTTTAAAAATTAGCAATTTAACTCTTGTTTTAGGGGTTTTTATGATTTTGCAAGCATGACAGAATTAATATAAGATTGTGGTCTTTTACACAATTTACATCAAGCAGGAACTATGATTCTAAGATCATTAAAAAAAAAGCGGCATCTCTGAATTGGATGGTTTCTGAACCCACAGCCACTGATTTGCTGGGATTGAACCTAAGCCTGTTCTTCCTCATCCACTTCCTAACAGCCTGCAAGCATGGGAACAGCACTTTATATATGTTATAAGATATAAAACCATTAATGCAAAGTAGGACTTTTCTCATAATATTTAGACCTTTTTTGGCCAAGTATTAGCCATTGCCCATTGTTTCAACAAGTGCTTCTAATGGCAACTTCAGTCCCACAATAGTAATCATTTTTAATATTCAGGTAAGGTTGTAGATTAGGATTCATACATGCTGATGTAGAGTAAATAATGTCTGTTTCTTCATTTTCATACACAGGTCCGCTATAAGGAGGAATTTGAAAAGAGTAAAGGGAAGGGCTTTAGTGTGGTGGCCGATACACCTGAATTACAGCGAATCAAGAAAACTCAAGATCAAATCAGCAATGTAAGCTGCCCAGCACATTTCATTTTCTGTCTCCATATTTATTTATTTAAAAGATATATTTAAAAGTTTTTTTCTTTGACAGAATCATCTGTTCCTTTTCCTAAACATCTTGGTTTCAGATTCTGTCATTTTGCTATTAAGGCAGTACTGTAGATATTTGCCTATAAAGTTCCAAATGCTGCAAATATATTCCTGTTCTAAAACACTCTTCTTTTCCTCTGTTTTTATTGCAAATATATTAAAATAGATAAACAGAAGTATATAATGCATGTCAGAACAATAATAAATGCATTATTTTAACAGTTATTTCAGGAAAAAATAGCATCTTGTGAGGGTTTGGAAAGACTTGGGGAGAATTGTGGCCATCCGACTGACGGTGGGCACAACAGTTGGGGACTATATAACAGGGTGGATTAAGGACCAAAGTGCATGAGAGTCTGTTCCTAGGGTGAGAACCTGGGAGCAGTTAGTGTGTGTGTGGAGTGGTTTGTAGCCCCCACCCAGAGTGAGAGCCAGATGGAGGGTTTTGATTGGGTGGGCTTTTCTTTCTGACTAGCCAGTGAGAGGGACTGGTCTGGGAGGGAGGATAGTGTGTTTGTGAATGGGGTTGGAGACGGGGGAGCCCCTGGCACTGAGAGCTTGAGCTATGGAGGGGGATGGCACAGTCCTTTGCTGTTTGAGGAAGGGGGTCGGGGGGGGGGGAGACTGATTGCCTTGGGGGATGTAGGGCAGGACAGTACATCATAGTGGTGACAGGTATGGGATGTTATGGGAGCCAGAGGGCAGGCCATTACAGGGGAAGATGCCCCCAATGCATATGATCGGTGGCATGTTCTGCCCCCACCCCCACCCTTGAGCTCATCCCCAGTTCCTGGACGGCATATCCTTGGAGGTCTAGCTGCTGCTGCTGATGAATGCCAGTTAATAGTAAGGAGGAATGAGCTGACCTGACTGACTCTGGAAGTGAGAGTTCCCCTCTTGGAGTTGTGTCCAATTGGACAGAATTGTGCCTATGTGGCTTCTCTTGACCCATCGTTCCAAACCCTCCCACATGGTTTATGGAGGAGTTACAGGTTTTGAAGAGGGTCAAAAGACACCTAGTGCATTTCTGGAGGAAGACGAAGGATGACACTGGCCAGACATGATTTAGAGCCACCATTAAAGTCTATCTTGTGGTGGTAAGAGCGGTGAAACAGCATTATTTCTCTGCTCTTTTTGTGTCCTCAGAGTGTCACCCGGCGGCCCTGTTCCACATCACCAGATCCCTCCTGAATCAGGGAGGCTTGGGTGATCATCTTCAGGGCCGTACATAGGAATTTGTTCAGCACCTGATGAACAAAGTTGCTCGGATTTGTTCCCAGTTGGATTCCATGTGTGGAAATAGTGCATGTGAGATGCTTGGGTCCAGGCTACTTGAGGGACTGTGTCATTCCACTGGGGTAGTGCTACCCCATCCAGAATTAAAGATGACAAAGTCCTGGGTCTCAAGATCCCATGCCCCCAAAGCCGCCCTACCCATGCCAGCAGAGGAGGTATGCTGTGGGCCCATCTGCCCAATTACTCCAGCTGGTAGGGTCCAGGAGAAGGGCCTTCTCTGCCATTGCATTTGCCCTCTGGAGCATCTTGCTCCCTGGAGTGAAGTTGACTCCAACCTTCCTGACCGTCTGTAAGAGTCTAAAGACCTGGCTTTTTGGCTTTTTGTATGTATTGTATGTTTTTGTATGTATTCATGTTTTTTTTAGTTTACTGTATATAGTTTTTAACTTTTATGATTGTAAGGCACTTAGAGTTACCTTGAGGTAAGATGGGGAGGGGGGCAATATATTTTGCAAATAAATACATAAATCTTAAAAATGAGAAATTTTCTGTAAACTTAGCAGTTCGAACTGAGAATGCTTTTTAAGGTGGTTAAAAAACTGCATTTTTCTTCATTTCAAAAGAGGAGGAAATGTTGGATCACAAATATTGTATCTTCTTTAATATGTATATTTGATTAGACTGCTGTAAGAACTTGAATAAAATGGAGGGGGCATGGCTGACATTGCAGCAATATGATGCGCACCATGGGGCTCCAGGGACCGCATTGAAGTCCTGGCTGCCAGGACCAAAAATCACCTTGAAGGGGCAATGAGCAAAGAAAGCACACTCCACTAAGTTCTAAGTTCTAAGTTTATTATATTTATATACCGCCCTATCTCCCTGACGGGACTCAGGGCGGTGCACAGGGAATAATAAAAACATAACAATAAATACAATAAATATTGAAAATATATTAAAAGTAAATTAAACTAATCTCAGGGAGCCTGCAAACTCCCTGATTGATCCAGAGAAGGCTCTCAAAACCGATGGAGTGGAAAAGACAGCCATTGCGTGCTGGACCAAAGCTGTGACAGCCACCGGAAAGAAGCATGGAAGACTGACTGACAGTGTGATCGAGCTAGGTGAGAGATTTCCTAGTTTGAATCCTTAACTTTAACGGAGGGAAGAACCCCGTGGAAAATATTTGGTGACAGTGGGGACCCAAAAAGAGGAGGTGGAATTGTTTTTTCTTCTCCACCTCCTGAGGAAAGCGGCAAGGAAAGCCAAAGAGCCATCTTGAAACAGGAAGTTAAGATGGAAAACCTTTTAGAAAAAGAGTGAAAATACTTTGTAATTAAAAGCCGGACTGAGCACCTCAAATACAATATTGGACAATTTTATTTTATTTTATTTTTTTTATTATTTTTTTTCAGAATTCAGAAGTTTTGGATACTACAATATTTGGATATATAGATCTGTCTTTTTTAGTCTATTTTTATAGAATTTGAATCGGAGTATACTGTATAAAGGAGAAGAAAAAGAGGAAGAGAGTAGCAGAGCCACAGTGCCATCTACAGGCAGAATTGGAAAGTGGAAGCTGAGCTGTAAGGAGAAATAAGGACAAATATGCACAATCTACAAAGTGTCAGCTCCGGTGCACCTGGCAGCCTGGGGCTGCCACTCCGGCAAGGGAGGCTGCAACGGGACCTCTCCGGTGGGAACAGCACACCACACACCCACACGACTGACCTGCAGAGCAGAAGCCTAACCCAGCCTTCTGCCACCCTGATTTAACTCCTGAGGAAGCCGTCTGCTGTCCCGACTTGCTTCCAGCAAGAACAATGTAACCACGGCAGTAGGAACAGCTGAGAGTTGACCACATGTGCATTGGGGGGAGAAGGAATAGCTGAGAGGCAGGCCCGGTGGCGAAAACAGTTGGGAAGTGACCATGGAGGCAGGAGCAGCTGAGAGGTGGCCACAAGCGCACCAAACATGATGTGGCGGATCTGGTGTTACATGGGATGGGGCTTGCGCACATGACAGGGTAGGGCAGCGGGAACATTTAAAGGTGATGGGGAGCACTGGGTGGTTAGCCCTGACTATATTTCATTGCATTCATTGATGATCAGTTCGTGCTGGAGCGGGGGATAAAACTCTACAAACCAGGACTGTTTGGTGACGTTTTCTTCTGACTTTCCGGAACCTGACACAAAGTACATAACCTTGAGAGAGTTAATACTAGATACGCGACGAGACACAGACTTCCTAGAAAGGTCCATTTGAGATTTACAAAAAAAGCAATGAAAGCAGAGATTCTACAAAGAGTGAGAGATGATCCTTTGGAGCTTTTGGCCGTGAGGAGGGGGGCAAGGAGAAACATAGAACTACAAGAGAGTAAGCTACATTATTTCCCCATTTTGAACTTCTTGAGGCTAGAGGGAGGAGCTTTTGGCCGTGAGGAGGGGGGCAAGGAGAAACAAAGAACTACAAGAGAGTAAGCTACATTATTTCCCCATTTTGAACTTCTTGAGGCTAGAGGGAGGAGCTTTTGGCCGTGAGGAGGGGGGCAAGGAGAAACAGAACTACAAGAGAGTAAGCTACATTATTTCCCCATTTTGAACTTCTTGAGGCTAGAGGGAGGAGCTTTTGGCCGTGAGGAGGGGGGCAAGGAGAAACAAAGAACTACAAGAGAGTAAGCTACATTATTTCCCCATTTTGAACTTCTTGAGGCTAGAGGGAGGAGCTTTTGGCCGTGAGGAGGGGGGCAAGGAGAAACAGAACTACAAGAGAGTAAGCTACATTATTTCCCCATTTTGAACTTCTTGAGGCTAGAGGGAGGAGCTTTTGGCCGTGAGGAGGGGGGCAAGGAGAAACATAGAACTACAATAGAGTAAGCTGCATTATTTCCCCATTTTAACTTCTTGAGGCTAGAGGGAGGAGCTTTTGGCCGAGAGAGAGGGGAGGCCAAGAAACACAGAGGTCTAACATATCTATAAAGCAAAAATAGAAATAATACATTCTAGATTTGTGTGCTTAAGACTGTGATTGTATTTTATTTCAAAATGACTGGCTTAGTTCAATGTAATAACTGTTTTGCACCTGTCTTCCGCAGTACTCTTTTCAAATTTGGATACTGTCCCCTTTGCAGACAAATTAATAGATTACATAGACACATCACATATCTTGAATCTGTAATTTGTGCTCTCCAGGCAGAAATTAAGTGTCCAATTCGGCCATTCCACCCTGTGGAGATGCCACACTACCAGCTTCCTCTACCGCAAAGATCCCACAGAAGAAGAGCAGTCTGGACAACTGTGGGATCTGGCAGGGTGAGAGCTGTGAACCACAAACACAAAACTTTTGCTGTGTCCCAGCATAACAGATATAGCGCCCTTGCTGATCTTTTTTTTTTTTTTTATATAGAAAAAGTTTTATTGAGTTTTACAAATTTTTTAACAAAAAAGGGTAGGGTAAGGTGAATTGAAAAGATATTTTGAGAACTTTCACGTCGGGAACATTGGCCCTCCCGGGCTTCTTAACAAGACATTGGTAATACATTTTTCAATAATACAACAAGGTGAAAATAAATGCAAACATATAAATTCTGAATTCTATGCTGGCAGTCGTGTACAAACATCCAGACAAAAATTATACTGTATTAATAAAAATAAAAATAAAAGTCATTTTTTAGATCTAAGTCTCTTGGCAATTGTGTCTTCTTGTTCTCCTTCCTGGCCCCCAGCAGGCGGGGCCGTGGCCCCCTCCGTCCCCCCTGAATCTTCCCCCAGGATGGAGGAATGTTTTTTAAGAAAGGCATCCGCCTCAGCAACTGTTTTAATCCTTACTCTTCCTCCATCCCAGAACACCAACATCCCTTCTGGCATCGCCCACTTAAACCAAATCCCGTGGTTGAACAATTTTTTAGATAAGAAGGAATATTTCCGTCTCATCTCCCTAATCTTTTTTGGGATCTGCTTCAAGATGGCTACTTCCTTTTGTTGGTAAATTAACGGACCCTCCCTCTGCGCCTTCAAGATTCCCTCCCTTGTCGACCTTCTAACAAATTTAATATGTATCTCTCTGGGTACTTCATTCATCCTGGCATATGCTGAGTTTATTCTGTAGACTAGGTCAATGTCCCCCCTGATCTCCTCTTTGGGTTTGTGTAAATAGTCTGATAAAATTGTACTCATGAGATCAGGAAGGCATTCACCAGATTCCTCAGAAATATTCTGAAATCTTAAAAAATATGACATCCTCTCAAAATCCATCCTAGACATATGACCAGACAAATCTCCAATTTCAGTATTAACATTTTTAAGTTCTCCCTTTGCCCCAGCCAGCCCCACTTCCAACTCCTCGGTCTTCTGTGTATTCTCCATCAATTTGTTCTGTGTCTCCAGTAGTTCAAGCTTAGTGCTAGTATGATCCTTTCTAAATTCTCTGATTTCCAGCACCAAGGAGTTTAACACTGTTTCCAAAGCTGTCATTCTCTCTTCCAATCCTGGATTTCCTGGTTGTTTTTTTGAAGCCATGGTGAGCTGTTTAAGTCAGTGCCACTAAGATGGCGTTTTTTGGGTGCGGCCGCTGGAGCAAATCCCGGGCAAAAAGTTCAGAAAAGTTGTAAAAAAGTTATCATGTCCGGAGAGCAAAACACTTTCCACTATCAATTATTAAGACAAAGAAGGCACTCCTGGGAAGGAATCAATTAATCCAGAAAATCATCCGTTGATAGAGGGAGGCAGTCCAAATCACGAAGGAATGGTGGAAAATTTTCCATAAAGAAATAAACATTCAGGAACAAAGGGCAGCCATCTTCCACCACCCACTCTGGCAGCCAGCCGGAGAAAACAGCAGAGAAATTGTTTCAGTCAAGCCGGACTTAGATACATTGTATGAAAACAAGCCGCGGAAGACTTTCACTTGTTGCGCAACAGTCCGGATGCAAAAAATCCACTCCCTGCATTCCAGGAGTCATTTCTGCGCGCCGCTGCTGTAAATCCGAGGGGGGGTTTAGCAAACAAACACCCCCCTCCACGTTTCTCTCTTCCAAAGCCGCCAGCAATAAAGCTAAAAACACTTACTCTCCACCTCGCAGCTCAAGCCCCAGCAAAGCCATCCGACCCGAGCGCTCCGTTCTCTCCGAATTCAATTTTCGTTACCGTCCTCCGTTGGCAAAGGGAACCAAGCCCCCCGCAGCATGTCTTCTTCCACCTAGACCGAAGACAAGGACCGTTCCCCAGCTGCCGCCGGGAGAACCAGTCCAGGCAAGCCAGTCCTACGGAGGGTCCCCCCCAGAAAAAAAGGGGGGGCACCCCGCCCCGTTGGGGGCAGAAAAAAGAACAAAACAGCGGACGAACCCCAAGGTTCATCCGTTGCCGCCAGAAGCCGGAACAGGAAGTTGCGCCCTTGCTGATCTTAATGGGGACACTAAAGTGACAGGTCAAGGTAATAATGACGACTCAAATAAGCAGGGGATTGTGGTCCAAAGTGAAGAACTTACTTCAGAAATGCAAAAGTGTGAATCAGGGATCATGCATCAGTCACACAACAAGAGCAAGGTACCCAAAAAGAGAAGTCACCTTCTGATTGGTGACTCAATTGTAAGGGATGTAAACTTAGGTAAGGATATGGAGGTTTTGAAAGAGGTCAGATGTTTGCCGGGTGCTACAGCCAGCAGAGACAAGAGGCGTATTCTTAAGATAGTCAAGAATGCAAGTAAGGACTGTGAAGTTGATGCTATTATACATCTTGGCACAAATGATCTGTCCCAAAAAGATGTAGTTTCTGTGCAGAATGATTTCCAGAGTTTGGGGTACGAACTTAGTAGTACAGGTTGTAGGCTTATCTTCTCAGAGGTTATACCAGTATACAAGGAACAAAAAGGAAAGGGCCAGCGCATAGCAGAGTTTAATGTGTGGCTAAAGGAGTGGTGTAAAAAGGAAGGCTTTGGTTTTATTAGTCATGATGCCTGCAGCTGGTCCAATGATAAACTGTACAAAAGAGATGGTTTGCACCCATCCAAGAAAGGGACTGAGTTACTTGGCATTAAATTTACAGATTTCCTGGCTAAACATTTAAACTGAATAGTGGGGACAGAGAATCAATAGATAAAGAACATTTCTGTCCCCAGCAAACTAAAATTCATAGGGTTATCAGTGCATGTAACATAGATGTTTGTGCGGGTAATATTATCACCACTGCTGTCAAGCAAAACCAAACAATTAACAGTGAGTGCCATACCATGTGCATGAACCATACAAGTGGCAAAGAAATAGGGGCAAAGAGAACCATAGTCAGGCATAACACAGGTTACGTAGACAGTAAACACAGGGTCAATCAAAATGGACTCAAATGTCTATACACCAATGCACAGAGTATGAGGAATAAACAGGGTGAATTAGAAATTCAAGTAAATGAGGGCAGATATGATATTGTTGCCATTACAGAAACTTGGTGGGATGAAACCCACAAATGGAACATACAGCTAGAAGGATTTAAATTATTTAAAAGAAATAGACCAAATAAAAGAGGAGGTGGAGTTGCACTATATATAAGAAATAATTACATCTCTACAGAAATAGAGCACAACAATGATGAGAACTATCTTGAATGTATTTGGGTCAATATTAAAGGTTGGGGGGGGGAATGATATTGTCATAGGTCTATACTACAGGCCACCCAACCAAGCAGAGGAAGTGGATGACCTTTTTGCTAACCAGCTAACTAAGGTATGTAGGAAGCACACTACAATAGTAATGGGAGATTTTAACTACCCTGACATCAATTGGGAAACAAACTCGGCACCAAGTGGAAGATCCAACAGGTTCCTAACAAACCTAGCAGACAACTTTGTTTCCCAAAAGGTAGAGAAGGGAACAAGGGGATCAGCAATATTGGACTTAATTCTCACTAACAGAGAGGAAATGATAGAAGGTGTAGAAGCTACAGGAACTTTGGGGGCAAGCGATCATGAAATACTGGAATTCAACATTATGCAAACAAAAGTAGTAGAACAAAGTCAAACTAGAGTCTTAGACTTTAAGAGAGCTAATTTCAATAAACTTAGAGAGAGCTTGGGAAGGATTCCATGGATGAGAATACTCAAGGGGAAAACAACTCAAGAAGCTTGGGAAATTTTGAAAAATGAGATTATAAAAGCCCAGTCCAGCGCAATACCAATGAAGAAGAAAAATAACAGTTCCCAAAAGAAACCAGCATGGCTGCATAAAGAACTCTCTGACAAATTGAAAGACAAAAAGGATAAATATAAAAAGTGGAAAGAGGGGGACATAACTAAGGCAAAATATCAGCAAATAGCCCGAGCCTGTAAAGATGAAGTGAGGAAAGCTAAGGCTCGCAACGAAGAAAGGCTTGCCAAAAAAGTAAAAAATAACAAAAAAAGCTTCTTCCAACATGTTAAAAACAAGAAAAAAGTTAAGGAAACAATTGGTCCACTGCTGGGAGAAAATGGCAAGAAGATGATAAGCAACAGGGAGAAAGCAGAACTATTTAACTCTTTTTTTGCATCTGTCTTTACACAAAGGGATAAAACAGTCCAACCAATCAAAAACAGCACCACAAAAATCAGATTAGGAACACAAGTTGAAATAGGGAAGAAAATGGTAAGTGAGCATCTGTCTGCCCTGGATGAGTTCAAATCACCAGGACCGGATGGATTACACCCCAGGGTTCTGAAGGAACTGGCAGACGAGATCTCAGAACCACTGAACTATATCTTTCAGAGATCCTGGAGCACCGGGGAACTGCCAGAAGATTGGAAAAGAGCTGATGTGGTTCCCATCTTCAAAAAAGGAAAAAAAACAGATCCAGGAAACTATAGACCCATCAGCCTGACCTCAATACCAGGAAAGATTCTGGAAAAGATAATTAAGCAACAAATAAGTGAACACCTAGAAGCAAACAAAGTAATAGCCAAAAGCCAACATGGGTTTGTCAAAAACAGATCATGCCAGACTAATCTAATTGCATTCTTTGACAAAGTGACAAAATTAGTGGACCAGAGGAATGCTGTCGATATAATTTACTTGGACTTCAGCAATAATAATAATAATAATAAATTTAATTTGTAGACTGCTCCCTCTCCCCGAAGGGACTCGGCATTTGATAAAGTAGACCATAACCTACTATTAGATAAAGTAGAAAAATGTGGGTTAGACAGCATCACCACCAGATGGATTCACAACTGGCTGACCAACTGCACTCAACGTGTAGTCCTCAATGGCACTGCATCTACATGGAGGGAAGTATGCAGTGGAGTACCCCAAGGCTCTGTTTTAGGCCCAGTATTCTTCAACTTCTACATCAATGATTTGGATGAGGGGATGATCCAATGGACCGCAGGAACTCCCTCCAAAATTTAGCCGTGAACTGGACCCCTCTGTCTGAGATGATTCTTCGAGGTACTCCATGCAGTCGGTAGATATGCTTCACAAACAGTTTAGGCAGCTTGTGAGCCGAGGGTAGTCCGCTACAGGGAATGAAGTGTGCCTGCTTGGAGAACAGGCCTATTACAGTCCAAATCACTGTGTTTCCTCCACTTTTTGGCAACTCTACTATAAAGTCCATTGCAATCTCCTCCCATGGCCTCGTTGGTTCTACCACTGTTTGCAGTAGTCCCGGGGGTTTTCCTGGTCGTATTTTCATTGTGGCACAGACTGTGCAACTTTTTACATAGCTATCCACATCTTTCTTCATTCCAGGCCACCAGAATTGCCTCCGGGCTAGGTGTAAAGTCTTTAGGAACCCAAAATGGCCTGCCAATTTGGCGTCGTGGCTCCTCTGGAGAACTAGGATACGTAGAGATTCTGGAACGTAGAGTTTCGTCCCCTTCCAGGTGAGGTCATCCCTCTTCGTCAAGATGTGTTGGTTGTTTTGGAACCAAGGGTCTGTTAGCAGCTCAGTTTTGAGTCTTGTGGTTAGATCGCTTGTGGTTTCATCCCGTCGGTCACGGGGTTGCCGCCTGGTGGTTACTTGGGCAGCTGGTTGAGTAGAAGGAATAATGGCGTCCACTACGTGGTCCCGTTTGCATTTGTACTGAGGCATGCGGGAGAGGGCATCAGCTAGAAAGTTCCTCTGCCCTGGAATGTGCTTTAGTACAAAGTTGAAACGGTTGAAGTATTGAGCCCATCGGACTTGTTTGGGTGATAGTTTCCGTGGGGTTCTGAGAGCTTCCAGATTTTTGTGGTCGGTCCAAACTTCAAACGGTTTCTGGCTCCCTTCTAGCAGGTGTCTCCAGGTTAGTAGTGCCCATCGCACTGCAAAAGCCTCCTTTTCCCATGCGGCCCATCGTCGCTCCGTGTCTGTGAGTTTGCAGGAGGTATAGGCACAGGGTTGTAAATTTCCTTGGTTGTTTCTTTGGAGTAGTACTGCTTCTACGGCCATGTCGCTGGCATCTGCCTGGATCCTGAAAGGTTGCTCAGGGTCAGGGTGCTTCAGTACCGGCTCCTTTGCAAACATTTCTTTCAGTGTTTCGAATGCCTCCTGGCAGGTTAGGCTCCACTGTAGGGGTTGTCCCGGACGAGGTTTCGTTCCTGGGCTCCCTGTCTTCAGGAGGTCTGTCAGGGGTTTGGCAATCTTCGCAAAGGAGGGAATGAACTGCCTGTAGAAGTTTGCGAACCCTAGGAAACTTTGTAGCTGTCTGCGGGTGCGAGGGGGTTACCAGCTTAGGACGGCTTACACTTTGGCTGGGTCCATCTCTATTTCCTTATTTGACACTCGGTAGCCTAGATAGTCTAGTCGCTCACGTTGGAATTCACATTTTGATAGTTTGACATACAGGTTGGCTGCCAGAAGTTTTTCCAGTACTTGGCGAACCAGGGGTATGTGGTCATTGACGGTCTCAGTGTAAATAAGGATGTCATCTAGAAAGACAGGGACCCCCTTGTAGAGGTGCTCATGCAGCACCTCGTTTATTAACTGCATGAACACTGCTGGGGCTCCCTGTAATCCAAAAGGCATCACTTTGAATTGGAAACTTCCTAAAGGGCAGTTGAACGCTGTTTTCCATTCGTCTCCTTTCCTGATCCGTATTCGGTAGTATGCTTCTCTGAGGTCTAATTTGGTAAAGACTTTTCCCTTGGCCAAGTGAGACAGCATATCTTTCATGAGGGGAAGCGGGTATAGGTTGTGTACGCACACCGCATTTATCCCCCGAAAGTCCACCACCAGACGCATAGTTCCATCTTTTTTCGCTTTGAAGAGGACTGGTGCCGCAATCCGTGGCTTGGCTGGTTCGATGAACCCTCGTGCTAGGGTTTTGTCTATGTATTCACGTATTTCTTGCATCTCTCGAGGCGTCATGGCATACAGCTTGGGTTTGGGTAGTTTTGCCCCAGGGATGATTTCAATGGCACAATCTGTTTCGCGGTGGGGGGGCAGGATGTCGCATTCTGTCTCACTGAACACTTCTGCGAGGTCCTGGTATTCCACTGGAATCAGTTCAGCCTCTGGGGTTTTGTCAGATGTGGTTGCCAGTTGTTCTCGTGGGCTCTCTTGGGGGGCTCCCAATGTGAGTGGTATTTTTGCTTGCTCGTGAGGGAGGGGTTGAGGGTCAGGTGATATCCTAAGCCTGCGGGTGCCCCCATGCCACCAGATGGTCGGTCCCCACTTGTCTAGCCAGGAAAGTCCAAGTATGACTGCCTCTGTCATTTTGGGGGCTATTATGAATCGAATTATTTCCCAGTGATCTGCCAATTCTAGTCTCACTGGTTCAGTTAGGTGAGTGGCATAGGCTCCTCCCATTAGGGAACCGTCAACCTGCTCGAACCGAATCGGGTGGTTCAGTCTTTTCGCTCTGATCCCCAGTTTCTGAACTGTGGTTAAGTTGATCAAGCACCTAGTATTGGGAAAAGGAAAGGGTAAATTGATTCGCTCACCATTGGGTCGTTTTCTCCCTCGTCCTTGCTGTCATAGGGTTCAATTGACTGGTCATCATTGCCTGGGGTTTCACTGCTTTTGCCTGGGAGGGAGGAGACCCCTGCAGCTTGAACAGTCCTCCTGGATGTGTTGATGTCCCGTCGGGGCCCTCGTTCTTGTCGGGCCCTAGGTGGTAGGTCCAGCCTTGGTTTCGGGACTGGGGTTGGGCATGCAGCTACCATGTGGCCCATCCCCCCGCATCTGTAACACCTCACGGAACTTTGAGGGAGGGCTGCTCTCAGGTCTCGCTGTGGTGCCATTTCTTTCTTTTGGCGGGATGGTTTCAGATTAGGTTGACCCCTCTCCTTTGTATCTGGTTCCTTCCTTGTGTCGTTGGCACGTAGCCCACTGTCAAATTTTGTTGCCACTCGGAACCACTCAGAGAGTTGGTTTGGGATGTCACGATATGCAGTTACTTGGGCAATACGTTTATCCAGGCTTATTCTGAAAAAATACACCAGCAACCGTTCTGGTAGGGGGGGTAGTCTTCCAACTATCCTCCTGAATTCACGGATGTGCTCTTTGATGGGGCGGCCTCTTTGCTTTAGGTTGCTGAGTTCCTCCTCTGCATATGGGTCCTCCTCCCCCTCTTCAAACCTGGCCTCTAGCACTTGCAGGAAGTCATCTATGTCTCGCAGTTGGGGGGCTCTCTGCTTATGGAGGGCTGCTAACCATTCTTTTGCTTCACCCTCGAAGCCCTCTGCAATGGCATTCACCATGGTTCTGGGGGATGGGTAGAGGTGCCCATAGCGTTCTAAGTGGATATCAGCTGAATCAAGGAATAGAGCTAGTTGGTCTGAATCACCATCAAACTTTCCCCTGAATCGGGGTGGATCGTTTAGTTCCCTCCCTCCTCTGTTTTCCTCCCGGCCCCTGTATGCTCGTGCCTGATACGGCCGGTCATCTTCTTCAGCTCTAGGAGGGGGAGAGGGAGGGAGTTGCCTGCTCTTGGCAGCATGCTTGCTTCTGGGGCTGCGCTCCAGCATGCGTCTCCTCCCTTCAGTAGGATCAGATATGCCTCCTCTCTCTTTCGGATGGCAGGCTGGCCTCTCGTCATGAAGGGTGGCTTGATCAAAATCCTCCCTCAGTTTCTCTACTGCACCCCCCAGGGATCCCATCTGGGGCCATGGGCGTCTGGCTTGTTCCCCATCCCACATCCAGTACTTATCTTTTCTTGCTTCTGTTGCTGGGAAAGGTTTTACAGGCTGGATGTCTGGAGCTCCGCTGTTCAGGGGGGTTGGCTGGCCTCCAGCTGAAATGAGGCTTTTTTCTGCCATGGCCTGATCTCCTCCCTCTTTATCAGGCATTGCCTGGGGGAGGCGGGACTCAGGTAGCCCGGAAATCTTGATAGATTTCTTTAAAAAGTCCTGGCTGTCTGTCAAGCTCCAAAGAGAAACTTCAAATGGTTCACAGCCTCACGTAAAAGTTCAAAGAAATGTCCGTTTATTGAATGTAACATCATGGCGAGCCTCGGTTGCAGCCAGGACTGGCAATAATTGGATGGCTTCTGCACTTTACCCCCTTATGCCCCCTCCCCTCTGCTTATCATCAATCACGCTCCCCAATTAGCATTGAAAATAATTGCATGCATGCGCAGTCACAGGCTGTCCTGAGATTCCTTTCCTGCCACAGGAATGTCAAGAATTTTCAGTTCGTTAAGGCAAACAGATAAGGTCCATGGCAACATCGGGATGTTGACACTACCTATCTACCTATCTACCTATCTACCTTCTACCTACCTACTACCTAACTACCTACTGTACCTATTGTATTTCTCCCCCTCTCTCTCTATCCCTCTACCTGCCTGCCTACCTACCTACCTACCTACCTACTTACTGTATTTCTCCCTTTCTCCCTCTACCTACCAACCTACTTACCTACTGTATTTCTCCACCTACCTACCTACCTACCTACCTACCTACCTACCTACCTACCTACTGTATTTCTCCTTCTCTCTACCTACCTTCCAACCTACCTACCTACCTACCTACTGTATTTCTCCCTCTTTCCGTCTACCTACCAACCAACCAACCTACTGTATTTCTCCCTATCTCTCCTTCTCCCTCTACCTACCTACCTACCTACCTACCTACCTACTTACCTACCTACCTACCTACCTACCTACTGTATTTCTCCCTCTACCTACCTACCTACCTACCTACCTACCTACCTACCTACCTACCTACCTACCTACTGTATTTCTCCTTCTCTCTACCTACCTACCTACCTTCCAACCTACCTACCTACCTACTGTATTTCTCCCTCTTTCTGTCTACCTACCAACCAACCAACCTACTGTATTTCTCCCTATCTCTCCTTCTCCCTCTACCTACCTACCTACCTACCTACCTACCTACCTACCTACCTACCTACCTACCTACCTACCTACTGTATTTCTCCCTCTCTCCACCTACCTACCTACCTACCTACCTACTGTATTTCTCCTTCTCTCTACCTACCTTCCAACCTACCTACCTACTGTATTTCTCCCTCTTTCCGTCTACCTACCAACCAACCAACCTACTGTATTTCTCCCTATCTCTCCTTCTCCCTCTACCTACCTACCTACCTACCTACTTACCTACCTACCTACCTACCTACCTACTGTATTTCTCCCTCTACCTACCTACCTACCTACCTACCTACCTACCTACTGTATTTCTCCTTCTCTCTACCTACCTACCTACCTTCCAACCTACCTACCTACCTACTGTATTTCTCCCTCTTTCTGTCTACCTACCAACCAACCAACCTACTGTATTTCTCCCTATCTCTCCTTCTCCCTCTACCTACCTACCTACCTACCTACCTACCTACCTACCTACCTACCTACCTACCTACCTACTGTATTTCTCCCTCTCTCCACCTACCTACCTACATACCTACCTACTGTATTTCTCCCTCTCTATCCCTCTACCTACCTATCTATCGTATTTCTCCCTCTCTCTCTCTATCCCTCTACCTACCTATCTACCTACCTACCTACCTTCTAACTACCTACTACCTAACTACCTACTGTACCTATTGTATTTCTCCCTCTCTCTCTCTCACCCCTTACCTACCTACCTACCTACCTACCTACCTACCTACCTACCTACCTATTGTATTTCTCCCTCTCTCTCTCTATCCCTCTACCTGCCAGCCTGCCTGCCTGCCTGCCTGCCTGCCTGCCTGCCTACCTACCTACCTACCTACCTACCTACCTACCTACCTACCTACCTACCTACCTACCTACCTACCTACCTACCTACCTACCTACTTACTGTATTTCTCCCTCTCTCCCTCTACCTACCAAACTACTTACCTACTGTATTTCTCCCTATCTCTCTCTCTCCCTCTACCTACCTACCTACCTACTGTATTTCTCCTCTTCTTTTTTATATTGAAAAAGTTTTATTGAGTTTTACAAATTTTTTTAGGAAAAAGGGTAGGGTAAGGTGAAATAAAAAGATATTTTGAGAACTTTCACGTCGGGAACGCTGGCCCCTCCCGGGCTTCTTAATAAGACATTGGTAATACATTGTACAATAATACAACAAGGTGAAAGTAAATGCATGCATACATATAAATTCTAAATTCTATGCTGGCAGTCGTATACAAACATCCAGATAAAAATTAAGCTGTATTAATCAAAATAAAAATAAAAGTCATTTTTTAGATCTAAGTCTCTTAGCAATTGTATCTTCTTGTTCTCCTTCCTGGCCCCCAGTGGGCGGGGCCGTGGCCCCCTCTGCCCCTCCCGAATCTTCCCCCAGGGTAGAGGAATATTTTTTAAGAAAGGCTTCCGCCTCAGCAACTGTTTTAATCCTTACTCTTCCTCCTTCCCAGAACACCAACATCCCTTCTGGCATCGCCCACTTAAACCAAATCCCGTGCTTATATAATTTTTTAGATAAGAAGGAGTACTTCCTCCTTACCTCTCGAATCTTTTTTGGGATCTGCTTCAAGATAGCGACTTCCTTTTGTTGGTAAATTAACGGAACCTCCCTCTGCGCCTTCAAGATTCCCTCCCTGGTTGACCTTCTAACAAATTTAATATGTATCTCTCTGGGTACTTCATTTATCCTGGCATATGCTGAGTTTATTCTGTAGACTAGGTCAATGTCCCCCCTGATCTCCTCTTTGGGTTTGTGTAAATAGTCTGCTAAAATTGTACTCATGAGATCAGGAAGGCATTCACCAGGTTCCTCAGAAATATTCTGAAATCTTAAAAAATATGACATCCTCTCAAAATCCATCCTAGACATATGACCAGACAAATCTCCAATTTCAGTATTAATATTTTTAAGTTCCCCCTTTGCCCCAGCCAGTCCCACTTCCAACTCCTCGGTCTTCTGTGTATTCTCCATTATTTTTTTCTGTGTTTCCAAAAGTTCAAGCTTAGTACTGGTATGATCTTTTCTAAATTCTCTGATTTCCAACACCAAGGAGTTTAACACTGTTTCCATAGCTGTCATTCTCTCTTCCAATCCTTTTTTTTGAGCCATGGTGAGCTGTTTAAGTCCGTGCCACTAAAATGGCGTTTTTTGGGTGCGGCCGCTGGAGCAAATCCCGGGAAAAAAGTTCAGAAAAGTTGTAGAAAAGTTATAATGTCCAGAGAGCAAGACACTTTCCACTGTCAATTATTAAGAAAAAGAAGGCACTTCAGGGAAGGAATCAGTCAATTAATCCAGAAAATCCTCCGTTGAAAGAGGGAGGCAGTCCAAATCACTAAAGAATGTTGGTAATTTTCCATACAAAAATAGGCATTCAGGAACAAAGGACAGCCATCTTCCACCACCCACTCAGGCAGCCAGCCGGAGAAAATAGCAGAGAAAATTGTTTCAGTAAAGCTGGACTTAGAGACATTGTATGAAAACAAGTCGCATTGCACTTTCACTTATTTCCGCAAAAGTCCGGATGCGAAATATCCGCTCCCTGCTTTCCAGGAGCCATTTCTGCGCGCCGCTGTTGTAAATCCGAGGGGGGGTTTAGCAAACAAACACCCCCCTCCACGTTTCTCTCATCCAAAGCCGCCAGCAATAAAGTTAAAGTTACTCACTCTCCACCTCGCAATTAAAGCCTCGGCAAAGCCATCCGGCCCGATCGCTCCGCTCTCTCCAGATCAATCAATTGTTACCGTCCTCCGTTGGCGAAGGGAACCAAGCCCCCCGCAGCATGTCTTCTTCCACCTAGACCGAAGACAAGGATTGTTCACCGGCCGCCGCCAGGCTGAACAGGTCCAGGCAAGCCAGCCCTACGGAAGGTCCCCAAAAAGAAGGGGTACCTCGCCCCGTTTGGGGCAGAAAAAAGAACAAAACGGCGGACGAACCCCAAGGTTCATCCGTCGCCGCCAGAAGCCGGAACAGGCTATTTCTCCTCTTCTATACCTACCTACCTAACTTCCAACCTACCGACCTACCTACTGTATTTCTCCCTCTTTCCGTCTACCTACCAACCTACCTACCTACTGTATTTCTCCCTATCTCACCTTCTCCCTCTACCTACCTACCTACCTACCTACCTACCTACGGTATTTCTCTACCTACCTACCTACCTACCTACCTACCTACCTACCTACCTACCTACCTACCTACATACATACATACATACATACATACCTACCTACTGTATTTCTCCCTCTCTCCACCTACCTACCTACATACCTACCTACTGTATTTCTCCCTCTCTATCCCTCTACCTACCTATCTATCGTATTTCTCCCTCTCTCTCTCTATCCCTCTACCTACCTATCTACCTACCTACCTACCTTCTAACTACCTACTACCTAACTACCTACTGTACCTATTGTATTTCTCCCTCTCTCTCTCTCACCCCCTACCTACCTACCTACCTACCTACCTACCTACCTATTGTATTTCTCCCTCTCTCTCTCTATCCCTCTACCTGCCAGCCTGCCTGCCTGCCTGCCTACCTACCTACCTACCTACTTACTGTATTTCTCCCTCTCTCCCTCTACCTACCAAACTACTTACCTACTGTATTTCTCCCTATCTCTCTCTCTCCCTCTACCTACCTACCTACCTACTGTATTTCTCCTCTTCTATACCTACCTACCTAACTTCCAACCTACCGACCTACCTACTGTATTTATCCCTCTTTCCGTCTACCTACCAACCTACCTACCTACTGTATTTCTCCCTATCTCACCTTCTCCCCCTACCTACCTACCTACCTACCTACCTGCCTGCCTGCCTGCCTGCCTGCCTACCTACCTACCTACCTACCTACCTACCTACCTACCTACCTACCTACCTACCTACCTACCTACGGTATTTCTCTACCTACCTACCTACCTACCTACCTACCTACCTACCTACCTACCTACCTACCTACCTACCTACCTACTGTATTTCTCCCTCTCTCCACCTACCTACCTACATACCTACCTACTGTATTTCTCCCTCTCTATCCCTCTACCTACCTACCTATTGTATTTCTCCCTCTCTCTCTCTATCCCTCTACCTACCTATCTACCTATCTCCCTCCCTACCTACCTACCTAACGTCTACCTACCTACTACTTAACTACCTACTGTACCTATTGTATTTCTCCCTCTCTCTCTATCCCTCTACCTGCCTGCCTGCCTACCAACCTACCTACCTACTTACTGTATTTCTCCCTCTCTCCCTCTACCTACCAACCTACTTACCTACTGTATTTCTCCCTATCTCTCTCTCTCCCTCTACCTACCTACCTACCTACTGTATTTCTCCCTCTACCTACCTACCTACCTACCTAACTTCCAACCTACCGACCTACCTACTGTATTTCTCCCTCTTTCCGTCTACCTACCAACCTACCTACCTACTGTATTTCTCCCTATCTCACCTTTTCCCCTACCTACCTACCTACCTACCTACCTACCTACCTACCTACCTACCTACCTACCTACCTACGGTATTTCTCTACCTACCTACCTACCTACCTACCTACCTACCTACCTACCTACCTACCTACCTACCTACCTACCTACCTACCTACCTACTGTATTTCTCCCTCTCTCCACCTACCTACCTACATACCTACCTACTGTATTTCTCCCTCTCTATCCCTCTACCTACCTACCTATTGTATTTCTCCCTCTCTCTCTCTCTATCCCTCTACCTACCTATCTACCTATCTCCCTCCCTCCCTCCCTACCTAACGTCTACCTACCTACTACTTAACTACCTACTGTACCTATTGTATTTCTCCCTCTCTCTCTATCCCTCTACCTGCCTGCCTGCCTACCTACCTACCTACCTACCTACTTACTGTATTTCTCCCTCTCTCCCTCTACCTACCAACCTACTTACCTACTGTATTTCTCCCTATCTCTCTCTCTCCCTCTACCTACCTACCTACCTACTGTATTTCTCCCTCTACCTACCTACCTACCTACCTACCTACCTACCTAACTTCCAACCTACCGACCTACCTACTGTATTTCTCCCTCTTTCCGTCTACCTACCAACCTACCTACCTACTGTATTTCTCCCTATCTCACCTTCTCCCCCTACCTACCTACCTACCTACCTACCTACCTACCTACCTACCTACCTACCTACCTACGGTATTTCTCTACCTACCTACCTACCTACCTACCTACCTACCTACCTACCTACCTACCTACCTACCTACCTACCTACCTACCTACCTACCTACTGTATTTCTCCCTCTCTCCACCTACCTACCTACATACCTACCTACTGTATTTCTCCCTCTCTATCCCTCTACCTACCTATTATCGTATTTCTCCCTCTCTCTCTCTATCCCTCTACCTACCTATCTACCTACCTACCTACCTTCTAACTACCTACTACCTAACTACCTACTGTACCTATTGTATTTCTCCCTCTCTCTCTCTCACCCCCTACCTACCTACCTACCTACCTACCTACCTACCTACCTACCTACCTACCTACCTACCTACCTACCTACCTACCTACCTATTGTATTTCTCCCTCTCTCTCTCTATCCCTCTACCTGCCAGCCTGCCTGCCTGCCTACCTACCTACCTACCTACCTACTTACTGTATTTCTCCCTCTCCCTCTCCCAACCAAACTACTTACCTACTGTATTTCTCCCTATCTCTCTCTCTCCCTCTACCTACCTACCTACCTACTGTATTTCTCCTCTTCTATACCTACCTACCTAACTTCCAACCTACCGACCTACCTACTGTATTTATCCCTCTTTCCGTCTACCTACCAACCTACCTACCTACTGTATTTCTCCCTATCTCACCTTCTCCCCCTACCTACCTACCTACCTACCTACCTACCTGCCTGCCTACCTACCTACCTACCTACCTACCTACCTACCTACGGTATTTCTCTACCTACCTACCTACCTACCTACCTAGCTACCTACCTACCTACCTACTGTATTTCTCCCTCTCTCCACCTACCTACCTACATACCTACCTACTGTATTTCTCCCTCTCTATCCCTCTACCTACCTACCTATTGTATTTCTCCCTCTCTCTCTCTATCCCTCTACCTACCTATCTACCTATCTCCCTACCTACCTACCTACCTAACGTCTACCTACCTACTACTTAACTACCTACTGTACCTATTGTATTTCTCCCTCTCTCTCTATCCCTCTACCTACTTACCTACTGTATTTCTCCCTATCTCTCTCTCTCCCTCTACCTACCTACCTACCTACTGTATTTCTCCCTCTACCTACCTACCTAACTACCTAACTTCCAACCTACCGACCTACCTACTGTATTTCTCCCTCTTTCCGTCTACCTACCAACCTACCTACCTACTGTATTTCTCCCTATCTCACCTTCTCCCCCTACCTACCTACCTACATACCTACCTACTGTATTTCTCCCTCTCTCCCTCTACCTACCAACCTACTTACCTACTGTATTTCTCCCTATCTCTCTCTCTCCCTCTACCTACCTACCTACCTACTGTATTTCTCCCTCTACCTACCTACCTAACTACCTAACTTCCAACCTACCGACCTACCTACTGTATTTCTCCCTCTTTCCGTCTACCTACCAACCTACCTACCTACTGTATTTCTCCCTCTCTCCCTCTACCTACCAACCTACCTACTTACTGTATTTCTCCCTCTCTCCCTCTACCTACCAACCTACTTACCTACTGTATTTCTCCCTATCTCTCTCTCTCCCTCTACCTACCTACCTACCTACTGTATTTCTCCCTCTACCTACCTACCTAACTACCTAACTTCCAACCTACCGACCTACCTACTGTATTTCTCCCTCTTTCCGTCTACCTACCAACCTACCTACCTACTGTATTTCTCCCTATCTCACCTTCTCCCCCTACCTACCTACCTACCTACCTACCTACCTACCTACGGTATTTCTCTACCTACCTACCTACCTACCTACCTACCTACCTACCTACCTACCTACCTACCTACCTACCTACCTACTGTATTTCTCCCTCTCTCCACCTACCTACCTACATACCTACCTACTGTATTTCTCCCTCTCTATCCCTCTACCTACCTACCTATTGTATTTCTCCCTCTCTCTCTCTATCCCTCTACCTACCTATCTACCTATCTCCCTCCCTCCCTCCCTACCTAACTTCTACCTACCTACTACTTAACTACCTACTGTACCTATTGTATTTCTCCCTCTCTCTCTATCCCTCTACCTGCCTGCCTGCCTACCTACCTACCTACCTACTTACTGTATTTCTCCCTCTCTCCCTCTACCTACCAACCTACTTACCTACTGTATTTCTCCCTATCTCTCTCTCTCCCTCTACCTACCTACCTACCTACTGTATTTCTCCCTCTACCTACCTACCTACCTACCTACCTACCTACCTACCTAACTTCCAACCTACCGACCTACCTACTGTATTTCTCCCTCTTTCCGTCTACCTACCAACCTACCTACCTACTGTATTTCTCCCTATCTCACCTTCTCCCCCTACCTACCTACCTACCTACCTACCTACCTACCTACCTACCTACCTACCTACCTACCTACGGTATTTCTCTACCTACCTACCTACCTACCTACCTACCTACCTACCTACCTACCTACCTACCTACCTACCTACTGTATTTCTCCCTCTCTCCACCTACCTACCTACATACCTACCTACTGTATTTCTCCCTCTCTATCCCTCTACCTACCTACCTATTGTATTTCTCCCTCTCTCTCTCTATCTCTCTACCTACCTATCTACCTATCTCCCTCCCTCCCTACCTAACTTCTACCTACCTACTACTTAACTACCTACTGTACCTATTGTATTTCTCCCTCTCTCTCTATCCCTCTACCTGCCTGCCTGCCTACCTACCTACCTACCTACCTATTGTATTTCTCCCTCTCTCTCTCTATCCCTCTACCTACCTATCTACCTATCTCCCTCCCTACCTACCTACCTAACTTCTACCTACCTACTACTTAACTACCTACTGTACCTATTGTATTTCTCCCTCTCTCTCTCTATCCCTCTACCTGCCTGCCTGCCTACCTACCTACTTACCTACTTACTGTATTTCTCCCTCTCTCCCTCTACCTACCAACCTACTTACCTACTGTATTTCTCCCTATCTCTCTCTCTCCCTCTACCTACCTACCTACCTACTGTATTTCTCCCTCTACCTACCTACCTACCTACCTACCTACCTACCTACCTACCTACCTACCTACCTACCTACCTTCCAACCTACCTACCTACCTACTGTATTTCTCCTTCTCTCTACCTACCTACCTACCTTCCAACCTACCTACCTACCTACTGTATTGCTCCCTCTTTCCATCTACCTAACAAACCTACCTACCGACTGTATTTCTCCCTATCTCTCCTTCTCCCTCTACCTACCTACATACCTACCTACCTACCTACTGTATTTCTCCCTCTCTCATCTACCTACCTACATACCTACCTACTGTATTTCTCCCTCTCTATCCCTCTACCTACCTACCTACCTAAAGTATTTCTCCCTCTCTCTCCCTACCTCCCTACCTACCTTACTGTACTTCTTCCCCACTCTCCCTACCTACCTACCTTCTGTATTTCTCCCTCTCTATCCCTCTACCAACCTACCTACCTACTGAGTGTCTCCCTCCCTCCACCTACCTAAATACCTACCTACTGTATTTCTCCCTATGTCTCTCTATCCACCTACCTACCTACCTACCTACCTACCTACCTACCTACCTACCTACCTACTGTATTACTCCCTCTCTCTTTCTATCCCTCTACCTACATACCTACCTACGTACATACCTACCTACCTATTGTATTTCTCCCTCTCTCTCTCTATCCCTCTACCTACCTACCTATCGTATTACTGCATACAGTTTTAGTCACCACGATGTAGAAAAGACGTGGAGACTCTGGAAAGAGTGCAGAGAAGAGCAACCAAGATGATTAGGGGACTGGAGACTAAAACATATGAAGAACGGTTGCAGGAGCTGGGTATGTCTAGTTTGATGAAGAGAGGGACCAGGGGAGACATGATAGCAGTGTTCCAATATCTCAGAGGGTGCCACAAAGAAGAGGGAGTCAAACTATTCTCCAAGGCACCTGGGGGCAGGACAAGAAGCAATGGGTGGAAACTAATCAAGGAGAGAAGCAACTTAGAACTAAGGAGAAATTTCCTGACAGTTAGAACAATTAACCTCTGGAACAGCTTGCCTCCAGAAGTTGTGAATGCCCCAACCCTGGAACTCTTTAAAAAGATGTTAGATAACCATTTGTCTGAAATGGTATAAGGTTCCTGCCCACGCAGGGGGTTGGACTAGAAGACCTACAAGGTCCCTTCCAACTCTGCTATTGTATTGTATTGTATTGTATCCTTTAAAATACAATGGGAAGGAAATACTTTGTTTGCGCATGCGCGAGGAATGGCGTCGACCTTCTGAGCGCGCTAGTTTCCGGAGGTTCTCTATGGCCCCGGAGGACGCCGCCGGCCCTCTTTGACCAGGTTTGAGGGCCGGCCTGGCAAGCCAGATAGCCCGCCGTCACACCGGGCGAGTTTGGTGTCGATGGGTGTGACGGCAGAGGTAAGAGATCGCGGCGAGTGGCGAGGGACGGTGCAGCCTGGAGCGGCCTGGGGCGGCAAGTTGCGGCGAGTGGCGATGCGGCCTAGAGCGGCCTGGGGCGGTGAGTGGCGATGCTGCCCAGAGCTGCTGGAGTGACCTGCACGGCCTGCAGGACCGGGCGCAGCCCTGGCAGGGCTGAGGAAAAGCGATGGGGGCTTTTGCGGTGAGCGGCGAGTGGCGGCGTGCGACAGAGAGGCCCAGAATGGTGTGGGCGTCGGCGCTGTCCCAGCGCGGCCCTGGTGAAGTCGCGCAGCCGGCGGAAAACCTACGACGAGGGGCAGGGAGGAGTGGAGAGGCCTGGAATGGCCTGGTATGGCCCCGGCGTTGTCACCACATCAGCACGTCCTGGAGAGGAGGTGGACCAACAACCAGGGTCGCGGAGGAACCTGGAACGGCCCAATACCACCCCAGATTTGGACCCGGCAGCAAGACCAGTGGGAGACTATCGGAGAGAGGCCCTGGCATGGTCCTGGCAGGATTAGGAGGGGAGGTAGGCCGGGCAGCCAGGGCACAGGAGGCATGCTATGGAGGCCGGTACCAGGAGCTGGAATTTCCATCGAGCCGTGCGGAGCGTTTATAGACCAACGCAGACCGAGCAGCCAAGTATGTGAGGAGCCAGGGAGGCTGAGATTGGACTTTAAAAGACCGTGGGGCTTGGAAGAGACTGAGACTGTGTCAGATCTATCCTGATGGAGGGTTTTTGGACTACTCTCCCTCCACAAGGACAATTAGTTTCGGTCATGCTAATTGGAGTCTTGTATTTAAATGTCTGCCCCCCCCTTCTGTCCCCCCCGGCTGGATAGATCCCTTGTAGCACACGACACTTTAACATCTTTTAACATCTTTTAACCGTCTGCTTTATTGCTTGCCATTTTATTGTCCACCATTTTACTCTTCTTACTGGTTTTAACATCTAGCGTTTCTCCTTTTAGAGCCGATGAGGCCGTCTGGATGCCATCGTTCTCGAGGTCAGACCTCCTCTGCCTGCGAGAGCTTCCACTCTTGCAGGCTTGGCCCCCTAATCTAACACGGGCCCACCTCGAGGATGGACTTATTGCTCCTGAGAGGTGGGCGAAGCGCAAACTTAGGGGGTTCCTTGTTAATTTTTTAATTCGGTTTTTAGGGGGTTCCAGGGAGGAGGGAGGGAATAGTCAGGGGGAGAGACGTCAAACTATAGGGCCGGCTGGCGGAAGTAGAGCAACGGAGGAGGGGGAAGGGGGGTTCATTTCCACTGAGGTATTTTCCATCAATTCGGTCTTAGGGAGGGGCAGGGGCAGTGGTAGACGGGGTGGACATTGCCGGTTGGAGGACCGTGGCCGCTGGTTACGGGCGGTCACGCGCTCCAACTCCCCAGACTCCCATCGCAGACTAGGTGGACAAGAACCACAGACCCAGGGCCCCAGGCTGATGTTATGCAACGCCAGGTCCATGGTACAAAAAGCCCCCCTCATCCATGACCTTGTGTCGGAGGGGGACCCGGACCTGGTGGGTATTACGGAAACCTGGTTGGGCCACGAAGGGGGATTACCCCTCGTGGAAATGTGCCCACCAGGCTACCGAGCTTTCCATCAGCCTAGGGCCCTAGGGAAGGGTGGGGGGGTGGCGATTCTGGTTAGGGAAGGTCTTGAGCCGAGGGAGACCACGATCCCCCAGACGACCGGGTGCGAGTCCCTCCTTGTGAAGTGGGGCCTAGGGAGGCAGTTGGGCGTGTTAGTTGTATACCTGGCTCCTCGCTATGCAACAACAGCCCTGCCTGAGCTTCTAGAGGTGATAGCCGAGGCGGCGGTTGAGACCCCCAGACTTTTGGTCATGGGGAACTTCAACCTGCCGTCGGCGGGCGAGACCTCTGGTGTAGCTCGGGAGTTCATGGCTTCCATGACAGCCATGGACCTGACCCAGGTAGTTTTAGGCCCTACTCACGAGGGTGGACACACCCTGGATCTCATCTTCGTCTCGGGACAGTGGAGTCGTGATCTGGGAATAGGGGATTTAGTCATCACACCCCTGTCATGGACAGATCACGCTCTCCTTCGGCTCGACTTTCCGATCGCTGCACCTCACCGCGGGGAGGCGGAACCGGACATTCCTATATGGTTCCGCCCCAGGCTCCTGATGGACCCGGTAAGGTTCCAAAGGGAGCTTGGGCCAATTCCTGTGGACTTGCCCCGCGACTCGACTGAGGACCTAGTGGCCACATGGTTAAATGCGGCCATGGGGGCCTTGGACCGAGTCGCGCCCTTGCGGCCTCTCTTTTTTTTTATATTGAAAAAGTTTTATTGGTTTTACATTTTTTCTATAGGATAGGGTAAGGGATACAAAGAAATTTTGAGAGCATTCACGTCAAAGTCGTCGGCCCTTCCGAGACCTCAAAATACACAATAAAAAAATAACAAAAAAAAGCATTTTTCATAACACTACAAGGTAAAAGCAAGTACATATACCTAAATTCTCAATTCCATGCTGTCAGACATTTACAAAAAATCCAGAAAATATTATACAAAATTGTTCAGTAAAATCAAGGCAAAGTTATTTTTTTGATCTAAGTCTCTTGGCTATTGTATCTTCTTTTTCTCCTCCCTGGCCCCCAGCGGGCGGGGCCGTAGCTCCCTCCGTCCCCCCTGGATCTTCCCCCAGGGCAGAGGAATGTTTTTTAAGAAAGGCTTCCGCCTCAACAACTGTTTTAATCCTCACTCTTCCTCCTTCCCAGAACACCAGCATCCCTTCGGGTGTCACCCACTTGAACCAAATCCCATGATCAAATAAAATTTTAGACAAGAAGGAAAATTCCCTCCTTGCTTCTCGAATCTTTCTAGGAATCTGCTTCAAGATAGTGACCGTTTTTTGTTGGTAAATTAAAGGGTTCCCTCTCTGCGCCTTCAAGATTTCCTCTCTGGTTGACCTTCTAACAAATTTCACATGTATCTCTCTAGGCACTTCATTTATCCTGGCATATGCTGAGTTAATTCTATAGGCTAGGTCAATGTCCCCCCTGATCTCATCTTTAGGTTTTTGTAAATAGTCTGCTAAAATTGTGCTCATAAGATCAGGGAGGCATTCACCAGGTTGCTCAAAAACATTCTGAAATCTCAAAAAATATGTCATTCTTTCCATATCAATCCTAGACACATGCCCACTTGTTTCCTCAACCTCTTTAGTAACATTTTTAATCTCTCCCTTAACCCCCACCAGCCCCCCTTCCAATTCTTCAGTCTTCTGTGTGATTTCCAGCGTTTGGTTCCGTATGTCCAATAGCTCCTTCTTGAAAATGATGTTTTCTGCCCTCTGGGCCTGAATTTCTTGAACCAAAGTTTGTATAACAGTTTCAAGAGAAGCCATCCGTTGTTCTAAACTTGTCAGTGCTGTTTCTTGAGCCATCTTAACTGTTAGAGTCAGTGCCACCAAAATGGCGTTTTCAGGGTGGGGCTGGTGAGACTAACCGGGAGCCAAAAGTTCAGATCAAGGTTGAAACGTTGTAAAATTCAGGAACCAAGAGAGAGACAATTTTCCAACTCAATAGTTATAATAACGAAGGTAATCCAGAAAGGAACCACAAATCCAACAAGAAAAAAATTCTTCATTAATATCCAGAGAGAGTCCCAATTGTAAAGAGACGCTGGGAATTTCCCATAGTTAAAATAGTCAGGCAGGGGCAAAGAAAAGCCACTTTCCACCGCCCATCTCAGAGCCCAGAGGAGAGAGTAGTAAAATAAATTTTTTATAACCAGCCAGACCTAGACACAATGTTGCAAGTAGCCGCATACCACTTTCCCTTGTTAGAGACAGTCCGGATTTAAGATTTCCGCTTTCTCTTCCAGAGAAGCCATTTCCAAGTGCTGCTTAAGTCCGAGGGGGGGGTTTTGAAAACAAACTCCCCCCTCCCAGTCCTTTCAGCCTGGCTGACAGCAGAAAAAAAGTTTTTTTAAAAACTCACTCTCCCCTCGCAGCTGAAGCCTCGGGAGACCTTCCGACTGAGCCGATCAACCCTCTTCATTGTTGTAAATGGCGCCGTCTTCCTTAGGCGAAGGGAGAACCCCCCGCAGCATGTTCTCCCTCACCTAAGCCGCGCCGGAGGCCACTTCCTCCACCGCCGTGGGGGGGGGGGCGCCCCCCGACGAGCCAGCTTTACGGGAGACCCTCAAACAAGAGGAGTCTCGCCCCCGTGGGGGGGCAGAAAGAGAAACAAAGCGGCGAGCGAGCGCTATGCTCGCCCGTCGCCGCAGGAGCCGGAACCGGAAGCCCCTTGCGGCCTCTCTTGCGGCGACGATCCACCCGGGCTCCTTGGTTCACCGAGGGGCTTAGGGAGATGAAGCGCCACAAGAGACGCCTAGAGAGCAGATGGAGATCCTCTCGCTCCGAAGCCGACCGAACACTAGTGAGAGCCTATGTTAGGACTTACTTGGTGGCGATAAGAGTGGCCAAACGTGAGTATTGCGCCACTCTTATTGCATCCGCAGATAACCGCCCTGCCGCCCTGTTTGGGGTGACCCGCTCCCTCCTTCAACAGAGGCCGCGGGAAGCCCCTTTACAGGGTCGAGCAGAGGAATTTGGGATTTATCTGCAGGAGAAAATCACTCGGATTCGGAACGAGCTGCCCTCCATCGACAGTGGTCCAGTCGAGCAGTCCGAGGCTGTTCTTGAGACACCATCTTGGGAGGAGTTTGATTTTGTTACTACCGAGGATATGGACAAGTTGTCAAAGAGACTTAGGGCTACCACATGTTTATTGGACCCGTGTCCCTCCTGGCTTGTACTGGCATCCTGGGAGACGACACGAGGCTGGCTCCAGGGCATTGTCAACGCATCTTTGAGTGAGGGGTCCTTGCCTGCCGTCTTGAAAGAGGCGGTAGTAAGGCCCCTCCTCAAGAAACCGTCCCTGCGGTGGAAGCGGCTTTTCTTTGTCCCTGCCTGACTATTTTAACTAAGGAAATTTCCAGCGTCTCTTTGAAAGCAGGACTCCCTCTGGATTTTTGAAAAAAAATTTCTTTTGATGGATTTGTGACTTCTTCTCTGGAATACCTTCGTTATTACTATTTGCTGACCTGGGAAACTGTGTCTCTTTTGGTTTCTGAATTGTTTGCAACTTCACAGCCCTGAACTGAACTGAGCTCCTGGTTTGCCCCACCAGCCCCACCCGGAAAACGCCATCTTGGTGGCAGTGACTCTAACTTTTAACCATGGCACAAGAAGCAGCACTTGTAAATCTGGAACAAAGAATGGCTTCTCTTGAAACCTCTATGCTAACTTTGATATCAGAAATAAAGGCCCAGAGGGCTGAAAATATTATCTTCAAGAAGGAGTTGTTGGATACAAGAAGACAAGTGCTGGATAACACACAGAAGAATAAAGAACTGGAAGGGGGGTTGGAGGGGGCTAAGGGGGAAATTAAAAATGTTACTAATGAGGTTGTGGAAATATATGGGCATGTGTCTAGGATGGATATGGAAAGAATGACATACTTTTTGAGATTTCAAAATGTTTCTGAGGAATCTGGTGAATGCCTCCCTGGTCTTATGAGCACAATTTTAGCAGACTATTTACAAAAACCTAAGGATGAGATCAGGGGGGACATTGACCTAGCCTACAGAATTAATTCAGCATATGCCAGGATAAATGAAGTGCCTAGAGAGATACATGTGAAATTTGTTAGAAGGTCAACCAGAGAGGAAATCCTGAAAGCGCAGAGAGAGAAACCTTTAACTTATCAACGAAAAACGGTCACTATCTTGAAGCAGATCCCTAGAAAAATTAGAGATTCAAGAAAGAAATTTTCTTTCTTGTCTAAAACCTTGTTTGATCACGGGATTTGGTTCAAGTGGATGACGCCTGAAGGGATGCTGGTGTTCTGGGAAGGAGGAAGAGTGAGGATTAAAACACTTGCTGAGGCGGAAGCCTTTTTTTAAAAAACATTCCTCTGTCCTGGGGGAAGATCCAGGGGGGACGGAGGGGGCCACGGCCCTGCCCACGGGGGGCCAGGGAGGAGAGAAAGAAGATACAATAGCCAAAAGACTTAGATCAAAAAAATAACTGCCTTGATTTTTCTTGAACAACTTTGCATAATATTTCTATCTGGACTTTTTGTAAATGTCTGACAGCATGGAACGGAGAATTTTGGTAAATGTACTTGCTTTCATCTTGTAGTGGTATGGAAAATGTTTTCTATGATAACTTTTTTATTGTGTATTTTGAGGTCTCGGAAGGTCCGACGACTCTAACGTGAATGCTCTCAAAATTTCTTTGTAACCATTACCCTATCCTGTTAAAAAATGTAAAACCAATAAAACTTTTTCAATAAAAAAAAAAAAAAAAAAGAAACCGTCCCTGGATCCAGCATTATTAGAGAACTATCGTCCCGTCTCCAACCTTCACTTTTTAGTGAAGGTTGTAGAGAGTGTGGTGGCTCATCAATTTCCACGACAGTTGGAGGAAGTTGTTTATCTAGACCCGCGCCAGTCCGGCTTCCGACCCGGGCACAGCACCGAGACAGCATTGGTCGCGTTGGTTGATGATCTCTGGAGGGCGCGGGATAGAGGATATTCCTCTATCCTAGTCCTATTAGACCTCTCAGCGGCTTTTGATAACATCGACCATGGTATCCTATTGCGCCGACTGGGGGGGTTGGGGCTGGGAGGCACCGTTCTGCGGTGGTTCTCGTCCTACCTCTCTGGTCGGTCGCAATATGTGTTGGTAGGGGGGCAGAGGTCGGCCTCGAGGCCCCTCGTATGTGGGGTTCCTCAGGGGTCGGTCCTCTCGCCCCTACTGTTCAACACATATATGAAGCCGCTGGGCGAGATCATCCGTGGTTTTGGGGTGGGATATCATCTGTAAGCTGATGATACTCAGCTGTACATATCCACCCCAGACCACCCCAACGATGCCGTCGAGGTTATGTCCCGGTGTTTGGAGGCCGTACGGATCTGGATGGGTAGTAACAAACTCAAGCTCAACCCGTCCAAGACTGAGTGGCTGTGGCTTCCGGCACCCCGGTTCAGCCAAATTATTCCAACTTTGGCCATTGGGGCCGAAACACCAGCCCCCGTGGAGAGGGCGCGCAATTTGGGTGTCCTCCTGGATTCCCGGCTGTCCATGGAGGACCATGTGGCGGCCGTGGCCAGGGGGGCTTTTCATCAGGTACGCCGGATGCGCCAATTGCGCCCCTTACTGGACCGGGATGCCTTACGCACAGTCACTCAAGCACTCGTGACCTCTCGACTCGACTACTGTAATGCTCTCTACATGGGGCTTCCCTTGAGGTGCACCCGAAAGCTGCAGTTAGTCCAGAATGCAGCCGCGCGGGTGATTACGGGAGCGCCTAGACACTCCCACATAACACCTATCCTGCACGAGCTGCACTGGCTTCCTGTGGTCTTTCGGGTGCGCTTCAAGGTTCTGACGACCATCTTCAAAGCGCTCCATGGCTCGGGGCCTAGTTATATGCGAGACCGCCTCCTGCCCCATACATCCCTTAGACCGATACGCTCCCACAGAGAGAGCCTTCTCAGGGTGCCGTCGGCCGGACAATGCCGACTGGCGACACCCAGGGGAAGAGCCTTCTCTGTGGCAGGCCCAGCCCTCTGGAACGACTTACCCCCTGAACTTCGCACCATCTCCGACCTCCGCCTCTTCCGCAAGTGTCTAAAGACACATTTGTTCCATCTAGCCGGCCTAGCGTAACCTCCACTACTGACTTAGATAGTTTTAAATTTGGGGATTTTTAATTTGGTTTTAACACAGGATTGTATTTATTGAATAAGTTTTTTAAAGTTTTATATGGTTTTTTGTATGTTTTTTAATATTCCTGTGCGCCGCCCTGAGTCCGTTGGAGAAGGGCGGGGTATAAATTGAATAAACTAAACTAAACTAAACTAAACTAAATAGTAGTCTTAAAACAAGATTCCGAGGACTTAGAGAAATAAGGAAGGAATGCCAATTCCTGATAAAGCAATTACAGTAATTAAAAATGGAGTGAATTTTATTTTTATTTATTTTTTTTGTAAAGAATTTTATTGGTTTTACAATTTTATAAAAGGAAAGGGGTAAGTAGGATATTTTTAACAATATTATAGATCTTCCATATTGGTGCTGGTGACCGCCTCCAAGACTTCTTACAATATCATTTTCAGTAAAAAGTAGACAAAAGTAGGAAAGGGTACATACATTTCATATCTCTAATTTCATAAAATAAAATTTCATACATTCAATTATTTTGTTTCTATAAACATCTTTAACAGGAATTACCATATATATATAAAAAAGGAGAAAAATCACTTTTGTGACCTGAGCCTCTTTGCTATTGTTTCTTCTTCTTCCACCCCACCGGTGGCCACAGCCGTGGCCCCTCCCGTTCCCATATCATCGTCATCTAGGATTGAGGAATGTTTTTTAAGAAAGGCCTGGGCCTCATCTACTGTTTTCATTCTAATTCTTCCTCCCTCCCAGAATACCAACATTCCTTCAGACATCAACCATTTAAACCAAACCCCCTTTTTGTGTAATTTTTTAGATAAGAAGGAGTATTTCCTTCTTATATCTCGAATTTTTTTCGGGATTTGCTTTAATATGGCTATCTCGTTCTGTTGATATATCAACGGGCCTACTCTTTGCGCTCTCAGGATCTCATCCCTTGTTGACCTTCTTGTAAATTTGATATGTATCTCCCTTGGTACATTATTTATTCTGGCATATGCTGAATTGATTCTATAAATTAAGTCAATGTCCCCCCAGATATATTCTTTATTTTTTTTGGTATAATCCGCTAGGATTGTAGCCATTAATTCTCTTAAATTTTCAGTATCTGACTCAGGAACGTTCTGGAATCTTAAAAAGAAAGACATGCGTTCAAAATCAATTCTAGACATATGACCTGTAATATCTGTAATTTCATTCTTAAAATCCTTTATCTCTTCCCTCATCCCAACTGCCCCGCCCTCCAACCCCTCAATTTTTTGCTTATTATTTGTTATTTCTCTTTGTGCCTCCAAAAGTTCCAGCTTTGTGCTTAAATTGTCTTTCCGAATTTGTTGCATTTCATTCATTATTCTCTGGAACATCTCCTCTATCGATGGTGATTTCGCCTCTGTTGCTTCTGTTTCCTTCTGGAGGAGTTCAGTAATTTTTAGCTGTGAGGTTGGACTTGGTCTAGTAGATGTAGGAGCAGATTGTGATTTGCCTGGTGGAGGCTTTCTTGCTGCCATGGTTAAAAGTCTTAAATCTTTTTGAGAACAAAGAAGAAAAGATGGCGCCGGTGGGCAGACAGTCCGTGAAGTCAGAGACAAAGGAACAAAGAGAAAGTCTTATCAGAGTTCAATTAGCGCTTGTAAAGATCAGGGAGAGAAGCCAATTATATTTTCCCAAAACAGGACCAAAGTAGAAGGTTTCACAATAGGTGAGAACACTGAAAGTCACTAGAGTAGGCTCTTTTATGTATATTTTAAATTAGTCTTGTTTAGCTTGTTAAGCCAGAGGAATGCTTGTAAACAGGAAACTTTCACTTCTGGAAACAAAGAAGGGCCATTGTCCGCCCTGCTGGCAGTGGTGAAAAAAGGAAATTTTGTTGCAGATCCATTTTAAATGTAGCAAGCCTCAGGCATTGCATTTATACAGCAATTCCTTGTTTGGTAAAACATTTCCTTTAAAGCTGATCAAACGGATGTCGTTTCACTCTCTCCCGGTCCCGGGGATGATTTTACAATGCCGCTTTTATTTCCGAGGGGGGAATTTCCCCCTGTAAATTCTTCTGTTCAAGAAGTTGAATGTAGAAGATTTAGAACAAATAACTCACATTCCAGTTGCTTTTAGTCCAAAGCCTCGGCTCAGCCATTCAGCTCCGGTAATTCAGCTCACACAGGAAATCCTCCATTGTTCCGGCTCCTTCAGCGAAAGGGAATACACCCCCCGCACTCCGTCCTTCGACTCCTGGGGCGAAACGGGCCGCCCCCCCCCGACCGCCGTCAAGGTGGGAGCCTCTCCGCTGCCGCCCTTATGGAGGGGGGGCGACCTTGCCCCCCCTGCTCCCGAAGGTGCCCGTCAAAGGAGCACAGCGGCGGACGCGCTGCAAAACGCATCCGTCTGCGTCTGAAACCGGAAACGCAGTCCAAAATGGAGTGAATTTTAGATGGCTGATACCGGAGGGAATATTGGTGACTTGGATGGAGCAAAGGCATAGATTGAACTCCATAGAAAAAGCATAACAATTCTATGAGCAATATTTTGTGGTTTTTTTATGAAATATTTTTTATTTTTAAACATAAAAACAAATAAAACATACAGCCAGTTTCAATTTTGTGTAGCATGTCATTTGGTTACGAGTTTTTGTGCATCAATCTTTACAGTTACAAATATAATTACTAATTGTCCATCAAACATAGCCGAGTATATCACCATTATTGAGCATTTATGTGTTGAATTAAAATTAGTGTTCCTTCATTTCAAACAACCTTATTTTCTTAACTACTTAATTATCTGTTTAATAACAATAAATCTTTATAAAATCACTCATCACTCATGTTGTTCTTTAAAGAATAAAGGAGAAAAGTTTTCCCCGAATTCATGTTATACAAAATTACTTTCAATTATCATTAGAGAATACAATACTTATATATCACATATTCAAACTCCAATAATATTTTCCCTATATAAAACCAAAAAGTTACCAAGTAATTCAATTCATATATATCTCAATCATTCTTTCCATTGTTGTTAATCTATTTAATGTACAAAATGTCTTTCTAAGATAGCGTAATCTCTACTTACTATAGTATCAAGTATTCATAACATCTAACTTTTACACCTTAGGTTTATTTATTTTTTAAATAATAATTTATTATTATTTTTTAACATAAACACAAATAATACAAACTTCACAACAACAAAAAAACCAAAATCAATAAGCCATTTTTCCTTACAAACTATCATTTTTTAAGAATGTATCATTTTATCACAGGTTTCTATAATGTTCTTCAAAGTTTATCACTTATTTTTCGTATCAATTATTACAATTCTTATATCTCAACCCCAATCTTGCTAGTTGTTTTAACATCCTTTTATATAAGGCATAATTGTCTAATGGCATTCTGTTTATAAAACCAAGCAAAAGAGAACCAGAAACAATATCAACAAATAAATAGATTTAGGTAAATTTAAAAATGGGAAAACCTAATCGAGTATCCATAAATTCTGTGCCTCTCAGAAGTAGTTATTATTCATAAGTAATCTCATTTTATTAATTTTAAATCTAACAATTTTATCCTGTAATTTAATATCAATATCCACAGGTCTTATCAAGTATTTTAACCTCAATCCATTTTTTCTTTAATAATATCTTTAAATCCTGGTTAGTTATTAATATCCCTTATTTAATCCCATCATATCTCTATAGATTCCATATAATTATCTAGAATTTTATGAGTAGCTGTTAATTGATTGATCATTTACCAAGAGTATTCTATAACCATCTAAATAGCATAATTTCCCATCTATAGATAAGCAAATATATATCATTAACTAAAACATAATCTTATTATAAGCATCTATAATTATTATTAACAATCAATTAATTAATAATCCTTGATAGTAATTTAAACACAACCTAATTATTACTCATCAAGGGCTAAAAGTTCCTCTTTTCAGCCGTTATCTCTCCAAGGGTGAATTAAATTTGCCTCTTTAATAATTCTCATTCTCCATCTCTTTTTTTCCCTCTTCTCAAGTTCTTTATAAACTTCCATTGGCACATTGTGATCCAATATAGCTGTCCAATCATAACGCTGACCAACTCCTTTTCTCATATTTTGTTTATTTTTAAATGTCAAGTTTATCCCTGATGTGGTTTCTCCTTTCTTTCCTTTTCTTTTTTCTTCCTCTTGCCAGTCAGGTTGAAATCCAAATTTCTGATACGGTCTTGATGTTATCCCCTTTCCTGGACTTTCCCCTTCCTCCTCAGTTAAATCCAGTCCATTGTCACGATCGCTTTCCTTTTCTTCTTTAATTTGTTTAATTTCTTCACTTGGTATAGTAAATAACTTTCTATCAAATATTGCATGATATTTTTTTAATTCTTTCAAGATTTCAGTCAGAAGCTCCTGATTTTCTGCAGTATATATATCTATGTGCGTAGACATTTTGGCGAATCCACAAAATAGGAAAAAGTAACTCCAATTACCTTGTTAGCGGTTAGTTTGTCTCTGTTAATTTGTTTCTATTCAATGTTTCCAAAAACTCTGCTCATACATGTCCACCCACCGTTTTTCCGAGGGCGACACAATGTAACAAATAGTTTAAATAGCTTAAAAATGTTTCAATCTTTTTTGTTGGAAGGAGAACAGAAACAAAAAGAGATAAGAATATAGTCCTTATTTAAGTTTAAAAATGCGCAATAGAGTATCCAAATAATTGTAAGATTGTAAAAGTGCTCCAAGTTTCAAAGTTTTGAGTGAAATGGATTAAAAAGACAAAAAAATTAGAAAAATCAGTCATAATCCGATCCCTTTCAGCGCGAACGGAAATGGCTATTTCTTTTGTTAGGGTTCAATCTGCCATTTCAAAGCATTCTGTAGACCGGAGAAATCTCGCAATTCAGTTAAAATTTGCCGCTTATCTTTAGATTCAAAGATTTAGTGAAAAAAAAAGTTTCTTAGCAAAGTGTTTTCAAATGCAAAACAAAATACTTTCCCGATGTTATCCTCTCTTTCAACCAATTCCTTTCGTTTCCGGAGATTCTCCCTTTGCCTTGGTCCGCCCTCCAGAAAGGGGGGGGGGATGCGATTCGTCTCCCTTCAGAGATTTTGCTTCGTATCAGGCAGGGATCTTGCGGGATCCCTGCACCCAGCGAAGGTTTATCTCCTATTCACCGCCCCTCCAGGGCGGCTTAGATTCCTATGGAATCACGGAGGGGACGAAATCCAGCCGGGTCCCTGCAGCTTAGGGAGCCCGGTTGTGTTATTATTATTATTATTATTATTTTATTATTATTTTTCAAATTTATACCCCGCCCTTCTCCTTGTTAGGACCCAGGGCGGCGCACAGGCATTATTAAAAAACCATAACAAAATGACAGAATATATTATTAAAAGCAATTAAATTAAGTTAATTAATTTAATGACTACCAGACTGGTAGTCATGGGGGACTTTAACCTGCCATCGGCGGGCGAAACATCCGAGGCAGCCCGGGAGTTCATGGCTTCCATGACGGCCATGGACCTGACCCAAGTAGTTCAAGGCCCCACTCACGAGGGAGGACACACGCTAGATCTGATTTTTGTCTCTGGACAGTGGAGAAGTGATCTCGGAACAGGGGATTTAGTCATCTTACCCTTGTCATGGACAGATCACTCTCTCCTTCAGATGGACTTTCCAACCGTCACATCCTACCGCGCAGAGGCGGAACCGGAGACATCGAGTTGGTTCCGGCCCAGGCGCCTGATGAACCCTGAAAGGTTCCAGAGGGAGCTTGGGCCAATACCTGTGTCCCTGCCCCGCGACGCAACTGAGGACCTAGTGGCCGCATGGTATACTGCGGCCACGGGGGCCTTGGACCGAGTCGCGCCTTTGCGGCCTCTCATGCGGCATCGAGTCACCTAGGCCCCTTGGTTTACCGAGGAGCTGCGGGAGATGAAACGCCGCAAGAGACACCTAGAGAGTAGGTGGAGATCTTCTCGATCCGAAGCTGACCGAACACTAGTGAGAGACCATATTAGGACTTCCTTAGTGGCGTTAAGAGTGGCCAAACGTGAGTATTGTGCCACCCTTATCGCGTCCGCGGAAAACCGCCCTGCCGCCCTGTTTGGGGTGACCCGCTCCCTCCTTCACCTGAGGCCGCGGGAAGCTCCTTTGCAGGGTCGAGCAGAGGAATTTGGAGTGTTTCTGCAGGACAAAATCACTCAGATTCGGAACGAGTTGCCCTCCACTGAAAGTGATCCAGTCGATTTGTCTAGTGCTGGTCTTGAGATAACACCTTGGGAGGAGTTTGATTTTGTCACTACCGAGGATATGGACAGGTTGCTGAGGAACCTTAGGGCCACCACATGTTTATTGGACCCGTGTCCCTCCTGGCTTGTACTGGCATCCTGGGAGGTGACACGAGGCTGGCTCCAGGATATTGTCAACGCGTCTTTGAGCGAGGGGTTCTTACCTACCGCCTTGAAAGAGGCGGTGGTGAGGCCTCTCCTCAAAAAGCCTTCCCTGGACCCAGCATTGTTGGAAAATTACCGTCTGGTCTCCAACCTTCACTTTCTTGCGAAGATTGTAGAGAGTGTGGTAGCTCAACAGTTTCCTCGTCACCTGGAGGAAGTTGATTATCTAGATCCGGGCCAGTCCGGCTTCCGACCCGGTCACAGCACTGAGACGGCATTGGTCGCGTTGGTTGATGATCTCTGGAGGGCACGGGATAGAGGTTGCTCCTCTATCCTAGTCCTATTAGACCTCTCAGCGGCTTTTGATACCATCGACCATGGTATCTTATTGCACCGATTGGGGGGGTTGGGGCTGAGAGGTACCGTTCTGCGGTGGTTCTCATCCTACCTCTCTGGTCGGTCGCAATGGGTGTTGGCAGGAGGGCAGAGGTCGGTCCCGAGGCCCCTCACATGTGGGGTTCCTCAGGGGTCGGTCCTTTCGCCACTTCTGTTCAACACCTACATGAAGCCGCTGGGCGAGATCATCCGTGGTTTTGGGGTGGAATACCATCTGTACGCTGACGACACCCAGCTGTACATATCCACTCCAAACCACCCCAACGATGCCGTCGAGGTGCTGTCCCCGTGTTTGGAGGCCGTACGGGTCTGGATGGGTAGTAACAAACTCAAGCTCAACCCGTCCAAGACCGAGTGGCTGTGGTTTCCGGCACCCCGGTTCAGCCAGATGAGTCCAACACTGGCCATTGGGGGCGAACAACTGGCCCCCGTGGAGAGGACGCGCAACTTGGGTGTCCTCCTGGATTCCCGGCTGTCCATGGAGGACCATGTGACTGCCGTGGCCAGGAGGGCGTTTTATCAGGTACGCGTGATACGCCAGTTGCGCCCCTTACTGGACCGGGGGGCCCTTCGCACAGTCACTCAAGCGCTTGTGACATCCCGGCTAGATTACTGTAACACTCTCTACATGGGGCTCTCCTTGAGGTGCACTCGAAGGCTACAGTTAGTGCAAAATGCGGCCGCGCGGGTGATTATGGGTGCCCCAAGGCATGCCCACATAACACCTATCCTGCGCGAGCTGCACTGGCTGCCTGTGGCCTTTCGAGTGCGCTTCAAGGTGTTGACGACCATCTTCAAATCGCTCCATGGCCCGGGGCCTAGCTATATACGAGACCGCCTTCTGCCCCATACATCCCTTCATCCGATCCGCTCCCACAGAGAGGGTCTTCTCCGGGTACCGTCGGCCGGGCAATGCCGGTTGGCGACGCCCAGGGGAAGGGCCTTCTCTGTGGTGGGCCCGGCCCTCTGGAACGACCTACCCCCCGACCTACGCACCACCTCGGACCTCCGCCTCTTCCGCCAACGTCTTAAGACGTATCTATTCCAACAAGCCGGCCTAGCATAGCCCCCCGTTTCAGACTTTTATCTATAAATTTTAATTTTCAGGGTTTTAATGGGTTTTTTAGCACGGGATTTAATTTAATATGTTTTTAATAATATATATTGTCTTTTGTTATGGTTTTTAATAATGCCTGTGCGCCGCCCTGGGTCCTAACAAGGAGAAGGGCGGGGTATAAATTCGAAAAATAAAATTAAAAAAATAAAATAAATAAGTTCCGTGCTAAAAACCCATTTAAAACCCTGAGAATTACGTACAATTGCAACGGGGCCTGGTGTCCTCCACATGAACACATGCAGTGTGTGCAGATGCGGGCACAGCGCGTGCAGATGTGGACACAGCGCGCGCATGCATTTTACCTTCCAGCGACGCCTCCGCGAGCCTCCATGATGCTCCAGCTGCTCTGCAGAGCGTCATGCAGGCGCTGTATGCGCCCGTGCATGGAAGCACCAAAGACTTTAAAGACAGGTAAGGAGTTTGGGCGGGGGGGTGGGCCCTCCAGAGCACCGTACCGGAACAGTACCTGGTGCTCCGGGCAGGCACCAGTACGCCCCTACCGGGGTGTACTGCCTGCAACCCTCCACTGATCCAGCAGCACCAGAAACGGGACCTGAGTCATGCCAGAAGGTATCTGGACAATGACTTGGCTTTGAGACTGGCACGTTGTTAGCAACTCTGGGTTCAGAACCAGTGTTACAACTCTGGTCCCGTGACCAGTGTTAGGGGTAACAAACACCCCCGTTTGAAAATAAATGTGGAATAGTGTAATACACCGGACAGTAAAGAGATACGTTGCTTTTTTTTCCCAAATAGCCCCCTTTATTAAGTTTTTATTTTTAGTTTTCAAAACAGACACAACACAAAAAAACCCTCTTTCTTTACTTACTGTGCATCAATTGGTTACAGAAATTTGTTTTCGTCATTATCCTCCCTCCAGGCCGCCACGTCCAGTGGATTCGCCACAACATCCCATAGCCTCTCTCTGCACAACAGCAGACTGCACTTGGTGGACCAGGAAACGTAGTTGGTGCCATCCAGCCGACTAAAAACTGACAAATTTGGACCCTGGACTTCTGCCATCTTCACCAGAGTAGTTTGTTGTGTTTAGCAACTCCTCTATAACTGTAACTGGTACTTACACTGTGCAGCCTGGGCCCATAACCAATGTTAACAACTCTGGGTTCAGAACCAGTGTTACAACTCTGGTCCCGTAACCAGTGTTAGGGGTAACAAACACCCCCGTTTGAAAATAAATGCGGAATAGTGTAATACACCGGGCAGTAAAGACCACACACAAACTCTAAAAACTCTGATAGTAAGAAAATAAATAGTCTTTACTTTGTAGCAACTAAAGTACTTCTTCCGACCAGTGATACTAACTTCTCAAAACAATAACAGTCCTTTACCCAACACAGAGTTATCTTACAGTGATGCAAAACAAATACTTCCTCTTTCTTCAGTCTTCAGCGGCAAACAGTAAGCACAGGATTCAAATGGAATCGAAAAGGGAATGGACTGTGTTTCTGAGCTTCCTTATATGGTAGAGCTGAGAAGCACAGCCAATCAGAATTCAAACATAGTTCTTAAAGCTACATACACTCCTTAAGAATACTGGCTTATATATATTGTCAACCCAACATAAGGATAAATATCCTAACACACGTTGCTACTTCTGTCACTGTGAGGCTGCCTTCAGATTCTGTGTTGGATGAAGAGTCTCCATTCATCTGGGATCTGTGAGATGTTGAACATTCTTCTTTCAGAAAATGTTCTTGCTTGCAAGCCATGTTCATTAGCAGATGCAGTTCAGGGGATTTGTCCTTCTGTGAACTGCTCTTTCTTTCTCTGCATTTGGTTTGGACGGATGAAACTGAATCTTTGGCATATTTTCTGGGGGGAACCTGCCTCTGAAACAAGGAAACCAGTTTGTTATGAGGATGCAAGTCTCTGATGTTTTTGTGGCCCACCAGCTGCCAGCGGTGCTGGTGGCAGACTTGGACGATGAGGAGGTTGAGGAGGAAGTTGGGCCAGTCCTGGAATCTGGGGAAGGCTGTGATGGATGCTCTGCGTCAGAAGCAGAGATAGAGCCAGGGTAGACCAACATTTCCCAGCTGCCTTCAGGGGTGGAGATAAGTGGAGAGGAAGAACAGCTGGGGCCTGTTCCAAATGCGTGCATGTGCAGAGCTGTTAGGAGCAGAGAACAACTGAGGACAAGGTGCCAACTCGAGAAGAAAGGCACATATGGATGCTGAATGGCCCCTCCCTGGCTGGGGAATAAATATAAAGAGGAGGGGTGGTTGCAGAAGACAACTGTTTGGATTTCTTTCAGAAGATTTGCTCATCGTGGTTGTGCCTCAGAGACTGCTTGCCAGAACTTAATTTACAGCCTTGAAGCTGGAAGCTCCGAGCCTGGCAATTATCTCATGGAACTGATAGGGTCTGTTACTGCAGTTAACCCTTTGAAGGATTATTGCCTGGACTTTTCGGTGTGTGAATGCCATTAATTCACAGTAGCTAAATAAAGAAGTGCCACCACTACTACCGGTTCAACCGAACCGGGCCAAACCGGCAGCAACTCTGGCGTGTAAGCATGCTGCTAACAGAGGTTGGTTTGTGCATGCTTCCTAAACAGATATCTGCTATAATGACCTACCCTAGGTCTAATTTCTGAATGTAGGGAGCATTATGGGGACCATTGATCTGAGCTCTCACTTTGTGGAGAAATATCTTTTCCTAGAAGCAAGACTATCTGAGCCTGAGGATCGAGCTCTGGTATCAGATGCACTATGCGGTTCAAATGTGGGTGATGAATTGCTGCATCTGGTGTAGGGATTTGAGATCTATGGTCAGGGATCTGATTTCATTCAATAAGAGTTGGCAAGTCAGGCATGTTTTCCTATCTACCGACTCGACTTGGTAACCAGATGCTCTTCTCCCAACTGTCTCCACAATTCCTGCACTAGTTTGTAAGGAATATGGAGTGCTGGGGCCATCATTGCCAAAGGCATCAAAGAAGGGTGAGCTGGCTAAAGACCTGTTACTTTGGTCGTCTAGAATGGCATAAAGCAGGGATTTTTCGGTGACGTCATAGGTGGAAAGAAGCAGGGGGGCGACCACGTTGTTCTCCCTGCTTGATTTTCTCTGTCGTGCGGCTTGCCAGGGCCATTGCCAGCTGCAAAGAAGCTGACAAAGAAGAGGGGAAGCTCGGGGGCACCAGACGAAGTGCGATCGATGTGTGCACGCCCGGGAGATTGTTCCCCCCGGGATGCCGACAGAGAAGAGAGCTCCATGAATGGAGGCTCCTAAACCGTGACTCAGCAGAAGAAAATAGCGAGGCACGGAACAGACAAGGATAATTTTGTGGAATCTTGTCCCTGAACTGATTAAACGACGAGAGGGGTAAGAGAATCCGCGAGATAAGCGGCAAGAACAAAGTGAGGCAATGCGAGAAAGTGGCAGGAGTGACAGCATGTATTAAAATAGCTGCCAGATTACCCCATTGAAAAAGGAAACCGGTGCGTGAAATCCTTTGATGGTTTGTGGAGGAGGAATTGGAAGCGACACCCCTTGTGACTGATTGGAAAGTGTGATTAAAGACCCTGGGCTTAAGAAGAACTGGTATACGAGACTGGTTCGCCATTTTTGCCTGTGTGGTCAGGGATTGTGTCTGACGTTGGATTTCCTGAAGAGCAGAAGACCGGAACTGTTTATTACTGAACTGCCATAGGACAGATTGACTGATTGACTGAGTAAACAGCACCGCCCAGTGGCTGAAACGCGGAAGGCAAGCACTGAAGAGATATAAAAAGTGAGATAGGACTATACTGATTATAGTGTTGTATGTTAGTGTGGAAAGAGTGGTGGTTAGTGATAATGTCCATGACCATGAAAAAAAGGGCAGTAACAGTAACTACGACCTCAAGCCCGGTGATACCAACTACATCATCGCGAAGCACAGCAGATGAGGTGGCTACACTGGAGAGAGGCAAAGATGGTGGAGGACAGGACGTACAAAATATGTTTAAAATTATTCAGGACAATCAGAAACAGAAGATGAGAAGGTTTGATGTAATTCAGGATGAAATAGGAGGAATAAGGGGAGACATAAAGCAGATACACATGAAGTTTGAAGAAGTAAATGAAACCTTAAAGACACATGAGAATAGACTGCAAGCGGTGGAGGAGAAAGTGGGAAGGTCGGAAATAAAGTGGGAACAACTACTGCGGCGTGCCAATAGAGATCTGGAAATGGAAATTGTGCACCTGAAAATGGACCGATCAGCCTTTTTTCTATGCCTACAAAATGTGATAGACACAAAAGATGAGGTCTTAGAGGATATGGTAGTAGAAAGTGTGGCAAGCATTTTGGGAAAAGAGAAAGAAGTTGTGCAGCAAGATATAGACGAGGCTTATCGTGTCTTTACTAACTATGCTAGAAAGAATAGGCTGCCTCGTGAGGTACATATACGCTTTAATAAAAAGGCGGTGAGAGATGAAGTATATCATAGATCTAGCGACCAGGATATTACTTATAAGGGGAAACAGGTGATTGTATTAAAACAAGTTCCAAGGAGGGTGAGAGAACAGAGGAGGAAGTATCAATTCCTTACGGACCAACTTAGAAAGCTCAAAATTTCATACTGCTGGTTGTTACCAGAGGGACTACTGTTCTCCTGGCAAGAAGAAAGAGTTAAGTTGGAGAACTTACAGGAAGCACATGACTTTTTCAAACAGCAGTGGCAGACAAGTGGGAGTGGAAGTGAGAAAGAATTGGAAGAGAAAGAAGCTGAGATGAACCAGAAGAATGGTCAAGTACAAAAGAAAAGAGAGGAGATGGAGTAGAGAGACAAGGAGATGGGAGACCAGAACCACAAAGAGAGACTAGACAAACCGCCAAGGCAAAGGCAGAACCTAAGTAAGATGGGAGGTAAGGGAGGTATTTTTTCAGCTAATATTAATTGTTTGAACTCCCCAATAAAAAGGAAAAAAATATTCTACAAATTAAGGAAACTCAAGGCAGAGATTATATGTTTGCAGGAGGTTCATATAGCTAAGAAATATGGTGAGATTTTAAAGAATTCGTGGCTGGGGGAGACGTACATGTCTCTGGCAGACCAAAAGAAGAGAGGGATAGTGGTATATGTATAGAGGCATCTGTCAGCAAAACAGATTTATGAAGATGGGAATGGAAGGGTGTTAATGCTGGAGGTAATAATCAATACTCGTCGAGTCTTGCTGGTGGTGATATATGCCCCAAACAATAACCAAAAAATATTCTATAAAAATTACATTAAAAAATGGCCCAATTAGAGTATGAGCATATATATTTAAATGGAGATTTTAATGCTATTGTAGATAAAAAAAGGATTAGAAAGTGGAGCAAGGGATGGGGGCGAAAAAGAAAAGGACACTGCCTACGACATGGGAGGATTTATGGGAAGAATTTGGACTCCAAGATGCTTGGAGAAATATGTATCCCACGGGGAAGCAATATACTTTTTTCTCCCCCAGGCACAAAACATGGTCGAGACTTGACATGGTATGGGTGTCCCCAGCACTAGGAACAATGGTGAGAGAGGTGAAAATAGAAATAAATGACTGGGCAGATCACAGCCCTTTGAGATTATGGTGGAAAGAGGAGGGCAGGCAAACACGATGGATAATGAGAAGAGAATTATGTAAAGATAGAGAGTTTGGGGACTTACTAAAAAAAAGAATTGAAATTATTTTTTAAAGAAAATAAAATAAAGAAAATAAAAGAGAAGATATGTCTCTACAAATTATTTGGGATATGGCCAAAGCAATAATACGAGGCACAGCTATTAAATATAATGCAAGAAAGTGGAGAGACAAAAGAGAAAAACAGATAGAATTAATGAATGAACTACAAGATTGGGAAGAGAAAATGCAAAAGGCTCCAAGGGATGGCAGATTGAAAGAAGGTAGAGAGAGGATACGGCATCAGTTACATCTTTTAGACCAGGCAGAATTAGCACAGACGATAAAGAAGGCTAAACAAACCTACTTAGAACATGTCAATAAGGCTGGGAGGTGGCTTTCAGCTAGGTTGAAAAAACAAGAAGAAAGTAGAAAGCTTAAGTGGTTGGAGGATGAATTTGGAGAACTAGTAGGAAACAACGAGGAGAAGAAAAAGGTAGTTTATGAATTTTATGAAAAGCTATATAGAAGCCCAAACATGGCTAGAGAAAGATATATGTTTTTGGAAGACCTGCCGGAAGTACCACCCTCTATGCAAGATATATGCCGCCCTGGGTCCTAACAAGGAGAAGGGCGGGGTATAAATTTGATAAAATAAATAAATAAATAAATAAATATAGAAATTTCAAAGGAGGAGATTGAAGTAGCACTGAAAAGCCAAAAACGGTAAATCACCGGGAATGGATGGTATCCCAGTTGAGATGTATATACCAATATTTGAGACGGTTGGGAAGCATTTACAGGATATATTTAATGAGGTATTGATTAAAGGCAAGATGCCTGTGTCGTGGTGTGAGGCATATATCACTTTGATACACAAGGAAGGAACGGATGCAACACAAATTAAGAACTATAGGCCGATATTGTTGCTCAATGCAGATTACAAACTATTTACCTCAATTATGGCAGAGAGAATGAAATTATTTTTACAGGAATTTATACATAGGGACCAAAATGGGTTTCTCCCACATAGACAAATGAGAGATAATCTGAGGGTAGTGTTAAATACGCTGGAGTACTATGAATATTGTCCGGATAAGCAATTGGCACTTCTCTTCCTTGATGCTCATAAAGCTTTTGATATGGTCATCTGGGATTATATGATACATTTACTCAAAAAGATGAAATTTGGAGAAAACTTTGTAAGAGCTGTGCAGGTGATATATACTAAACAGAATTTTAGTTAATGGAGAATCGACTGAGGAAATTAGGATCTGTAGGGGAACAAGGCAAGGCTGTCTGCTCTCCCCGCTGATATTTATTTTATCACTAGAACCATTATTGAGAGAAGTAAGGCGGAACCAGGACATAAAAGGATTGACACTGAGGAGAGAACAATTTAAACTTCAAGCGTTTGCTGACGATTTAGTTTTCATATTACAAGACCCACTGGAAGGAGGGATAAAACTATTAAAAGTTATTGAGGAATTTGGGAGAGAGGCAGGATTAAAAATCAATAGGGACAAAACTAAAATCATTACAAAAAACATGTCACCAGAGCAAATCAAGAATATGGAATATGAAATGGGAATTAAAACGACAAAGAAAGTAAAATATTTGGGGATCTGGTTGATGGCCAGGTGCTCAACATTAAAAGAGGACAATTATACTAAATTATATCAGCAGACGCTTGGAGATTTTGAAAGATGGAAAGGATTACAGCTGTCTCTCCTAGGGAGGATAGCGACTATAAAATCTCATATACTTCCAAAGTGGATATTCTTATTTCAGACTGCACCTACTAAATTGGGAAAGGAATTCTTTAGGAATTTAGATAGAGCAACAGCGAAATTTATATGGCAGGGCAAAAGGTCACAAATAAAATTGAAGATGCTTCAAGAGCACAAGGATAGAGGGGGTTTAGGTCCCCCAAACTGGGAGCTATATTATCAAGCGGCAATATTGACCTGGTTGAAGGACTGGGTCTCTTTTAGAAGATCTTATTTGCTGGAACTAGAAGGATATGGGAAGCAACATGGATGGCATACGTTTTTATGAAAGGAGAAGGGAAAGAAGTATACATATTTTCAAAATCATTACTTGAGACAGATAATGCTGAAGGTTTGGGAGACAATAAAGGGGAAATTTTATACAAAAGTCCCATGTTGGATCTCACCATTAGAGGCGGTTGTCTATCCAAGAGGGGAGTTAAAAGAAAAAACACTACTCAGATATAAGGAATTATTGAATATACATTGTGAACGAAGGTCGCGAGAGGAGTTACGAGAACTGGGGAGAGATTTGGACTGGTGGTCTTATGCCCAAATTCAAGCACGGTTTGGGAAAGATAAGAGGAATTATGGGGTATACAACATGGAGTTGGGGTTCGATAAGATATTATTAGAAGACGATAAATGTATTTCAAAAATCTATCTGGTGTTATTAGAACGATGGATAGGTGAAGAAATACTGAAAGACACCATGATAGCCTGGGGGAGAAATTTTGGATACGTATTACATTTAGATCAATGGGAAAAGATTTGGCAACAAAGCACTAGAATGACAAAAGCAGTGTCCTTTAAAGAAAATTCTTATAAAATGGTATATAGATGGCATCTACCCCTAGCAAGACTCGCAAAGATGTTCCCAGGATTGTCTGAAACATGCTGGAAAAGTGAGTCTGCCAGAGGCACATACTACCACCAGTGGTGGACATGCCCGGCGGCCAAAAACTATTGGAAACAGATTGTAACAGATTGTAAAATGGATAGGTGAAATAACGAACACACAAGAGAAACCAGAAACAATATTATTAGGAATTTCCCCGGACGTAATTAGAAAAGAAAAATGGTATCTTATAATACATATATTAGTGGCCGCAAGGATTTGTTATGCCCAAAAATGGAAAGATAAGGCAATACCTGATAACTATCAAATTATACAGAAAATATTAGAATGTGCAGAAGCAGATAGACTATCGTATATACTAAAGGAAAAAGAGGAATCTGAATTTTTTAGGAGTTGGGACTGTTGGTATAAGTGGTTGGAAAGGAGAAGAGGAATAGATGAGTAGTATGAGGAGAGGGGTCCTCAACTCAAGTTGATATCAACAATATAGAATTAGAAAATAAGAAAGCTCCGTTCTGTGCCGCAATCACTTGTATTAAATCTGGGCAGACGTTAGTTCTGCCAGTGTGAGTATGTTTGTGGGGATGTTTGAGGGAAGGGTTGGTATGAGTGTGTAAAGTGGGTGGTGGTGGTTTTCTTTTAATGTCTGTACAAAATTCAATAAAATATTTAAATAGAATGGCATAAAACTTAGTGGCTTTGTCCCTTTGGCCTGCTGGGTAGACTCTTTGACTAAACAGATTTTGGAGTAGGACTTGCCGTCTGCAATCTCTTTGCAGACCTCTGTGCATTTTGTATTGATTTTTGTTTTGGTTGTAGCAGTGTGTTCTTCCTCCCTGCCATGCTCACTGGCACTGTAAGTGTGTTGTAAAGTCCATGGTGCTGACCCTGGGTGTAAAGCTGTGTTGTGGCCTGTGCTGCCACATTCCATACATTTTACACTGACCTTACAGTGGCAAAGTGAGGGACTGATGAGCCGCACTTGTAGCAAATGTTGTTTGCTTTCAGGAAAGCTTTGCAATCTTCCATGGACTTCTCCCTGAAGACTCTGCATTTTAGGAGAGGGTGTGGCTTCTGGTGTAGAGGACACTGTTTACCAGGATCTCTGATCTCAGTTTCTATGTGAGAGGAGCTGGCAGACTGTTGTTGCGATGAAGAAAGACACTTAGATAGGAATCAGGTTTCTGGGAAGACACCCCGACTAGCTTTTGGGAGCTTCTTTTTATTCCCCTCCACAGTCAATGTGGCTTAAACTGATAAGCTACACAAGGCTCATGGAATGCGCATGATGTCCTTGTGGACAGTTCATGATATCCTGTTGTTGCAACATGATATGCCTACGTGCTAGTGCCTCTCGTTCCTTTACGGAAACCTATTGTTTAAGAAAGGGGAACAAAGTGCAGACACTTCCTGCCAGCGTGGTATGCCAACTACTGGACAGGAAATAACCCCCCAGCAGACCTGTGAAGGGAATCTGGAGGATTCACATTAGTTTTGTGGACTGCTACTGGAGGCTTGCCAGGATTATGTTCTGAAGGAGCAGCACATGACAATGTGAAGTCAAAGCTAGGATAATTTCTTGTTTTAGCTTGTTGGCACACGAAGTCCACAAAAACAGAGAAGGGGCAGGTTTTGACTTCCGGTCTCTGTAGGCGACGGACGTATTGTCTGCTGCTTGTCTCCCCGGTGGGCTCCGTATAGGAGCACAGGGGGCCTTGGAGGGGTCCCCTGCTGTAGGGCAGCTTGCTGGAGGCTCCCAGACTTGGCGGCAGCCAGTGGGGATGTTTCCAGCCTCGCCCCAGGAGCCGGGGGTCAGAAGGGGGGGCATGCTTGCCCCTTTGCCGAATGAGCTCCAGAAGAAGCAAGTTAACTAATGAAGGTGTGGCTGAAATGTTGGTGGTGGAAAATTCTTCTTAATCTCCTTAATCATCAGTAATGGATAAGCAGCAGACTATTGTAAGTTTCTGTTCAATCTATTTAAATGAAGATTAGAGGGGGGTGCTTTTTTTTCTTTAACCCCCCCCCTCGGACAAAGCGGCACTTAAACCATCTCTCTCGGAATGGAGAGAGAACAAAGGCTGACCGGCCACTTGAATTAACTATGTGAAAAAGATTGAAATCGCATTTACAAGAGATATGTGCTGAGCTCTCTTTTAAAACAGAAAACTTTTGTTCTTCTCCCTACGAAAGGAGGAGTTAAGATGGCTCCCCTTTGTTCTCGTGTCTGTACTTATAAATGAAATCTGTCCTTTGAAACCACCTTTGGGAAATCTCTGGTATTTTTTGGTTCCCTCCCTGAGGGTGCCCTGGATCTCTCCTGTTACGTGGACTTTCTGGACTTTGACTATTTGACTTTCTTTTTGATGTACCTCTGTGTCTTGGAACAGAGAAGGAGAACTAATTTTCTACTTTCGGATTTTCCTGCCACCTTGGACCGGACCGGCTGTTTCGTTCCACTGACGCCATTTTTCTTTGTAAAAGATTTATCATCTCTGAACTTAGACAATGGGACCTAAGAAACCACCAACGGGAAAATCACTATCAGCCCCCGCTTCAGCAGCTTCCAGCCCAAGTACGCAACAGCCGAAAATTACTGCATTGTTACAAAAGGAAGTGGCTGGAGAGAGTTCAAAAGAATTATCTGTTAATCAAATGTTTCAGGAAATTATGAGAGGTCAAAACGAACTGAGGAAGGAAATGGCAGATCTCAAAGACAAGCTCAGAGGAGTACAACATAACATAACAGAAAATAAACAGAGAATTGTGGTGCTGGAGGGGGAAATGGCTGGGGTGGGGGGAGAGGTTAAGGAGGTCCGAAAGGGGAATTTAGAATTGGAAAACCTTATGGCTAAAATAGAATTTGAAAGAATGTTTTTCTTTCTCAGGTTCCAGAACCTACCAGAAACAGAAAATGAAGATCTTAAAGATATCATGAGCACAATTTTAGCAGAATACCTTAAGAGAGACAAAGAACAGCTGTGGTGGGATATGGACCTGGTTTATAGAATTAATTCAGCATATGCTAGAACCCATAATGTTCCAAGAGAGGTACATGTTAAATTTCTCAGGAGGACCACGAAGGATGAGGTGCTGGGTGCCCAAAGGGGGCGGGGGGGGCTCTAAAATATCAGGATAAAGAAATTACCATTCTAAAGCAAATCCTGAAAAAAATAAGAGAAAGAAGGAGGAAATACTCTTCCTTATCAAAGAAACTATGCAATAGAGGAATTTGGTTTAGATGGTTATTGCCAGAGGGAATGCTGATTTTCTGGGAGGGAAGCAGAATTAGAATTAAAACAGTGGAAGAGGCTGAAGCCTTTATTAAAAAACATTCTTCTCTCCTAGAGGACGAAGATAGCGGAGGCAGGGAAAAAGGCAGTAATGTACAAGATATGGGGAAGGGGGGGTCATGACTCCACCTGGGGGCGGGGAGGAGGGAGCAATAGTGAAAAGGCTCAGATCACAAAAATAATTGTATTTGAAATATTATTGTAATTGTTGATATAATAGAAAGTGGCAAAGAAAGAGATGATTGAACATACGGTTGATATAAAGAACTCTGTGCTTATCTTTTATATGTTATTTTTAAAATTGTAAAACTGTGAGATTTGGAGGGATTTCTACTACTAACATGGGAGCTACCAAAATTTTCTATGTACCCTTTCACCCTTTTCCCATAAATGTTTTAAAACCAATAAAATTCTTTTTAAAAAAAACCCAGAGAAGGGGCAGTGGTGAAATTCACATGTTTGTACTACCGGTTCTGTGGGCGTGGCTTAGTGGGCATGGCAGGGGAAGGATACTGCAAAATGTCCATTCCCACCCCACTCTGCGGCCAGCCAGAGGTGGTATTTGCCAGTTCTCCAAACTACTCAAAATTTCCGCTACCAGTTCTCCAGAACCTGTCAGAACCTGCTGAATTTCACCCCTGCGAAAGGCGGAAATAGAACATTGTACTCTCTTTTGTATTTGGAGCCATGTGTGATTCATTGCTCTTATAGGTTATAGGGTAACCTTTGTACAATGCAGTTGACACCTCTGGCTGTATCAAGGAATGCAAGTCCTTGCAAGTCCCCTTCTGACTTAGCTACTTGAAATTCCATTAGTAAGTCACCAAGTTGCCTAAGTTTCTGATAGGCTCTGTTAGGTATCTTGGGAAAGCTATCAAGTCTTTTAATCAGCACGGTTTCCACTGCTTCTGCTGAGCCATAGCACTCATCTAGTTTGTCCCAGATCGTTTTAAGGCCAGTTTCAGGGTAGTTTATATTTATTGTCCTGATTCATTTTGCATGCTCAGCAGATTCAATTCCAAGCCATTTAATTATCAAATCTATAATAATAATAATAATAATTTAATTTGTAAAACCGCACCCTCTCCCCACAGGGACTCGGGGCGGTGCACAGGTAGAATAAAAACCAAATACATACAACAATTCTAAAAACAAATTAAATATAACCTGCGCTAAAATTCCCATTAAAACTAAATAATACTAATTCCCCATAAAACCCCAGAGGCAGAGAGACTCATCCTAGGCCGGCCAGACAGAAAAAGTGAGTCTTTAATTTAAGACGGAAAGAGCGGAGGTCCGTGGTCGTCCTGATATCGGGGGGGAAGTCGTTCCAGAGGGCCGGGCCCGCCACAGAGATAGCCCTTCCCCTGGGTGTCGCCCGCTGACAGTGTCTAGTGGACGGCACCCGGAGAAGTCCCTCTCTGTGGGAGCGAATCGGCCGCGAGGATGTATGAGGCAGGATCCGATCCCGCAGATAGCTAGGTCCCGAGCCATGGAGCGCTTTAAAGATGATAATTAACACCTTGAAGCGCACCCGGAAGACGACAGGTAGCCAGTGCAGCTCGCGCAAGAGCGGTGTTACATGGGTAAACCTAGCGGTTCCCATAATTGCTCGCGCGGCTGCATTCTGGACTAGCTGAAGTCTCCGGGTGCACCTCAAGGGGAGCCCCATTTATTTATTTATTTATTTTATTTATTTTATTAAATTTATACCCCGCCCTTCTCCTTGTTAGGACCCATGTAGAGAGAGTTACAATAGTCCAGTCGGGATGTCACGAGCGCATGAGTGACTGTGCGCAGGGCGTCCCGATCCAATAGGGGGCGCAATTGGCGAACCAGGCGAACCTGGTAAAACACCCTCCTGGCCACGGCTGTCACTTGATCTTCCATGGACAGCCGGGAATCCAGGAGGACACCCAAATTGCGCGCCCCATCCACAGGGGCAAGATGTTCGCCCCCTATGGCCAGCGATGGAGTGAGCTGGTTGAATCGGGCAGCCGGAAACCACAGCCACTCGGTCTTGGTCGGGTTGAGCCTAAGTCCGTTACTTCCCATCCAGATCCGCACGGCTTCCAGGCACTGGCACATCACCGCTACGGCATCGTTGGGGTGGTTTGGGGTAGATATATACAACTGAGTATCATCAGCGTATAGATGGTATTCTACCCCAAAACCACGGATGATCTCACCCAGCGGCTTCATGTATGTGTTAAACAGGAGAGGCGAGAGGACCGACCCCTGAGGCACCCCACAAGTGAGTGGTCTCGAGGTCGACCTCTGCCCCCCTGCCAACACAAATTGCGATCGGCCAGAGAGGTAGGAGGAGAACCACCGTAAGACGGTGCCTCCCACTCCCAACCCCCCCAGCCGATGCAATAGGATACCATGGTCGATGGTATCGAAAGCCGCCGAGAGGTCTAATAGGACCAGGATGGAGGAACAACCCCCATCTCTGGCCCTCCAGAGATCATCAACCAACGCGACCAATGCCGTCTCGGTGCTATGCCCGGGCCGAAAGCCGGACTGGCGCGGATCTAGATAGTCAACTTCCTCCAGGTGACGGGGAAACTGTTGTGCCACCACACTCTCAACAACCTTCGCCACAAAGGGAAGGTTGGAGACTGGACGGTAGTTGTTTAAAAGAGCTGGATCCAAAGAGCTGGATCCAAAGCTATCTCCTCACTACATGACAAAACTAGGCATCTGATGGCATTTTGGAACGACGATCGCCAGGCTCTATAGCTTTCAGGACAATTGTTAAACTTTTCAAGTCCTTGTGTGACTAGCTCATATCGTGCAAGGGACTTGGCAAGGTCTATGGTGGCTTGATTCGCTGACTGTGCATTGCTGTGGTGAAAAGGTGTTGTGCAATCATACCTTTTAGGTATTTTAGTCTCTGATTTCAGTTGATCCTTTCATGCTGCTCTGGCGTGAAGGCTGATCCTGTAGGGTAATTTGCAGGGTCAAGTACCTTGGGCGTGAGCAGTCTGCTATCAGAGGTGCAGCTTTGCTTGAAGCTTTCTTGTTTGTAGGCTTGGGGCTTGTCACTAGCCTGTAGTGGTGCTAAGTAGCATCTTTGGCTTGTTTCTTGAAGGTTGTCTTTTCCATCGAGGTGAGCATTGCTGCTTAGCCTGGAGTGCTGATAGACGTACTCTGAAGTGCATTGCAGAGGACCTTGGGATTCAGCTTCTGGCCCAAGCACATTGTGTATAGAAAATAAAATCTATCTATCTATCTATCTATCTATCTCTCTGCCCTTCGACTCAACCTAGAGATCATCCAGACAGAGAACCAATTAGTTTGCTGCTGTGTGAATTTTTTTTATTTTTAGATATGTGTTAGATTTTTAAGGGCTGAAAATAAAGGCTAATAAGAAGAAGAAGGCTTATTAGGCTTATTATGAAGAAGGCTAATAAGCCTGAAATGGATCCATCCTGGCCTCTTTATTTTCAGCCCTTAAAAATCTAACACATATCTAAAAAAAAAATAAAAAATTCACACAGCAGCAAACTAATTGGTTCTCTGTCTGGATGATCTCTAGGTTGAGTCAAAGGGCAGAGAAGGATGACGTTAAGTCTCCTCCCCTTAAAGGGACCTTGAACAGGAGCTGTGAAAATATTCTCTCATTCTTATATATATATTTAAGAGTCCTGTAAATTGGCTGATACATCAGGGATACTGGATAGCTCAAGGCATAGAGAAGCCTGTCTCATATGCTGGAAAGCACCAGTTCAAATCCCAGTAGAAGGAGTATGGCCAGCTGAAGAAGGCTAATAAGCCTGAAATGGATCCATCCTGGTCTCTTTATTTTCAGCCCTTAATAATCTAACACATATCTAAAAAATGTCACACAGCAGTAATCTAATTAGGTTCTCTGTCTGGATGATCTCTAGGATGAGTCGAAGGGCAGAGAGGGATGACGTTGAGTCTCCTCCCCTTAAAGGGACCTCTGAACAGGAGCTGTGATAATTATCTCTCATATATATATATATATATATATATATATATATATATATATATGTAATTGTTTCACAACAACCTGTTATTATTAGGCCCCAATGAAAGGGAGGAGACATACTGTTTCCTTTACTGCCCATCGGCTCATCGCTAGAGACCATCCAAACAGCAAGCCAAGAATTACGTTGTATAATATCAGCTCATAATCAGCTCATAAAACTAACATATATAACATAATCAGCTCATAAAACTAACATATATATATATATATATATATATACAGATTGTGTAGATGTCACACCTGTGCCAGGTACACATCACGCGAATGTAAAAAATTGTAAAAAAGGTAGGTAGATGGATACAGAGAGAGCAGTGGGCCACAGGTATTAGGTCATCCTTTATGACATAAAATACTCTGCGGGAGAAATACAGTAGGTAGGTAGGTAGGTAGGTAGGTAGGTAGGTAGGTAGGTAGGTAGGTAGGTAGGTAGGTAGGTAGAGGGATAGAGAGGGAGAAATACAGTAGATAGGTAGGTAGGTAGGTAGAGGGAGAATGGGAGAAATACAGTAGGTAGGTAGGTTGGGGGTTATACGGTGGTTGTGTGTACGTGTTTGTGTGTGCAGGTGTAGATCTACACACAGATTTGTTGGCCATTTAACCAGATTGGGCCGGGAACGGCTAGTCTATATAAATAAAAATGTAACTATGAGTTTGTTCAAAACTGCTAATCTCACCAATCACCAATCTACAGCACCAATCACCACCAAATTTTCACACAACGTTCCTTACAAGTGCAGCACCAATGATACATACAGATCGTGTGGATGGCACACCGGTGCCAGGTACACGCCACACAAATGTAAAACTGCAGCTCTTCTGTGTGTTTCCCTCACTCGCTCACTCGCCCCCCTCACCTTCACGACCCCTCTCACCTGGCCGCTTTTCAGCTCACGTCACTTGCATGAGCGGTGGAGAGGTCTGCGTCATATCCGCGACAGTCGCCTCCTCAGCGGCCTCTCTCTCCTCCACCGCCACTGCCGCCACCCCCCCCTCTGCCAACTCCCCCCACAAGGCCGCTGCCGAGTCAGCGGCCTCTCTCTCTCCTCTCTCTCTAGGTAGGGATGTAGGGAGGTAAGTAGGTAGGTAGAGGGATAGAGAGAGAGGGAGAAATACAGTAGGTAGGTAGGTAGGTAGGTAGGTAGGTAGGTAGGTAGGTAGGTGGATAGAGAGGGAGAGGGAGAAATACAGTAGGTAGGTAGGTAGGTAGGTAGGTAGGTAGGTAGGTAGGTAGGTAGGTAGGTAGGTAGGTAGGTAGAGGGATAGAGAGGGGGAGAAATACAGTAGGTAGGTAGGTAGGTAGGTAGGTAAGTAGGTAGAGGGATAGCGAGAGAGGGAGTAATACAGTAGGTAGTTAGGTTTAACCAGACTGGGCCACAGCAACGCGTGGCCGGGACAGCTAGTCTTGTTATAAGACAGGAACCAATTCCTGACCCTCTTCCCTTAAGCTATTTGTATAGTCATTTGTGGCTTTCAGTGGAGTTCAGAAACCAATTGCAATCATTGGAAACAAGAATGCATGACATAATGAAGGTCAGCAAGGAGCCAGAATGGTTTCTACTAGTGATGTGGGAAATTCATTATAAGGCTTTTCCATTTGCCTCAATACTGTTTGCTAATGATATATTTTCCTTCTTTTGTAGATAAAATACCATGAAGAATTTGAGAAGAGCAAGATGGGTGCTCCTGGAGGGGAGGGAGGGGATCTGGAGCTCCTTAATTCCCAAGAAGGTGCCAATTACAGGAGAACAGTTGAACAGCCACCACCATCACATCAGCAACCTCATCATGCCCAGCCAAGTAACCTTGGTAATGAGCAGGAGGAAAGAGAGATTGTTGGTAATCCCATCAATGTATTCACATGAATTTAAGTATTAATTTGGGTTGCCTCTGTTCACCTTATAGTTATAAGGCAGTGTTTTATGAAGCCTTATAGTTTATAATTATTATTTACTAGCTGTAACCGCCACGCGTTGCTGTGGCCAAGTTTGGTTAAATGAAAAAGTTTCCCCTCATAGACCCTCTCAGCGACCCCCTTCCTTCTCTGCCTCAGTTTCCCCTCCCTCTCTTACTCTACCTACCTACTGTATTTCTCCCTCCCTCTCTCTATCCCTCTACCTATCTACCTACCTACCTATGCACCTGCCACCCCCCAAATTGCACCCCAGTGCAAGACGTGCATCTTACCAGACACTGGCAGCTCCATTGCGTCTCTCAGCCAGTCTATCCAGGGAAACACCTTGCACGGTAAAGAAAAGCTTATTACAAGTGCGAACAATTAACAACTTTTCCTGTACGCTGCTTGGAGAGTCCAAGCATGGGTTAAATTCTGCCTGACTGCCCTGGAGTGAATTGAAAGATCTTTAGCCACGCCTCCTCTTCTGGCTCCTCAGTTTTTTTCAATTCAGCCTAGCCCAAGGACACGTTTTAAGTGGTTCCTGACTATCAACAGTAATTTAACTTTAACTTGGACGTTCCAACCAAATAGTTCTCCATTCGGCAAGAAATTAAGGTCTGCTTTAAATCTTGTACTTGTTCCTATTGCTGCCGTTTGTTGCTGGCGCTTGTCCCAGGCTTCTCCAGGCGCACGTGTGGCCCCTTTAACTGGCTGGGCGATGCGAGTCGGCTTGGGAGCCGCAGCGATCACCCCTTATTTCCACGCAGCGGCCAGAGGCGATGGGGGCCCAGCCACTTGCGCTGTCTTTGTGTTTGGGTGTGACAGTCAGTGGTGTGAGGACCCAGCAGTTCACGCCATCGCTCTTTGCTGCTTTGAATTTGGCGCTGTTTTTTCTAGCAGTAGTAGCTGCAGCAGCCATTTTGGTTAAGGGAAAACTTCCGGTGGCCATTTTGTTTGCAGTTTTGCCGCGTTTTTCCTTGCCATTTGTGAGTCAGCATTGGAGAGTGGTGGTAGTGAGACTTGTTCTTTCGGCAATCCGGCGGTCAGTCGCTTTCCCCCCCACTAATTGCCAATTGGCAATTGATCTTTAACAGCGAGGTGTTGGTCCTTACCTTAGGCCTCCCTCCAGCTGTTACTTCTGCAGGCGCTGGGAGGTTTGGATCTCACGCCAGAGAGTTCCTTGTAGCAGCACCAGCTTAATTACTCATCCCAGGCATTGATCTTCACGACTCTGACGCCAAAAAGTGCCAGAGAAACAGCCTGAAAAAGCCCAGCAACAGCAAGTGGCTAGCTTTCGTGTTCCTACAGTGGAATCACATAAGGCCCCAGCTCCTGTTAATCCAGATCCATCATGGTTGGATAGTGAGGACGAGGGCCAGGAATTTCCATCAGATGACTACTCTGTCTCAGCTGGCTCCCCTAGACCATCTGTGGGGGATAATGCTGATTTGTTCCATTGTTCATTACAAGCAGAGGATTCTCCTCCAATTTTTTCACTGGCCCCACAACATCCCCTGCCCTGCCGAGCCACTAAGCGACCACGGCCTGCAGAAGACCCAGGGTCGGCTCTCTCCTCTGAAATGCAGGAAGTCATAGCCAGGGCCATATCCCAGGGCATTTCAGAGGGTCTCAAATACCATGCCAAGCGACCTCGTGGGCCATTAAGACTGCCACCTCGGTGTCTTTCATGTCCAGGGAATCTCTCCTCTGGCTCAGACAGATATCTGCTAAACTCCCAGCAGGTGACACCAAACTGAGGCAGGAGTTCAATAAGGTTTTAGTTGCAGTAGAATACACTGCAGATGCCACCCTCAATTCCGCTAAGTTCGCTTCCAGGGCCCTAGCCTCAAATGTCACCACCAGGCAGCTCATATGGCTTTGCCACTGGAATGCTGACATGAGGTCCAAGTGGAAGTTGGCCTCTGCCCCCTTTAAAGGAGGGAAGCTCTTCGGGGAGGCCTTGGACCTTGTCCTAATCGAAAACAAGGACAAAAAGAAAGTTATGCTATCCATCACCAAGAAAGCAGAACACAAAGGCTCCGGCTATTTTAAAAAGCAATCCTTTCGTCCCTTAGAACCATCCATTAGCACCAGTCAGTACCACCACCCATACAGTCAGGGACAAGACCGGTCACAGGACCATCAACCCTTTCGAGACAGGGCCAGACAACAATCCTTCTCCAAGTGGCCCTTTCGTGGTGGATCAGGCTCTAGGCCTTTCCGTCGCTATAAGTGACAGCCAGCTGACGGCTCCCATTAGAGGGCGCCTGCACTTATTTTAGGACTGATGGGAGCAGACCATGTCAGACCAGTGGGTACTTCAAACAATCTGCCTGCGTCTGACTCTAGAATTCATTTCCCCCCCCCTCCCCGCCACTTCATCCGTTGTCCCACTCCCTCCTCCCCAGCCAAGAGGTCCCTAATGGAGCAAGAGATCCAGCACCTTCGGGAGATCAGGGCAATAGAACCAGTACCAGCAGGTCAAGAGGGGTCAAGTTTTTACTCGATCCTGTTCCTTGTCCCAAAGAGACAAGGAGGGGGATATTAGATCTCAAAAGACTAAATTACCACCTAGCATACAAACGCTTCAAAATGCAGTCTCTCCAGTCGATCTTGAGCTGCATCAGGCCAGGGGATCTACTAACTTCAATAGATCTCCAAGAGGCATACCTTCACATCCCTGTCAACAAGGCCCATCACAGGTTCCTGAGATTTTGCTATGAAGGAACGCATTATCAATACAGGGCGCTGCCATTCGGCCTCTCATCGCCCCCCAGGACATTTACAAAAATTCTGGCAGCCGTAGTAGCGTCCCTGAGGTCGCGTCCAGTGAGAGTTCAAGCGTATCTGGACAACATCATCATCCAGTCACCGTCCTGCCAACAAGCAGTCCGAGACCTCCAGGTGACCATGAGAGCCCTGCAAGACCACAGGTTCTCCATCAACATGGACAAAAGCCACCTCACTCCCACCACCAGGTTGCTGCATCTCGGTGCCATAATAGACACTGTAAGTTGCCAAATCTTTCCGTCACAGGAGCGGATCTCCAGCCTCAGACAACTGATCCTCCAGGTGAGAGCCTCGTGGACCGTGCCCATCGTCCTGCTGTCAAAACTGCTGGGCAAGATGATCTCTTGCCTCTCGATAGTACCATGGGCAAGACTGCATTCACAACAGTTACAATGGTGTCTTCTACCCCACCAAAGGGCCAAGAAGAGCAACTCTTCTCTGATTCCGGTCCCCATCAAGGTCCAACAGTCTCTGAAGTGGTGGGATTCTTCTGCACTGACCAAGGGCAGTCTCTTCCGCAAGCCAGATCGCCTAACCATCACGACAGACGCCAGCCTTTTCAGATGGGTGGCACATCTGGACAATCAGGTCGCCCAAAGCAGGTGGTCCGACAGCGATCTCAAACACAGCATAAATTGGCTGGAGTTAAAAGCGATGAGACTAGCTCTCCTTCACTTTCAAAGGACCATCCAAGGCCAGCACGTGATGCTGTTAATGGACAATGTGGCCACCAAGGCACATGCCAACCACCAGGGGGTAACTCATTCCAAGTCCTTGATGGTGGAGGCAGAGTGCCTGGGGAAGTGGGCGGAGCAACATCTAGTGTCCCTTCGAGTGGAGCACATCTCCGGGGTGAGCAATGTCCAGGCAGATTGGTTGAGCAGGGTCACAATCGATCACTCAGAGTAGTGCCTGCACCCGGACCTTTTCCTCAAGATCACATGGAGGTTCGGCCGCCCTTCAGTCGACCTGTTTGCCACCCCAGAGAACACTCACCTCCCTCGCTTCTTCTCCAAGTACAGGTCTCTGAGAGCAGAGGCAGTCAACGCTCTTCTTTGCCGCTGGCCACCCGGTCTGTTCTATGCATTCCCACCATTGCCTCTCCTTCCCAGCATCATCCGCAAGATTCTCACATAACAGGAGGAGGTAATTCTCATAGCACCATTCTGGCCCAGACGGGCCTGGTTTGCCGACCTCATGAGCCTCTCCATCACCAAGCCGTGGAGGATTCCTCCAGAGGAGGTCTCTCTCAGCCAGGGGGCTCTATCACATCCAGAGCCCCAATGGTTGCAGTTGGCCATCTGGCACTTGAGGGGGACCTCCTAGAGAGGGACAGGTTCTTCTCGAAGGTCATCCAAACTATCCCGGCAGCACGTCGACCACTGACTACCAGAAAATATGAGTCCACCTGGGTGGCCTTCACATAATGGTGCGTACCTAGGCAGATAAACCCCACTTGCGCCTCTATACCGCAAATTTTGGACTTGTTGCAAGAAGGATTGAACCAGGGGTTGGCAGCCAACACACTCTGTCGCCAAGTGGCGGTGCTGTCCACTGTCCTCGCTCCCAGCGACCACCTATCCCTAGCACGTCATTCCAAGGTCCGCAGTTTCCTGAAGGGAGCCTCCAACTTGCAGCCCCCGGTCATTCATCGATACCCAACCTGGGAGTTGAACGTTGTACTTAGAGCTGTAGTCGAGTCTCCGTTTGAGCCTATTTGAACCTGTGACCTGAAGCACCTAACTTTCAAAACAGTGTTCCTTACCACTATCACCTCTGCACGTAGGATTTCGGAGATGGCAGCCTTGTCAGTCAGGGAGGACTTGTGTATCATACATCCAGACAGGGTCATTCTATGTCTAGATCCTTCGTTTCTTCCAAAGGTCAACTCTTGGTTCCATCAAAGCCAGGAAGTTATTCTTCCAGATTTTTGTCCTCACACACAATATCCTACGGAACGCAGATGGCACAAACTGGATGTGTGTCGAACCATTCACAAATACATCAAGCACACTGTGGCGTTCAGGCGATCGGAATCGCTTTTCATTTCCTTCCAACCTGCTACCATGGGGCATAAGGTCACCTCCACCACCATCGGCTGATGGTGGCGTGCTTGCATCGCCCTTGCCTACCAGCTCCAGTCTAAACAGGTACCACACCGCATCATGGCCCACTCTACAAGGAGCATCCTGGGCAACCCAAGCACCCATAGAAGAGATCTGCAGAGCGGCTACGTGGGCTTCACCATTCCAATTTGTACAAGCTTACAAATTAGACAAGTTTGCATCAGCAGAAGCAGCATTTGGGAGATGGGTCTTTCAGGGTATCCATGCCGCTGGAGAGACCATTGATTCAGGTTCTTCCTGCCCTAGTGACATTTATCTTAGGTATGTCCCATGCTTGGACTCTCCAAGCAGCGTACAGGAAAATGACCATTGGCTTACCTGAAGGGTCCTTTTCTGTACGCTGCGAGGAGAGTCCAACCCCACCCTAGGGTCTCTCTCACAGCTTCCATTTGTATCTATTTTGGACTTACTTAATGTGGATTTATGACTTCATTACTGGACTTGACCTGAACAATCTGATTTGACTTGAACTAAGGACAGACTCTATAGAACCCCCTTTGAAGTGTTACAGGTCCACGCCTTCATTGAAAAAATCTGAGGAGCCGGAAGAGGAGGTGTGGCTAAAGTTTTTTCAATACAGTCCAGGGCAGTCATGCAGAATTTAACCCATGCTTGGACTCTCCTCGCAGCGTACAGAAAAGGACCCTTCAGGTAAGCCAATGGTCATTCTCGAACTCGCGAGAAGTTTTTTCTTTACTGTGCAAGGTGTTTCCCTGCACAGACCAGCTGAGAGATGCGAAGGAGCTGCCAGTGTCCGGTAAAACGTACGTCTCACGTTCCGCTCTGCCCCACCTGCCACCCCCCAAATTGTGCCCCAGCGTGAGCAGCACATCTTACTGGACACTGGCAGCTCTGTCGCACTCCTCGCCATTGTCTCCTGGGAAACACATTGTAAAAAAACCTTCTCGCGAGTTCCAGATGTTTGAGAAGGGTTTTTTTATGTGTTTCCCTGGACACAATGGCGAGGAACATGACGGAGCTGGAAAGGTAAGATCTTGCTTGTCACCTGCCCCACCTGCCACCTGCCAAAAATGCCAGATATGAGTCTTTGTGAGATTTGTCACGCCGCCACCTCATAGAGCAGGACTCTGCAAGGCTTGCTGTGCCATTGCACGCACGAACGGCAGCACTGCTGCGAGGTTCGACATACCGGCGCAGCAGCAAGCAGCAGGATGCCAGCTGTGCTGGTATGGTGAAGCTCGCGGCAGTGCTGCAGTTAGTGTGTGCAACGTCACAACAAGCCTTGCAGAGTCCTGCTCCATGAGGTGGCAGCGGTGGCAGGACATGTCAGGGCAGCGCTGGCCAGCCGCTCAGCTGGCGCGAAGAACAGGGAGGGGAGGCGGTGACAGGACATCCAGTCCCACACTCACCGCCTCCTGCACCCCTAAAATAATAAGCCCTCCCCCCTGATAATAAGGCCAAACCCTTATTATGGGGGGGGGGGGGTTCAAAAGAAAATTATCTTGTCTTATTTTCGGGGAAACACGCTATCTTCATCAGGAATTTTGCATTGATAGTCATCCAATGCAGATTCAAGTTGTAATCAATAAACTGTTAATAACTTGCTTGCAGTTAACAATTCGTTTATCTCTCCCCCCTCCCCCCCCCAAAAAAAATCCTAGTTTACCATCAGCAGTCACAACAGCAACCAGCCTCTCAGTCCTGTGGCTATAAAGAACCAGCAGCACAAGTCTCAATACAGCATAGTGTCCCAACTGGAGGAGGAGTAAGTGTGGTCCTGCATTGATGTGTATATAAAATATCTTGTAAATATGTCAGGTTTTTATTCTGAAATAAGTAGTTTAACGCTTAACTACAACCCTATGATATGGTCTATCTCTAAGGTTCAGGTGAAGGCAGGAAGAAAGGTATACATATTAAGCAAATTATTTAAATTGCATCAATGTATATTATTGGAAAGGAATGATTTTGCAAGTCTTAGCTCTGTGTGCAAAACTACACAGAAGACAGCTCAAGATACTGTGATATTTAGTCTGAAAGGGTCTATTGATTCTCTGATTTTAACTGAATCTTGAAGTTATAGTTCCATCTTTTTAACCCTTAACTCGTGTAGTTAGAAAGTCTCAGATAATTAGTAAAACCTCTGACTCAAACTGCATTCAGTTCATGCTGAACTGCAGGACAGTGGGGTACAGTGCACCTATAAACCAAACTGTAAGACCAAAGTACCTGTAAAATTGATACAGTCATGTGTAGCATTTCTAGGTGTTGCCCTTGATTTTTAGCCTGTGCTTTTTAATATTTTATATTGCAGTTTCATAAACAATAATATAGAAAATAACAATTTAAGTATAATGTATAGAATAACATGAGATGGGCAGTTAAGAAGTTTGATATATAAATAAATAAATTGTGTTTGCATATAACAATAGGCCAAAACTCTTCTGAATTTGGGGTTGTTATAAGAGTTAGCATCTACCAGAAGAACAAGCCAGAAACACTATTTGTGATGGGAGGTAATAGGAGCCAAAAGTTTGAATTTACCTTTTCTCAGGACTTCACACTGTTCAGTTGCTCACTAGAACACTGGAAAAAGGAGAATAAAAAATGTGGAGCAGGAAAACTTAAAACTTAAACAGTTAAATCTGTCTCTCTCTCTCTCTTTTTTTTTTTTGCCTCTCCTTTCCATTTGATAGTTAATGGGTTATGGTCCACCCACATGTTCGGTGTTATTTCTACCTCCTCTACATCCTTCTCCATTTCTGGATCCATCCACACCATGTCAATCCTTGACCATGAATTATGGGGGTTTGAAAAGAATGTGTATTGACTCTTCTGTGGGTTGATTTCTCTCCAGACATCTTTTAGATTTAATTCTTGGGCCATTTCAAAGAATGCATTTGGTAGTGTTCTCCTTTCATATTTGTTTTATTATCCATTTTATAGTCTTTCTTTGGGTCTACCACCGCATTGAAGTCCCCTAATAGACATACGTTGTCCAGTTCCAGTTCTGCAATCCGCTTATGTAATTTACTGTAGTATTCTTTCTGGTTCATGTTTGGTGCATATATGACTGCAATTAATACTCTTTTTTGTTTTATTGATACTTCAATTAATAATGTTCTTCCCTCTTCATCCGCATATACCTGTTTAGGTTTCAGCCAGTCCTTTATATATACTGCAATTCCTCTTTTCTTTGTATTGGCCAAGGCCAGATATAATTTCCCTAACTCTGGACATTCCAAGATACTACCATTTCCTTTTTTAATATGAACTTCCTGTAGGCATGTGATGTCCATGTTTTGTTTTTGGAGTTTAGAAATTGTTTGTCTTCTTTTTATAGGTGAATTTAGTTCATTTATATTGACCAATATTAATTTCACTTCTTCCTCCATCTTGTTACTTGTTTGTCGCCTTCATTCCTCTACTTGGTTTTGTTTCCCTTTGGTTTCTTGTCCTCACTCCTTCTCTTTCCTGAACGTCTGTATCAGTCTTCTTTCTCGCTTCTTGGTCTAATCCTTTTTCCTCCATCAGCTGCTCCTCTTGGCTCTGGGTTTCCAACTCCTCTCTGTTGTCTTATTCTCCCTCTATGTAGTGTTCATAGAATTCCTGGGCTTTCTCTATGGTGTCAATCCTTATTTTCTTATCTTGCCAGGATATTAACATGCCTTCCGGTATCAACCAGCGGAACATTATTTTATATTTTATCAGTTGTGTGGAGAGGAATTGGTAATTCCTTCTTTGCTCTCTGATTCTCTTTGGTATCTGTCTGAGGGTTATGACGTCTTTTCCTTTATGGACCAGCTGTTCATCCCTTGTTCTTTTATAAATTTCATCTCTGACAGATTTTTTTGCAAATCTTATATATATTTCACGGGGCAACCTATGTCTTCGTGCATAATTAGTATGCACTCTGTAGATTTAATTGATATTATTCCTCAGTTAACTTTTGTCCATTTGCAATTGGTCAGCTAGAAGATCCCTCATGAGTTTTGGTAGGTCCTCATCTTTTGTTTCTACTATGTTCTGAAATCTTAAATAGAAAGAGGATTGTTCTAATTCTAAATGGACTATTGCCTCCCCCAGTTCTCTGTTGGCTGCTGTCAGTCTTCCTTCTGTTGCTTCCAATTTCTTTTCAGTTTGTTCTGTCCTTGCTTCTACCAGTTTTATCTTCTGCTCATTTTTAGCTATTGTTTCCTGTATCTTCCCCATTCTATCATCCAACTTCTTTTTTTTTGTTTTAAAAGAATTTATTGGTTTTTACAAAATAATATTGGGAAAAGGGTATAGGAAAAAACGTTACATTTTAGTAGCTTCATGCCAGAGCCAGCGATCCCCCCCAAACTTCATCATAGTACAAGTTTTAGTAAAAAAAAAAAAGACAAGCACAATAACAAATACATTGCATATTTTCTATGTTCATTCTTCTTGTTTTTCCTTACCATCAATCATGACAACATTCAAATAAAATTTTTAAATAGTATCATTTTTGAGACCTAAGTCTTTTGGCTATTGATTCTTTTCCCCCGTCATTGGGAGGGGCCGCCACCCCCACTGTTCCTCCTTCATCGTCCCCTAGGAATATGGAGTATTTTTGAGAAAAAGCATTTGCCTCTTCTAAAGTTTTGATTCTAATTCTACTCCCTTCCCAGAAAACCAACATCCCTTCTGGTAACAACCATTTGAACCAGATCCCTTTTTTAAATAGTTTCTTAGATAGGAAGGAATAAGTCCTTCTCATGTCTCTAATTTTCTTTGGGATTTGCTTCAAAATGATTATCTCATTGTCTTGGTATTTCAAAGGCCCTCACCTTTGGGCTCTCAGAATCTCCTCCCTCATGGACTTCCTTAAAATTTTTACATGGACTTCTCTTGGGACATTATGCGTCCTTGCATATGCCGAATTGATTCTATAAACCAGATCAATATCCCATGCAATTTGTTCTTTATTTTTTTGAAGATAATCCACTAATATTGTAATCGTAATATCTTTCAAATCTTCTGCATCTGACTCTGGTATGATTTGAAATCTAAGAAAAAGTGACATTCTTTCAAACTCCAATTTTGAAATATAATTCCCTAATTCCGAACTTTCTTTTTGTATTCCCTTTACCTCATTTCCCATCCCAGCCACCCCTCCCTCCAACACCTCTATTCTTTGTTTGTTATCCTTTGTATTTTGTTGTATTTCCGATATTTTTAATTTTAAATTTATCAGTTCCTTTCGCATTTCATTTACATTTTCCATTATTTTTTCGTTGTTCTTCATCATTTCCTGAAACATCTCATTGACCGATAAGTCCTGTGTGGTCTGACCCGCAGCCTGTAATAGTGAAGTAATCTTTGGCTGTATGGCTGGGCTGGATCGTGTAGAGGAGGGGGCAGAATGCGCTTTCCCAGATGGTGGCTTTTTGGAAGTCATTGTTCTTAACAAAAGAAAAGATGGTGTCAGAAGGGCGGGTAGCCGGTACAGTCCAAGGCAGTTCAGATGAAAGTTTAGTCTTAGAACAGATTAAGGGAGCCAAGAGCAATCTTTCTTGCCAATCCAATTGTCCACTCAGTAGAGATCCCAAAGATTCCCAGGGGAGAAGCCTCAATGTGTATTTTAAAGTCTCATAGTTTAATCACAGAAGGGAAAATTCTTTAATAGTTAAAACTTTCCAGCGGAGGACAAGGGAGAGCCCATCCGCCCCTCCTTCTGGTGGGAAGAAAAGTGAAAGTTCCAATCCTCTCTTGTTAGAAGGTTGCCTCACAAGTTGTTACAATTAAACACATAGATTCATATACTTTTCAATTGTTGCTTAGATGGTAAGTCATTCCCAAGCCTCTCTCCGTTTCTGGAGATAGCTTCTTTTTTAAACGCCGCTTTTCTTCCGAGGGGGGGGTTCTATCAAACAACCCCCCCCTCCATTTCCCATTTAAAATCAAACGAACACCAAGACTCACATTCCTGCTTGTCTGTCGTTTGGAGATAGAAGATTGAAAGGCATCCGCCACCCCCGACATTCCAGCTAACTTTTTATTGTTGCAGTTTGTTCCGAGAATTCATCGACGAAAAGACCGAAGCCTCCCCACGTCGGCTTCCCGGCTCCTAGGGCGAAGCTGGGACCTCCCCCACCGGTCGCCACCGAACTGGGGGGGGTCGTCGGCCAGCCGCCCCTGTGGCAGGAAACTCCTACAGAGCTCCCTGTGCCCCCAGGGGGGGGCCACCAGGAGAGCAAGCACCGGACGGAGCGTGAACTCCGTCCGTTGCCTCTGAAGACTGGAAACGGAAGTCCCAACTTCTTTATATCATCTTTCACTTCCCCTAGTTCACCTTTCATTTTCTCATGATTTTTGGTTATCGATTCTTGTGTTTTTATCATAAATTCCTGAATCATGTTTAATGAGGCTTGTAGATCCTGGTTTTTCATTGCTTGGCATGTCTGTTGTTAACTTCTGTCCTGCTGGAGAGGCTATCATTGGCAGTGTTTTCTTTACAGTTTTGGTAGCTGTGGAAAAAGGAAAAAGAGATGGACCATGAATCAGAGGGTTGTGAAAGAAAAGAACTATGTTCAGTATGTGGAAAAAGAATTAGCGTTTTTCCTAAAGGAAAACTGGAATGAACAGACAATCATTCAAAACCTATGGGATACAACCAAAGTCTATGTGCGAGGCATTACGATAGCATATACAATAAGAAGAAACAAAGATAAAAAGAAACAATATACAGAGCTCCATGAGAAACTGGGGAAATTAGAATATAAAATCCAGAAAGAACCTCAAAACCAAGAAGCTAAAGAAGAAAAAGAAATAATTAAACATAGATTAAATTTAATTACACAAGAAGTGGCCGAGAAAATTAGATCAAGTAGACAAAATTATTTCAAAAATGCCAACAAACTGGGGAGATGGTTGGCATATAAACTAAAAAAAGAAAAGAAATTAATACAGCAATTAGAGGATGAAGAAGGGGTGATACACTACCAAAAGGAAGGGGAAAAAAGTATAGCAGTAAGATACTTTCAAACCCTATATAGCCGAGAGAAAATAGAAGAGGAGGATATTAAAAGATACCTACAGAAGAGGAATCTTCCAACCTTACCAGAAACAACAAAGGAAACACTAAATGAAAGAATAACAAGGCTAGAATTAGAAATGGCACTCCAAAAACAAAAAAATAACAAAACCCTGGGTCCGGACATAATTCCAGCAGAATTCTATAAAGAATTGCAAAAATCATTAGAGAACATATTATTAGAAATGTATAATGAAGTACTAGAACAAGTAAGACATCAAAATCTTGGATGGAGGCACTAATAATATTAATTCCCAAAGACAACACTGAAAAACAAAAGATCCAAAATTATAGGCCAATCTCGCTGCTAAATGCTGATTATAAAATATTTATGACAATAATGGCAGAAAGAATTAAAAATATACTAAATGGACTCATACACCCAGACCAAAATGGATTTCTACCCAACAGACATCTAAAAAACAATATACGAACAATAATGGGCATATTAGAATACTACGAGATACACTCAGGGAAACAAGCAGCATTGATATTTATTTATTTTTTTATATTGAAAAAGTTTTATTGGTTTTACATTTTTTCTATAGGGTAGGGTAAGGGATACAAAGAAATTTTGAGAGCATTCACGTCAGAGTCGTCGGCCCTTCCGAGACCTCAAAATACACAATAAAAAATAACAAAAAAAAACATTTTTCATAACACTACAAGGTAAAAGCAAGTACATATACCTAAATTCTCAATTCCATGCTGTCAGACATTTACAAAAAATCCAGAAAATATTATGCAAAATTGTTCAGGAAAATCAAGGCAAAGTTATTTTTTAGATCTAAGTCTCTTGGCTATTGTATCTTCTTTTTCTCCTCCCTGGCCCCGAGCGGGCGGGGCCGTGGCCCCCTCTGTCCCCCCTGGATCTTCCCCCAGGATAGAGGAATGTTTTTTAAGAAAGGCTTCCGCCTCAACAACTGTTTTAATCCTCACTCTTCCTCCTTCCCAGAACACCAGCATCCCTTCGGGTGTTGTAAAGTTCAGGAACCAAGAGAGAGCCAATTTTCCAACTCAATAGTTATAATAACGAAGGTAATCCAGAAAGGAACCACAAATCCAACAGAAAAAATTTCTTCATTAATATCCAGAGAGAGTCCCACTTATAAAGAGACGCTGGGAATTTTCCATAGTTAAAATAGTCAGGCAGGGACAAAGAGAAGCCACTTTTCACCGCCCATCTCAGAGCCCAGAGGAGAGAGTAGTAAAATAATATTTTTTTTAACCAGCCAGACCTAGAAACAATGTTGCAAATAGCCGCATTCCACTTTCCCTTGTTAAAGACAATCCGGATTTAAGATTTCCGCTTTCTCTTCCAGAGAAGCCATTTTTAAGTGCCGCTTAAGTCCGAGGGGGGGTTCTTGGAAACAAACACCCCCCTCCCAGTCCATTCAGCCTGGCTGGCAGCAAGGAAAAAAAGTCTTTTTTTAAACTCACTCTCCCTCGCAGCTGAAGCCTCGGCAGACCTTCCGATCTCTTCCGCTCAGCCCTCTTCATTAAAGTGAATGGCGCCGACAGCCGTTGGCGAAGGGAGAACCCCCCGCAGCATGTTCTCCTTCACCTAGGCCGCGGCAAAAGGGTCGCCTCCCCCACCGCCGTGAGGGGGGGCGTCCCTGCCGAGCCGGCCCTACGGGAGACCCCCAAAAAAGGGGCGTCTCGCCCCCGTGGGGGGGCAGAAGAAGCAACAAAACGGCGAGCGAGCGCTAGGCTCGCTCGTCGCCGCAGGAGCCGGAACCGGAAGTCCAGCATTGATATTTATTGATGCACAAAAAACATCTGATAACCTGAATTGGGATTTTCTTATAAATCAATTAACAGTAATGAACTTTGGAGAAAAATTTATCGGGATGATCAGAGCAATATATTCTAGTCAGAGGGCAAAAATGATATTAAACGGGGAAGCAACAGAAGGTTTCAGCATAACTAAAGGGGTAAGACAGGGATGCCCTCTATCCCCCCTGTTATTTATCCTCTCAATAGAGACATTGATGTTACAAATTAGACAGAACCAGGACACAAAGGGATTGAAAATTAGAACACAGGAATACAAAGTGCAGGCCTTTGCAGATGATCTAACATTTATCATAGAGGAACTCCTAGAAACTGGACTAATATTATTACAAGACATAAACCAATTCAGTAAAGTGGCAGGGCTTAAAATAAATAAAGAGAAAACTAAAATATTAACTAAGAATTTAACCAAAAGACAAGATGAAGAACTGGAGGAGAAACTGGAAATTTCAAGGGCCAAGAAAATTAAATATTTGGGAATGTGGTTATCGGCAAAATGTATTACAATAAAAGAAGATAACTACAATAAATTGATACGACAAATACAAAAAGATTTGGATAATTGGACTAAATTACAGATATCACTAATTGGCAGAATTTCAGCAATAAAAATGAATATATTACCCAAACTACTTTATCTTTTTCAAACAATACCGATTAGATTAGATATATATATATTTTTGAACAACTAAATAAAATGGCAACCAAATTTATCTGGTCAGGGGAAAAAACACATCTTAAATACAAACTTCTACATGATAATAGATACAAAGGTGGCCTTGGCCTCCTAGACTGAGAGCTTTACTATCAGGCGGCAGCCCTGACATGGCTCAAGGACTGGATTCAACTAAAAAAATAAAAGGATTCTTATGCTAGAAGGCCATGACCTCCAACTAGGCTGGCATGGCTTCCTCTGGGAGGGAAAGAATAAATCTCATTCATACTTCCAGAGACACGTAGTAAGGGATGCCCTGTTTAAGGTCTGGGAAATTTCTTTTTAAAAAAACCATTACATGAAAATCCCAATCTGGTTATCAACGATGGAGGCAATGACATATCCAAATACTATAGATCTCAGCAAAATGGTAAGCTATGCAGAACTCTTAGGTGAAAAAGGAGAACTAAAATCAGTACAAGATCTGAAAACACAAGGAATAAATATGGAATGGTGGCCCTATTTACAAATTAAAGCAAGATTCAAAAAAGTTCGGGAACAATATGGAATACACGAGAAACAAATGGAATTCGATAAAATATTAGGAACGGGAGGAAAAATAATTACCAAATTATATAATATATAAATAAAAATGTAACTATGAGTTTGTTCAAAACCACTAATCTCAGAAACTACTGCACCAATCGCCACCAAATTTTCACACAACGTTCCTTACAAGTGCAGCACCAATGATACATACAGATTGTATGGATGGCACACCGGTGCCAGGTACACACCACACAAATGTACAACTGCAGCTCTTCTGTGTGTTTCCCTCACTCGCTCACTCACCCCCCTCCCCTTCATGGCCCCTCCCACCCAGCCACTTTTCAGCTCACGTCACTTGTATGAGCGGTGGAGAGGTCTGCATCATATCCACGATGGTCACCTCCTCAGCGGCCTCTCCTCTTCTGCCGCCACCCCCTCCTCCGCCAATTCCCACCCCACAAGGACGCTGCCGAGTCAGCGGCCTCTCTTCCTCCACTGCCTGTGCTGCCAACTCCCCCCAACAAGGTCACTGCCGAGTCAGCGGCCTCTCTTGCCGCCCGCACTGCCAACTCCCCCCCCCAAGGCCACTGCATAGTCAAAAGCCTCTCTCTCCTCTCTCTCTAGGTAGGTAGGTAGCTAGGTAGGTAGAGGGATATAGAGAGAGGGGGAGAAATACAGTAGGTATGTATGTAGGTAGGGAGGGAGGGAGAGGGATAGAGAGGGAGAGGGAGAAATACAGTAGGTAGGTAGGTAGGTAGGTAGGTAGGTAGGTAGGTAGGTAGGTAGGTAGGAAGGTAGGTAGGCAGAGGGATAGAGAGGGAGAGGGAGAAATACATTAGGTAGGTAGGTAGAGGGATAGAGAGAGAAAGGGAGAAATACAGTAGGTAGGTAGGTAGGTAGGTAGGTAGAGGGATAGAGAGGGAGAGGGAGAAATACATTAGGTAGGTAGGTAGGTAGGTAGAGGGATAGAGAGGGAGAAATACAGTAGGTAGGTAGGTAGAGGGATAGAGAGGGAGGGGGAGAAATACAGTAGGTAGGTAGGTAGGTAGGTAGGTAGGTAGGTAGGTAGGTAGGTAGGTAGGTAGAGGGATAGAGAGGGAGAGGGAGAAATACAGTAGGTAGGTAGGTAGGTAGAGGGATAGAGAGAGAGAGGGGGAGAAATACTGTACGTAGGTAGGTAGGTAGGTAGGTAGAGGGATAGTGGCAGAAAAAAAGTAGGTAGGTAGGTTTAACCAGACTGGGCCACAGCAACACATGGCCGGGACAGCTAGTTTATAATATATAATAATCTATCTATCTATATAAATAAAAATATAACTATGAGTTTGTTCAAAACCGCTAATCTCAGAAAGTACTGCACCGATCACCACCAAATTTTCACACAAAGTTCCATACAAGTACAGACCCAATGATAGGTATAGATTGTGTGGATGGCACACCTGTGCCAGGTGCACGCTACACAAATGTAAAAGTGCGGCACTTCTGAGTTTTTTACCTCCCTTTAGCTCCTCCCACCCAGCTGCTTCTTATGCTGTGTCACACACACGTGCAGCAGTGCGTGCTGACACCCTTCCCCCAATGTCACATTTCCAACGGTCACTTCCTCAATGAACTACCCTTCCCACAAGGCATTGCGGCCACGGCCACCCCCAATCGGAGCCTCCAGGTGGAGAGGGAGTCTACCTGAACTGGGAGAGGAGAAGTAGGAGGAGGAAGGTGTCCTTGCGGCCCAAGACACAAATCACCCAGGCGCTTCTGGGATTCGGGGGCGGGACTTCTGCTCTCAGTCTTCCGTCACTCCGCGTGTTTGCCAGCGCCGACGGAGCCTTACCTGCCGCCAGTGGAGGCTGGAAGCCAGGAGAATCACGGCCGAAATTTTTTTCACCGCTACCACCCCTTCCTTTCTTTTTTGGGGGGGCATTGGGGAGGTGAGGGAGGAACTGATGGTCGCTGGGAGGGAGGGAGGGGGCCTGGAGGAGGTTGACTAGGGGTGTCTGGGGAGGGTAGGTAGGTAGGTAGGTAGAGGGATAGAGAGGGAGAGGGAGAAATACAGTAGGTAGGTAGGTAAGTAGAGGGAGAGAGGGAGAAATACAGTAGGTAGGTATGTAGGTAGGTAGAGGGAGAGAGGGAGAGAGCGAGAAATACAGTAGGTAGGTAGGTAGGTAGGTAGAGAGAGGGAAAATACACTAGGTAGGTAGGTAGAGAAAGAGAGAGGGAGTGGGAGAAATACAGTAGGTAGTTAGCTAGGTAGAGGCAGAGAGGGAGCGGGAGTAATACAGTTGGTAGGTAGGTAGGTAGAGAGAGAGGGAGAGGGAAAATACACTAGGTAGGTAGGTAGGTAGGTAGGTAGGTAGGTAGGTAGGTAGGTAGGTAGGTAGAAAAAGAGAGAGCGAGAGGGAGAAATACAGTAGGTAGGGAGAGGGAGAGAGGGAGTAATACAGTAGGTAGGTAGGTAGAGGGAGAGAGGGAGAGGGAGAAATACAGTAGGTAAGTAGGTAGGTAGGTAGAGTGATAGAGAGAGGGAGAAATACAGTAGGTAAGTAGGTAGGTAGAGGGATAGAGAGAGAGAGGGAGAAATACAGTAGGTAGGTAGGTAGGTAAGTAGAGAGAGAGAGATAAGGAAAAATACACTAGGTAGGTAGGTAGGTAGGGAGAGAGAGGGAGAGGGAAAATACACTAGGTAGGTAGGTAGGGAGAGAAAAAGAGAGGGAGTGGGAGAAATACAGTAGGTAGGTAGCTAGAGAGAGGGAGCGGGAGTAATACAGTAGGTAGGTAGGTAGGTAGGTAGGGAGAGGGAGAGAGGGAGAGGGACAAATACAGTAGGTAGGTAGGTAGAGGGATAGAGAGAGAGAGGGAGAAATACAGTACATAGTTAGTTAGGTAGAGAGAGGGAAAAATACCCTAGGTAGGTCGGTAGGTAGAGAGAGAGAGGGAGAGGGAGAAATACAGTAGGTAGGTAGGTAGGTAGGTAGGTAGAGGGATAGAGGGGGAGAAATACAGTAGGTAGGTAGGTAGAGAGAGAGAGAGAGAGAGAGGGAGAAATACAGTAGGTAGGTAGAGTGAGAGAGGGAGGGGAGGGGAGGGAGAGGAAGTGGAAACCGAGGCAGAGAAAGAAGGGGGTCGCTGAGAGGGTCTATGAGGGGAAACTTTTTCATTCGACCAAACCTGGTCACAGCAACGCGTGGCGGGTACAGCTAGTATATAAATAACAATGTAACTATGAATTTGTTGAAAACCGCTAACCTCAGAAAGTTCTGCACCGATCACCACCAACTTTTTACACAACGTTCCTTACAAGTGCAGCACCAATGATATGTATAGATTGTGTGGATGGCACACCTGTGCCAGGTGCACGCTACACAAAGGTAAAAGTGCAGCACTTCGGAGTTTTTTACCTCCCTTTAGCGCCTCCCACCCGGCTGCTTCTTATGCTGCGTCACGCACACGTGCAGTAGTGCATGCTGACGCCCTTCCCCCAACGTCACATTTCCAACAGTCGCTTCCTCAATGAAGTACCCTTCCCACAAGGCCCTCCGGCCCTGGCGGCGTGAGGCATATACGCACACGTGGACACACGCACGCATGCTCAGCCCCCTGTCCAAAGATTACCAGGATAAGGGGGCAGAGTTTCGGGGCAGGGCTCCCCACTCCCATCGGAGCCTCCAGGTGGAGAGGCAGTCTACCTGAACTGGGGGGGAGGAGTAGGAGGAGGAAGGCGTCCTTGCGGCCCAAGAGACAAATGACGTCACTCCCCACATTTCCTGGCGCCGATGGCGCCTGTCTTGCCGCCGGCGGAGGCTGGAAGCCAGGAGAATCACAGCCAAACGTTTTTCTGCCGCAACTGCCCCTTCCTTTCTTTTGGGGGGGGCATTGGGGAGGTGAGGGAGGACCTGATGGTCGCTGGGAAGGAGGGAGGGATGAGGGCCTGGAGGAGGTTGACTGGGGGGGGTCTGGGGTGGGGAAGGCAAGGTAGGTAGGTAGAGGGATAGAAAGAGGGAGAAATACAGTAGGTAGGTAGGTAGAGGCTTGTCGGGATATTTCACATAAAATTTCTTTAGCACTTTAGGGGCTCGAACGTGGCATTTATCCACCCACTTGGTATGGGAGGGAGGGAAATCCCTCCACGACACCAGGTATTGAACTTTATTCCTCCACACTCTAGAATCCAAAATGTCTTTCACTTCGTAATGGGGTCCACCAGCAACCAGTAACAGTGGCGGGGGTTCAGATTGTGGTTGCCGAAGATAAGATGTGTGTTCAGGCTTCAACAGATGGACATGGAAAATCGGGTAAAGGCGATGATAACTTTTTGGTAAATCCAGTTTGACTGACACGGAGCTGATAATCTTAACAATGGAGAAAGGTCCAACATATTTCGGGCCCAATTTCCTACATTTCTGAGGGCTCTCCAAGAATCTGGTAGAAAGGTAAACACGGTCACCAACTTTATAATCTGGAGGGGCAATTCGCTTCTTATCAGCATACAATTTATGAGATTGGTGAGCATCATCCAGCGTTTTCCGTGCCACCGGCCAAAATGACGACATCTTACTACTCCAATCCAAGAGAGAGAGAACGGTAGGAGACTCGTGAGGCAACTCGGGAATAGGCACAAAGTCTTGACCATAGATCAGTTTAAAGGGAGTCATACCGGTGCTGCTATGAACGGAATTGTTATATGCCACCTCAGCATGGATTAACAGGTTGGCCCAATCGTCTTGTTGGTAATTAATGAAACATCGCAAATATTGTTCCAAAACGAAATTAGCCCTCTCACAAGCTCCATTCATCTGCGGGTGGTGGGAGGAGCTTAATCCCTGGGAGGAGCCAATCATCTTCAAGAATTCCTTCCAAAATCGAGAAGTGAATTGAACTCCTCTATCAGAAATAATACGTCGAAGAACTCCGTGTAGCCGATAAATGTGATTCATGAAAAGTTTTGCTAGCACCTTAGCCGATGGGATTCCAGAGCACGGAACAAAATGAACCTGCTTCGAAAACAGATCAGTAACTACCCATATGACAGTGAAACCACGGCTACTAGGAAGATCCACAATGAAGTCCATAGATATCTCCTTCCAAGGAGATTCTGGCCGCGCTACAGACTGGAGGAGACCGTGAGGTTTGCCAGGAGGGCGTTTACATGCAGCACAAATTTGGCAACTAGCAATGTAAGACTCCACATCTTTTTTCATACAAGGCCACCAGAATTGACACTTAAGTAAGTGTAGGGTCTTCACGAAACCAAAATGGCCAGCTAGATGAGAATCGTGCGCCCTCTGGAGTACCAAGGTACAGAGTTTAGCCGGGACGTAAAGTTTAGAACCCATCCAGGGCAAGTCATCCCGCAAAGTACAGTCTCCACAATGTGCAGCAAACCACTCGTCAGCTTGAAGTTCCTCTTTAATTTTAGAGATTAATTCGGGAGGGGTCTCGGCCTGCAGAATAGAATGGCTGCGAGTGGTCACCGGAGCGGCTAAGTCACACACCGGGATGACAGGCTGGATTACTGTAAGCTTAGAGGAATTGTATTGAGGGAGGCGTGATAACGCATCCGCCATAAAGTTCTTTCCTCCAGGAATATATTTCATGGAAAAATTAAACCGACTGAAATATTGAGACCACCGGACTTGTTTAGGAGAAAGTTTGCGAGGTGTCCGGAGAGATTCTAAATTTTTATGATCAGTCCATACCTCAAACGGGTGAGATGCTCCCTCTAAGAAATGCCGCCAAGTCATGAGGGCCCACCGCACTGCAAAAGCCTATTTTTCCCAAATAGCCCATCTTCTCTCCGTATCCGAGAGTTTACGAGAGGTATAAGCACAAGGTTGTAATTCCTCGTTGGAGTTGTATTGGAGTAGAACTGCGCCAACCGCTACATCGCTGGCATCAGCTTGTACGACAAAAGGGGCATCCATGTCTGGGTGTTTCAAAATTGGTTCTGCTGCAAATAAGCATTTAAGTTTTTCGAAGGCGGCTTGGCATTCCATAGACCAGTTCAGGGGTTTACTAGGTCGTGGTTTATCATCACCCCTTGTTTTAAGTAAGTTCGTAATTGATAGAGCAATACTGGCAAAAGAGGGGATAAATTGGCGGTAAAAGTTTGCAAACCCCAAGAAACTTTGCAATTGTTTACGAGTGCGAGGCGGGGCCCACTCAGTTACTGCCTTTACTTTAGCAGGATCCATCTCAATACCTCCTGACGAAATGCGGTATCCGAGATAATCGATCTTGCTTTGATGAAATTCACACTTTGAGAGTTTAGCATATAGTTCTGCCGCCCTCAGTTTGCGCAAAACAGAACGGACAAGCTTTACATGTTCTTCACGTTTCCGTGTAAATAAGGATATCATCAAGATATACGATAACGCCTTTGTACAGGTGCTGATGTAAGACTTTGTTTATCAGTTGCACGAAAACCGCTGGTGCACCTTGTAGACCAAATGGTAGAACTTTAAATTGAAAACAACCTAACGGGCAATTAAAAGCTGTTTTCCATTCATCATCTTCTTTAATCCTAATCCTATAGTAAGCTTCTCTGAGATCCAGTTTTGTAAAAAAATTTCCCCTCGCTAGATTGGCAAGCATATCTTTCATGAGGGGGAGGGGGTAGACATTTTCAGCGCAGATGGTGTTCAAATTCCTGTAATCCACCACTAGGCGGAGTTGGCCGTCTTTCTTCTCTCTGAACATAACAGGAGCTGCGACTCGAGGTCTAGCAGGTTCAATAAAACCTCTCGCCAGATTTTTGTCAATGAACTTGCGCAATTCCACCATTTCTCCTGGTGTCATGGAATAAATTCGTGGTTTAGGTAGTTGCACCCCAGGGAGGAAATCAGTGGTGCAGTCTGTGGAGCGGTGGGGCGGAAGTTTGTCAGAAGATTTCTCACTAAAAACGTCTTTCAAATCCAAATATTCTGAAGGAATCTTTTCTTCCCCTGGTATTTGTTCCAAAATTGTTGCCACTTGGTCAATAGATATGTTCCCATTAGGGTTGGGGGTCTCTGCAGTCGGAGCCGCATCTAGGGGGAGGGGTGGTGTATTTAAGGGGATACGTATCCAACCCTCTTTCCAATCTATGATAGGGTTCCATTTTCGCAACCACGTTAATCCCAAAATAATTGGGTTGTCTGCAATAGGAGCAACAATGAAGTGAATGGTTTCCCTATGGTGATCGCCAATCACCAACTCAAGTGGTTCCGTAACAAATTGAGCTGGACCACCCCCTGCTACCGATCCATCCATTTGACAGAATGCGATCGGTACCTTTAAAGTCTTAAGGCGAATTCCTAGTTTTTGTACTAGTTCTTGGCTTATAAGGCATCGTGAACATCCAGAATCCAAAAGGGCTAGTAAATCTGAGAAATGTCCACTAGAGGGCGTTTTTAATTTTAGGGGAATAGTCATGGGGCCCGACCGGGAACTCACCCAATGCTTGTCCGATTCCTTGTCGGAGGCGGCCTCCTTCTCCCAGTCATTCGGATCCTGGCCTGGTTCATAGTAGTTGGTAGTAAGATCCAGTGGCTCCATCCCCGACATTGCTGGCCTGGTACGTGGGTCAGTCCTCCTGGTGGCTTTACTCCTCTCAGAAGATGGCCTATCCCATTCTGCAAGCTGAAGATGGCTTCGATCCCATTCTGCAAGCATTAGCCCAATGCCCCTCCTTCCCACATTTGAAGCAAGTTGTACTGCGTTGTTTGTTGGAGGGTCCTCCCCTCCCTTCTCTTGGGCTATCACGACGTGGTGTGGCAAATGGCGACGCTCTAGCTTCTCTTTGCACCAAATGAACATTGGCTTTTCTAATTAAATCAATTTCTACTTCAGCAGATAAATCGTACCAACCCTCGAGCGTATGAGGATTTCGCCTGTTGATACAGCTCTGATAGAGATCAGGGTGCAGGCCTTTGGTGAAACTGTCAATAAGCGCCTCTTCACTCCAATCCCTCATGTAAACAGATAATTCACGAAATCTCTGGGAAAATTCTTGAACTGGTTGATTTCCCTGACGTAATGATTTCATTTCTAGGCGGGCTTTTCGTTCCATGAGGGGGTCCTCGAAACGCCTTCTCAGGGCGAACATAAATCTGTCGAAATTTCTCATCAGAGGGGAGTTATCATTGTGCAAAGCTACCATCCAATCAAAAGCTCTGCCCTCTAGTGCCAGACAAACGATCCTAATTTTGCTATCATCATCTGGCAATTCAAATGCGGCTTGCCTCACAAAATTGCTGACATGTAGTAGGAAACACCCCAATTCCCTAGGATCACCCCCAAATTTCACTCCCAGGGGGGGGATGGTAGTCATTCTGCGGGGGGGGGGGCTTGCTTCCCTTCTACGGCATGGGGGGGGAGAAACCGCCCTTGCTGTCGCTGGGAGCATTGTGTGCCCATCTTTCTGGGTAGGGGTTCCTCCCAATTGGGGTTTTACTTCCTCCCTCCTTGGCAACAACCAATCCCGAGGGTCGAGGGCCCCTTTTTCCTTGACTTCTCTAATGCGTTCTCTGCTGTGTTTCATCTCATCAGCTTCTGCAATTAATTTCTGTGCTTGTTGTCTTAGAAGAAATTCCTCTTCTGCCATTTCCCAGGAAACGGGAGGGGAGTGGGCCCGTCTGCGTCTAGTATTTACTCCCCAAGGGGTTTCTTCAAAAATTTCTTTTCTCCCCACTCCCTCGGACCATCGGTGACGAACTGATTTATCATCAGATTTTTCTTCACCGTCTAAATTAACATCCATTAAGAGTTCAGTAACTGACCTTATCTTGCTTTTTTCTTTGGGTTTACAGTCCTGGATGTCTGTAATGAGGGGGGAGGCTGTATCGGCCGCAGCAGCACCCAGTAGTTCTTTGTTCTCTGCGTCCGACATTGTTTGAAGTTTTTGATTTTATCTCGCTCGCTGCTGAAGCTATTAACTCAAAGACGAGAGAATGTTTGATTCCTTGCTTTTTGTCAGATCTGCTTCCATCATAAATCAGGAAAGACCACGCTCAAACTCATTTGGAAAGTTTAAGGTTACTTTTACTGAATATAATAAGACTGCAGCGAAAGTCAAGCAAGGAATGAAACATTTAGGCGCGCAACACACGTATCAAAGCATAACCCCTCCCTTCCACTCTTGACCCCAGCATATTGTCCAATGCAAAGCCGTTCACGACATCAGGTGTACCTCCTGCCCAGGGTCATCATCAGAATGGAATGCAAACCGTTAGCCGAGGTGATAACAGTCCATGGCCACATCCCTCTCTCCTGCACACTTGAAACCTAGCAACACAACCCCCCCCCATTACAATATGACAGCCGAAGCAAGCAGAGGCTGACAGTTAGAGAGAGAGAGGGAGAAATACAGTAGGTAGGTAGGTAGGTAGGTAGGTAGGTAGGTAGGTAGGTAGGTAGGTAGGTAGGTAGGTAGGTAGGTAGAGGGAGAAGCGCCTGGGTGATTTGTGTGTTCGGCCACAAGGATGCCTTCCTCCTCCTACTTCTCCCCCCCCCCCAGTTCAGGTAGACTGCCTCTCCACCTGGAGGCTCCGATTGGGGGGTGGGTAGGGAGCCCTGCCCCGAAACTCTGCCCCCTTATCCCAGTAATCTTCAGACAGCGGGCTGAGCATGCGTGCCTGCGTCCACACGCACGTATATGTCTCACACCGCCAGGCACTGTGGAGTGCCTTGTGGGAAGGGTACTTCATTGAGGAAGCGACTGTTGGAAATGTGACGTTGGGGGAAGGGTGTCAGCACGTGCTGCTGCATGTGTGCGTGACGCAGCATAAGAAGCAGCCGGGTGGGAGGAGCTAAAGGGAGGTAAAAAACTCAGAAGTGCCGCACTTTTACATTTGTGTAGCTTGCACCTGGCACAGGTGTGCAATCCACACAATCTATACATATCATTGTTGCTGCATGTGTAAGGAACGTTGTGTGAAAATTTGGTGGCGATCGGTGCAGTACTTTCTGAGATTAGCAGTTTTGAACAAACTCATAGTTACATTTTTATTTATATAGACTAGCTGTACCCGCCACACCTTGCTGTGGCCAAGTTTGGTTAAATGAAAAAGTTTCCCCTCATAGACCCTCTCAGCGACTCCCTCCCTTCTCTGCCTCGGTTTCCCCTCCCGCTCCCTCCCCTCCCTCTCTTACTCTACCTACCTATCTATCTACCTACTGTATTTTCCCTCTCTCCCTCTACCTACCTACTGTATTTCTCCCTCTCCCTCTCTCCTACCTACCTACCTACCTACCTACCTAGTGTATTTTCCCTCTCTCTCTCTCTCTCTACCTACCTACCTAGAGAGAGAGGAGAGAGAGGCCACTGACTCGGCAGCGACCTTCTGGGGGGGGAGTTGGTGAAGGGGGGGCGGCGGCAGTGGAGGAGAGGCTGCTGACTCGGCACCAGCCTTGTGGGGGGGGGGAGTTGGTGGAGGGGCGGCACTGGTGGTGCTGGCGTTGTAAGCAGCGAGGTGGAAGGGGTGGAAGGCGCCAGAGGGCGTGGCGGCGCCAGCGTTGCGAGCGGCCAGGTGGGAGTGGCAGAAGGAGGCGGGGGGGCGAGTGAGGAAAACACAGAAGAGCTGCAGTTGTACATTTGTGTGGCATGTACCTGGCACCAGTGTGCCATCCACATAATCTGCAGGTATCATTGGTGCTGCACTTTTAAGGAACGTTGTGTGAAAATTTGGTGGCGATTGGTGCAGTATTTTTTGAGATTAGCGGTTTTGAACAAACTCATAGTTACATTTTTATTTATATAGATGTCTGCAAAATACAAAAAAGAAATCCAGTATTTAATACTACATATAATTATGGCGGCAAGGATTGCCTTTGCTCAGAAATGGAAAAACAAATTAACTCCAAGCGAAGATGAAACAATAAGAAAGGTTATGGATTGTGCTGAAATGGACAAATTAACTAAAGAAATCCAGGGAAAAGAAGAATCAGAATTCTACCAGATATGGGATAAATGTTATAGGTGGATGGAGGAAAGGAACAAGAACCAATGAAGAAATACAACAAAACTCAAAAATAGTAGTTATGAGTAAAATAAGAGGGTTAAAAATGATGAAATCCAAATGAAATACATATAATAGAGGGGGAAATAATATAAGGTGAGCGGCATCGATTGACAATTGCTATTAGAAAGAACAGGAAGCTCCTGTTCGTATTGTATTGTGTAAATGTGGTGTACGTCTAAGTTTTGTGTGTGTGTATTTTACATGTTTGCAAATTAAAAAATATTTTAAAAAAGAAAGTTATGCAGAAGGGGAAAGTGTGGAAGAAAAAGGTGCACAAGCAGCAGGAATGACCGCAGCCTGGAGAGGATTGTCAGGAAAAGGCCATTCAAAAGTGTTGGGGACTTTCACAAGGAGTGGACTGAGGCTGGAGTCAGTGCATCAAGAGCCACCACACACAGACGGATCCTGGACATGGGCTTCAAATGTTGTATTCCTCTTGTCAAGCCGCTCCTGAACAACAATGTCAGAAGCATCTTACTTGGGCTAAAGAAAAACAGACCTGGTATGTTGCTCAGTGATCCAAAGTCCTTTTTTCTGATGAGAGCAACTTTTGCATCTCATTTGGAAACCAAAGACCCCAAGTATGGAGGAAGAATGGAGAGGCACACGCTGCAAGATGCTTGAAGCCCAGTGTGAAGTTTCCACAGTCTGTGTTGATTTGGGGAGCCATGTCATCTGCTGGTGTTGGTCCACTGTGCTTCATTAAGTCCAGGGTCAACGCAGCCGTCTACCAGGAGATTTTGGAGCACTTCATGCTTCCTTCCGCAGATGAGCTTTATGGGGATGCTGACTTCATTTTCCAGCAGGACTTGGCACCTGCCCACACTGCCAAAAGCACCAATAGCTGGTTCAATGACCGTGGGATTACTGTGCTTGTTTGTCCAGCAAACTTGCCTGACCTGAACCCCATAGAGAATCTATGAGGCAATGCCAAGAGAAAGATGAGAGACATGAGACCGAACAATGCAGAAGAGCTGAAGGCCGCTATTGAAGCATCCTGGTCTTCCATGACACCTCAGAAGTGCCACAGGCTGATAGTTTCCATGCCATGCAGCATTGAGGCAGTAATTGCTGCAAAAGGGGGCCAAACCAAATACTGAGTACATATGCATGCTTATACTTTTCAGAGGTCTGATATTGTTCTATGTATAATCCTTGTTTTATTGATTGCATGTAATATTCTAATTTTCTGAGATTGTGGATTTGGGGTTTTCATGAGCTGTAAGCCATATTCATCACAATTATGACAAATCACGGCTTGAACTATCTTGCTTTGCATGTAATGAGTCTATCTCATATATTTGTTTCACCTTTTAAGTTGCATTACTGAAATAAATGAACTTTTGTACGATATTCTAATTTTTCGAGTTTCACCTGTAGACCCTTTCATCAGCCTCTATCTACAGACACTTAGCCATATTTCCTGCACTTTCTTGAAGCTTCTGAGTTGGCACAAATATTGCCAAATAAAACTAATTGAAACTATATATTAAAGCTGTTCTTCTCTCTTTTTTCCCATTTTGGGAATATCATCATTTCTGAGCATTGATTTATCCTTTACTTTCTTCTCTCTCCCCTCCCCCATGTACACCACACAGAAACGGTTTCGTGCAGTCTATGATTACAGTGCAGCCGATGAAGATGAGGTCTCCTTCCAGGATGGTGACACCATAATCAATGTACAGCAAATTGATGATGGCTGGATGTATGGCACCATTGAGCGGACCGGTGACACAGGAATGCTTCCAGCTAACTACGTGGAGGCTATGTGAGCTCTGTTGTAATGCTACCCTGAAAGCCAGTAGGAAAAGGGCTTTTTGAGGGTTTTGTTCCATTATTACTTCTCTGCTGTCTCTTATTACTCATCACCTATTATGTTCTGAATATTTGACAATGCCATTTTTTCCTACCAACTTAGCCTTGTTTTGGAGGCATTTGAACTTGAGAGGGATATTATGTGAGATTTTTCACAAATGCTAATTGTCTTTCCATCCTTTCCCTCAGCCTTCATGGAATATAGCACTGTGTCCCTCTCCCTCTCTCTGGAGCTGTATTTTTTGGAATTGATACGTAATAATATAAACCCTAATTCAACTGCTACATGGACCAGGAAGTAACGTAGGTAAAAAAGGTAAAGATTTCCCTGTCCAGTTGTGTCCAACTCTAGGGCACGATGGTCATCTCAGTTTCTTGGCCGAGGGAGCTAGCGTTGTCCAAAGACATTTTCCGTGGTCATGTGGCCAGCACGGTTGTATGCCAAAGGCTCACAGAATGCTGTTACCTTTCCACCGAAGTGGTACATATTAATCTACTCACATTTGCATGCTTTCAACCTGCTAGGTGGGCAGGAGCTGGGTCAGGAATGGGAGCTCATCCCATTGCACAGTGCTCTGGTCTCGAACCCGGGCTGTCCACTTTCCAGCTGACAAGCTAAGCGCCTTTAACTGCTGACAATCTAAGTGTCTTTAACTGCTTTAGCCTAGGAAGACCCAAAAGCAAGAGCTATTGATTTGGCTCAAGGGGAAGGAGAGGAATGTCACACTTTCAGTAATTTGGGGGACATTTAAACATTTCTGTTGACAAAAATTACCAGGTTCTCTGAAATGCTGACTCTTGCTCATTTATTCAATTGAATTTTCCTTTTCATGAATTTTAAATATTCATTTGAAAGAAATCAAAGTATTCTTTAAAAGCAAGAGAGCCATTTATGGAATCAAAGGAGTGAGCATATGTGTAGTCTATACAAGGGATATGGAAGCTACAGCGGTTTCTGGCATAAAAGTACTATATACCAATGGAATAATTTAGCAGGATCTATTATAATGCTAATGTTGCTTCTTAGATGCCATGGCTCAGTCAGAGCAGATCTCTAGTTTGGTCTAATATAGGGCATGATTAGACAGTAATCATACAAATGCTCATCAAGAGTTGCCACTAAAACATCTAACCTGCACAGTTCAATTTTTATGCTACCTTATTTTGAAAAAGATGAAGAGGGACATCATAATCCAAATGCTTCTCTCCATTCTTGCTACCTTCCCCTTTATCCCAAAAGTAGTTTCAGAATAGTATTTTTTTAAAGCCTTCCTTAGGTAATGCCCGCACATGGCCCCTTTTAAAGTCCTACTATCAGTTTTCTCCTTTTTTCAGACTCCTAAGTCCAGTTGGTAATTAATGTGTGAAAGTAGACAGATTTCCCAAGGTTCTCTATATCAGCCCTAGCAAAAAGAGTCACACGTTCTACAGAGGTGCCATCTTTGGGACCACATTGTCGTTTGTCATACATTTCTACTGAAAGTAGATTCTTGTATGAAAAATTTATTTTTACCAGATTCAAATCTCTTGTCAGCTGGTAGGCAGATTAGGGAACAGCTCCTTCTTTCCTTTGTGTGTTATTTGAGACAAGCAAAGATTACAGTCCACTGCTTCTCCCTGGTGGACCTGGCACTTGGAAAGTCATCAGTGGAACAAAGAACTTGTACTAGAGCAGGGGTCTGCAACCTTAAACACTCAAAGAGCCATTTGGACCAATTTCCCACAGAAAACAAAACACTAGGAGCCACAAAACCTGAGTGGGCATGGCCAACTCGACGTCACTCACTCCCACCCAGTCACATGACACCCCCCAGCCACACCTACCCAGGTTTTGTGGTTCCCAGTGTGTTCTATGGGAAACAGGTATCTCTCTCTCTCCCTCCCTCCCTCCCTCTCTCTCATCTGTATCTGTCTCCCTCTCTCCCTCCCTCATTTTTCTTTATCACCCTCTCGCTCCCCTTTCTCTCAATCGTTTCTCTTTTTCCACTCTCTCATTGTCTCCCTCCATCATTTTCTCATTTCTCTCTTCCTCCCTCCCTCCCTCCCTCCATCCCTTTCTCTCCCTTCCTCCCTCCCTCCGTTCTTTCTCTCCCTTCTTCCCTTCTCTCTTCCTTCCTTCCTTCCTCCCTCCCTTCCTTCCTCCCTTCTCTTTCTCTCCCTTCCTCCCTCCTTTCCTCCCTTCCTTCTCTTTCTTCCCTCCCTCCCTTCTTTCTATCTTTTCCTTTGTTAAATAAATAAATACTGCGTTCTGAGTTCTACTAGTTGGATTGCTGAAGCAACAGGGACCAGATAGTACCAACTCTGTCAGATCTCAAACGATGGGCAGAAATCATAGAGAGAGGTGATCCTCTTTGCCCCTCATCTCAGCTTGTGGCTGGCTCTACTTCTCTTTTTCTCCACTTTTCTCTCTCTCATCTCTTTCTCGCGCGGATGCAAGCGCGCCCAAGCGGGATACCCTCCTGGGCCGGGATCATGGCGGTGATGGGGACAGCAACTCCTCCTCCTGCTGCCATCACTGCGCAGTGAGGTGAGTAGTGAGCCGTGCAGCACAGGGGAGCCCACGCTGTACAGAAGAGCCTGAGCTCTTCCCTCCTTGCATCTGGTGGCAGCAGCTGCTCCTCCGTTCCCCTCCTTCCTGAGCCAACATGAGGGGGACTGCGGCTGACACTGAGCTGCCCATGAAGGACACAGAATCACAAAAAGCAGCCAGTTACGGGCAGTGTGGAGAAAATGCTAAGAGTGCTTCAGCCACGCGGCTCTGCGAAGAGGCTTGTGCCTTCTTGGGGCAGAGAGCATGTCACACTACCAGGTGGCAGGGAGCCACAAGAGAGGGGTCGAAGAGCCACATGTGGCTCTGGGGCTGCGGGTTGCTGACACCTGCACTAGTGACATTCCACTTTCTCTTTTTATCTCAATCTGACAGTCTCTGCTGCTGCTTGGGATAGTATCATGGACCAAAATCAATTTCCTTAGAGTTTGCTTTCAAAAATAGCAGGGAACTGCTACAAAACTGGAAGTTTATGTTGCTTGAATAATGTGATGGAACAACAAAGGCAAGGAGGATTACTAAAAGTGTGAGATTGTTAGTTCATTTATTCATAAAGTAGAAATAGCTTTCTCCAAAGGCTCCCCCACCCCCCCAAAAAAAACAAAAACCTATCAGCAAATGTACAGCCTGCTCTCTGTCACAAAGCAGAAATTAGCCTGAGCGCTGGTATTTGTAACATTTAAATATGCTACAATTATTTGCAAGTGGAAGTAATCTGCAGAAAATATTTAGCATTTTATTTGGTAGCAATCTCTGTTGTAACCAGGATACGTGAAACAGTTATGAATGGATTTTTAATTTTGTATTTTTAAAAATGTCCTTCAAAGGCACATTTACTTTATTCTTTCTGGCTTTGTTGTTATTACCTCTCCATTGTAAAGGATCAACATGATAAATTCTTACTATTTTCATATTTTCTGCCATTCCAGAACTGTTTGCATATACCTTCTTGATCCCTTGCATAGTGGAGGATTGGCATTCTCTCTGTATTATTTCCATTGTTTCTGGGATTTTTTTTCTTAACTGAATACTCTTTGTTTGCACTACAAAGCATATACAGTTAAGAATAAAAGCACCCATCTCTTTACAAGAGGTGCCACTGAGGGGCTTCATTAAGCAAGAATTAAGGATAACTATTTTTCCTCCAAATGTAACTAAAGGGATGTTTCAATATATCACTCTGCTGTTGCATCTCTTCATAGTTAGCATATGATTGCTAGTGTGATTTGAGCGCCTTCCCTCATCATAACATTAAGAAGTTCTTATATATTCTTTCAATCAAAATAGAAATAGTGATTACATTTTGAAGTCATCCTTTTCATCATGTTGTAGTAGCACAAACATTTTAGAATCTTATTTCTTAGAAATCCTCATCTCTGTTTTTCCCTTAAATGCTTGCACTAGTGAAAAAGGTGTTCAAGGAAGGAGTGTCTCTGTCTCCTCATACCATAGCATAATTCCATGAGCTCTAATGGAGCCACTAGAAAGGCCATTGAGAATGGTAGCAAGCTTTCTTGTAACAAGACAATTTGTAGAGGGCTGTAGGTGTCTAGGGACCACTTATTCTTGAGGTGAGTTTTCAGAGGGTGCCAACAGCAGTGACTGATAGGGTTGAGGTTACTTTCCTGGTGCTAAGATGGAAGCACAAGCTTAGAAGCAGCTGTTTTTCTGACTGATGAAAATTAGGCAAAATTGTGCAGACAATCCTGGAGAGGATATCTTTTTGTGAGGAAGTTACAAAGTAACATAATGTGAATAAGTATTTTTAGAGGACCATATCAAGTTACATCAAAATAGCTCATTTAAAAAAAAAATCTCCTAGCTTTTTCACCTCTTCCTTGAAATAAATGGTTGGTCGTTGCTTGATTTATTTTTTCTGCCTTCTTTGACTTATGCACTTTTACCTTTAATTTTTCCAATTTCTGAAAGGCACCTAAACCCATAAATAAAATGACAAAAAAGAAGGAAAACAGCTAAATTACATCTCTGTAGCCATTTTTATTCACATCATGTCTTTTGTACATCTTAGATTTTCAAACTAGACTTCAGTGTCTAAATTAATGATTTTGTTTGTTAGAACTATATTTTGGGGTTTTCATTTGTTCTCTTTGTGTATTTCTTCTCAAAATCATTTGGCCTTTTTCAATGACACCATAGAATTAAATGTAGTACTAGTTCTCTTCTTGTTTATGCCAATTTAAAAATAAAAGTATAATTTGTACCTGCTGACTGGTTTTGGTCTTAATTTGATGGTTGATTTTTACTGTGGCAGAAGTGGGACACACATAACACACATTCTATAAGAGAAAAAAAGTTGCTGTTTCATATGTAGGAAGTTAAAACCCACCCCTCTCCTAGAAAAATGAAATATCCTGGGAAATATTGAAAAGGCAGAATATTATATTTCCCTGGATAAGAAATGGAGAAACATGTTTTTAGGCAGGAAACAGACTCACTCTTAATAGCCCCCACTGTTGTCAATGGCCCATTAAAAGGTCTGAGCCAGTCTATTCTACATAACAAAGATCCCCCTTCAGTTCCAGGGTGATGGTATTAAGGCACGATAGTATTAGCCTTTTACCCATCTCACCACAGGACACCTGAGAAGAAGCAATGCTCAACCAAACTTGGACTTAAAACACAGCCTACAGAGTTGCCCCTGCATGGTCCCATGGGTAGCCTGACAACCAATCAGAATACAAGCTCAGGTTCAATTCCTGCAAAAACAAAACTTTTTAAATCTATTTTAAATCTTTCAAAAATTATATAATAAATGAACCAATCACAAACAAATCCTTCACTTACTAGTTCTACTGTTTTTATTTTAAGTCCCTGTTTTCCAAAATCTTGGTGTGTTCAGCATAGGGTGACCCTATGGTGAGTAAGCCAATAAAACCCTTCTGGGTGCCTGTTAGTCTCACCACTCAGAGGCGTTGGACGTATGATGCCTTAATTGATTCTGGGAGTACTTGTTGCCTCATAAGTCTAAGTGCGGTGAGGGAGCTGGGGATATAAGTTTGAAACTGTCCCATCCCATACGGTTTGAACAAGTAGATGGGTCAGTGTTGGGGGGTTGTTCCAATGGAACAACAGATAGCAGTTTTATAGCGTTGTCATGATGCACGGGTAGCGAGACATCATGGATTCCTGAAGACACTGCACTTGACAAACCGGCAGTTTTAGTGGCCAAAGGTGAAGCGGGATATTGAGGAATATGTTCATGGTTGTAATGTTTGTGCAACTATGAAAAGCCAGCCAGGAAAGCCTCCTGGCTTGTTACAACAAGTAGCAAAGCCCACCCGGCCCTGGGAAGACATAGCGATGAATTTCATTGTGGAGCTTCAGGAGAGCAGGGAGAATACCGTTATCTGGACAGTAGTTGATTGGTTCTAATTTCATCGCCTGTCCAGGGCTCCCATCAGCTAAAACGTTGACCAAACTATTCCTAGCACATATTTACCATTTGCATGGTGTACCTAAACATATAATCTCAGATCGTGGGGTACAATTTACTGCTCAATTTTGGTGCAGTTTCCTGAGGAGGGTGGGGTCCTCTCAAGGTTTGAGTTCTGCATTCCATCCGGCTACCAATGGCACAGCAGAGAGGGCTAACGCTGTAGTGAAACAGTATCTCCATTGTTATGTGCAATATCAGCAAACTGACTGGGCGGATCTACTGCCATTTGCTGCCATTTGCACATAACAATGCAGTACGTAGTAGTACTGGGTATACCCCATACCATATTGTGAATGGATTTGATTTCATGGCTATACCTGAATGTCCCCAAGCCACTGATGATCACGGAACCATAAAGGAGTGGATAGACTACATGCACTCAGTGTGGGGAAATGTCTGAAACGCATTACAGGTAGCAGCGGAAACTTACAAGAAACATGCTGACAAGAAACATAGTCCACAACCAACGTTTTGGGTCAGGGATAAGGTATTTTTATCTACCAAGTATATACGCCTTAAAGTGCCCTGCCATAAGCTAGGTCCCAAGTTCATAGATCCATTCCCAATCATCAGAGTAATTAATCCGGTCACGATGGAACTAAAGCTGCCTCCCCTCTTGGGGAAAACCCACCCCATATTTCACAGCAGTTTACTCAAACCAGTAACCACCACTGGGCTACATAATCTTCCAACAGCATCTTCTCTGGTGCAGGTTGGTGGTGAACGCCATTATGAAATTGAACAAATAGTAAATTCCCGTTGTCGTCATGGCACTTTACAGTATTTAGTAGTTTGGAAGGGCTACCCATTTACAGATGCATCGTGTGTGAGGTCATCTGAGGTGCACGCACCACGCCTGATCGCCCGGTTCCACTGTCGATAACCTGATAAACCTATAGAGGATACTGCTAATAGCACTTTTTGTCTTCCAAGGTCCTCTCCAGTGGTAGGGGGTGGCATGTCAGCCCTCGGGCTGCCATTCAGGGGAGAGCCCATCCATTGCCACACTCGCTCGGCCATGCTGACATGCCACCAATTCTGCCGCACTGATGTTCACTCTCTGATGTCGGCAGAGCCTGTAGCTGCACGCAGCTTTGCATGGCTTCCCTCACTACTCTGCAGGTGCGCCTTCTGGACAAGAGCTGCACTTCAGAGCCTACTCGGAAGTAACTCTTCTACTCAGGTTTAACTGCCTACTCAGAAGTAACTCTTCTACTCGGGTATAACTGCCTACTTAGAAGTAACTCTTCTCCTGGACGCTGCTCTGGGAATCCAATCACGGGTTAACATTGTCCATTAGCCTATTGAGACTGAGTTAACTAATGCTGGCCACGCCTCCCCTGGCTGAGCTGTTTCAGTTTTCTTAACTCAGTCCAGCCTGATGAGACGTATGCCATTTTCCTCTCTAGGTTAATGGACAATTTCTTCACATTTGTTGCTCCTGATTGGATTCCCTTTGGAGGTTTGCCTTTTGGTTCTTATTATTGGTTTACCTTTCCTTTCAGACCTTTATTGGTCTGCTGCGTGCCGCTCCGAGGCTTTCGGGGCCAGGAGTGTGTGTGTGTGTTGTGTCTCGGCCGGCTGCGAGCCAGGCGGACACTTGCTGATCTCCGGCTTGAGTTCTGACCGCGGACATGGGCAATTCGCTGTTTTCCGTGCCGCTGGTCTCCTTGTTTCTGCCGCATCCCCCTGTGTTCGCCTGGGGGCAGCGAGGAGCCGCGCCACACTTCGGCGGCTGTCTTGAGCTTCGGGGAGCGTTTTGGCTGATCTGCGTGGCTGCGGCATCGGCGGCTTGGGCGCGGGCTGGCAGCAGCTCCATTGCTGGAGTGGAGGCTTGTTGGCAAGTTTAAATTTCCCGTGTTGGCGGCGGCCATTTTGGAGCACATTGGGCGCTTGTTTAGGCGCCTTTTCTCGTTGCCAGCGGCTGTTTTTGGCGCCTTTCCACCCACGCTGGCGCCACTGTGTCTGCTTGCTCCTAGCTCGGAGCCTCATTCACGCCATTCCTCCGGAGCACGCGGTTGTCTCTGAGCGTCTCTCCTCCTTTACCAGTGCTTTTGGCCTTAGAAGCTGAGCCTTTTAGAATTGCAAGCCATGTCTGACCTGCCCAAATCTGCTGACAATGCGGGGGTTTCTTCCCCCCCTGTTCTCCCATCCGAAGCCACGGCCTCCACTTCGGGGATGGCCAGAGCCTCTACCAGGGCATCCAGCCAGAAAGCCCAGTCTACCTCCGCGGCCCAGGACAAGGCCGCAAAGCGTACAGATAAGTCAAAATCGGCCTCCAAGGTCTCCCAGACCTCTCGGCCTCCCCCCACCTTGATTCCCTAAGGGCCACCTCCTTCCCTCTCATCTGGGGTCAGGGGTTGGCCTCCGGACATAGCCCTTTCACATGGGGATACAGCTGGGGCGCTTGGGCCTAGTTTCACTCGCTCCTCTGGGCCGGTTTCTAGCCCGGGCCTGGTGCCTTCTAGGCGTGAGGTCTCTGCCACCTTCACCCCCACTGCTGCGGGTCTTAGACAAGCAGAGTTGTCGGACCTTGATCTTTCTCCTGGTCTCAAGGATATGCTTGCTGCAGCCATCTCCTGGGGTGTGGATGAGAAATTAGTTAGTTTAGTTTAGTTTATTTGATTTATATACCGCCCTATTTCACCTAAAAGGGACTCAGGGCGGTGCACAGAAAGATAAAAACCCAACAATACATACAAAATATAAAAGACAATTAAATTATTAAATCTGTGCTAAAATTTGGATAAATAAATTTAAAACCAATAAATATCAAAGTTTAAAATTATTCCCTTAGTCTATGTCAGGCCGGCTAGATGAAAGAAATGTGCTTTTAACATCCGACGGAAGAGTCATAGGTCCGTGATGGTACGGATATCGGGGGGGCAGGTCGTTCCAGAGTGCCGGACCCGCCACAGAGAAGGCTCTTTCCCTGGGAGCCACCAGCCGGCATTGACCGGCTGATGGCACCCTGAGAAGGCCCACTCTGTGGGAGCGGACAGGTCGAAGGGAGGTATGTGGTAGGAGGTGGTCTCTCAAGTAACCAGGACTCGTGCCATGGAGCGCTTTGAAGATGGTGACTAGCACCTTGACGCGCACCCGGAAGACCACAGGCAGCCAGTGCAGCTCGCGCAGGAGAGGTGTTACATGGGAGTAACAAGAAACTCCCAGAATCCCCCATGCGGCCGCATTCTCCACTAGCTGGAGTCTCCGAGTGCACCTCAAGGGGAGCCCCATGTAGAGGGTGTTACAGTAGTCCAGGCGGGAAATAACGAGGGCTTGAGTGACCGTGCGTAGGGCATCCCGATCTAGAAAGGGGCACAACTGGCGTATCAGGTAAACCTGATAGAAGGCCCCCCTGGCCACAGCCATCACATGGTCATCCAAGGACAGCCGTGAATCCAGGAGGACGGCCAAGTTGCGAGCCCTTTCTGCGGGGACCAATGACTCGCCCCCGATAGCCAGCGATGGAGTTAACTGGCTATATCGAGATGCCGGAAACCACAGCCACTCGGTCTTGGACGGGTTGAGTCTGAGTTTGTTCCTCCGCATCCAGACATCTTAGTCTTATCTTCCTCTCACGCCCAAGCGTTCAGCGACCTGCAGTTGACCATCGATACTCTTCAGCTGCATGGTTTCGTTCTCAATTTTCCCAAGAGCCATCTGGATCCAACAATGTCTTTGTTGCACCTGGGAACCGTCATCGATTCGGACTGGTGCATGGTCTCCCTGCCTCCAGACCACTGACGGAGCCTCCAGCACCGGTCTCCTTCTCTCGCCTCACTCTCCATGCTCCTGGGCAAGATGATTTCATGCATCGGAGTGGTGCCTTGGGCGAGGTTTCATGCCCGCCCTCTACAGTGGTTTCTTCTGCCTTTTCAGCGCACCCACTCCAGCCACTCCTACGTCAGGACCCGGCTACCGCTCACAGTGTCCAGGTCTCTTCGTTGGTGGCTGTCATCCCAGCTTCTCGAGGGCTGCCTCTTCAAGGACCAAGACCGGATCGTTGTGACCACCGACGCGAGCCATTCCACCAGGAGTGCGGCCACACCGACTGCTTGGGTCACTCAGGCTTCGGTCGAGGACATCTGCAGAGCCGCGACGTGGTCATCACTGTCGCCTTTTATACGACATTACAAGCTGGATGTCTTTGCGTCTGCAGAGGCGTCCTTCAGGAGGCGTGTGTTGCAACGGGTGGTCCCTTCTCCTGTGCCATCCAGCCAGCCTCGCCCTTGCCCCTAACTTCATTGCTTTGGCAGGTCCCATGATTGGATTCCCAGAGCAGCGCCCAGGAGAATGACCGTTGATTTACCTGAACGGTCCTTCTATGGGCGCTGCGACGGGAATCCAAACCGGTCCTAGGCTTCGACTGTCTGGACCTGAACTGGACTTGGACTTACTTACCGGACTTGACCTTTGATTTACGAAAATTGCTGCGCCTCTTAGACCAGCTGAACTTCGTACGAAACAGAAACAGCCCAGCCAGGGGAGGCGTGGCCAGCATTAATTAACTCAGTCTCAATAGGCTAATGGACAATGTTAACCCGTGATTGGATTCCCATCGCAGCGCCCATAGAAGGACCGTTCAGGTAAGTCAATGGTCATTCTACTCAGGTGCAACTGCCTACTCTGACGTAACTCTTCTGCTGCGGTGCAGCTGACCAGGAAGGAGGCTATGATGACACTGAGTGGGGGTGTGGCTGAGGGTGGTTGTGGATCATGGTGATTGATGCTGTTGGTTGGGTGTCATATGGGTGAAGTTGTGGGTGGAACTGGGTGGGATAATCTATACAAATAAAAAATTAACTATGAGTTTGTTCAAAACCGCTAATCTCAAAAACTACTGCACAAATCACCACCAAATTTTCACACAACGTTCCTTACAAGTGCAGCACCAATGATACGTAAAAATTGTGTGGATATGGCACACTGGTGCCAGGTAAATGCCACACAAATGTACCACTACAGCTCTTTTGTGTTTTCCTCACTCACTCGCCAAGCCCCCTCCCTCCTCCCCTCTCCCAACTCGCCATGCCTGCAATGGAGCTTCCTGCATCCCCCCTGCCTCCTCCCCCCTCCCAACTCGCCATGCCTGCAACGGAGCTTCCTGCACCACCACCCCGCCTCCTCCCCCCTCCCAACTTGCCATGCCTGCAACGGAGCTGCCTGCGCCATGCCCCCCCGCCTCCTCCCTCCCACCTTGCCCCTCGCAACGCCGGTGCTCCCAACGCTGCACGCCTTCTTCCACCCCCACCCCCACCTCGCCACTCGAAACACCGGTGCAGGCAATGCTGCATGCCCCTCGCCTTCCACCCCGCCACCTTGCCACTCAAACGCTGCCGCCAGCGCCCCCCCTCTGCCAAACTCCCCCCTCCCACAAGGCTGCTGCCAAGTCAGTGGCCCCTCTCTCCTCTCTCTCTAGGTAGGTAGGTAGAGGGATAGAGAGAAAGAGAAATATGGTAGGTAGGTAGGTAGGTAGCGGGATAGAGAGGGAGAACTACAGTAGAGGGATAGAGGGGGGGAAGAAATACGGTAGGTAGGTAGGTAGGTAGGTAGGTAGAATAAAAGAGGAAGGGGAGGGAGAGGGTGGGGAAACCAAGGCAGAGTAGGAAGGGGGTTGCTGAGAGGGTCTATGAGGGGAAACTTTTTCATTTTTTTTTATTTTGTTATTTTTTTTTATTTTATTAAATTTATACGCCGCCCTTCTCCTTGTTAGGACCCAGGGCGGCGCACAGGGATGTTAAAATACATACAAAATATATAAAATATATGAAATTTAAAATACTTATTCTAATAAATAAACCCTGCGCTAAAAACCGAATCAAAATCCCAAGTTTAAAAACTATCTAAAAGTCAGTATGGAGGTTACGCTAGGCCGGCTAGATGAAATAGGTGTGTCTTCAGACACTTGCGGAAGAGGCGGAGGTCGGAGATGGTGCGGAGTTCGGGGGGTAAGTCGTTCCAGAGGGCTGGGCCCGCCACAGAGAAGGCTCTCCCCCTGGGTGTCGCCAGTCGGCATTGTCCAGCCGACGGCACCCTGAGGAGGCCCTCTCTGTGGGAGCGTATCGGTCTGAGGGATGTATGGGGCAGGAGGCGGTCTCGCATATAACTAGGCCCCGAGCCATGGAGCGCTTTAAAGATGGTCGTTAAAACCTTGAAGCGCACCCGAAAGACCACAGGAAGCCAGTGCAGCTCGCGCAGGATAGGTGTTATGTGGGAGTGTCTAGGCGCTCCCGTAATCACCCGCGCGGCTGCGTTCTGGACTAGCTGCAGCTTTCGGGTGCACCTCAAGGGAAGCCCCATGTAGAGAGCATTACAGTAGTCGAGTCGAGAGGTGACGAGTGCTTGAGTGACTGTGCGTAAGGCCCCCCGGTCCAGTAAGGGGCGCAATTGGCGCATCAGGCGAACCTGATGAAACGCCCCCCTGGCCACGGCTGCCACATGATCTTCCATAGACAGCCGGGAATCCAGGAGGACACCCAAATTGCGCGCCCTCTCCACGGGGGCCGGTGTTTCGCCCCCAATGGCCAGAGTTGGAATAATCTGGCTGAACCGAGGCGCCGGAAGCCACAGCCACTCAGTCTTGGACGGGTTGAGCCTGAGTTTGTTACCACCCATCCAGATCCGTACGGCTTCCAAGCACCGGGACATAACCTCGACGGCATCGTTGGGGTGGTCTGGGGTGGATAAGTACAACTGAGTATCATCAGCGTACAGATGATATCCCACCCCAAAACCACGGATGATCTCACCCAGCGGCTTCATATATGTGTTGAATAGGAGGGGCGAGAGGACCGACCCCTGAGGAACCCCACATATGAGGGGTCTCGAGGCCGACCTCTGCCCCCCTGTCAACACATATTGCGACCGACCAGAGAGGTAGGATGAGAACCACCGCAAAACGGTGCCTCCCAGCCCCAACCCCCCCAGTCGGCGCAATAGGATACCATGGTCGATGGTATCAAAAGCCGCTGAGAGGTCTAATAGGACTAGGATAGAGGAATATCCTCTATCCCGCGCCCTCCAGAGATCATCAACCAACGCAACCAATGCCGTCTCGGTGCTGTGCCCGGGTCGGAAGCCGGACTGGCGCGGGTCTAGTTAATCAACTTCCTCCAAGTGTCGCGGAAACTGTTGAGCCACCACACTCTCAACAACCTTCACTAGAAAGTGGAGGTTGGAGACGGGACGATAGTTCTCCAATAATGCTGGATCCAGGGACGGCTTCTTGAGGAGGGGCCTTACTACCGCCTCTTTCAAGACGGCAGGCAAGGACCCCTCACTCAAAGATGCGTTGACAATGCCCTGGAGCCAGCCTCGTGTCGTCTCCCAGGATGCCAGTACAAGCCAGGAGGGACACGGGTCCAATAAACATGTGGTAGCCCTAAGTCTCTTTGACAACTTGTCCATATCCTCGGTGGTAACAAAATCAAACTCCTCCCAAGATGGTGTCACAAGAACAGCCTCGGCCCGCTCGACTGGGCCACTGTCGATGGAGGGTAGCTCGTTCCGAATCCGAGTGATTTTCTCCTGCAGATAAATCCCAAATTCCTCTGCTCGACCCTGTAAAGGGGCTTCCCGCGGCCTCTGTTGAAGGAGGGAGCGGGTCACCCCAAACAGGGCGGCAGGGCGGTTATCTGCGGATGCAATAAGAGTGGCACAATACTCACGTTTGGCCACTCTTATCGCCACTAAGTAAGTCCTAATATGGTCTCTCACTAGTGTTCGGTCGGCTTCGGAGCGAGAGGATCTCCATCTGCTCTCTAGGCGTCTCTTGTGGCGCTTCATCCCCCTAAGCCCCTCGGTAAACCAAGGAGCCCAGGTGGTTCGTCGCCGCAAGAGAGGCCGCAAGGGCGCGACTCGGTCCAAGGCCCCCATGGCCGCACTTAACCATGCGGCCACTAGGTCCTCAGTCGAGTCGCGGGGCAAGTCCACAAGAATTGGCCCAAGCTCCCTTTGGAACCTTATCGGGTCCATCAGGAGCCTGGGGTGGAACCATATAGGAATATCCGGTTCCGCCTCCCCGCAGTGAGGTGCGGCGATCGGAAAGTCGAGCCGAAGGAGAGCGTGATCTGTCCATGACAGGGGTGTGATGACTAGATCCCCTATTCCCAGATCACTACTCCACTGTCCCGAGACGAAGATTAGATCCAGGGTGTGTCCGCCCTCGTGGGTAGGGCCTACAACTACTTGGGTCAGGTCCATGGCTGTCATGGAAGCCATGAACTCCCGAGCTAACCCAGAGGTTTCGCCTGCTGACGGCAGGTTAAAGTCCCCCATGACTAACAGTCTGGGGGTCTCCACTGCCGCCTCAGCTATCACCTCTAGGAGCTATCACCTCTAGGAGCTTGGGCAGGGCTGTTGTTGTATAGCGAGGAGCCAGGTATACAACTAACACGCCCAACTGCCTCCCTAGGCCCCACTTCACAAGGAGGGGCTCGCACCCGGTCGTCTGAGGGATCGTGGTCTCCTTTAACCAAACTTCGCCACAGCAACGCGTGGCGGGTACAGCTAGTATATAAATAAAAAGGTAACTATGAGTTTGTTCAAAACTGCTAATCTCAGGACTTCGCTTCCGGCTTCCAGAGGCAACGGACGGGTCTCTGACTCGTCCGCCGCCTGTTTCTCCAACGGTGCCTTTGGGCGCTCGGGGGCTTTGCAAAAGAGCCCCCTAACTGGACGGACGGCTTGCGGGAGACCCCTATCCAGACAGCTGTCGGGGGGGGGCGTACCCGCCTCGTCCCAGGAGTTGGGGAACAAAATGCGGGGGGAAGAGTCCCTTTTGCCTATGGAGCGCCGGAACAACAGAAAATGAAGAAGAAGTCTGAAATCCGGGGCTGCGGGAAGCACCGAGGCTCTGTGGTCTGCTGTGTGGTTAGTGAGTTGATTTTGAGATTTTGATGCCTTCAGTTCTTTTAAGAAAAGAAGAATGGAGGGGGGGTTTGGAAAAGAGAGAACCCCCCTGAGATCAAGCTCTATTTTAAAATCCTCCCCGGGCTCGGAAAGAGGCAAAAAGTAACATCCGATTTTGAATAAGTGAAACTGGAAGTCTATTGAATGTGGATTAGCCATTGTTACTTAGTATCTGAGTTTCGCTGCAAGAGAAATGACTTTCACTAGTTCTGCCTGACCACCAAAGGGCGGGGAAAAATGGCGCTTCTTTGCTCCCGGCTGAGAACTTTCTCTTTTCCCTCACTGTTACAAGCTTGGAAAATTTACTGAAAAACCAACGCAAGTGACTTTTGGGGTTTCTCCCAACGTGTGCCTTCTTTTATATCAGAACTGATTATAAAAACCTTTTCTCCCTGGAATTTAAGCGGATTATTTTTAACTTTGGACACTGACTTTTCCTTTTCTTGGCCCTCACGAGCTCCTCGCCCTGCGGATGCCATATTAGTGTCAAGAACTTAAAACTCTCACTATGGAAATGCTACAATCAATAGAGGGAATTCTCCAAAGCATAATGGAAGAAATAACAGAGATTCGGAAGGACAGGTTAAGATCAAAATCTGAGCTTTTGGAGATGCAAGGGACACTAGTGGGAAACAAACAAAAAATTGAAGGGGGGAAGGGGGGGTAGCGGAGATGGGGGAAAAGATAAAGGAGTCACAAAAAGAATTAATAGATTTTGATGGCTGTATGTTTAAAATCGATTTTGAAAGAATGTCTTACAATTTAGCATATGCCAGAACAAATGATGTATCCAGAGAGAGATATCTTAAACATGTAAGAGGGCTGACAAGGGAAGAGCCCCGAGAGCACGGCGCAATAGTTTATTGATATATGAGCTAAAAGAACTTGCCAGTCTGAAACAGGTCTCGGAAAATATACCAGACAATAAGAATTATTCCTTCTTATTGGAAAAAAAATTACTATATAAAAATGGGATCTGCGACAGATGGTTCATGTCTGAAGGAATGTTGGTGCTCTGGGAGGGGGGGAGAGTAAAAATTAAAACAATTGAAGAGGCGCAAGCCTTCTTCTTTTTCAAAAAAATAATATGCCTCAATCCTGGAGGAAGAAAATGGGGGAACGGGAGGGGCCATGGCACCACCCACTGGTGGGAGGGAGGATGAGGATACAATATTTACAAGACTCAGATTACAAAAATGATTTCCTTTAATATACTGTAACTTTTTCTTTCGGATGTTTTGTAGAAACAATTTATTGAATGCATGAATTTTATGAAATGATACATATGTAACTCCTGCCACCTTAAATAGAAAAATAATTAATCTTTGTATGAAGCTTTGGAGGCGGACTGCACCTCCGATATGGATGCCTCTAAAATGTTCTTTTACACCCTATATACCTTTTCCCTGTAAAAAATTGTTAAAACCAAAAAAACTTTTTTTGTATAAAAACCGCTAATCTAAGAAACTACTGCACCAATCGCTACCAAATTTTCACACAATGTTCCTTACAAGGGCAGCACCAATGATACGTACAAATCATGTGGCTGGCACACTGGTGCCAGGTAAACACCACACAAATGTACCACTGCCGCTCTTTTGTGTTTTCCACACTCACTTGCCACACCCCCCCGCCTCCTCCCCCCTCCAAACTCGCCCTGGCTGCAACGCCGGCTCTGGCGGTGTCACGCCCCCCTCCTCCTCCCCCCTCCCAACTCGCCCTGGCTGCAACGACGGTGCTGGCGGCGCCACGCCCCCCTGCCTCTCCCCCATCCCAACTCGCCCTGGCTGCAACGCCGACTCTTGCGGCGCCATGCCCCCCGCCTCACCCCCCCAACTCGCCCTGGCTGCAACAATGGTGCTGGCAGCGCCACGCCCCACTGCCTCCTCCCCCCTCCCAACTCACCCTGGCTGCAACAACGGTGCTGGCAGCGCCATGCCCCCCCCTCCCCCCCCCTCCCAACTCGCCCTGGCTGCAATGACAGTGCTGCCGGCGCCACGCCCCCCGCCTCCTCCCCCCCACCTCACCCTCCCAATGCTCGGAACACCGGCGCTGGCGGCGCCATGCCCCCTGCCTTCCACCTCGCCACTCGAGGCCAAGTAACGGTCACTTCTTTGCCCTTATGACCTACAAAAAGAAAATATACCAATTATTTCATGCATTTAATCTATATAAATAAAAAGTCAACTATGAGTTTGTTCAAAACCACTAATCTCAGAAACTACTGCACCAATCGCCACCAAATTTTCACACAACCTTCCTTACAAGTGCAGCACCAATGATACGTACAGATTGTGTGGATATGGCACCTGTGCCAGGTGCACGCCACAGAAATGTACAACTGCAGCTCTTCTCACCCGGCCCCATTTTAGCTCACGTCACTTGCACACACGGTCTGCCTCATATCCGCGATGGTCACCTCCTCAGCAGCCTCTCTCTCCTCTGCAGCCGCTGCTGACCTGCTGCTGCCACTGCAGCCCCACCCACAACTCCCCCATTGCCGCTGCTCCCCACGCCGCTGCTGCTGACCCGCCGCCGCCCCCCTGCTGCTGCTCCCTTGGGCACCACTGATGACCTGCTGCTGCCGCTGCTGCCCCCCCCACCGCCGCTGCCCCGTCTTCTGCTGTTGCCCCCCCACCGCTGCTCCCCCTGCTGCTGACCCACTGCTACTGCTGCTGCCCCCCTCTGCCGCTGCTCCCTCCATGTCTGCCGCTGCTGCCGCCCCGCTGCTGCTCCCACCGCCACCACTGCTGGCCCGCCATCGCCACCACTGTCCCCCCGCCACTGCTCCCCCCATCGCCGCTGCTGACCCACTGCTGCTGCCCCCCCACCGCTTCCCCCCTCCCTGCTGCTCCCCCCACCAACAATAGGTAGGCAGTTAGGTAGTTAGAGGGATAGAAAGAGACAGGGAGAAATACAGGAGGCAGGTATGTAGGTAGGTAGGTAGGTATGTGGATAGAGAGAGAGGGTGAGAAATACAGTAGGTAGGTAGGTAGGTAGAGGGATAGAGAGAGAGAGGGAGAAATTCAGTAGGTAGGTAGGTAGGTAGGTAGAGGGCTAGAGAGAGAGAGGGAGAAATACAGGAGGTAGGTAGATAGAGAGATAGAGAGAGAGGGAGAAATACAGTAGGTAGGTAGAGTAAGAGAGGGAGGAGAGGGAGGGGAAACCGAGGCAGAGAAGGAAGGGGGTCGCTGAGAGTGTCTATGAGGGGAAACTTTCATTTAACCAAATTTGGCCACAGCAACGCGTGGCGGGTACAGCTAGTACTTAAATAAGAATAATGAAGAATACTTATGTAAGAATACTTACATAAGAGTGTTGTAGGAAAGCCAAGACACACAGACAAGCTCTTCAAAGCAGCAAAGAGTTTATTGTGCACAGATTCAGAGATGGGCTCGTAGCCCATACAAAATGTCTGAACCCCGATAATCAGAAAGGGGTCCGTTCTTATACCCTTGGTTACGTACACATTCCTGTTAACATATAGTGGCCCAAATATGGAGTTTAGAGCCAGTAATGGTCTTAGCCGAGACAAAAATGCTTAGATCAACAAGATATATGTTCGGGTAGGCTATTTGTAGATATTGGTTTGATGAATTAGGGAACTACAGATATGCAGAGCATGAGATTAGGCCGGTTACAGGAAGCATCTGTCTGGGTCACAACGACCCTTCTGCATTTCCCAGCAAATGCCAAAAGAGCTTCGTTAGCAATCTTTCTTCACAGCTACTTGACCAATGTTTGCGGATCCATACTCGAGGCCTAGGCCAGTTTCAGACCTCGGTATCTCCTGTTTCTACTTCATTTCCCCCCCTGTGTGGCTCCTCTGACTTCCAGAAGAGCCACATATTCATCCTCTTCTCTGGTCTCAGGTCTTAGCTTCTCATATTCCCACATAGCCATTACCTGGGCCTTTCTTGCTGCTAGCATGGATAAGCTATTTGTAATAGTATGAATAAAAATAGGGAGTATGCAGGGCAAGATAACACATCCAGCTGCTATAAGGCCTATCAATGCTACTACTGCTTGTAAGCCGGGGAGTTTTGGGAACCAGGTACCAAACAGTTGCCCAAGATCCAGTCCGTTCCATTTTTGGACAGGAACGTGGGCAATCCGTTCTATTCTCCTTGCACTGTTTTCAATGATGTCCCCTATATCATCGAACTCAAGGCGACTGTTTGAAAAGTTAAATTTAGCACACACTCCCCCTTCTGTCGCTAAGAGGTAGTCGAGGGCCAAGCGATTTTGATAGATTGCATCTCGGAACTTTTTGTTTTGTTTAGCTATGACTCTCAGGGATTGAGCTGTTTCGTTGGCAATGAGCTCAACTGCAACTTGAAGTCTTATGATCCTATTTAACATGTACACAGGGGTTCGATATCCATAGCTTCCATTTAGAGGTCATGTAGTGGGATCATAGTGATGAATGATTCGTTCAGGGGGCCAGTCCTCATCTTTCCAATTTCCTATTTTGAAGGAGGCTTTCAGGTGCCTTCCACTCCATCGATCTGCATCCATTACCTGGGGTTGTTCGAGAGGCAACATGAAAAAGGAGGGATTGATAACTCCTAAGGTGCATGCCCCTCTCCAACCCACAGGAAGGGTGCTATATGTCATTGTACCACAAATCCAATGGACCCCTGGTGGAGCGTTGGTAATGTTCCTAAGAGAGAACTTTGCCCAGAAGTTTACAGTTTTATTAGGCCAGTAGTCCCACGTATGTGTCTTCAGGTTCCATTCTTGTGTGCTTTGACAAACTGTATCCCCCACAGGGATGCCTTTTTTTTTTGGTGGGTGTTGATTAGACACCATTGTGCCACAATGGAGGATTTTAATTCCCATTGTGATCCCTGTTGGTGGTGGGGCATCTTGGACATCTCATAGGGATGAGAGTAATTCCACTCCTGGGCTTCCCATGGCCATTGGTCTGCCATTTTTGTACCTCCACAGATAAAACAGTTAGACACATTCAGTGTATGAGCTATGGTAGATGCAAGACTGCGCATGCGCGAAGAGATGGCGGTCTGCCGTTGAGCTCCGCGCGGGCCGCGGGGCTCTTTGGCAAAAAGGGGATGTTTCCCGACCCCCTCTACTATCTTTGAGGGTCGGGGCCAGCAGTACTCACCCTGGGGCTCCATCGAGGCCGGAACGGCCTTCCAGGGTGGGCGGACGGCCGAGAACGGGGCTTCGCTGGCCGGAAGGAGCCGGCCAGCTGGAGGTGCCGGGTGCCGGGCGGCGGCCTGAGGAGGACGGAGGAGGACGGAGATTGCGGGGAGCAGGCGGAGCTTCGGGGCTTCGGAGGCCTGGCAGGCAAGGGGAGCTTCGGAGGCCTGGCAGGCAGGCGGAGCGCTGGAGGCCAGATAGGAGGCTGTCGGGCGCTGGAGACCGGGCAGGATGTCAGCCTGGAGGCCGGCCTGGATGTTCGCCAGGCATGAAAGGCCAGGAGAGGCCGGGGCTCTGGAGGCCGGGGCGTTGGAGATCGGGACGCCAGGCCGGGAGGGCCAAGAAGAACTGGCCCAGGGCTAGGACGATCTAGGCCCGAAAATAGCAGGGCCGCGGCTGGAGAGGACCCAGACTGGACCCCCCAGTTGGAAGATTCCTTCAGAGAGCGCCCGGGTGAGTGGAACCATCGGAGGCCTGGGCAGCCGGGAGGCCTATAACAGCAAGGCCTAGGCCTAAGGAGATCCAGGCCGAGGCCTGCTCCCTACCGCCCTGATCCAATCAACCCAAGCCAAGACCCATGAGGGGGCCGGAAGATCCAGGAATGGGCCCGACCATTTACCATCTTTGGCCGAGGCCTGAGGCTGTTGAAGAACGGGACTGGACTTTAAGGCCACGCCTGAGACATTGCACCATTGCATTTTGCACATTGCACCTATTAAGTATTTATAACTATTTATTGACTATCAACTATTTTATGACCCCACTTTTAAATCTTTTTGTGCTGGACTTATACTTGCTGGAATTAATTAATGAATTTAACATCTATTTAATATTTATTGAATATCTATTTTAACATCTTAATATTTAATATTTATTGAATATCTTTTAACATCTGTTCATCCCTAAACCAATCGATGCCCTGCTATAAATGTGACCCAGTATATACTCAAGGGCAGACCTAATCTTACTGCGGGAGTCCCCCCTCTCGCAGGTTTGGCCCTCCGCTCTTACGAGGGCCCACCTCGATGAGGGATATATTAATCCAGAGAGGTGGGCGAGGCGTAGTCTTAGGGGGTTTTTAATACGCAAATTGTCTTTTTTAGGGGGTACCAGGGAGGGGGGTGGGTATAGACAGATAGAGACGGAAGAACAGAACAAAAGGAAGGGCCAGGCCAGCAGCCGACGGAGGGAAGCGGAAGGAGCCGATAGGAGGGGGGACACACGAGTTGTTCCATTTGAGGGCATACCAATCCAGAGGGTCGTGGGGAGAGGCAGGGCCGAGGGGAGACAAGTTTCATCCTCCCGGTTGGGGGCACGCAGCCGTTGGCTACAAACGGTCGTGTGCCACAACCCCCGCAGGCTAGGTGGTCAGGGAGTACAGAGCCGGGGTCCGCGGCTGATGTTCTGCAATGCCAGGTCCGTTGTCAACAAAGCCCCCCTCATTAGTGACCTTGTGTCAGAGGGGGAGCCGGACCTGGCTGGAATTGCGGAGACCTGGTTGGGCCACGAGGGAGGACTTCCCCTCGTTGAAATGTGCCCACCAGGCTACCGCGCTTTTCATCAGCCCCGGGCCCTAGGTAGGGGCGGTGGGGTAGCGGTCATTGTCAAGGAAGGTCTTGAGCCGAGAGAGACCATTGTGCCACAGACCACCGGTTGTGAGTCCCTCTGCGTGAAGTGGGGCCTAGGGAGGCAGTTGGGCGTGCTGGTTGTATACCTGGCTCCCCGCTATGTAGCAGCAGCCCTGCCCGAGCTCCTAGAGGTGATCGCTACGGTGGCAGTTGAGACCCCCAGACTTTTAGTCATGGGGGACTTTAATCTGCCATCGGTGGGCGAATCATCCGTGGTAGCTCGGGAGTTCATGGCTTCCATGACGGCCATGGACCTGACCCAAGTAATTCAGGGCCCCACTCACGAGGGTGGACATACGCCGGATCTCATCTTTGTCTCTGACCAATGGAAGAGTGATCTGGGTATAGGGGACATAGTCATCACGCCCTTGTCATGGTCAGACCACTCACTTCTCCGGCTCGACTTTCCGACCGCTGCTCCCCTCCGCGGGGAGGCGGAACCAGAGTCACCAATCTGGTACCGCCCCAGGCGCCTGATGGACCCGGATGGGTTCCAGACAGCGCTTGGGCCATTTCCTGTTTCCCTGACCCGCGCCCCGATCGAGGACCTCACGGCCGCATGGAACATTGCGGCCGTGGGAGCCTTGGATCGGGTCGCGCCCTTGCGGCCTCTCTTGCGGCGGCGAACCACCCTGGCTCCATGGTTTACTGAGGAGCTGCGGGTGATGAAACGCCGCAAGAGATGCCTAGAGGGAAGATGGAGGTCTAGCCGTTCTGAATCTGACCGGACACAGGTAAGAGCCCATTTACGGACTTACATTGTGGCGCTGAGAGTGGCCAAACGTCATCATTGTGCCACTCTCATAGCATCCGCAGAAAACCGCCCTGCCGCCCTGTTTAGGGTGACCCGCTCCCTCCTCCAACAGAGGGAGCGGGAAGCCCCACTACAGGGTAGAGCAGAGGAATTTGTGTCTTTTCTGCAGGAGAAAACCGCTCAGATACAGAGTGAGCTAGCCCCCATTCATGGCCCAGTGGGATGCCACGAGAGAGATCTTGTTTGGGAGGAGTTTGACTCCGTTACTTCCGAAGATATGGACAGGTTACGTGGGCGACTGCGAGCCACCACATGTTTATTGGACCCGTGCCCCTCCTGGCTTGTACTGGCATCCTGGGAGGTGACACGAGGCTGGCTCCAAGAGGTTGTCAACGCATCCTTGAGTGAGGGCTCCTTGCCTGCTTCCCTAAAAGAGGCCATGGTGAGGCCCCTCCTCAAGAAGCCCTCTTTGGACCCAGCTCTTTTAAACAACTATCGTCCAGTCTCCAACCTTCCCTTTTTGGCGAAGGTTGTTGAGAGTGTGGTGGCACAACAGTTTCCCCGTCACCTGGAGGAAATTGAGTATCTAGACCCGCGCCAGTCCGGCTTTCGGCCCGGGCATAGCACCGAGACGGCATTGGTCGCGTTGGTAGATGATCTCTGGAGGGCCAGAGATGGGGGATGTTCCTCCATCCTGGTCCTATTAGACCTCTCGGCGGCTTTCGATACCATCGACCATGGTATCCTATTGCATCGGCTGGGGGGGTTGGGGGTGGGAGGCACCGTTTTACGGTGGTTCTCCTCCTACCTCTCTGGCCGATCGCAATTTGTGCGGGCAGGAGAGCAGAGGTCGACCCCGAGACCACTCACATGCGGGGTGCCTCAGGGGTCGGTCCTCTCGCCTCTCCTGTTTAACGCATATATGAAGCCGCTGGGTGAGATCATCCGTGGTTTTGGGGTAGATTACCACCTGTACGCTGATGACACCCAGCTGTACATATCTACCCCAAACCACCCCAACGATGCCGTAGCGGTGATGTGCCAGTGCCTGGAAGCCGTGCGGATCTGGATGGGAAGTAACGGACTCAGGCTCAACCCGACCAAGACCGAGTGGCTGTGGTTTCCGGCTGCCCGATTCAACCAGCTTTCTCCAACGCTGGCCATAGGGGGCGAACATCTTGCCCCTGTGGATGGGGCGCGCAATTTGGGTGTCCTCCTGGATACCCGGCTGTCTATGGAAGAGCAAGTGACAGCCGTGGCCAGGAGGGCGTTTTACCAGGTTCGCCTGGTTCGCCAATTGCGCCCCCTATTGGATCGGGACGCCCTTCGCACAGTCACTCATGCCCTCGTGACATCCCGACTGGACTATTGTAACTCTCTCTACATGGGGCTTCCCTTGAGGTGCACCCGGAGGCTTCAGTTAGTTCAGAATGCAGCCGCGCGGGCAATTATGGGGACCACCAGGTTCGCCCACGTTACACCACTCCTGCGCGAGCTGCACTGGCTGCCTGTCGTCTTCCGGGTGCGCTTCAAGGTGCTAACTATCATCTTTAAGGCGCTCCATGGCTCGGGACCTAGCTATCTGCGGGATCGGATCCTGCCCCATACATCCTCACGACCGATTCGCTCCCACAGAGAGGGACTTCTCCGGGTGCCGTCCACCAGACTTTGTCAGCGGGCGACGCCCAGGGGAAGGGCTCTCTCTGTGGCGGGCCCGGCCCTCTGGAACGACCTTCCCCCCGATATCAGAACGACCACGGACCTCCGCTCCTTCCGTATGAAACTAAAGACCCATTTCTTTCGACTGGCCGGCCTTGAATAGTCTCTCTGTCTATAGATTTTTAAATGTATTTTAATGGGTTTTAATTTTTTAGCACGGGATAACATAGTTTAATGGTGTTTTATACTGTATATTTTGTATTGATTGTTTATATTGTTTTTAGTTTCTCCTGTGCACCGCCCCGGGTCCCTGTGGGGAGAGGGAGCGGTTAATAAATGCAAAGTTATTATTATTATAAGCTCAAGGAATATGTTACGGGCTTGCTCTGAGGGCTAGAATTCTCTTTCCACCTCCTTCCAAAAGTCTGAAAAGTAGCGGGTATAATTACGTGTGGGGTGATACCTGGTCTCCAGGGAAAGGTGTATGATGCCTCCAGGATCCAGGCCTGATGCCCCAATCCTGATGCCCATAGCCTGACCATATCTGGAGAACCAATGTTGTGGGTTGGGTATGGTTATATTGACAATATTGCATTGGTATAACGGACAATTAGACAAGGACGGTATTCTATTTATCTGAAGGTAGGTGCCTTTTCCTTGATTGGCTTGATAGGTGGCCCAAGCTGCACATCCCCAATGTGGGCAGAACCGGTCTGCGGTGCTGCTACAATCCCACTTTCCTTTGTTTGTAGGGAGCCTGGACGGACAAATGTAAACATGGTTTTGAGCATACACCCGGTGCCAGGCCACATCTGTACCGCAAGAAGTAGGCCATTGGGCTATCTTACAGATATCAAATTGTAATGTCCCCGCACTGACAGCTGACATAATCTGGGTTTGGGCTATTATTGGCCCATTGCTAGACCCCTGACCCCGAGCGATCAACCATGTTTGGGCCGGGTTAATTCGAGGATCGTAACAGTCGGCCTTTGAGTCGCAAATGGAATACCAGGTTCCTTTATAGCAGCAGGGGGTATGTGTTCCTTGGCAGTGATAATGAGTGTGATATATTAAGGTGGTGGTGATCTCTCTTTCCTTCAGGACGGTTTTGAGACAAACAGTACAATTATCCGGGCATAGAGTGCTGTGTGGGGGTTTATCCATGGGGGATTTAGGAATGGTGTGAACACTGGGAGATTCTTGATAACAGAGTACCCCCTCAGTGCCATTACACCTGAGGTATGTACGAGCTGGGGTCTTCCCTTCACTACAGTAATACCCCCAATTGGTGTTATGCATTGTTGACATTGGTTTTCCTCCCCATGTTCACCTGGTGTGGTTGTGTCTCGAGTCTTTCGGGTGCTATTGATGCTGGGCCGCTTACGTGAGGTTTGTGCTGTTGTTACCGGTGGCAGAGTACACATGAGGCAAGTCCCTTTCCACCCGGTTTTCAACTGGGAGACAGATGTAATTCTTTTCCAGCCCCATACTGGTGGGTCTCCACAATCCAAAAGGATGGGTGGTGATCCCTCCTTATAGGGAACTTTGGTGCACATACCTATTCTTAACACATACCCCACATGGCGGCAAACCACAGGATCAGGAGGTTGTCGAACCTGGCAGGCTTCCTTAGCTACTCGATCGAAGGCCCTAGGGAACAAACAGGGGTGTGGCAACACTCCTCCCCAGCACTCTGGTGTAAACACCAAGGGGGATTGCCCCACACACCCCTCGGACCCTATGGCATAAGAGCGGGTGACATGTGGCCTGTCCTGTGGCCTGCTCCATTGTCCCAGATTCCTAACACATATGTCATTCCCCACCGCACTACTAATTAGTACCAGCAAAAATACCACATTCTCCATACTTCTTCACCTGTGCGTAGAAAGTCAGCTTCCGGTGTGACTTAGCAGGGGTTGCTTCACTGCTGTGCGTCGAGAAATCTATTGCCGGTAAGATTTCAGCAGAGCAGCCTGCAGTTAGGAGGGTTATATTAGGCTCATAGAAATATATATATATATATATATATATATATATATATATATATATATTAGCATACTGATGTGAATTTATTTACGCCGTAAACGCAATTTCATTGGAGTCGTGGGACTAGTAACCACCTGCCAGTTAGTATCTAGCATCTTGGATTCATTGGACTAGCTTTGATTCTAGTCCAATGAATCCAAGATGTGGACTCAGCGATCCTAACTGGCCAGTGGTGAAACCATTATGACTCCGAAAGGTCCTTTCCACCTGCCCTCTAATTGTTCCTTTTTCCCATGCTTTACTCACACCATATCTCCAGGTTTCAAATGATGACATTTGGTGATCAATCTCTCAACTTGTTGACTCAGAGCCTGTCCCTTTTCTATGGTTCAAATACCCCCCTTTTAACCCAAATCCAGTGTACACATCAACCGTCACCAACATTGCCTTATATAAACCACACCCAGTCATGTCCATAAAATCCACCATCAAATAATCCATAGGGTAATAAGATTGCACTGCATGTGGGGTGTGAACTGTTATTGGGCTTGAAAAAGTAAGCATTTGGCGGTCTTGTACCAATTGCAGCAATTGCTAGTATTTTTGGACAATGGGGCCACCCCCTTTTTACTCCATCCAATTGCTTGGAAAGGTAAGCTACTGGGCGTTGCCACTGTCCGAGCTTCTGTGTTAGCACCTCCAATGCAGAATTCCTATTAGTGTCCACCTATAAGTTAAATGGCTTTACCAGAGTAAGCAAGGCTAAGGCAGGTGCTGTAGTCAGTGCTTGATTAATGTTTCTAAAAGCATTTCTTTCTTTGTCCCCCCATCCAACAGAAAGGATCTACATAGCTCCTTTGGTGGCCGCATAGAGCGGAGCAACCATCAAAGCAAAATAGCATGTTTCCTTCCTGTCCTTGCTCAATATCATACCCCAAATACCGCACTTTTTGGCTTACTAACTGAGCCTTTCGTCTTGACACTCTATATCCATATTCCATCAACAATATCAACAAAGCTTTAGTACTATCCCAACACACCTCCTCCGATTGTCCTGTCACCGAAACATCATCCACATCCCCCCTCTGGAGAGGCACTGCTAACCCTTCACTGAAGCGGTACCAAAAGGGTAGGTGACTTTTTAAATCCTTGAGGCAGACGGGCCATGTGAACTGCATTTCTGTCCCTGTCTAGGGATTCTCCCAGGCAAATGCAAAAGTCATTAAATTACTGGATGTATGGAGATGGTGAAAAAACATCCTTCAAATCAGTTACAGACAGCCACTTTGCACATGGGGGGCAGAAGACCTATGAACAGGTGAAGCTGTGAGCTTCAATTCCACAATCACAGAGGGGTGATGTGATGCAATATACAGAAATTCATGTTAAACCTCCGGCCCTTTAAAAACACAAGTTACAGGTTTCTGTCGCCCATAAATCTGTCCAGACACCCCCTGGACCTGTCTCCTATGCAGTCCAGGGGCAACAATTCTGCTATTCACCACCAATCGTCCAGCTCCTGTATCCACCAAAAAGATAGTCTGCTGGCCCCCATATCCATAGTAACCAACGGCTCGGGTGGGGCCTCTTCCAAGCCCAGCCCCCTTCAGTCCGTCCATCAAATATCTACCATTCCAATCTCTTCCACCTTTTCCTCCCTCCACCTTTGCCAGCCACTCTCATGACGCTCTCTCATGCCACATCCTCTCATTCCTCTACAAGGGAATCGGGTTGGGGTTCCAGTTTCCCTACCGAACCTCTGCCATCCACCAAATCCCCTACCCTGAACTGCCCTCTTTGGACACTCTCTCTGCCAATGACCTTCTCCCTTACAATATGCACACTGGTTGCGTCTAGCAATGCCTCTGCCAACAACTTTGTTTTCTTATGCATCCACATATCCTTCTTTTTTCCCACCTTATCCCTATCCACATACACTTTCCTTGCCACTTCCAACAACTCACTTGTATTCGTTCCCAATGCTCCTTCCCACCTCTGTAGCTTTCTCCAAATACACCCATAACTCTATAAACCTACAAACCTTTTATTTAACATCCTCACATTATCAACATGCCGAGTATCTACCCCATAGCCTCAATCAGCCCTTGCAAAAAGCTTTCTGGACCTTCATCAGCTCTCTGAGTCACCAAAGACGGCTTAGGCATAGTCACCTAACCTCACCTGAGGTTTTCCTGCCCTTCTGAGAGCTTCCACTGTCATGTTTTGATATTCTTTGAGGAGGGGCATGTGTGCCCCCTGTCTAGGGTTCCAAATTGAGTCAGTTTCAGCCCTCTCCTCTGGAGTTAACAATGGTTTCAACAACTGCTGCACATTCATTTCATTTCATTTCATTTATTCGACTTATTAACCACCCCCTCTCCCCGAAGGGACTCAGGGCGGTGCACAGGAAATATAAAACACAAGATATCACAAGATAAATACATAAATACTTCAAACTATATTAACTTTACACCCTGTGCTAAAATGTACCCCATTAAAACTACTCCCTGAAGCCCACCGTAGAACTTCTCTGCTAAAAACTAAGGCTAAGTACGGTAGGATCCTGCCAGGTAGGATTGTGCGTTCACATGACGGGTCAGAATAAGTCCATCTCAGTCACATATTGAAACATAGCCATGAATCCTGTCTGACCCTGGTGATTAATTACCTGCTGATCCATTTGTCGCAAGGGGCTCCCGAGCAGCTGCCGAACGGGTCCCTATGCCCACAGCCTCCTCACCCTCCTCCTTGGACTCCCAGCAATCCCGGATGGGCCAGCCACTCCATCTCCACCCCCCTGTCCTTGAGGCGGTGAAGAGGGTGGCTGCATTGGGGATGGACGCGGAACATATGGTGGGGGTCATAAAACTTCTTCAGCTTCCTCCTGCAAAATCTTTCTTTTCTTTCAAACCCCCTTGCTGTCCCCTGCTTCCCCTATTTCTGTCTAAGAGCTTCAGCGAGGAAAAATGTGTTTCCTTTTGAAGTTCCTTTTTCTCTGGTGCCTTTCCTGGCACCATTCTCTTATTTTTCTTCAACCTCAGGATCTGATTTGGTCTTCACCCTGTTTCTGTTGAATTTGACAGGACTAAAAGGACATGCATCCCATCTGGATGTTCTCTATAATTAGGAGTTTGATTTTTCCAATTATATAAATCAGCCAGTGAGGATGGAGCATACATTCACATTTTAAGCTGCTCCCCCTCAGTCCCTGGCATTCACGCTGCGCACTTCTCCTGCCCTGTGGTCTTGCCACACCCAATCTAATCATGTCTGCCCGACATTGCAACAAACCATCAGTCTTCTCATTTACAGCCAGCTCATGTATGGTTACCGATTTGGATGTTTCATCTTGGCTGCCATCTCTTTCTAGAGATCATCTATAGGCTCTTTATCGAACACCCCTTGAGGGGACCATCTTCTCTCCTTATTACTCTTCAGATATGGGGTGTTACATTTAGTTCAACAGTAATAGCCATCAAACCCCTATAACATGCACTCCAGCAGTGTGCTGGCAATGCTCTGCTTCCCCCCCATTCTGGCACAAGTCACTGACCTGCCGCCCCGGACTTTCAACGGTCACGGACAGGAACTGCAGCAACTGAACCTCCCACACAGCCTAACGGGGCTACTTTAGGGACGACACCCCGAGCCCAGGAGGGTGATCAGCCCCCCTCTTCTGCCTCCAAATGTGACAGGTAATCAACTCTTAACAGATACTCGCCTGAGGCGTCTTCTCTCTCGTCCTGGCCAGGAGATGGTTCAGACAGCCTTTCCTACGATGAAGGGTTCTTGGACTAGCTGTCAGCACCGTCGGCCTCGCGGAGAGGTCGCTGCTGTCTCCCGGAGGTCAAGCCCCCGTGGCACCTGGAGAATATTCAGGAACGGCCTCTCAACGGGTCCGAGGGGTGAAGCTGCCCTCAGCAAAACATCGCCTCATCTGTATTCCTGGCCAATGCACCATTTGTTGTAGGAAAGCCAAGACACACAGACAAGCTCTTCAAAGCAGCAAAGAGTTTATTGTGCACAGATTCAGAGATGGGCTCGTAGCCCATACAAAATGTCTGAACCCCGATAATCAGAAAGGGGTCCGTTCTTAAACCCTTGGTTACGTACACATTCCTGTTAACATATAGTGGCCCAAATATGGAGTTTAGAGCCAGTAATGGTCTTAGCCGAGACAAAAATGCTTAGATCAACAAGATATATGTTCGGGTAGGCTATTTGTAGATATTGGTTTGATGAATTAGGGAACTACAGATATGCAGAGCATGAGATTAGGCCGGTTACAGGAAGCATCTGTCTGGGTCACAATGACCCTTCTGCATTTCCCAGCAAATGCCAAAAGAGCTTCGTTAGCAATCTTTCTTCACAGCTACTTGACCAATGTTTGCGGATCCATACTCGATAAAAGTTTGTTGCCTTTTCATCCTTGCTGGTAAAGGCTGCTACTGCAAAAGGAAGAAAAAGAGCTTTGTTAGTTGAGGACCAGTGATGGGAGCAATACAAAAGCACACAAAACACAAAAACACAAGAAACTAGTTTTAACTCAAAAACAACACAAAAGCAACACAACGCAGAAGCAGCTGCACCTCACACAAAAGAGCCCCTGCCACAAGCAGGAAACACACAGAGCCACAAAGAGCTCAAAAAGCAACTTGCACACTTTACACAAAAACAACACAACTGACTCACAACATTGTGCAACTCACTAAAAATGCAACTGTCAGCCTTCGCTTTCCTGCATGCTTGGTTGCCATGGAAACGGGGAGGGTGGGGGGATGTTGTTAGTGTGCTGGAGGAAGATGGGGCTAGGTGGTGATATCGCTAGGCTTAACGGTATCACATTCCATTCTGATGACCGCTCTGGACGTGTTACCCACCTGACAACATGGAAGATATTGTATTGGACATTGGGGTGGGGGTCATGGGTGATTGGGGTTTGGCTTATGCTTTGATATGTATGCTTCGCGCCTAAAGTGGCCACTTCTGGCTTAACCTTTGCTGCTGTCCTTTCCTTATTCAGTAAAAGTAACCTTAATCATTTGAAATATGCTTAAGTGTGTTCTTTCTTGAATGGAGGTAGAAGCAAGCATGACAGAAAGCCAGAAGTCACTTCACACTTATCTCTGACTTAACAACTTCAGCAGTAAGTGTAATAAAACAATAAAACCGAAGATAAATGTTGGAGCCAAGGAAAGAAGAGCTGCTAGGCGCAACAGCACTTGACCAGGCAGGCCTGACAGAGGAAACAGGGTCAGTAATGGAATTATTGGCTGATGTTACTCTGGACTCGAAACCCGAAGATACATCAGTTCGCCATCGCTGGTCCGAGGGAGTGGGGATGAAGGGAGCCGCCTCTGAAGAAATTGCCCCTGGGGTAACCACCACCCGACGCAGACGGGTCCACTCCCCCTCCTTGTGGGATCAGTTGGGGGAAGAGAACCACTTAAGAGAGGCGGCTAGATCATTACTCCGTCAAGCTGATGATATAAAGAGTTTAAGAGAACAAAAGTATGGGAGGGACCCTAGCCCTTCAGACTGGGAGCAGAAGGACCTCAGGCGGAAGACACCCCCCCAGGCAAGGGAGAGAGAACAACCACCCCCATGCGTTGAAACACTAAGGGAAAGCGGCCTAGGAGCTGTTCAACAGAGAGAACCAAGTCCCGCACCACGTAGAAAGAGACTCCCCCCCCCGGGAATTAAGTTTGGAGGGAACTCTAAAGAGCTGGGATTTTTTCTACTGCAAGTCAGCAATTTCGTGAAAGAGTTTGCTTGCGATCTACCAAATGATGAATCTAAGATAAGAATTGTTTCTCTGGCTCTGGAGGGGAGGGCAGCAGATTGGATAGTTTCACTACATAATGATCACTCACCATTAATGAGAGACTTCGACAGATTTATGACCGCTCTAAGAAGACGGTTCGAAGACCCTCTCCTTCATAGAAAAGCAAGGCTTGAAATGAAGAATTTACGCCAGGGTAACAGACCAGTTCAGGATTATAGTCAACGTTTTCGTGAGCTTGCAAGTTATATGAGGGGGTGGAGCATTGAGGCTCTTATTGATGAATATACTGAGGGCCTAAACCCCACTTTGTATCAAAGCTGTATCAACAGACATACGCCTGAAACCCTAGAGGATTGGTTTGATCTAGCCGCTGACGTTGAGATAGATCTGCTGCGTAACAATGCACTGTCTGAGATTGAAAGGGAAAGGAAGAATTCCCCCCCCCCGCCCGTTTTTGGTCGTGATTACCAAAAGGGAATTAGAAAGGGAAAACCGATTTCTCCCCGATCAAATGCTTGCTTCCGCTGTGGAAGGGAGGGCCATTGGGCGAATGATTGCAAAGTGAAAGAAACACCCCGCCCGCAGCCGTCCACGGAAGTGAAAAAACGCGCAAAAACCCCGAGCATGCGTATGAAGCAAGCGATGCGCGGAGCTGAGCCCTTGGATCTCACTACCGATCATCACCAGCAGAGGGAGCCGGACGACTGGGAGAAAGATACGGACTCAAATGACGAGAATTGGGTGAGTCCCCTCTCAGGGCCCCTTAATATTCCTTTGCATCTTTTGGCTCCCTCTAGTGGCCGCAATTGTAAAGTACTAGCCCTTTTAGATTCTGGTTGTTCACGATGTCTTATCAGCCAAGATTTAGTGCAGCATATGGGTTTTCATCTAAAAAATCTAAAAGTTCCCATAGCTTTCTGCCAGATGGATGGTACCGTAGCGGGTGGTAACCCAGCACAGTTTGTAACGGAACCAATTCAGATGTCTATTGGCGACCACCATCAGGAATTCATTAACTTTATTGTTGCCCCAATTGCTGATAACCCAGTCATATTGGGCCTGAATTGGCTACGGAAATGGAACCCACTGATTGACTGGAAAGAAGGTTGGGTTCGCATTCCTTTACCTATGCCACCTAACCCAGAAGCGGAACCAGCTCCGCAATGCCCCACCATACAATCTCTGGATAAACCTCTACCCATCCAGGAACCTGTAAACACAAGCCAAATTGTTCCCATATTGGAAGTTATACCAGGGGAAGAAAACATTCCTAAGGAATACTGGGACCTGAAAGACGTTTTTAGTGAAAAATCTTCTGACAAACTTCCCCCCCACCGTGACACTGACTGTTCTATTGATTTCCTCCCTGGGGTACAACTTCCTAAACCACGTATTTACTCTATGACACCTCGTGAAATGGTTGAACTTCGCAAATTTATTGATAAAAACTTGGAAAGAGGTTTCATTGAACCTGCTAGACCACGAGTGGCAGCCCCAGTAATGTTTAGAGAGAAAAAAGATGGTTCACTTCGTCTTGTAACTGACTACAGGTTCCTGAACACGATATGCGAACACAACGTCTACCCCTTGCCTCTCATGAAGGACATATTAGCGCATTTGGCCACAGGCAAAATCTTCACTAAACTTGACCTCAGAGAAGCTTATTACAGGATAAGGATTAAAGAAGGTGATGAGTGGAAGACTGCATTTAACTGCCCTTTAGGGTGCTTTCAATTTAAAGTGTTACCCTTTGGCCTGCAGGGGGCGCCATCAGTTTTTATGCAACTGATCAACGAAGTATTGCATGAGCACCTGTACAAGGGTGTTATCGTTTATCTTGATGATATCGTCATATACACAGAAACACGTGAGGAACACGTAAAACTAGTCCGCTCTGTTTTGCATAAACTGAGAGCAGCCGAACTTTACGCTAAGCTTTCTAAGTGTGAATTTAATCAAGATAAAATAGACTACCTGGGATATCGTATCTCAGCGGAGGGTATTGAGATGGACCCCGGAAAAGTCAAAGCTGTAACAGAGTGGGCCCCTCCTCGTACCCGTAAACAATTACAAAGTTTCTTGGGTTTTGCTAACTTTTACCGCCAATTTATACCTTCTTTTGCTAGTATCGCTCTGCCTATCACAAACCTGCTCAAAACCAACGGTGGAAGTAAGCCTCGGCCAAGTTCTCCCCTCAACTGGACTATGGAGTGCCAAGCCGCTTTTGAGAAATTAAAGCGCTTATTTGCAGCAGAACCAGTGCTCAAACACCCAGATGTTAATGCTCCTTTCGTCATTCAAGCAGATGCTAGCGACGTGGCTGTTGGGGCTGTCTTGTTACAATATAACCAACAAGGTCTACTACAACCCTGCGCTTACACCTCTCGTAAGTTATCCGATACCGAGAGAAGATGGGCGGTCTGGGAGAAGGAGGCGTTTGCGGTTTGTTGGGCACTCATGTCTTGGCGCCATTTTCTGGAAGGTGCCCCTCACCCATTTGAGGTATGGACTGATCACAAAAATTTGGAATACCTGACGACGTCTCGTAAGCTATCTCCAAAGCAAGTACGCTGGTCTCAATACTTCAATCGTTTCAACTTTACCCTAAAATATATCCCCGGGGAAAAAACTTTATGGCTGACGCCTTATCTAGACTTCCTCAATATGACACTTCTAAGCTTTCAGTTATTCAGCCTGTTCTTCCACTGTATAGCATAGCCACCCCGGTGGTGACCAGGAGTCATTCCGTTCTGCAAACTGACCCACTGCCTGAATTGATCTCTAGAATTAAGACGGAACTTCTTACCGATGAATGGTACTCCGCCCACTCTGCCGATTGTACCCTGAGAGATGGTCTACCTTGGATTGGCTCCAAAATTTATGTCCCTGCAACGCTTCGACCATTTGTCTTACAGAGGGCACATGATTCGAGATTGGCTGGTCATTTTGGATTTGTGAAGACTATGCATTTGGTTAAACGCCAGTTCTGGTGGCCCTCGCTGAAAAAGGACATTGAATCTTATATCGCCAGTTGCCCAACATGTGCCGCTTCGAAATGTCCTCCTGGCAAACCTCACGGTCTCCTCCAATCCGTAGCGCGGCCGGAGGCTCCTTGGAAGGAGATATCTATGGACTTTATTGTTGACCTTCCAAATAGCCAAGGTTTTACTGTTATATGGGTTGTTACAGATTTATTCTCCAAGCAAGTTCACTTTGTACCATGCTCGAAGATACCATCGGCTAAGACTTTGGCAAAACTATTACTGACTCATATTTATCGCTTGCATGGCATCCCGAAGCGCATCATCTCTGATAGGGGTGTTCAGTTTACTTCGAAATTCTGGAAGGAATTTTTGACACTGATTGGCTCCGCCCAGGGCTTAAGCTCCTCCCACCATCCGCAGACTAATGGGGCTTGTGAGAGGGCTAACTCGGTTCTGGAGCAGTATTTACGCTGTTTTGTGAACTTCCAGCAGGATGACTGGGCTGATCTCCTTATTCATGCTGAGGTAGCCTACAACAATTCAGTTCATAGTAGTACTGGCATGACCCCATTCAAAATAATTTATGGTCAGGACTTTGTACTGATCCCTGAGCTTCCTCATGAACTTCCTACAATTCTTTCCCTCTCAGAGTGGAGTGATACACTGTCAGCTGTTTGGCCTATCATTCGGAAAACATTGGATGATGCTCATGAATCTCATAAGCTGTACGCCGATAGGAAACGAGCAGTACCTCCACCGTACAAAGTTGGTGATCAAGTTTATGTTTTTACTAAATATTTGGATAGTCCTCAGAAGTGCAAGAAGTTAGGTCCTAAATTTGTGGGTCCTTTTATGATCACCAAGATAATAAGTTCTGTTTCTGTTAAGCTGGACCTTCCTAAATCCTATCGACGCCTTTACCCAATTTTCCATGTCCACCTGTTGAAACCTGAACGCTTTTCACACCTTCGCAAACCATACCCTGGTTCTCCCAAGTCTGTTTTGGTTGACGGGGAACAACACTATGAGGTTCGAGACATTTTAGATTCCAGAGTGCATAGGAACAAAGTACAGTACCTGGTAGTTTGGAAAGACTTTCCCACCTCCCATAATGAATGGGTTGACAAATGCCACGTTAAGGCCCCGAAGTTACTGAGACAATTTTATGCCAAGTATCCTAATAAGCCTTGAACTCTATTTTTTTTCTTCTCTGTGTGTGTTGTTATGTGTTTTTGTCTTTTTCGTCTATTTTACAGGGTTGAACACTTTTCTTCTGGAGGAGGGCCGGATGTCAGCCTTCGCTTTCCTGCATGCTTGGCTGCCATGGAAACGGGGAGGGTGGGGGAATGTTGTTAGTAAGTGTGCTGGAGGAAGATGGGGCTAGGTGGTGATATTGCTAGGCTTAACGGTATCACATTCCATTCTGATGACCGCTCTGGACGTGTTACCCACCTGACAACGTGGAAGATATTGTATTGGACATTGGGGTGGGGGTCATGGGTGATTGGGGTTTGGCTTATGCTTTGATATGTATGCTTCGCGCCTAAAGTGGCCACTTCTGGCTTAACCTTTGCTGTTGTCCTTTCCTTATTCAGTAAAAGTAACCTTAATCATTTGAAATATGCTTAAGTGTGTTCTTTCTTGAATGGAGGTAGAAGCAAGCATGACAGCAACATTGTGCAACTCACACACAATGCAAAAGCAGCTTTACCTCACAGAAACTGGCCGCTGTCAGTCCAACTCTGCAACAAACAAAGATCACCACATTGCTACAAAAAGAAGCTGCAGGAGAGGACACCCAAGGATCATCTACAGACGAAATGCTCCAAAGTATTATGAAAGAAATAAAAGAAATGCGGAAAGACTTGATAAACTCAAGGCTGGAACTGTTGGAGACACAAAGAACCACAGCAGATAACAAACAAAAAATTGAGGTGTTGGAGGGGGGAGCAGTTGAGATGAAAGAAGAGATAAAGGAAATACGGAAAGAAAATATAGATATTTCAGGACATATGTCAAGAATGGAATTTGAAAGAATGTTTTTTTTAAGGTTTCAGAACGTCCCAGAGTCAGATACAGAGAACCTTAAGGAGTTAATGAGCACAATTTTAGCAGATTATACTAAAAAGAACAAAGAATATATCTGGGGGGACATAGACCTGATTTACAGAATTAACTCAGCATATGCTAGAATAAATGATGTACCTAGAGAGATTCATATTAAATTTGTAAGAAGATCCACAAGGGATGAGATTCTGAGGGCACAACGAGGGGGGCCTTTGATATATCAGCAAAAAGAAGTTACCATTTTGAAGCAAATTCCAAAAAAAATTCGAGAGATAAGAAGGAAGTATTCCTTCTTGTCCAAAAAATTATATAAAAAAGGAGTATGGTTCAAATGGTCAATGCCTGAAGGAATGTTGGTATTCTGGGATGGAGGTAGAGTTAGAATTAAAACAGTAGGAGAGGCGGAGGCCTTTCTAAAAAAAACATTCCTTAATCCTGGGAGATGAAGAAGAGGGAACGGGAGGGGCCATGGCCCCGCCCATTGGCGGGAAAGAGGAAGAAGAAACAATAGCAAGGAGACTCAGATCACAAAAATTAGTTTATTTTGAAACTATTATTGTAGTTCCTAAAAACGGATGTTAATACGAAACAAACGATTGAATGTATGAAGTTTATGACAGGATATATATGTATCTCTTGCCACCATTTACTTAACTGTATTTTGTACAAAGCCTCGGGGGCAGTCACCACACCTGGCATGGAAGTACTAAAATGTTAACAAAAATACCCTATATACCCCTTTTCCTTTTGTATACTGTAAAACCAATAAAAATTGTTTAAAAAAGAAAAAGAAACTGGCCCCTGCAACAGATTTAACAGATTAACAGAGTTGGAAGGGACCTTGCAGGTCATCTAGTTCAACCCCCTGCCCAAGCAGAATTGCAAAAGCACACAAAATGGCCCCTGCCACAAGCAGGAAACTCAGAGTCACAAAGAGCTCAAAAAGCAACTTTCACACTTTAAAAAAACACAGTGCCATTGTGCAACTCTCACACAATGTAAAAGCACACAAAATGACCCCTGCAACAACAAGCAGGAAACTCAGTCACAGAGAACTCTCAAAACCAACTATCACAAGCACAAATTGCCGCATACAGCTTGGTGTGTTTTTGTGTGTTTGTGTAGTGAGTGTGAAACACTACAGAAATACACAAAATCTCAGAAAGCTGCACAAATCTAAAAATATAAAAGCAGCTAAAACTTTATAAATTCTAAATGGCTATTTCCTAAAAAAAATTCCTAAAAAAACTCCAAGTAACCTTTTTTTTAAAGTAAAAAAAAAAAAAACCACTTACCCAATTGAAGGCACAAGGCAGGCAGGCAGGCAGATTCAGTTGCTAGCCAATGAAATGGATTGCAGACTGAAAGCCAGGGATTTCAAAAGCAGCTGAGCAGGCGAGCAGCAAGGCAAGCGTTCTTCGAACAGCAAGGCAGCTCAGGATTTGGTCCGAAGGGCAAAGGTAAGCAAGCTGGAGGTGGGGGGAAAGTTGGTAGTTAGCCAGGCAGCTTAGCCAGGCCAAGCAGGGGAGCCCAGGGACCCGGGGGGACGGGGACGGGATGGGATGGGGACCACTCTAGGCCGCAACTGGCAATGCTTACCTTTTTGAGTGGGAGGCTGTTGGCAAGGCTTCTTAGAAGTTCTAGGAGAGACTTCTGATCGAGGCTTCTGATCCAGCAGGGGTTGGCAAACCAAGTAGCTAGGCCACGTGACAAAGGGACCTTAATTAATTGGGATTTTTAGCACAGGCTTTTAGTTTAATTTATTCTCAATTCTTCTGTGTTTATTGTTATTTATTGATTTTAATTTCCTGTGCACCGCCCTGAGTCCATTTCGATGGAGAAGGGCGGTTCTATAAATCTAAATAAATTAAATTAAAATATAGGGGTTGGGTGGGGCAGGTGGGCTGGAAGCAAAGTGCCAAGTGGTTGGAAGCGAACCGGTGAGTGAGCGAGCAGGTGATCAAGCGACTGGGCGAGGGTGGGGCCACTAGGGATTTTTACCCCTGATTCAGAGAACCATGGCCTATCGTCGCTACCGGTTCAGCCGAACTGCGCCAAACCGGGAGGATTTCACCCCTGAATTCCCCTCTTATAATCAGTTGATAGCAGCCAAAACCAGACAAAGATACACAGTCCTTTTTCAAGGTCAGAGGGAGAATTCCAAAAGCAAAGCAGCTGCCAAGGAGAGTAATCTTAATACGTGTAAGAAGTAATCATGCACCACCCCCCATCCCAGAAAGCCCCCTTCTGTACCCAAAACCTTAAAAAACAGGGAACCCAAGAAAAGAGACACAAAAGCCACTAAAAGTAAAAGAACACCATCTCTGGGTCTTTTCCCCTCTAAGCTGTCAGATAATAGCTGCAGGCAAAACCAGCGGGTGCCTCAGCTTAAAGAAAAGAAACAATGAAATGTGTTTGAATATTAGTAGCTCGGGTTGGTAGTTAGGCTGTTGGTTTGAGCTCTGAGCTTGACAATTTGGTTGCAAATGTTTCATCACCATTCAAGGAGACATCGTCAGTGCGTTTTGAATTGTGCTCGTCTGGGATGCAAATTAGATCGCAATTTGTGTTGGCAGGAGAGCAGAGGTCGACCTCGAGACCCCTCACTTGTGGGGTGCCTCAGGGGTCGGTCCTCTCGCCTCTCCTGTTCAACACATATATGAAGCCGCTGGGTGAGATCATCCGTGGTTTTGGGGTAGAGTACCATCTTTACGCTGATGACACTCAGCTGTATATATCTACCCCAAACCACCCCAACGATGCTGTAGCGGTGATGTGCCAGTGCCTGGAAGCCGTGCGGATCTGGATGGGAAGTAACGGACTCAGACTCAACCCGACCAAGACCGAGTGGCTGTGGTTTCCGGCTGCCCGATTCAACCAGCTAACTCCATCGCTGGCCATAGGGGGCGAACATCTTGCCCCTGTGGATGGGGTGCGCAATTTGGGTGTCCTCCTGGATGCCCGGCTGTCCATGGAAGATCAAGTGACAGCCGTGGCCAGGAGGGCGTTTTACCAGGTTCGCCTGGTTCGCCAATTGCGCCCCCTATTGGATCGGGACGCCCTTCGCAAAGTCACTCATGCTCTCGTGACATCCCGACTGGACTATTGTAACTCTCTCTACATGGGGCTCCCCTTGAGGTGCACCCGGAGACTTCAGTTAGTCCAGAATGCAGCCGCGCGGGCAATTATGGGTGTTTCTAGATTCACCCACGTAACACCGCTCTTGCGCGAGCTGCACTGGCTGCCTGTCGTCCTCCGGGTGCGCTTCAAGGTGCTAGTTGTCATCTTCAAAGCGCTCCATGGCTCGGGACCTAGCTACCTGCGGGATCGGATCCTGCCCCATACATCCTCACGGCCGATTCGCTCCCACAGAGAGGGACTTCTCCGGGTGCCGTCCACTAGACTTTGTCAGCGGGCGACGCCCAGGGGAAGGGCCTTCTCTGTGGCGGGCCCAGCCCTCTGGAACGACCTTCCCCCCGATATTAGAACTACCACGGACCTCCGCTCCTTCCGTCTGAAATTAAAAACACATCTTTTTCGCTTTGCCGGCCTAGGATAGTCTCTTCTGATTGTTTAGGGATTTTTAGTAAATATTTGGGAATTTTAGCGCAGGGTTTTCTGTTTAATATGCCTTTTAGTTAGTATTTATGTATGTTTATTGTTTTAAATTTTGTATTTTTTCTAACTGTTTTTAATTCCCTGTGCCCCGCCTCGAGTCCCTTCGGGGAGAGAGAGCGGGTTATAAATAAAATTATTATTATTATTATTATTATTATTAGTCTAAATGTTGTTTGTTCAGATATTTCTGAGTCATGGTCTGATTTCAGACTGTTTAATTGGCTGGCTGTTGTTGCTGGGGTATAGTCTTTGGTTTTTAAGTACTATCAAAAGACATGACCCACTATCCCTCATGTCAGTCCACAAAGATTCAGAAGGTCACAAATTTGATCTAACCGGGACCACAGTTATAACCCAGGCAAAATCAAGGAGAGAAAGAGAATTCCTTGAAGCCTGGTTTTCCACCAATAAGTCAATAAACAGACACATTGTCTACCAATCACTACCCATTGTCTACCAATCACTACCCAGTCTACCAATCACTGACAACAAAAGAACTGCATCAACCACAATCCCAAAGGTAGCATTTAAAACAAACAAACAGGCACCCACTATGCAGCAACAAAATTATAACCCATCAGCTCACAAGAAATTGGACCACAACTCAGTAACAACAGCCAGCCCCTCGAATCCTAATCTGCATCACACAGATGGCACTTAAAAACCAAAGCCTATAGCACAGCAACAACAGACAGCCAATCAAACAGTCCAAAATCAGACCATGACTCTGAAATATCCGAACAAACAACATTCAGACTAATTTGCATCTCATAAAAAAGTGTTTAAAAACATGTCTTCTTACAGACGAGCACATTTCAAAACACACTGATGATGTCTCCTCGAATGGTGATGAAATGTTTGCAACCAAATTGCCAAGCTCCAAACTCAAACCAACAGCCTAAAACAGGGGTAGTCAACCGTTTTATACCTACCTCCCACTTCTGTATCTCTGTTAGTAGGGAAGTCAATTAAATTAAAAAAAGGAAAGTGCTTCAGTATTGGACAAAACCCCTACCGCCCACCATGAAAGCTGGAATTCCCACTAGTGGGCGGTAGGGACCAGGTTGACTACCACTGGCCTAAAAAAAACAATGTTGCAATCGGAAACCTGAATGGCCCCAGCTGTTGCAAAAAGCAGAAGCATTGAATTTAGCCTGTCTATTCACAAAGAGAGCTCACTAGAGGCAATAGACAGACTAAAGATAAGGGGATAAAATTAATTACATTTGTTAGTTTAAACATTTTTATTAGGTTATAAGATAAAATGCAACATACAAAAGTAAACAGGGAGACACAGTGGGGGAGAGAAAGGTGAAGAGGAACTAGGGTAAAGAAACTTTGACTTCCGAGCTTTAAAATCAAACCACATCTTTTTGTTTTTCCATAATAATATAAACTGGGTCATTCCATGTAAAGTAGTCTGGGGCTCCCTGCTTGACCATCACGGATTTCAATGAAATTTAGTGTGAACATGCACACACGCCCCCAATGAACATTGGTAAAGTGTTATGTGTGCCGATGCAATACCTTCTACAGTATAACTCTGAGGGTTCAGCAACTTTGAGACATATTCTCTCTGGCAATATTTTGTTGAGCGAAACAAAACTTAGGCATCTTGTACAACTTGTGCTCTATTAAACAAAATAATAAAAACATTCTCATGAGTGATCTCCATCTAGATAATTTGGAGCAAAGTTGGCCAAAAATGACTGTGGCTCGAAAAAAGGTTAACATTTGGCTTTTTATATCTCTGGAAGGAAAGGTATGAGAAACGTGAAACTTTGTGCATAATAACATAGCAACACAAGGTTTTTGAATATAAAATTTCATTCTCTTACTGCTATCCAATAGTTCACAAATTGAGTGTAAAGTTGATGGTTTTTGTAAAAATGCCAAAAATAGGGTATTTTCAGCCCACTTTTACAAAAAAAGACCTTCTGAAAACACTGTAAAATCATTCTCATTAGAAAGAGCATGTTCCAACCTGCCTAAGAAAGTAGGGTTGATGTTTCATTGCTGATGTACAAAGCCCTAAAAATAGGGACAAAGTGCTATGGCAACGTCACATGCATTCTATTATTGTTTCATCTTTTTTTAATGTTTTGCCATGTGATTTTGTTTCACCAAATCACCATGCAATGTGACATCATGCATCAAAATACAATTTCAGGTCTGGTAAACCCAAACCATCTCTTTCCTTAGCATTTTGCAGTAGTTTGTATCTAATTCTTGGTTTTTTCCCTTGCCATATAAACTTAGAAATATCCATCTGCCATTGTTTGAATGGATTATCGGTTGTGAGTATTGGTAACATCTGGAATTAAAAAAAGCATTTTTGGTAAAACATTCATCTTAATTACAGATATTCTACCCAATAGTGATAGGTGCAGTTAGTCCCATCTTTGTAAGTCCTGTTTAATATCCCTCCAAAAAGGGACATAGTTATTTTGATATATATATATGAAACCGACATAATGATCTCTGGAACTTTAAAATATATTGCTCACTGAGCTTTCGTTAGCAACTGCTAACATCGCCAGAGTGTAAAAGCCATAAAAGGATACTTGCCTTTATACAATGTTAATCCAAACACACACACACACACACACACACACACACACACACACATATATGTTAGTTTTATGAGCTGATCAATAAATTAAATTAGAAGAGACCAGGATAGATCTATTTCGAGCTTATTAGCTCTCATCAGCTGGCCATACCCCTTACTGGGATTCGAACCGGGGCTCTGTTGCATGTAAGGCGAGAAGCCTCACACTTAAGCCAAACCAGTTCCCCTATTATATCAGCTTAGACAGGGTATATTAGTATAGGTAATTGTTTATATATATTGTTATATATATATAGGTAATTGTAATATATATGTGTTAGATTTTTAAGGGCTGAAAATAAAGAGACCAGGGTGGATCCATTTCAGGCTTATTAGCCTTCTTCAGCTGGCCATACTCCTTCTGCTGGGATTTGAACCGGCACTTTCCAGCATATGAGGCAAGCCTTTCTATGCCTTGAGCTATCCGGTTTCCCTGATTACATCAGCCATTTACAGGACGCTTATTAATGAGAGAATATTTTTCACAGCTCCTGTTCAGGGCCCCTTTAAGGGAGGAGACTTAACGTCATCCCTCTCTGCCCTTCGACTCAACCCAGAGATCATCCAGACAGAGAACCAATTAGATTACTGCTGTGTGAATTTTTTTAGATATGTGTTAGATTTTTAAGGGCTGAAAATGGCAGAGAGGGATGACGTTAAGTCTCCTCCCTTAAAGGGGCCCTGAACAGGAGCTGTGAAAAATATTCTCTCATTAATAAGAGTCCTGTAAATGGCGGATGTAATCAGGGAAACCGGATAGCTCAAGGCATAGAAAGGCTTGCCTCATATGCTGGAAAGTGCCGGTTCAAATCCCAGCAGAAGGAGTATGGCCAGCTGAAGAAGGCTAATAAGCCTGAAGTGGATCCATCCTGGTCTCTTTATTTTCAGCCCTTAAAAATCTAACACATATCTAAAAAATTTCACACAGCAGTAATCTAATTGGTTCTCTGTCTGGATGATCTCTGGGTTGAGTCGAAGGGCAGAGAGGGATGACGTTAAGTCTCCTCCCTTAAAGGGGCCCTGAACAGGAGCTGTGAAAAATATTATCTCATATACATATACATATACATATACATATACATATACATATACATATACATATACATATACATATACATATACATATACATATACATATACATATACATATACATATACATATACATATACATATACATATACATATACATATACATATACATATACATATACATATACATATACATATACATATACATATGTATTTGTCAACATAACCCATAAGTATTTCACCTTTTTCTCAACCCTAAACTCTGACTTTTTAGTCAATATGTCACTGTCCTGAGATGGCATGCTCTTGATCAACATTGTTGTTTTCTGTTTGTTAAACCCGATAAAGCCACAACCCATTTAATTTCCTCATCAGATATTCTATATTATTTTTGGGTCTTGCAGGAATATAAACAGATTTTTAGAGTTTGCAGCAATCCAACAAGCACACAAGTAAATAACTCAGCAGGATTCATTTATAAAAGGAACTTATTTATGTACAATACCATACAGCAGAAGCCAGAATCAGAACTCAGAATCCAGAAGTACAGAATTCAATAATCACAGAAGCTATAAAATCACAGAAGCACTCATATATATACAGATCAGTGAACCTAAGCCACACCCAGGCTCCGAGCCAACTGGATCACCAAACAGTCCCCATTGGCTGACCTGTTACCATGTCTATTCCAATTCATGAACCCTTATATACTGACACAGATCATCAGCAAATGCCCTCAATCTATAAACTTCTTTCTTGATATTTATACCCCTTATTTTATCATCTTGCCTCTATTCAAAACTTCCAATACCAAGATGAACAGCAGAGGGAACCCTTTTGAATTTCACATGAATTAGTTAAATCACCATTAATGACAATGTTTGCTTTCTGTGACATGTAGACTGCTTTGATTCCTTGAATAAAGTTCTCTCCAAAGTCCATTTCTTCCAACACTTTAAACATAACTTACTTACTTACTTACTTTATTGGATTTATAGACCGCTCCCTTTCCCAGAAGGGACTCGGGGCGATGCACAGGAAATTAAAAGCACATAAAACATAACAATATACAAAATTTAAAACCAAATTAAATTATTATCCCTGTGCTAAAATTTATAAAAACATTAAAATTTCCCTTAAAAACCAATTAAAACAATTTAACTTCAGACTATAGGCTAGGTGGAGTAAATTAGGCCAGGGCGGCCTGTTGGAAAAAATAAGTCTTTAGTTTCTGGCGAAAGGAGCGGAGGTCCGTGGTCGTTCTGAGTTCGGGGGGTAGGTTGTTCCAGAGGGTTGGGCCCACCACAGAGAAGGCCCTTCCCCTGGGCGTTGCCTGCTGGCATTGCCTAGTGGACGGCACCCGGAGAAGTCCCTCTCTGTGGGAGCGAATCGGCCGAAGGAAATATGGGGTAGGATGCGATCCCGTAGATAACTAGGTCCTGTGCCATGGAGCGCTTTAAAGATGATAATCAACACCTTGAAGCGCACCCGAAAGACCACAGGCAGCCAGTGCAGCTCGCGCAAGAGCGGTGTTACGTGGGAGTACCTAGGCGCTCCCATAATTGCCCGCGCGGCTGCATTCTGGACTAGCTGTAGTCTTCGGGTGCACCTCAAGGGGAGCCCCATGTAGAGAGCATTACAGTAGTCTAGACGAGATGTCACGAGCGCATGAGTGACTGTGCGAAGGACGTCCCGGTCCAATAGGGGACGCAACTGATGAACCAAGCGAACCTGGTAGAACGCCCCCCTGGCCATGGCCGTCAAGTGATCTTCTAACGACAGCCTGGTATCCAGGAGGACGCCCAAGTTGCGTGCCCTATCCACGGGGGCTAGATGTTCGCCCCCTATGGCCAGTGATGGAATCAACTGGTTGTACCGGGACGCAGGAAACCACAGCCACTTGGTCTTGGACGGGTTGAGTCTGAGTCTGTTCCTTCCCATCCAGACCCGCACGGCTTCCAGACACCAGGACATAAAAGCCCAATTTAAGTTGTCGAAGGCCTTCTCTGCATCTAGAAATATTAAGGCTGCCTGTTTCTCATTATGATATTGTAAATTTTGAATAATATTCAAAACAGTCCTCACATTATCTCTTAGTTGTCTTTTCGGTAGAAAGCCCGATTGGTCTTCATATATATATGTCTGTAGAATCTTCTTTAGTCTCTCTGCCAAAATGGCAGCAAAGAGTTTGTAATCCTTATTTAATAATGAGATTGGTCTATAATTCTTTGTCTTTGTAACATCTTGAACCTCCTTTGGTAACAATACAATATTGGCTTCTTTCCATGTCTGGGGTATCTCCCCCCCCCCCCCCTGTATTATATCATTCATTGTATCTTTTAGTGGTTGAAGGAGTTCATCCACAAAGCACTTATTGGCTTGTAAGGCCATCTGGGCCTGGGGTTTTACCTGATTTCATGTTTTAATGGCTTCTGATATCTTAAAGGCAGTTATCGGGTCATTCATAAGTTGTCTCTGGATTTGTGATAGTTTAGGCAGTTGTTGTCTTAGAAGATATTCATCTATTTTTTATATATGTAACTCCTGTCTTTTATACAAATTTGAATAGAAATTATAGAAAAGGACTTCTTAATTAGTTCATTATCTGTTATTACATTACTGCCTTTACAATTGTTTTCCAATCATTGTCTTTCCTTTATATGCCACCATGTCCCTGGTGTGAAGTTCCCAGAAGATGACCTAATTAATTTACGAGCCTCGAAACAAAGTTCAAAAGAAATCCAATCATTTATTAGGATCAACATTCTGGCATGGACTCCTGGTGGAGCCAAAACTGAAAATCATTTAATGGTGTCTGAACTTTACCCCTGTGTCCCCTCCCCTCTGCCTAAGTCATTAATCACATTAGCCAACAAGAGACAGGAGTATGGTCACGGCATGCACATTCACAGGACAGCTTTGAAATTCCACCCTGACCACAGGTATGCATGGAATTCTCCTCTTTTCTCTATGGCAGCTTGATAGTAGTCATGGAGATGCTTTACAAGCTGACATCCAGCTCCTCTCACTTCCTGAAAGCAACCTATGGGAAACAAAACAATTTGAGTACAGGTGTATAACTTAGAGATGTGTTCCTTCCCCAGGCTTGCCTGGATTTTCTGCATGAAATTTTGCTATAAGGCGATCAGCCTGGATGTTTCTATGTTTCACCCATGATGCCTCTGATAAGGGGTAACCCTTCCACTTGATTAGGTATTGGAGTTGTCTCCTGTGCCACCTCGAATCAAGGAACAGGGAAGGGCTGTGTTCCTGTGTTCAAACTACTCTGGTGAAGATGGCACAAGTCCAGGGTCCAAATTTGTCAGTTATTAGACGGCTGGATGGCACCAACTACGTTTCCTGGTCCACCAAGTGCAGTCTGCTGTTGCACAGAGAGGGGCTATGGGAGGTTGTGGCGAATTTGAATTTGAATTTTATTGAATTTTTATACCACACCTTCTCCCCAGCGGGACTCAGGGCGGTGTACAGGCAAACAGTAAAAGTCAGTTAGTATAAAATTAATGATAAAAACAAGTAAAATGCTATTAAAAATGTATTAAACAGTACGCCTAATTTTCAAATTTTGATAAAAACCCTATCTAAAAGCAAGTTAAAAACTATGCCAGGCCGGCCGCACAAAATAAATGGGTCTTCGAAGCCCGGCGGAAAAGGCGCAGGTCCGTGATCGTGCGAAGGTCAGGGGGTAGTTCATTCCAGAGGGCAGGAGCAGCCACAGAGAAGGCTCTCCCCCTGGGCGTCACCAGCCAACATTGCCTAGCCAACGGCACCCTGAGGAGGCCCTCTCTGTGGGAGCGGACTGGTCGGTGGGAGGTATTAGGTAACAGGAGGCGGTCTTGCAAATAGCCAGGTCCCATGCCATGGAGTGCTCTAAAGGTGGTTACTAGCACCTTGAAGTGCACCCGGAAGGCCACAGGCAGCCAGTGCAGCTCATGCAGGAGGTGTCACATGGGAGCATCTAGAAGCTCCCAGAATCCCCCGCGCGGCCGCGTTCTGAACTAACTGGAGCCTCCGGGTGCACCTCAAGGGAAGCCCCATGTAGAGAGCATTGCAGTAGTCCAGGCAGGAGGTGATAAGGGCTTGAGTGACCGTGCGTAAAGCGTCACGATCCAGAAAGGGGCGCAACTGGCGTATCAGGCGAACCTGATAAAAAGCCCCCCTGGCCACGGCTGTCAAATGATCTTCCAACAACAGCCGAGAGTCCAGGAGGATGCCCAAGTTGCGGGCCCTCTCTGTGTGAGCCAGTGATTCGCCCCCAATAGCCAGAGATGGCACCACCTGGCTATATCGTGAAGCCGGAATCCACAGCCACTCGGTCTTGGATGGGTTGAGTTGGAGCCTGTTTCTCCCCATCCAGACTTGCACGGCCTCCAGACACCGGGACATCACTTTGATGGCATTGTTGGGGTGGTCCGGGGTAGAGATGTACAGCTGAGTGTCATCAGCGTACCGATGGAACTCTACCCCGAAACCACGGATGATCTCACCCAACGGCTTCATATAGATGTTGAACAGGAGAGGCGAGAGGACCGACCCCTGTGGTACCCCATAGGTGAGGCACCTTGATGTCGACCTCTGCCCTCCTGCCAACACAAATTGCGACCGGTCAGAGAGGTAGGAGGAGAACCACCGTAAAACGGTGCCCCCCACCCCCAACCCCTCCAGCCGGCGCAACATGATACCATGGTCAATGGTATCAAAAGCCACTGAGAGATCTAATAGGACCAGGATAGAGGAATAACCCCTATCCCGGGCCCTCCAGAGATCATCCACCAACATGACCAATGCCGTCTCTGTGCTGTGCCCGGGCCGGAAGCCGGACAGGCGCGAGTCCAGATAGAGTTGTCGTGCCACCACACTCTCAACAACCTTCACAAGAAATCGAAGGTTGGAGACAGGACGGTAGTTGGCCAACACAGCCGGGTCCAGGGAGGGCTTCTTGAGGAGGGGTCTCACCACCGCCTCTTTCAAGGCGGCCAGCAGAAACCTCACTCAAAGAAGCGTTAACAATTCCCTGAAGCCAGCCTTGTGTAACCTCCCGGAAGGCCAGTACCAGCCAGGAGGGACACGGGTCCAGTAAACATGTGGTGGCGTTCAGCTGCCCCAGCAACCTGTCCATGTCCTTAGGAGTCACAGGATTGAACTCTTCCCAGATGCCAGACTCAGGACCTGCCACCGTCAGCCCGTCTGAACTAGTCCAGTCGGAAGCCAACTCGTCGCGGATCTGATCAATTTTATCGTGCAGATAACACCTAAATTCCTCTGCACGACCCTGTAAGTGGGCATCCCGCGCCCTCTGGTGAAGAAGGGAACGGGTCACCCTAAACAGGGCGGCAGGGCAGTTATCTGCAGACGCGATAAGAGCGGAGAAATAATTACGTTTCACCGCTTTTATCGCCACTAGGTAGGTCTTCAAATGCGACCTTACCAGTGTCCGGTCAGATTCGGAACGGGTGGCCCTCCAACCACTCTCTAGGCATCTCTTCCGACGCTTCATCACCCACAGCTCCTCAGAGAACCAGGGAGCCAGGGTGGTTCAGCGCCGGGTGAGAGGCCGCAAAGGCACGACCCGGTCCAGGCCCCCCGTGGCCGCATTATTCCAAGCGGCCATTAGGTCCTCATTTGAGTCGCGGGTCAGAGTCTCAGATATTGGCCCAAGCTCCCTCTGGAACCTCTCAGGGTCCATCAGGCGCCTGGGGCGGAACCATCGCACCAATTCCGGTTCTGCCTCCCCACGGTGGGGTGCAGCGGTTGGGAAGCCTAGCTGAAGGAGAGAGTGATCTGACCATGACAGGGGTTCAACGGCTATTTCCCCTAAACCCAGATCACTTAGCCACTGGCCAGAGACAAAAATTAAGTCCAGTGTGTGTCCCCCAGTGTGGGTGGGGTCAAGAACTAGCTGGGTCAGGTCCATGGCCGTCATGGAGGCCATGAACTCCCGAGCCGTCTCAGATGCTTCGCCTATCGACGGCAGGTTGAAGTCCCCCATGACTAGCAGCCTGGGGGTAACAACCACCATCTCGGCTATCACATTGAGAAGCTTGGACAGAGCTGCTGTTTCGTAGCGGGAAGCCAGGTACACAATCAGCAAGCCCATCTGCCTCCCATGACCCCACTTCACACATAGAGACTCACAGCCAGCTGTCTGTGGCACAGTGGTCTCCCTCGGGTCCAAACTCTCCCGTATGATAACCGCCACCCCCCGACCCTGGGCTCATGGCTGGTGAAATGCATGGTAGCCCGGTGGGCACATTTCAACCAGGGGGACACCCCCCCTCTTGGCCCAACCAGGTCTCCGTGATCCCCGCCAGGTCCGCCCCCCCTCCTTAACCAGATCGTAAATGAGGGGGGCTTTATTTACTACGGACCTGGCATTACACAACATCAGCCAGAGACCCAGGCCCTGAGACTCTAAGGCCCCTGGATTGCAAGAGGAGCCATGAGGACCGGAGCGCGCCACCGCACGTAAACAGCGGGTGCGCCCTCCCCTTATAAGATACGGCCCTCGGCTCCCGCCATACCTGCCCCTCCCACATGTCGTCCTGATGGAACAGCCTTCTGTTAAATTGACCCTCATCCCCCCCCCCCCCCCCCCATTTCTAGGCCCTACGGCCTCCCCGTCGGGCCCGCCTGCCGGCCTGGAAATAATCCCCGGTGGGTATTCCCCTTCGCCCACCACCCTAATCTTAGTTTGACCCCCCCCCTCCCTGGAACCCCTTAAAACCTGAATTAGAAACCTAGTTAAAAATCCCCTTAACTTCCGCTTTCACCACCTCTCGTGGTTAATCAACCCATCATCATGGTGGGCCCTCGTTAGTGCTGAAGGCCAAACCTGCGAGAGTGGGGACTCCCGCAGGGCACGGAGCTCAGACGCTGAGTACATTCAGAGTGGAATTAGGATGAATAAAATAGAATAAAATAGAACCGGGAGGTAACACCTGTTGCATTATGACGCTGCATCACGTGCTAAGCATTTCTGTTAGTGCAGACTGGTTTTGGCCGGTTGGACACAAACATGGAAGCTAGCATGAAAAGTCACTAGTCATGCCCTGACACCTAACACCTTGGAGAAAAGTTCCCACCTTCTTGCAACGTGCTAACTACGTACAACGTGCAAACTGTCAAGAAACAGCATGTAACGCCTATTTCTACTGTCTGATTTCCTTTTATGGTCATGATTTATGTATTGTTTACCTATGACAATCTATGCTTAACCCTGCCTTCTGATAAAGTTAATAAAAGGGCTTGCAGGCTTTTGTCTGTGCGCAGTTCCATCCCGTTTCAGAGAAGATATGGTGTCGTGTTTCTTTTCTCCCTATCCGTGGGCTGGCCCGCCTGATAACGGCGTGAATGTTATCGTTACAACTGGTAAACCCCGACGTGGATTCCAATTCATCATGGTGCGGCCTGCGTTTGGTATCGGTGTCGTTCACGTCCAGCCTCAGAACCTCCTCATGCTTATCCTCCGCCTCCGGGCCTCTCGAGACAACTGTTTTACAGTTCCCTTCGTAAGTATGTTGAGTGGTCGTTCTAAAAAGCGGATTCGACACATCTGTGATTTAGGAGGCCCTCTGAAGCCTTCCAAAAAATTTTCTGATAAGGGCACTCCCTTGTCGCAAATTACAAAGGCTCAACTAATTGGACTCCTAAAATATGTTTGGCTTAAATGTCCGATCTATCCTGCAGATGGATCAACAAAAGTTACAATCTGGAATGCAATCTTAAAATATTTCAATGAGCTGCAAAGACCTCCTCAAAGCAGGGGTGGCTACAGTAACATCGTCTGCCCCCCCCCTTTCGTCTCTCCCTGCAAAAACAAAAAGCAGGGGGAGAGGAATTTCTATCAGCTATCAGGAACAGTCTGTGTTAGTTTTTTTTATTTTGCTCCACACTAGAATCCTTTTCGCAAGCGTTATCTATTGGCCTTGATAAATCATTGCATGGAATGTTTTAATTGGAACTTCAAAAGACAACACGTAATTGCTTTCAGGAATGCAAAAGGATTTCTTGCATAGGAAAACTACATTGTAAGAATGTTTTAATTTTTTCTCTCTAGTTAGTGTCTCTGTTTAAATGTACATAAAAGTTGGAATATATTAAAATGTTGCTAGATATCAGGTTATAGAGTAATAGGAATTTTGAACATTAAAGATTGTTTGTATATATAAGTAAGGATAATATAGCTGAACCCCTTTGAGGTTCACAGGCATTCAATATGGTGGATTGGAGACAATGGTGTGGGCCACAGACGATGTCAAAGAGCGCTCCTGGTCACTTTTGCACCAGTGACATGGGCTTGGCCGGACACCAGCAGATCCTGAATACACTCAGACCTGAATGCCAAAGAGGCTTGAACAAGATTGTACTGTGCTAGGTAAATAGAGAAATTTTTTCTTATGGGGAAAAATGGGTTTGTTGCCTTGTGTGTATGTGAGGAAAGGCCTTTGAAGTGAATGAGTGTTGCATTGAATGGTGTGTGTCTGTTGAAATAAATGTGAAACTTTTAACTGTAAGGGATTGGTCACACCAAACCCTGAGTCTGAAAAATGGACGCCAAAAAGATTTTTGGTTGTGGCGTTGCAAGGAACTCACTTCCTGCTTCTTCCTTGAGCACCACCGGAACTTGCCTTACTTGTGGGTGGAGTGGCCATGTTAAAAATTAGTGCCCTCCTCCAGGTGGGGGTGAAGGGGGACCATCTGTGGCACCCGTGCCATAGGTTCGCCATCACTGCTATAGGCCAATCTCGTTGTTAAATGCCAACTATAAAATATTCACAACAATAATAGTGGATAGATTGAAAAAACTATTAAATGACTATATACATCCAGACCAAAATGGATTTCTCCCAACAAGAAAAATCAGGAATAATACCAGAATAATAGCAAATATCTTAGAGTACTTTGAGGCGCATCCAGAGAAAAAAGTGGCACTTGTCTTTCTGGATGCACAGAAGGCATTTGACAATTTAAATTGGGAATTCATGCTGCAACAAATTAAGAATATAAAATCAGGGGACTGATTTAACAGATTAATAGAAACGATATACTCCATCCAAAGGGCAAATGTATCATCAAATGGGTAAAGTACAGAGACCTTTAAAATAATGAAAGGAGTAAGGCAGGGTTGCCCACTATCACCTCTGCTCTTCTTCCTGATGCTTGAAAGTCTCTTAATAAGAATTAGACAAAATTCGGAGATAAGAGGAACTAAAATTAAAAAAGAGGAGTATGAAATTCAGGCCTTTGCAGATGATTTGGTATTCATTAAGAAGACCAGCTAGAAACAGGAAATAGCTTAATGCGAGAATTAGAAAAATAGGGAGATGTAGCAGGGTTAAAGATTAATAGAGAAAAGTCTAAAAAATTTGAAGGAAGAACAAAATAAAGAATTAGAAAGAATAATAGGACTGCAAGTGACAAAGAAAGTTAAATATCTTGGAATATGGCTAACTGCAAAGTGCTCAACTATAAAAGAAAATAATTATACAAAATTAGTGCAACAAATTAAAACAAAGATCTAGAATTATGGGGGAAACTACAATTATCATTATTAGGGAAAATAGCAGTGATAAAAATGGATGTATTACCGAGACTATACTTATTTCAAACAATCCACATAAAATTAGGAATATTTTTTTTTACTGAATTGAATAAGTGTGAAGCTCCCAAGAGAAAACCCCAATTAATTCACGGCCTCATGATAAAGTTCAAAAAAACATCCATTTATTAGGATTAACATCTTGGCTGAACTTCTGGTGTAGCCAAGACTGAAAGTTATTTGATGGCTTCTGAACTTTACCTCCCTATGTCCCCTCCCCTCTGCCTGTCATAAATCACGTTCCCCAATTAGCATCGAAAGTAAATCTATGCATGCGCAGTCACAGGTCATCCTGAGATTCCTTTTCCGACCACAGGAATGTCAAGAATTTTCACTTCGTTAGGGCAGCCTGATAATCATCATGGCAATGCTGGAACGTTGACAATAAGATTATATTAAAATTTACATGGCAAGGGAAGAAAGCCAGGATAAAGTCGAAAGCCTTACAGGATGACAGAAGCAGAGGTGGTATGAGACTCCCTGACTGGGAGCTTTATTACAAAGCAGCAGCATTAACATGGATTAGGGTTGGATAAATTTAAAAAATAAAAGAATACTAACATTAGAGGGCTACGATTTACAAACGGGATGGCATTTTTTCCTATGGGAAGTGGGTAAAAAGAAACAAAAATACTTTCACATGCACTATATTAGAGATACAGGTCCAAAATAAAATTAGAGAAAAACACTACATGAAAATACCAACATGGTTTTCCACTATGGAAGCCATGACACATCCCAATACACTAGATCTATCAAAAATGGTTAGATATAGTGAAATTTTAGACATCCAAGGAAATTTGAAAACAAATCAGGAATTAAAGGAGCAAAATATAAATATAGATTGGTGTCCATATCTCCAACTACAATCGAGATACAAAAAAGATGTAAAAGAATATGGAATATACACAGAATTACAACAAATAGATAAAATTTTGATCGGCCCGGAAAATAAATTCAGAACAAAAATTTACAAATATTTATTAGAAGTAACATTAGAAGAAGAAAAAGTTAAAGGTTGCATGAAAGCGTGGCCAAAAACTTTGGCTTTAATATAGATCTAGTGGATTGGGAAAGAATCTGGAACACAAACTATAAACTAACATGATCAGTAGCACTTAAAGAAAATATGTACAAAATGTTTTATCGTTGGCATTTACCACCAACGAGATTGGTTAAAATGTACCCAAACATGAATCCGACCTACTGGAAGTGTAAAAAAATACAAGGGACTTTCTATCACATATGGTGGACCTGCCCGGAAACACAAAAATATTGGACAAAAGTTTGGAAATGGGTGCAAGAAATTACAAGAGAACAAATAAAATACAAACCTGAACTCTTTGTGCTGGGAATAATCAAAGGGAACTATACAAAGAAAATTAAGTACATATTAACACATCTGCTAACCACATCTAGAATAGCTTTTGCCCAATGCTGGAAACAAAATAATATCCCCTCGGATGAATTAGTGATACAAAAAAAATTGGATTGTGCAGAGATGGACAAATTAACACTCAAATTAAAAGACAAAGAAGAGTTGGAATATTATGAAATTTGGAACATTTGGTACAAATGGTTGCAAAACAAGAATAAAATTAATTAAGCCGAAAAACAATATATATATATATATATATATATATATATATAACTGTGTATAAAGGTGTGTAAACATAGAAGCGAAATAATATATACATGTACAGGTATGATGACACAATAATGTTGATATAATGACTGTAAGGTGTTGTAGAAGGAAAATAAATAATTAAAAAATCTGCTAAAAAAAAGAATAAAGAAGGTCACCTCTTGCTGTGCACTTACATCTTCAAGAAACTCACCACTACTGAAAGGAGGTGGGCCATTTGTGAGAAAGAAGCGTTGGCGATCAGGTGGAGACTGCTCACGTGGAGACATCTCCTGGAAAGGGGGGATATGCCATTCGAGGTCTGGACTGATCATAAAAACCTCGAAGCTATCCACGCCCATCGAAGACTATCCCCCAAACAAGTTCGCTGGGCACAATACTTCCAAAGGTTCCAATTCAAACTGAAACACATCCCTGCAGGGAAGAACTTGTTGGTGGATGCTTTGTTGAGAAAACCACAGTACGATAGTAAAAAGAAAGAAGTTGTTCAACCCATCATTTCTTCCTCCCACCAAAATGTAGCCCAGGTCACCATCCGAAGCCAGGATAAGTTGACGACAGCGCTGAAATCGGCACTCCCGGCAGACCCAAGGACATTCTAACGATGAGTGGTGGCTTAGCCTGGAAGGGGTCCAAACCGTACATCCCTGCGGGCTTGAGGCTGGAAGTCCTACAGCGAATCCATGATGCGAAACTAGGAGGCCACTTTGGATTCCTAAAAACGCTCCACCTCACCAGACGTCAATTTTGGTGGCCAAAGATGAGATCGGAGGTGGAAGATTATGTAAATGGCTGTGCTACTTGCACAACGATGAAAACATTTCAGACCGCAGAGTTCAGTTCACCCCCAAGTTCTGGAGAGAGTTCCTGAGATCCATTGGGTCCACACAAGGATTCAGCTCAGCATTTCATCCCAGCACGAACGGCGCAGCGGAGAGGACCAATGCGATGGTGGAACAATACATCCAGTGTTATGTGGACTATCAGCAAGACAACTGGTTGGACTTGCTACCCTTCGCCGAAGTGGTGTACAACAATGCGGTCCATAGCAGCATTGGATTAACTCCTTTCCAGATTACCAGTGGCATAAAATTTGTTCCCATACCTGAGCTGCCTAGAGAACCTCCCTCCTCCATGTCTCTGAATGAATGGATGGACACACTAAACAAAGGATGGGAAAATATGAAGAAAGCTCTAGCAGATGCTCTAGCAGATGCGGCAGAAGCCTACAAGAAGCAGCCGATAAACACCGCTCGCTCCAACCCCCCTTTCGTGTGGGGGACAAAGTTTTTGTATCTACCAAATACATAAGATTAAAAATGCCTAGTAAGAAATAGCTCCATTGCCAATAGTGAAGATAATTAACCCAGTTACAGTTCAACTCAGTCTACCCAGAATTCTAGGGAAGATTTACCTAGTATTTCATTGTAGCTTGTTGAAACCAGTAATTGGGTCCAGCATAAGACTGTCCACCCAAGCTCCCCCTCCTCCTGTAGTGATATAAGGGGAAACACATTATGAGGTGAAAAAAATCTTAGACTCCAGGCTGTATAGGGGTCGCTTACAGTATTTAGTGCATCGGAAGGGGTACCCTTTGTCCAAAGCTACTTGGGTGAAAAGCTGGGACCTAAAAGCGGCTAAGTTAGTAAAACAATTCCATAAGAAGTTTCCCAATAAGCCAAAGAGTCCCCCTGGGGGACGAGGGGGAGAGGTGGTTAATTTTGTTATGTTAACGTTTATGTTATTCTCTTTTCAGGAAACGTTTTTCTTCTGAGGAGAGGCTGCCTGTCAGGCCTCCAGTCATATTCCTTTTAGGATCTTTGGCCTGCCACACTCTCTCTTATTTTACTATGCTGTTTCATTAGTGGGGAATTGGGAGGGGGAATAGTAAGGAGTAGAATGTGGCCGCTGGTTACAAGCGGTCACTCACCCCAACCCCCTGTACTCCCCTCGAGGGCTAGGTGGTCAGGGTTTACAGAGCCAGGGCCCTAGGCTGATGTTTTGTAACGCCAGGTCCGTGGTGAACAAAGCCCCCCTCATTAACGACCTGGTGTCAGAGGGGGACCCGGACCTGGTGGGAATAACGGAAACCTGGTTGGGCCCCGAGGGAGGTTTACCCCTCGTGGATATGTGCCCACCAGGCTACCGTGCATTTCATCAGCCTTGGGCCTCTGGCAGGGGTGGTGGAGTGGCGATTATTGTTAGGGAAGGTCTCAAGCTGAGGGAGACCACTGTTCCAGAGACCACCAGCTGTGAGTCCCTCTATGTGAGGTGGGGCCTAGGGAGGCAGTTGGGCTTGCTGATTGTATACCTGGCTCCCCGTTATGTAACAGCAGCCCTGCCTGAGCTCCTTGAGGTGATCGCCGAGATGGCGGTTGAGACCCCCAGACTATTAGTCGTGGGGGACTTTAACCTGCCATCGGCGGCCAAGACATCCGAGGTAGCTCGGGAGTTCATGGCTTCCATGACGGCCATGGACCTGACCCAAGTAGTTCAGGGCCTCACCCACAACGGAGGACACACGCTGGATCTGATTTTTGTCTCTGGCCAGTGGAGAAGTGATCTCAGAATCGGGGGTTTAGTCATCTCACCCTTGTCATGGACAGATCACTCCCTCCTTCGGCTGGACTTTCCAATCATCACATCCCACCGCGGGGAGGCGGAACCGGAGACACCTAGATGGTTCCGCCCCAGGCGCCTGATGGATCCTGAAAGGTTCCAGATGGAGCTTGGGCCAGCACCTGTAGCCTTGACCCGCGACACGACTGAGGACCTAGTGGCCGCATGGTATAGTGCTACCACGGGGGCCTTGGACCGTGTCACGCCTTTGCGGCCTCTCACGCGGCGTCACCTCACCCAGGCTCCCTGGTTTACCGAGGAGCTGAGGGAGATGAAGCGCCACAAGAGACGCCTAGAGAGTAGGTGGAGATCCTCTCGGTCCGAATCTGACCAAACACTAGTGAGAGCCCATTTGAGGACTTACTTAGTGGCAATGAGGGTGGCCAGACGTGAGTATTGTGCCACTCTCATCGCATCCGCAGATAACCACCCGGCGGCCCTGTTTGGGGTGACCCGCTCCCTCCTTCAACAGAGGCCGTGGGAAGCCCCACTGCAGGGCCGTGCCGAGGAATTTGGTGAATATCTGCTGGATAAAATCGCTAGACTAGCGGGCTGCCCTTCACAGACAGTAGTCTAGAAAAAGTTCCCGAGGCAGGTCTTGAGACAATTTTATGGGAGGACTTTGACTTTGTTGCTGCCGATGATATGGACAGGTTGGCGAGGAGGCTAAAGGCCACCACATGTTTATTGGACCCGTGTCCCTCCTGGCTTGTACTGGCATCCTGGGAAGTGACACGAGGCTGGCCCAGGACATAGTGAACGCTTCTTTGAGTGAGGGGTCTTTGCCTACCGCCTTGAAGGAAGCGGTGGTGAGACCTCTCCTCAAGAAGCCTTCCCTGGACCCAGCATTATTGGAGAATTATCGTCCGGTCTCCAACCTTCACTTTCTAGCGAAGGTTGTAGAGAGTGTGGTGGCACTGCAGTTTCCTCGCCACCTGGTTTCCTCGCCACCACGCCAGTCCGGCTTTCGACCCGGTCATAGCACCGAAACGGCATTGGTCGCGTTGGTGGATGATCTCTGGAGGGCGCGGGATAGAGGTTGTTCCTCTATCCTGGTCCTGTTAGATCTCTCAGCGGCTTTTGATACCATCGACCATGGTATCCTTTTGCGCCGACTGGGGGGGTTGGGGGTGGGAGGCACCGTTTTACCGTGGTTCTCCTCCTACCTCTCTGGTCGGTCGCAATTCATGTTGACAGGAGGGCAGAGGTCGACTTCTAGGCCCCTCACTTGTGGGGTGCCGCAGGGGTCGGTCCTCTCGCCACTCCTGTTCAACACGTATATGAAGCTGCTGTGTGAAATCATCTGTGGGTTTGGGGTAGAATACCATCTGTACGCTGATGACACTCAGTTGTACATCTCTACCCCAAACCACCCCAACGATGCCGTTGAGGTGATGTCCCGGTGTTTGGAGGCCGTACGGATCTGGATGGGCAGCAACAAACTCAAACTCAACCCGTCCAAGACCGAGTGGCTGTGGTTTCCGGCCTCCCGGTTTAGCCAGTTGACACCATCACTGGCCATGGGGGGCGTAGTTTTGGACCCTGTGGAGAGGGCGCGCAATTTAGGAGTCCTCCTGGATTCCCGGCTGTCCCTGGAGGATCAGGTGGCGGCCGTGGCCAGGGGGACGTTTTACCAGGTTCGCCTGGTCCGCCAATTGCGCCCCTTACTTGACCGGGAGGCCCTTCGCACAGTCACTCAAGCACTCGTGACTTCTCGTCTGGACTACTGTAACGCTCTCTACATGGGGCTCCCCTTGAGATGCACTCAGAGGTTGCAGTTGGCCCAGAATGCGGCCGCGCGGGTGATTATGGGTGCCTCAAGGCGATCCCACATAACACCGCTCCTGCGCGAGCTGCACTGGCTGCCTGTGACCTTCTGGGTGCGTTACAAGGTTTTGATGACCATCTTCAAGGTGCTCCATGGCACGGGGCCTAGCTACCTACAAGACTGTCTACTGCCCCATACATCCCTACGACTGATACGCTCTCACAGAGAGGGGCTACTCCGGGTGCCGTCAACCAGGCAATGCCAGTTGGCGACGCCCAGGGGTAGAGCCTTCTCTGTGATGGGCCCAACCCTCTGGAACGCTCTCCCCCCTGAACTCCGTGTCATCTCGGACCTCCGCCTGTTCCGCCAGGGGTTAAAAACGCACTTCTTCCAACAAGCCGGCCTGGCATGATTTTACTCGACACTGCACTGCCTCTAGTTACCAAAGTTTTAATTCAGGGGTTTTAATATGGGTTTTAGCGCAGGGTGGTTTAATTTAATTGAGTTTTAATGAACGTCTTATTTTTGTATATTTGTGTATTTATATTTTATATTCCCTGTGCGCCGCCCCGAGTCCCTATTTGGTGAGATGGGTGCGGCTTATAAATTCGAAAAATAAAATAAAAAATAAAAATAAATGTTGTTGTCAAAATAAAACATTCCTTTCTAGAAGCCCAAGGTCATCCTTTGTATTTGCACCTCTGCACCTGACTGGAAGTGGATGGGTGGAATTGCCAGTGTGGCAGTGGAAGATTGGACCATGTGATGAACTTGTGGGTGTGGGGGCAAGGTCTTGAACTTTCAACTGGGTGGAAAACCTGGGAAGCTTTCAGATTCGGGTTTTCCACAGATGTACCAACATGTCTCTCTTAATAAATTGGAACTTTGAGGAAAGCTCTGCCGTGGACTCTGATTTAATTCTGGATGATATTTGGACCACTGACACAGGATGCATTAATTTTTCTAGATGCAGAAAAAGCATTTGATAATTTGAATTGGGCCTTTATGTTTAAAGTAGTGGAGAAGATGGACTTTGGATCAGATTTTATATAGGGTGTGAAGTCCATCTATACACTCCAGAAAGCTCGGATTATGGTGAATGGAGATTTGACAAAACCATGTGAAATCCAGAAAGGAACAAGACAGGGGTGTCGTTTATCCCCTTTACTAGTTATTCTGGGGTTGAAATGATTAAATAGGGATATTAGACAAGACAACAGAGAAAAAGGACTAAAAATTAAAGAGCACAATTATAAACTTTGTGCATTTGCTGATGATTTGGTATTGACATTGACAATGAGTCTTTATTGATTAGCCCTTGGGCCATATCAAAGTGCAAAGTTCCACAAACAAATTATTACTAAAGTTTGATAAAAGCAATATAAAATGGAATTTGATGAAATACCATTTAAAATGGAATTCTAATAAAATACAGTCTAAAATGAAATTGGAATAGAATACAATAATTTAAGATATAGATAACATATGATAAAATTATATTTCAGTGTCACCCCTGCAATCTACCTCAATCAGACCCACAAATGCAGATCTCAACCAAATCATTTTGTTTAAGTACTGTGCTGTGTTAAATGTTATTTTCTGGTTCTGGCCGCACATAAGGTAAGTTGTTTTGATATGAGTATTCCAATGGGTCATTTGTTTGGTATATAGACCAAGGTACCTGTCTCTACCCCCTTATAAAAGCAACAATCCAAGTATAGTATTGATTGTGCAAGACCCGCTAGAGAACATTGACCAGCTCATGGTGCGGCTGGAAATCTCTGTTGTAGTACATGCCACTTGCAACTTTGCAGGAAGTGCAATGTGCAAGGAATAGTGCAGCCCTTGGCAGCTGGAATGAGGTGATGGATTGGATCATGACACACATTTGAAAGTAAAACAGGAAGACTGGAATTGGGGGGGTGTCTGTCTGCCAAGAACAAAGAATGCTTATCAACAAGAAATATGCATGTGTAAAATGTGTAGCAATTATGGGGAGCTAGAAAGCTGATAAGAGGTAACAGCTTGCAGACCTCAGCTAAAAGTTAGAGACGGATATGGCCTGCAGCAAATGAAATGTGTATTAGATAATTCCTGGGGCATTCATTAGCTAAAACCTAGGAATGGGACAGCTATAGACCAATAGAACAAATTGTAGAATTAGTGCTAAAATGTTTATTAGAGGATATCTCTCACTGTTTCACCTTGTCCCGCCTTCTTTAGTGAAAATGTATAAAAGCTTTCTTAATCCTTTGTTCTTGGTTCTTGGCCTTTTGACCAGGAACCCTTTTCCTTGGAGTACTCCAATAAAAAGCAAACAGAAAACCTGCACCTCGTGTCTGGCGTTCATAATTGGCTTCGGCACCAGGCTCAGACCCGAATTGGGGACACCAGAGGTAATGGTGCTGTTGCAGCAGGGGAGGGATTTGCGGCACAGGCAGGCCAAATCAACAGGTGTCAGCAATCTTTTGTGCTGTGGCTTCCTGTAGGCTGGCCCCACCCTTCTACCTCCCCTCCCACTCACACTTCGCCTGGTCGAGAAGGGAAGGGGATGGAGATTCGCTTCATATTCCAGAGCGGGAACAAAGCTTCATCTCTTGCTGGATCTCACAGGTGTTTCTTCCAGCCCTTGCTGTTGCTACGCGACTGGGAGACACATTACTTCCTCTTCACCCCAAGACACTGGCTGGCCCGTGAGATGAGAGAGAGTGAGAAAGAGAGAGAGCTGCTGACCTCTCATCTCTTATTTTATTTATTTATTTTATTTTATTTATCATATTTATATCCCGCACCCATCTCCCACAGAGGGACCCGGGGCAGCGCACAGGAGAATTAAAAATACAAACATACCAATATACAAAAATACAAAACTCTTAAAAACCATATTAAACCCAACCCTGCGCTAAAACATAATTAAAACCCCCCAAATTAAAACTTTGATCAACTAAGAGTCAGTTTGGTATCGGGTAGTTCATGCCAGGCCGGCTAGATGGAACAGGCGGAGGTCCGAGATGACACGGAGTTCGGGAGGTAGGTCGTTCCAGAGGGTTGGGCCCACCACAGAGAAGGCCCTTCCCCTGGGCGTCGCCAACCGGCATTGCCCGGCCGACGGCACCCGGAGAAGCCCCTCTCCGTGGGAGCGAATCGGTCATAGGGACGTATGGGGCAGTAGACGGTCTCGCAGGTAACTAGGCCCCGTGCCATGGAGCACCTTGAAGATGGTCGTCAATACCTTGTAACGCACCTGAAAGGTCACAGGTAGCCAGTGCAGCTCGCGCAGGAGAGGTGTTATATGGGATTGCCTTGAGGCTCCCATGATCACCCGCATGGCCGCGTTCTGAACTAACTGTAACCTTCGACTGCATCTCAAGGGGAGCCTGTGCGAAGGGCGTCCCGGTCAAGTAAGGGGCGTAATTGGCGGACCAGGCGAACCTGGTAAAACGCCCCCCTGGCCACGGCTGTCACATGGTCCTCCAGGGACAGCCGGGAATCCAGGAGGACACCCAAATTGCACGCCCTCTCCACGGGGGCCAATAATTCGCCCCCCATGGCCAGCGATGGAATCACCTGGCTAAACCGGGACACCGGGAACCACAGCCACTCGGTCTTGGACGGGTTGAGTTTGAGTTTATTACTGCCCATCCAGATCCGTACGGCCTCCAAACACCGGGACATCACCTCAACGGCATCGTTGGGGTGGTTTGGGGTAGAGATGTACAACTGAGTATCATCAGCGTACAGATGGTATTCTACCCCAAAACCACGGATGATCTCACCCAGCGGCTTCATATAGGTGTTGAACAGGAGTGGCGAGAGGACCGACCCCTGCGGCACCCCACATGTGAGGGGCCTTGAAGTCGACCTCTGCCCTCCTGTCAACACGAATTGCGACCGACCGGAGAGGTAGGAGGAGAACCACCGTAAAACGGTGCCTCCCACCCCCAACCCCCCCAGTTGGCGCAATAGGATACCATGGTCGATGGTATCAAAAGCTGCTGAGAGATCTAACAGGACCAGGATAGAGGAACAACCTCTATCCCGCGCCCTCCAGAGATCATCCACCAACGCGACCAATGCCGTCTCGGTGCTATGACCGGGTCGAAAGCCGGACTGGCGCGGGTCTAGATAATCAATTTCCTCCAGGTGACGGGGAAACTGCTGTGCCACCACACTCTCTACAACCTTCGCTAAAAAGTGGAGGTTGGAGACCGGACGGTAATTTACCAATAATGCTGGGTCCAGGGAAGTCTTCTTGAGGAGGGGTCTCACCACCGCCTCTTTCAAGGCGGTAGGCAGGAACCCCTCGCTCAAAGCCGCGTTCACTATATCCTGGAGCCAGCCTCGTGTAACCTCCCAGGATTCCAGTACAAGCCAGGAGGGACACGGGTCCAATAAACATGTGGTGGCCTTTAGTCTCCTCGACAACCTGTCCATATCATTGGCAGTAACAAAGTCAAAATCCTCCCACAAAATTGTCTCAAGACCTGCCTCGGAAAATCCCTCTAGACTACTATCTGTGGGGGGCAGGTCGCTCTGAATCTGAGCGATTTTATCCTGCAGATACTCTCCAAATTCCTCTGCTCTGCCCTGTAGAGGGGCTTCCCGCGGCCCCTGTTGAAGGAGGGAGCGGGTCACCCCAAACAGGGCCGCAGGGCGGTTATCTGCGGATGCGATAAGGGTGGCACAATACTCACGTTTGGCCACCCTTATCGCCACTAGGTAAGTCCTCAAATGGGCTCTTACCAGTGCTCGATCAGATTCGGACCAAGAGGATCTACACCTACTCTCTAGGCATCTCTTGCAGCGTTTCATCTCCCTCAGCTCCTCGGAAAACCAAGGAGCCTGGGTGAGTCTACACCGTGTGAGAGGCCGCAAGGGCGCGACCCAGTCCAAGGCCCCCATGGCCGCATTGTACCATGCGGCCACCAGTTCCTCAGTCGAGTCGCGGGTCAAGGATACAGGTACTGGCCCAAGCTCCATCTGGAACCTTTCGGGATCCATCAGGTGCCTGGGGCGGAACCATCTTGGCATCTCAGGTTCCGCCTCCCCGCGGTGGGGTGAGGCGATTGGAAAGTCCAGATGAAGGAGAGAGTGATCTGTCCATGACAAGGGTGAGATGACTAAGTCCCCGGTTCCTAGATCACTCCTCCACTGGCCAGAGACAAAAATGAGATCCAGTGTGTTTCCTCCCTCGTGAGTTGGGCCCTGAACTAATTGGGTCAGGTCCATGGCCGTCATGGAAGCCATGAACTCCCGAGCTGCCTCGGATGTTTCGCCCACCGATGGCAGGTTAAAGTCCCCCATGACCAATAGTCTGGGGGTCTCAACCGCCATCTCGGCAATCACCTCGAGGAGCTCGGGCAGGGCTGCTGTTATATAGCGGGGAGCCAGGTATACAATCAGCAAGCCCAACTGCCTCCCTAGGCCCCACTTCACGTAGAGGGACTCACAGCCGGTAGTCTGTGGTACAGTGGTCTCCCTCGGCTCGAGACCTTCCTTAACAATAATTGCCACCCCCCCCCCTGCCTAGGGCTCGTGGCTGATGAAATGCACGGTAGCCCGATGGGCACATTTCCACGAGGGGTACACCCCCCTCGAGGCCCAACCAGGTCTCCGCAATTCCCACAAGGTCCGGGTCCCCCTCTGACACTAGGTCATTTATGAGGGGGGCTTTGTTCACCACGGACCTGGTGTTGCAGAACATCAGCCTGGGGCCCCGGCTCTGTAATCTTTGACCTTCTAGCCTGCGAAGGGAGCACAGGGGGTTGGGACGAGTGACCGCTTGTAACCAGCGGCCACGTTCCCCCAACAAATGATGTGCTCCCTGTCTCCCGCCGCCCCTGCCCCTCCCTAGGACCGATCGGATGGGAAAGCCCTCCAAAGGATCGACCCCCCCTCCCCCCTCCTCAATGGACCTGTCCATTTCCCTAGTTCCACCGGCCGACCCTATACCCTGACCCACACCTGACTGACCAGACCCTCCCCCCACCCTGGGACCCCCTAAAATCCGAAATAAAAATTTCGATAAAACCCCCGAGTTTGCGCTTCACCCACCTCTCTGGATCAGCACCTTCTCTCTCTTGATTGGCACCTTCTGTTCACTGGTTTTAATACTGCAGAAGACCATTATAACACTTTTTTGCTCGAAGTCAATAGAGTCATTAAACTACATGTACCATTAATAACCCCTAAAGCCAAAAAAAATAATAATACCCATAACAATAAGAAAGCTCCAATCCCCAAAAAATCTTTTTGGCAAAAAACCAAAACTGGCTACGTAGCTAACTTTAAAAACCACTACAAAACCTTATGCCACCAGATAGACAGAATGCACCAATTGCATTGCAGAATTGCAAACAGAAGGAAGAGCTGTTACATTTGAAATCCACCCCAAATGCCAAACTTAAAGACTTGAAAACCATCCCACCCCTAAAAGGGCCTAACAGGAAAGACTGTAATGATGAAACCATTAAGGCCAACCTCTTCAACACATTCTTCAGTCTTCAACACATTCTTCAGTCTTTGTCAACAGCAATGGCTTCCAACCCCTCATTTCCTAGTCATACAGCAACAAATTTCAACGATACGCTACATATTGATTTTACAATAGATAACGTTAAAACGGCACTACGCTACCTAAAGCCATCTCTATCTATTGGCCCTGATGGATTATGTATCTACTTCTTGAAAAGCTTTCCACTGCCCTAGCAGAACCTCTAAGCACAATCTATGAGGTATCTTTCAGAACCAGCTCCTTGCCAGACCTATGGTCATTAGTCACATTCATACCTATCTTCAAAAAGGGAGACCCCAGCCTAGTAGAAAATTACAGACCAATCTCACTGTGTTGCATCACCTGTAAACACATGGAATCAATTATAAACCAATCCATCACCCTCCACTTAGAGAAAAACAACCTGCTTTCTAACAAGCAGTTTGGTTTCAGGAAAAAATTGTCCTGTAATCTGCAACTCCTACACTGCAGAAACATTTGGACCACACAACTCGACCAGAGTAAAGCAATAGAGGCAATTTACATAGACTTCTGCAAAGCCTTTGATTCAGTGGTACACGATAAACTTGTCAAGCCTACAGTCATATTCCTTTTAGAATCTTTGGCCTGCCACACTTTCTCTCTCTTTCTTTACTATGCTGTTTCATTAGTGGGTAATTGGGAGGGGGGAGTAGTAAGGAGTAGAATGTGTTTGTTTTCAAAATAAAAAATTCCTTTCTAGAAGCCCAAGATCGTCTTTTGTCTTCACACCTCTGCATCTGACCGGAACTAGATAGGTGGAAATACCAGCATGGCAAAAGAACATTGAACCATGTGATGGATTTATGGGTGTGGGGACAAGATCATGAACTTTCAATTGGGTGGGAATCCCAGGAAGCTTTTAGATTCAGGATTCCCACAGATGTGTCAACACGTCTCTCTTATTAAATTGGAAGTTTAAGGATAGCTCTGCCTTGGACTCTGGATGATATTTGGAACGCTGACAAAACTACTGTTAAAACTAAGCTCTTATGGCATTTCCGGGTCTCTGCACAAGTGGATAACTGTGTTCCTGTCAAACAGGCAACATGTAGTCAAAATAAGGGGCGACCTATCAAGCCAGGCACCAGTTAACAGCGGTGTCCCCCAAGGCAGCGTTTTAGGGCCCACACTCTTTCTGTTCTACATAAATGACCTTTGGGATCATATTATAAGCAGCTGCGTCCTCTTCGCAGATGACGCACAACTATTTAACACCACCAATAATGCTGCTACTCTACAAAGTGACCTTGACTATGTGTTAGAATGGTTGCACAATTGACAACTCCATATCTCATCTAACAAATGTTCTGTCCTACACATTGGCAACAAAAATCAAAACACCAAATACAAGCTGGGCGGATACGACCTTGTAGATGACCCTCACTCTGTCAAGGACCTAGGAGTACTCATCTCAAACAATTTAAGCCCCAGAGCTCACTGTAACAGCATTGCCAAAAAGGCATTAAGAGTTGTTAACCTAATTTTGCGAAGCTTCTTCTCTGGTAACATTGTACTGCTAACTAGGGCATAACAAACCTTTGCCAGACCAGTTCTCTAATACAGCTTGTCTGTCTGGAATCCACACTGTATATCGGACATTAATACAATTGAGCAGGTCCAGAAGTATTTAACGAGAAGAGTACTCTACTCCTCTGCTCACAATAGAATCCCTTATGCCATCAGGCTTGAAATTTTGGGCTTGGACAACTTGGAACTACGCCGCCTACGGTCTGACCTAAGCATAGTACACAAAATTGTGTGCTACAACATCCTACCTATCAATGACTACTTCAGCTTCAACCTCAATAATACTCAGGCAAACAATAGATGCAAAGTCAAGGTAAACCGCTCCAAACTCGATTGCAGAAAATACGACTTCAGTAACAGAGTGGTCAACACCTGGAATGCTCTACCTGATTCCATTGTTACATCCTCATCCCCCACAGCTTCAACCTTAAACTGTCTACTGTGGACCTCACTCAATTCCTAAGAGGTCTGTAAAGGGGGTGTACATAAGGGCACCAGTGTGCCTTCCATCCCTTTCCTACTGTCTCCATTTATTTGTACTCATTTCCTTTGTCCATGTCCATGTTTGTACTTATACCTGTTATCTTGTACACGTTTGACAAACTAAATTAAAAAGAGAAAGAGATGAGGGTGAGAGAGATGAGAGAGAGAGAGAGAGATAAGAGAAAGAGAGAGATACAGAGAGAGAGCGATGAGAGCGAGAAAGAGAGAGAGAGAGAAGAGAGAGATTAGTGGTCCGCAGGATTTAAAATTATGAATTTAGTGGTCCCTGAGGTCTGAAAGGTTGGTGACCCCTGCTTTAGATGACCCTAACTGTAAATTCTGCTAAAGTAAAACTAACCTTTAGATGACCCTAACTGTTACCTCCAACTGTTTTGTAGAGAAACTTAAAACATTCATATTTGGGCAGAGTTTTTCATGTATTATGATTGGTTAAGGTCCTATGGGCCCAGAGTATAAATTACAGGCAATTGCCTGCTGTTCCTCAGTTCCAGTTTGAGTCAATAAATGTTGTTGTATCTATGCTGGTCTGTTCTTGCCTACTGAAGCCCACTACACAATAGTGCTAATGAAGGTGGGATGCTGCAGAGGAGAGAGCTGCTGCTAACCAAGAGACTGAACTCACTGGGTGATAGTTTGGGTAATGAGCCCCGGCAGGTCTAATCCTCACCCCCGCCTGCCAGTAAGCCACACTGGAGGCATGCTGAAATTACTGGGTGTCAGACCGGGTAAAGAGTCCTGGTGGGACTACACTCTCCATCCTGCCTGCCAGTAAGACACACTGGAGGCACAGACGTACCTGAGGGGTTCATCCCCAGGACTCCTAAGTGCAGCTCAACTCCAACCACAGTAGTGCAGGCATTAAACAGCACCATGGGGGCCTTCTGAAAAACTTGGCGTAGTGGTCATAGAGGGGCCGTGCACCAGCCTCATTGGACTGGACTGGTTTGAGACCCTGGGCATCAGGGTAATGGGCATCCATTGAACCCAAATAGCCAATCTAGAAGTGGTATGCCAACAATATGCTGATGTATTCAGCAGTGAGCTGGGACAATACAAAGGGCCCCCCAATTTCACTCAACCTTGAGCCAGCAGTAACCCCAATCCAATTAAAAACATGCAGGGTTCCCTTTGACTTGAAGCCTAAAATTGATGTGGAACTAGAGAAGCTGGTACAGCAGGGAGTGCTCCAACCTGTGGACTGTAGCCATTGGGAGACTCCCATAGTGACCCCAGTTAAGCCTAACGGGGACATTTGCATCTGCGCAGACTACCATAGTGCACCATAAACAAGGCACTAGAGCAGCATGCTTACCCTGTACCAGTGGTAAGCCACATCCTTGCCTCACTCCAGGGAGGCTGAATCTTCACTAAGCTAGAACTCACCCAGGCCTACCAGCAGCTACCGGTAGATGACGCTACTGCAGAAGCACAAACAATAGTCACACACAGAGGTGCATTCCGAGTGCGCCACTTGCATTTGGAGGTAAGCATAGCACCAGGGTTGTTACAAAGTATTATGGAATGTACACTGAACAACATTCCCAGCATCTGCCTGTAGTTTGATGATGTCCTGATTGTGAGGGAATCAGCAGCAGTACTAGTGGAATGTCTCCGCACAGTTCTCCAATGTTTCCACGAGGCAGGCCTAAAACTCAAGAGGGAAAAGTGCCAGATTGGTGTGGAATCCACAGAATTCCTGGGTTTCCACATCAACGCTGCTGGAATCCACCCATCTGAAGCAAAGCTAAAGGCAATTCAGCAAGCCCCCACACCAAAATCCAAGGAGGAGCTTCAAGCATTCCTGGGCTTGCTCAATTTTTACCAATCCTTCTTACTGCATAAGGCTGCCCTGGCAGAACCGCTACATCACCTACTGGACAAACAAGCACCCTGGGTCTTGTTGAGCATCCAAGACAAAGCATTCAAGGTGGTAAAATCATTGCTATCCTCGGACTCCATCCTAGCTCATTTCAACAACACTAGCCTGTGATGCTTTGCCATATGGCATTGGGGCAGTACTAAGCCACAGGATGCCGGATGGTAGAGAGGCCCCCTAATATTCTAGAACATTATCATTGGCTGAAAGGAACTATGCCCAGATAGACAAGGAAGCCCTCACCATTGTGGCTGGCATTAAGAAGTTCCACAACTTCTTATATGGATGAACCTTCACCATCTTTACAGACCACAAACCTCTGCTTGGTCTCTTCACAGCAGACAAACAGACACCACAGATCCTGTCACCGTGAATGCTACGATGGTCCATTTTCATGGCTGCATAGTCGTACCGGCTAGTCCACAAACTGGGCAAGGAAATCAGCCACGCTGAAGGTCTCAGCCAACTGCCTCTACCGCAGACTGAGCTTGTTGTATTCTGGCAATCCAGGACCTGCCTGAAGCACCCCTACATGCAGGGGACGTTGCAGCTGAAACCACCACAGACAGAATAGTTAGCTGCATTCTCAACTGTGTGTTAAGGGGATGGCGCCAGGCCCTGAGTTCCAGCACTATGCTTCTCGCAAAAATGAACTGTTGGCCCATAAGGGATGTGTGCTATGGGGCAGCAGGGTCATCATTCCACCCAGTCTTTGCTCCAAGGTGCTGGACTCCCTACATGAGGGGCACCCAGGATTTGTTCAGATGAAGGCTCTAGCCAGGAGCTACTTGTGGTGGCCAAGCCTGGACAAAGACATTGAGAATCAAGTAAGGAGTTGCCAGGCCTGCCAAGAAACCCAATTGGAGATGCCACAAGCACCAGTGCACCGCTGGGAGACCACGCAAGCCCCATGGTGTCGTGTCCACATTGACTTTGCAGACCACTTCCAGGAGCAGGTGTTCCTGATAGTAGTGGACAGTTAGTTCAAGTGGTTGGAAGTGGCACCAGTCTCATTGATGACAATGACCAGGGTCATCTGAGAGTTGCGCTGGCTATTTGCCACACATGGTCTGCCAGATGTAATCATGTCCGACAACGGGGCACAATTCACAACAGCAGAAGAGTTTCAGTCATTCCTCAATGCCAACATGATTTGGCACGTAACATCTGCTCCATTGCACCCCGCAACCAATGGTCAGGTCGAACGAATGGTCAGGACCACAAAGGAGGTGCTCAAGTGAATGACAACTGGACTGGAATCACCGTCTGGTGAATTTCCTCCTGTGTCAACACAGGACTCCCAGTACAACAACAGTTCACAGCCCAGCAGAGCTGAGGTGGTGCCACTGGCTCACAATGAAGCTCAACCGACTTCACCCAGACAGAATAGCGGCGGAGATGGCTCAGCCAATCCAGTCCACCTGGATCCATGGGCCCCCAGACTATCTCAAAGATTATGAATATTGAACAGTAGTGAACGCTTCTTTGAGTGAGGGGTTTCTGCCGGCCGCTTTGAAAGAGGCGGTGGTGAGGCCCCTCCTCAAGAAGCCCTCCCTGGACCTGGCTGTGTTGGCAAACTACCGTCCAGTCTCCAACCTTTGATTTCTTGCGAAGGTTGTTGAGAGTGTGGTGGCGCGACAACTCCCTCAGCACCTGGAGGAAACTGTCTATCTGGACCCGTGCCAGTCCGGCTTCCAGCCTGGGCACAGCACAGAGACAGCATTGGTCGCGTTGGTAGATGATCTCTGGAGGGCTCGGGATAGGGGTTGTTCCTCTATCCTGGTCCTGTTAGATTTCTCAGTGGCTTTTGATACCATCGACCATGGTATCATGTTGCGCCGGCTGGAGGGGCTGCAGGTGGGGGGCACCGTTTTACGGTGGTTCTCCTCCTACCTCTCCGACCGGTCGCAATTTGTGTTGGCAGGAGGGCAGAGGTCGAGGTGCCTCACTTGTGGGGTACCACAGGGGTCGGTCCTCTCGCCTCTCCTGTTCAACATTTATATGAAGCCGTTGGGTGAGATCATCCGTGGTTTCGGGGTAGAATTCCACCAGTACGCTGACGATACTCAGCTGTATATCTCTACCCCGGACCACCCCAACGATGTTGTGGAAGTGATGTCCAAGTGTCTGGAGGCCGTGCGAGTCTGCATGGGGAGAAACAGGCTCCGACTCAACCCCTCCAAGACCGAGTGGCTGTGGCTTCCGGCGTCATGATATAGCCAGTTGGTGCCAGCTCTGGCTATTGGGGGCGAGTCATTGGCCCCCACAGAGAGGGCTTGCAACTTGGGCGTCCTCCTGGACTCTCGGCTGTTTCTAGAAGACCATATGACAGCCGTGGCCAGGGGGGCTTTTTATCAGGTCCTCCTGATACGCCAGTTGCGTCCCTTTCTGGATCGTGACGCTTTACGCACGGTCACTCAAGCCCTCGTCATCTCCCGCCTGGACTACTGCAACGCTCTCTACATGGGGCTTCCCTTGAAGTGCACCCGGAGGCTCCAGTTAGTTCAGAATGCGGCCGCGCGGGGGATTCTGGGAGCCTCCAGATGCTCTCACGTGACACCTCTCCTGCGCGAGCTGCACTGGCTGCCTGTGGCTTTCCGGGTGCGCTTCAAGGTACTAGTACTAGCCGGTTAATTTCCGGTTTCCGGTTAAGATGGAGGAGGTCGAAACTGAGTCGAGCTGAGCGGAAGGGGGAGCTTGCCTCCCTGATTGTTCCTGTGGTGTGGCTGTCAGATCTGCCAGATGCCCGCTGTCTGCCTCCGGATCCATCGGAGGACTGATTGGACCAGCCTGGGTGGAACAATCTTAGCTCAGGCGGGAGGGACGGCGATGGAGGGTCGGTGCTGGAAGACCGGCCGCAGCTGCCGTTCCTGTGTTTGGGGCGTGGCTCCCTGTTCCGTCGTGGCTGCCTCATCTCACCGCTGCCTTGCTTTGTCTGCTGTTCCCCCTCACGTTCCTGCCGTTCCTGTGCTTTTTGATGCTGGCATGGTTCCTTGCTTTTCGCTCCTCCGTTGCTGTGTCTCCTGTTGTTTGCTGCTCGCCCGTTGTTTTGACCATCCGTTTCTGATTTCGTCGTGCCGTTCCTCGTCGTTCGTCTCCTGGCTGAGCTGTTTTGCTTTATTGTTTTATCGTTTGGGATGCCTTGCCTGCTCCTTTTGTCGCTTCCTGCCGTCCTGCTGTGTCTCGTTTTCCTGCCGTCCTGCTGTGCCTCGTTTCGTTTCGTCGTCCTGTGGCCGCCATTGCTCGTCATCGTATAGTCGTTCTGCATCCTTACTGTTCCTATTGCGTTTTTACTTTGCCTTGACTCTCATTTTCTATTTGTATTTTTATTTGTATTATTTTATTCCTGCTATGTGCTGTAATGCCTTGTTTTTGTTTTCTGTTGCTGGCTTCTCCTCGCACTTGCCATCTCGCCTCCATGTGACCCATCATTTACCAGCCTACGTGGATTGGCGGCCCTCCCCTGCATCTATCAAACTTGCCTGGACATCATCTCTGAACTATGGGCTGTGGACTATGGCGAAACCCACCTATGGACGTCAGGGCTAGTTCCATCAGGCTATGCTCTCCCTCCAACGACTATGTATTCGGTAACCGACCTCCTCGCCCTGCGAGACTTCCCCCTCTCGCAGGTCTGGCCCTCTTCGTTAACGAGGGCCCACCTCGATGACAGACTGTTAAATCCCGAGAGGTGGCGAAAACGGAAAATTAGGAGTTTTGGGGGGAAGTTTTAAACTTGTTTTTTACGGGCGCCCGGGGTGGGGGGAGGGTTAACCGGGATTAGAAAAGTGGGTAACGGGATTGGCCCACAAGATTTTACCTCCAGGTTGGCCCATGGCTCTGATGGAGAGGAGGTAAGGTCTGATTTTGGGGGGGAAATAAAGGTCAATTCCATGGAGGGGCATACCATTAGGACAGTGTGTGGGAGAGGTAGGTATGGCGTGAGCCGGGGCCCATTTCAGGTTATGGGAGGGCGCCCCCGCTGTTTATTAGCGGTTGCGCCCTCCGGTCCCCATGGCTCTACTCGCATCCCAGGGGGTTCGGAGTCACAGGGCCCTGGCCCAAGGCTGATGCTATGCAACGCCAGGTCTGTGGTCAACAAAGCCCCCCTCATCCATGATTTGGTATTGGAGGGGGAGCCGGACCTGGTGGGAATCACGGAGACCTGGTTGGGCCATGAGGGGGGAGTTCCCCTCGTGTAGATGTGCCCACCAGGTTACCAAGCATTCCATCAGCCACGGGCCCAGGGTCGGGGTGGGGTGGGGGTGGCGGTTATGATAAGGGATAGTCTTGATCCGAGGGAGACCGCAGTGCCGCAGACAGCTGGCTGTGAGTCCCTGTGTGTGAAGTGGGGCCCTGGGAGGCAGTTGGGCTTGCTGATTCTGTACCTGGCTCCCCGCTACGTATCAGCAGCCCTGCCCGAGCTCATCGATGTGATAGCTGAGGTGGCAGTTGTTACCCTCAGGCTATTAGTCATGGGGGATTTCAACCTGCCATTGATAGGCGAGACATCTGGGGCGGCCCAGGAGTTCATGGCTCCATGACAGCCATGGACCTGACCCAACTAATTCACGACCCCACCCACACCAGTGGACACACGCTAGACCTGTTTTTTGTCTCTGGCCAGTGGATGAATGATCTCGGATTAGGGGAATTAGTCGTTACACCCCTGTCATGGACAGATCATTCTCTCCTTCGGCTTGACTTCCTAACTGCTTCACCCCACTGCGGGGAGGCGGAACTATATATGGTGAGATGGTTCCACCCCAGGCACCTGATGGACCCAGAGAGGTTCCTGACGGAGCTTGGGCCAATACCTGTGACCATGACCCGCGACTCGATTGAGGAACTGGTGGCCGCCCTTGCGGCCTCTCACCCGGTGCCGATCCACCCTGGCCCCTTGGTTTTCCGAGGAGCTGAGGGTGATGAAGCGCCGAAAGAGACGCCTAGAGAGCAATTGGAGATCCACTCGCTCCGAATCTGATCGAACACGGGTAAGGTCCCATTTGCGGACCTACCTCGTGGCGATGAGAGTGGCGAAACGTAATTATCTCGCCGCTCTCATCGCATCCGCAGATAACTGCCCTGCCGCCCTGTTTAGAGTGACCCGCTCCCTCCTTCAACAGAGGCCGCGGGAAGCTCCCTTACAGGGTCGTGCAGAGGAATTTGGATGTTATCTGCAGGATAAAATCGCTCAGATCTGGGACGAACTGGCCTCCAATGAGGGTGGTCAGGACGGGCAGACGGAGGCAGGACTTGAGAGCGTTTTATGGGAAGAGTTCGACCTTGTGATTCCAGATGACATGGACAGGTTGCTGTGGCGGCTGAATGCCACCACGTTTATTGGACCCGTGTCCCTCCTCGCTTGTACTGGCATCCTGGGAGGTTACTCGAGGCTGGCTCCAGGAAGTAGTGAACGCTTCTTTGAGTGAGGGGTTTCTACCGGCCGTCTTGAAAGAGGCGGTGGTGAAACCCCTCCTCAAGAAGCCTTCCCTGGACCCAGCAGTGTTGGCTAATTATTGTCTGGTCTCCAACCTTCGCTTTTTAGCGAAGGTTGTTGAGAGTGTGGTGGCACAACAGTTCCCCCGGCACCTGGAGGAAACTGTCTATCTAGACCTGTGCCAGTCTGGCTTCCGACCTGGGCACAGCACGGAGACGGCATTGGTCGCGTTGGTAGATGATCTCTGGAGGGCTCGGGATAGAGGTTGTTCCTCTATCCTGGTCCTATTAGACCTCTCAGCGGCTTTTGATACCATCGACCATGGTATAGTATTGCACCGGCTGGAGGGGTTGGGGTTGGGAGGCACCGTGTTGCGGTGGTTCTCCTCCTACCTCTCCGGCCGGTCGCAATTTGTGTTGGCAGGAGGGCAGAGGTCGACGTTGAGGCCCCTCACTTGTGGGGTGCCTCAGGGGGCGGTCCTTTCACCTCTCCTGTTCAACACCTATATGAAGCCGCTGGGTGAGATCATCCGTGGTTTTGGGGTAGAGTATCATCAGTACGCTGATGATACTCAGCTGTACATTTCTACCCCGAACCACCCCAACGATGCCGTTGAAGTGATGTCCCAGTGTTTGGAGGCCGTGCGGGTCTGGATGGGGAGGAACAAACTTCGACTCATCCCGTCCAAGACCGAGTGGCTGTGGTTTCCGGTGTCTCGATATAGCCAGTTTGTTCCATCTCTGGCTATCGGGGGTGAGTCACTAGCTCCCGCGGAAAGTGCTCGCAACTTGGGCGTCCTCCTGGATTCTCGGCTGTCCTTGGACGACCATGTGACAGCCGTGGCCAGGGGGGCTTTTTATCAGGTTTACCTGATACGCCAGTTGCGCCCCTTTCTAGATCGAGACGCCCTACGCACGGTCACTCAAGCCCTCGTTACTTCCCGTCTAGATTATTGCAATGCTCTCTACATGGGGCTCCCCTTGAGGTGCACCCGGAGGCTCCAGCTAGTACAGAATGCAGCTGCGCGGGGGATTCTGGGAGGTTCACGATATTCCCACGTAACACCTGTCCTGCGTGAGCTGCACTGGCTGCCTGTGGCCTTCCGGGTGCGCTTCAAGGTGTTAATAACCATCTTCAAAGCGCTCCATGGCACGGGACCTGGTTACTTGCGTGACCACCTCCTACCACATACCTCCCTTCGACCCGTCCGCTCCCACAGAGAGGGCCTCCTCAGGGTGCCATCCGCCGGTCAATGCCGGCTGGCGACCCCCAGGGGGAGAGCCTTCTCTGTGGCAGGTCCGGTCCTCTGGAACGACCTGCCCCCCCCCCCCCCCCCGATCTTCGTACCATCACAGACATACGCCTCTTCCGTCGGGGGCTTAAAACGCATCTCTTTCATCTGGCCGGCCTGGAATAGATCCCATGATTTAATTTTAAGATAATGTTTTAAACTGTTTTTAATAGTTTTAATAATTTTAGCACAGATTTATCATATTTAATTGTATTTTATCCTGTATTTATATGTTATTGCTTGTTTTTTATCTCTTCTGTGCACCGCCCTGAGTCCCCACAAGGGAGATAGGGCAGTATAGAAATGTGAATAAATTCAATTAAATTAAATTAGTAACCACCTTTAAAGTGCTCCATGGCAAGGGACCTGGTTATCTTCAAGACCGCCTCCTGCTACCAAATACCTCCCACCGGCCAGTTCACTTCCACAGAGAGGGCCTCCTCAGGGTGCCGTCAGCTAAACAATGTCGGCTGGCGACCCCCAGGGGGAGACCCTTCTCTGTGGCAGCCACTGCCCTCTGGAATGACCTACCCCCTGACCTATGGACGATCACCAACCTACGCCTTTTCCGTCGCGCCCTGAAGACCCATATATTTCGTGCTGCCGGCCTGTTGTAGTTTTTAAATTGATTTTAGTAGGGGTTTTTAATTTGGCAGGCCAATTTATTTAATTATATCTTTAAAATTGATCTTAACTTTTATATTACTCATTTTTACTGTTGGCTGTACACCGCCCTGAGTCCCGAAAGGGAGATAGGGCGGTATATAAATGCAATAAATCTTAAATCTTATCCCTCTGCCTACCTACCTACCTACCTACCTATTGTATTTCTCTTTCTCCCTCTCTATCCCTCTCCCTACCAACCTACCTACTGTACTTCTCCCTCTCTCTCTATGCCTCTACCTACCTACCAACCTCCTGTGTTTCTCCCTTTCCTTCTCTATCCCCCTACCTACCTACCTACCTACTGTATTTCTCCCTCTCCCTCTCTATCCCTCTCCCTACCTACCTACTGTATTTCTCCCTCTCTCTCTGTCCCTCTACCTACCTACCTACCTACCTAACCTACCTACCTACTGTATTTCTCCCTCTCCATCCCTCTACCTACCTACGTACTGTATTTCTCCCTCTCCCTCTCTATCCCTCTCCCTATCTACCTACTGTATTTCTCCCTCTCCCTATCACTCTACCTACCTGCCTACCTACTGTATTTCTCCCTCTGCCTACGTACCTAACTACTGTATTTCTCCCTCTATCCCTCTACCGACCTACCTACCAACTGTATTTCTCCCTCTACCTACCTACCTACCTACCTACCTACCTACCTACCTACCTACCTACCTACCTACCTACCTACCTACCTACCTACCTACCTGTTAGGATATTCAGCCTTATATTGGCTTGACAATATATATGAGCCTATGTTCTTAAAGAGTCCATGTAGCTTTAAGAACTATTGTGTTGAATTCTGATTGGCTGTGCTTCTCAGCTCTACCATATAAGCAAGCTCAGAATCACAGTTCATCCCCTTTTCGATTCCCTTTGAAAACTGCTTACTTTTTGCCGCTGAGGAGATGAAGACTGAAGAAGTATTTGTTTTGTATCACTGTAAGATAACTCTGTTTGGTGAAGGACTGTTATTATTTTGAGAAGTTAGAATCACCGGTTGGAAGAAGTATTTTAGTTGCTACAAAGTAGACTATTTATTTTCTTACTATCACTGTTTTAGAGTTTGTTTGTGGTTAAAGCAATGTATCTCTTTACTGTCCAGGGTATTACACTATTCTGCATATATTTTCCTAACACTGGTTAAAGGACCAGAGTTGTGACACTGGTTCTGAACCCAGAGTTGCTAACACTACCTACTGTATTTCTCCCTCACCGTCTCTATCCATCTACCTACCTACCTACCTACTGTACTTCTCCCTCTCCCTCTCTATCCCTGTACCTACCTACCTACCTACCTACCTACCTACCTACCTACCTACCTACCTACCTACCTACCTACCTACCTACTGCATTTCTCCCTCTCCCTCTCTATCCACCTACCTACCTACCTACCAACTGTACTTCTCCCTCTCCATACATCTACCTACCTACCTACTGTATTTCTCCCTCTCTCTCTATCCCTTTACCGACCTACCTACCTACCTACTGTATTTCTCCCTCTCTATCCCTCTACCTGCCTGCCTACCTACCGACCTACCTACCCACCTACCTATTTCTCCGTCTCTATCCCTCTACCTGCCTACCTACCTACTTACCTACCTACTGTATTTTCCCTCTCTCTATCCCTCTACCTACCTAACCTACCTACCTACCTACCTACCTACTGTATTTCTCCCTCTATCCCTCTGCCTTCCTACCTACCTACCTACCGTATTTTTCCCTCTCTCTACCCCTCTACCTACCTACCTACCTACCTACTGTATTTCTCCCTGTCCCTCTACCTACCTACCTACCTACTGTATTTCTCCCTCTCTATATCCCTTTACCGACCTACCGACTGACCTACCTACCTACTGTATTTCTCCCTCTCCCTCTCTATCCCTCTATCTGCCTACCTACCTACTGTATTTCTCCCTCTCTATCCCTCTGCCTTCCTACCTACCTACCTACCTACCTACCGTATTTGTCCCTCTCTCTATCCCACCTACCTACCTACCTATTCCTCCCTCTTTCTCTCTATCCCTCTACCTGCCTACCTACCTACCTACTGCATTTCTCCCTCTCCCTCTCTATCCACCTACCTACCTACCTACCAACTGTACTTCTCCCTCTCCATACACCTACCTACCTACCTACTGTATTTCTCCCTCTCTCTCTATCCCTTTACCGACCTACCTACCTACCTACTGTATTTCTCCCTCTCTATCCCTCTACCTGCCTGCCTACCTACCGACCTACCTACCCACCTACCTATTTCTCCCTCTCCGTCTCTATCCCTCTACCTGCCTACCTACCTACTTACCTACCTACTGTATTTTCCCTCTCTCTATCCCTCTACCTACCTAACCTACCTACCTACCTACCTACCTACTGTATTTCTCCCTCTATCCCTCTGCCTTCCTACCTACCTACCTACCGTATTTTTCCCTCTCTCTACCCCTCTACCTACCTACCTACCTACCTACCTACTGTATTTCTCCCTGTCCCTCTACCTACCTACCTACCTACTGTATTTCTCCCTCTATATCCCTTTACCGACCTACCGACTGACCTACCTACCTACCGTATTTTTCCCTCTCTCTCTCTATCCCTCTACCTACATACCTACCTACTGTATTTCTCCCTCTCCCTCTCCCTCTCTATCCCTCTATCTGCCTACCTACCTACTGTATTTCTCCCTCTCTATCCCTCTGCCTTCCTACCTACCTACCTACCTACCTACCTACCTACCTACCTACCTACCGTATTTGTCCCTCTCTCTATCCCACCTACCTACCTACCTATTCCTCCCTCTTTCTCTCTATCCCTCTACCTGCCTACCTACCTACCTACTGTATTTCTCCCTCTCCCTCTCTATCCCCCTACCTACCTACCTACCTACCTACTGTACCTCTCCCTCTCTATCCCTCTCCCTACCTACCTACCTACCTACCTACCTACCTACCTACCTACCTACCCACTGTATTTCTCCTTCTCTCTTAATATCCATCTATCTACCTACCTACCTATCTACCTACCTACTGTACTTCTCCCTCTCCCTCTATCCTTTTCCCTACCTACCTACCTACCTAGAAAGGACAGAGAGGACGCTGACTTGGCAGCAGCCTTGTTGAGGGGGGGGGAGTTGGCGGTCCGGGCGGCGGAGGAGAGGCCGCTGAGGAGGCGACCATCACGGATATGACGCAGACCGCTCCATCGCTTGTGCAAGTGACGTGAGCTGAAAAGCGGCCGGGTGGGAGGGACCACGAAGGGGAGGGGGGGTGATTGAGCAAGTGAGGGAAACACACAGAAGTTCTGCAGTTTTACATTTGTGTGGTGTGTACCTGGCACCAGTGTGCCATCCACACAATCTGTACGTATCATTGGTGCTGCACTTGTAAGGAACATTGTGTGAAAATTTGGTGGTGATTAGTGCAGTAGTTTTGGAGATTAGCGGTTTTGAACAAACTCATAGTTAACTTTTTATTTATATAAATATCTAACTTGATATGAATTATAAGCAATGACTGTGAAAGATATACATGAAAGGTATTTGTAACCAATCGACACCCTTTCTACAATATGTAATGAAAGATAGTTCCTTTTTTTTACAACCCTGATTTGAACTGTTTTCTCCTGACCTGCTTCAACGGCCCCACCCAAAAAACGCCATCTTAGTGGCACTGACTTTAACAGCTTACCATGGTATCAAAATCAGAATTGGCAGGTTTGGAACAAAGAATGACATCAATGGAATCAGTGTTACAAGCTTTGGTGCAGGAAATTAAAGCTTTGAGAGAAGATAATAGCAGCTTCAAGAAGGATCTTTTGGAAACATGGAAACAAGTGCTGGAGAACACACAGAAGACTGAGGAGCTGGAAGGGGGGCTGGCTGGGGCAAAGCGAGAGCTTAAAAATGTTAACAGTGAGGTTGGAGAACTGACTGGGCATATGTCTAGGATGGATTTTGAAAGGATGTCATATTTTTTAAGATTTCAGAACATTTCTGAAGAACCTGGTGAATGTCTTCCTGAACTCATGAGTACAATTTTAGCAGACTATTTACATAAACCTAAAGATGAGATCAGGGGGGACATTGACCTAGTCTACAGAATAAACTCGACATATGCCAGGATAAATGAAGTACCCAGAGAGATACATATTAAATTTGTTAGAAGGTCAACCAGAGAGGGAATTTTGAAGGCGCAGAGAGGGGGGGCGCTAATTTACCAACAAAAGGAAGTCGCCATCTTGAAGCAGATCCCAAAAAAGATTAGAGAGATGAGAAGGAGGTATTCCTTCTTATCCAAAAAATTGTTTGACCACGGGACTTGGTTTAAGTGGGCGATGCCGGAAGGGATGTTGGTGTTCTGGGAAGGAGGGAGAGTTAGGATTAAAACAGTTGTTGAGGCGGAAGCCTTTCTTAAAAAACATTCCTCTGTCCTGGGGGAAGATTCAGGGGGGGCAGGGGGGGCCACGGCTCCGCCCGCTGGGGGCCAGGAAGGAGAAAAAGAAGATACAATTGCCGAGACTTAGATCGAAAAAATAACTTTGCTTGTTTATTAACATTGTATAACCTTTATATCTGGATGTTTGCACACGACTGCCAGCATAGAATTGAGAATTTAGGAAACATGCACTTATTTTCACCTCGTAGTATTTTTGAAAAATGTTTTTTTAATGTTTTATTATGAAGCCCTGGAAGGGCCAATGATCCCGACGCGAAAGTTCTCAAAATGTTTCTGTATCCCTTACCCTATCCTTTTGGAAAATTGTAAAAACCCAATAAAACTTTTTCAATATAAAAAAATAAAATAAGTTTTCCATCAATTCATGTTGTAAATCATTACTTTCAATTATCAACAGTATCACCCATTGTCCATAGAAAATACAATACTTATATATCACATATTCAAACTCTAGTAATATTTTCCCTTTACAAAACCAAATAGTTACTAAGTATTTCAATTCATATATGTATCAATCGTTCATTCCGTCATTGTTATTCTATTTAGTATACAAAATGTCTTTCTAAGATAACATAATCACTACTTACAATTATACTTAGTATTCATAACATCCCACTTTTCCACCGTAGATTTATTATTATCCTTTATGTGTTATATATCCAAGTATGTGTTATATATCTGTACGCTGATGATACCCAGCTGTACATATCCACCCCAGACCACCCCAACGATGCCGCCGAGGTGATGTCCCGGTGTTTGGAGGCCGTACGGATCTGGATGGGTAGTAACAAACTCAAGCTCAACCCGTCCAAGACTGAGTGGCTGTGGCTTCCGGTTCAGCCAGATTACTCCAACTCTGGCCATTGGGGGCGAAACACTGGCCCCCGTGGAGAGGGCACGCAATTTGGGTGTCCTCCTGGATTCCCGGCTGTCCATGGAGGACCATGTGGCGGCCGTGGCCAGGGGGGCGTTTCATCAGGTACGCCTGATGCGCCAATTGCGCCCCTTACTGGACCGGGCTGCCCTGCGCACGGTCACTCAAGCACTCGTGACATCCCGACTCGACTACTGTAATGCTCTCTACATGGGGCTTCCCTTGAGGTGCACTCGAAAGCTAGTTAGTCCAGAACGCAGCCGCGCGTGTGATTACGGTAGCGCCTAGACACTCCCATATAACACCAATCCTGCGCGAGCTGCACTGGCTTCCTGTGGTCTTTCGGGTGCGCTTCAAGGTTTTGACGACCATCTTTAAAGCGCTCCATGGCTCGGGACCTAGTTACATGCGAGACCGTCTCCTGCCCCATACATCCCTTAGACTGATACGCTCCCACAGAGAGGGCCTTCTCAGGGTGCCGTCGGCCGGACAATGCCGACTGGCGACACCGAGGGGAAGAGCCTTCTCTGTGGCGGGCCCTGCCCTTTGGAACGACCTACCCCCTGAACTTCGCACCATCTCCGACCTCCGCCTCTTCCGCCAGTGTCTAAAGACACATTTATTTCATCTAGCCGGCCTAGCGTAACCTCCATAATGACTATTTTAGACAGTTTTTTAAATTTTGGGGATTTTAATTTGGTTTTAGCCCAGGATGGTTATTAAATAAGTTTTTTAAATTTTTTACTTGATTTTGTATGTATTTTTAAATTCCTGTGCGCCGCCCTGGGTCCTTTTTTGGAGAAGGGCGGGGTATAAATTTAATAAAATAAAATAATAATAATAAATAAGTACTTTATTTTATAACAAATGATTTTCATAACATACTATCATTTTCTATGAGTGCGTAAATAAACAAATTCATTTCCAAGTTTTCTAGCCATTGATAAAACAAATCCCATACCTTATAAAATTGCTAATCCTCTTGCTCTCTAATTTCAAATGTCAGTTTACTCATTTCAGCACACTCCATCTTCTTTCGAATAATTTCCTCATGTGTAGGTAATTTCTCTTTTTTGCAATTTTTTGCAAATACAATTCTAGCTGCTGTCAAGACATTCACAATCAAATATTTCAAGTCTTTATCAAATGTTCCTGGAATAATTCCCAATAGAAAAAGTTCTGGTTTAAAGTCTATGTGTTTATGTATCATTTTCTGCAACCACCTGTGGATTATAGTCCAATATCTTTTAGCTTCAGTACAAGTCCACCACATGTGGTAGTATGAACCCGGAGTTTTCAACATTTTTCCGATATCTTCTTATACATTCTTGCAATTCTCATTAGGGGTAACTGCCACCTGTGAAACATCTTATACAAATTCTCTTTATATGCAGTTGACATTGTCATTTTATAGTTTTTTTTATAAAGAATTTTTTATTTTTTAACATAAAAACAAATAAAAAACATTATTCATCTTGTGCTTTGTACAGCATGTCGTTCGGATAAGCATTTTGTGCATCAGTACTTAAAATTACAAACATAATTGTCAGTTATCCTTTCATTACATATATATCACCTTATTTTCTATATAGTAGCATTATTCTTTGTCAAGTCAATCTTTTCCCATAGTTATTCAATATATAATTCTTACGTTTTTCTTTTTTCCAACCATTGATAAAACATATTCCATATTTCATAAAATTGTTCATTCTCCTGCTCTCTAATTTCAAATGTTAATCTACTCATTTCTGCACATTCCATGATCTTACGAATGACTTCCTCTTGTGAAGGTAATTTCTCATTTCTCCAGTTCTTTGCAAATACAATTCTAGCAGCTGTCAAAACATTTACAATCAGATATTTCATGTCTTTATCAAGTACTTCTGATGTTATTCCAAGTAGAAAAAGTTCAGGTTTAAAGTCTATGTGCTTGTGTGTCATTTTCTCCAGCCATATGTGAATCATAGTCGAATAACTTTTAGCCTCCGAACAAGTCCACCACATATGGTAATAAGAGCCAGGCGTCTGGTGACATTTCCAACATTTTTCAGATTTATTCTTGTTCATTCTTGCAATTCTCACTGGTGATAAGTGCCACCTGTAAAACATCTTATACAAGTTCTCTTTATAAGCAGTTGACATTGTCATTTTATAATTTTGCGTCCACGATTTTTGCCACTTATCTAGATCAATCCCATGCCCAAAATTTTTCCCCCAGGTTATCATAGTTTCTTTCACTGGCTCTTCCTGAAGTTTAAACTCTAATAAGTAGGCATAAAGTTTTTAAATTACTTTTTCATCAACACCTGTTGAGATTTTATCTAATTCCGTTATTTTATCATAGACCCCTCCTTTTTTTTGATCCTCCTTATATCTAGAATGTATTTACATATATGTATACCAATTCATATCCATTTCTTCTTGTTTTAATTCCTGGATGGTTTTGAGATCGCCCCCTGAATTTAATAACTTGGAGTATCTAATTGTTCGTTCCTTTTTATGTATTATTGCATATGAAAATGCTTCAATAGTTGAAACCCAGACTGGTATTTTAAGATAATGCAATCTCTTAATCTTTTCCCAAAAATCCTGGCAGAAGGTGAAAGGCTGGCTATATATGAAGATTCCTTGCTGGTTCACCCCCTTAGAAGCGGTAACGTATTCCACACTCCATAACCCAAATAGGAATTTGAGATACAAAGATCTTTTAGATGTTCGGGGGAACCTAAAGTCTAGAAAGGAGTTACGCACTGAGGGAATTGAATTGGTTATATTTACAGATGAGTTCAAGATTCAATAAGGATAAGCAGGAATTTGGAATAGATATATCACCACAGGAACTAGATAAGATCGTTCGGGGTGAGGATAGTAAATTTCTTTCTAAAGTTTACAATTTTTTTTTGCTCCATAAGACGGAAGGGGACTCTGTAAAAGGTATTATGATTGCTTGGGGGAAGAACGTTGGCCGAATGATAGAACCAATGGAATGGGAACAAATTTGGACCAAAAACACTAAACTCACATTAGCGACGGCATTCGAAGAAAGCATTTACAAAATGATTTATAGATGGTACCTGGCCCCAGCAAGGATTTCCAAAATGTTCCCTGCTACATCTGACAAATGTTGGAAATGTGACTCTGGCAGGGGCACCTTCTTTCACCAGTGGTGGACCTGCCCAAAGGTTAAAAGGTACTGGACTACTATCAAAAATTGGTTGTCAGAAATCACAGGATTTGATTTTAAACTGGACCCAGTTATATTTCTGTTGGGGATAAAGCCAAGAGAAGTACCTAAAGATGCATGGTACTTATTAATACACATCACAACAGCGGCACGTATGGCATACGCGCAATACTGGAAGTCAAAGGAAATCCCAACGAACCAACAGGTCCTGGATAAGATTCTACGATGTACAGAAGCAGACAGGATGACATATATTCTTAAAGGGAAAAGTGAATTGCTTTTTAATAAAAGTTGGGATTTCTGGTATCTATGGCTGGGAAACAGAGTGTCGGATTTTAATGGGAGTAGTGGTTAAGATTTAGTCAATAATTGTTTTTGAATCTTTTTCTCTATATAAACTCTAATAAACAGCTATTATTAGAAGTGTAGGGGAAATATTGAGAATTAGGGATTTAGAAGACTGTAAGATGTGTATAAGACCTATCAGCTTGGGATGAATTAAACTAAAATTGGAGGCATTAAACTCCTCAGTCTTTGTTCAATGTTTATGTGAATTATTGTTCAATAGAAATTTATTTTAAGGGAAAATATATATATTAAGTTTGGATCGTTGAAACGCCACCCCCAGAACCCATCAGAGAAAATAAACAAGCAAAGGCAACAACGGAAAGAGGAGAGACGAGGAGGGAAAGGAAGAAAGGGTAAAGTAGAGAAAGTAAGGGTGGGGAATTAAGAGTAGGAGAGAGGATAAGAAAGAAGAGAGGAGAGAAAGAGAGAGGAAAGAGAGGGGGAAAAGGGAGAAGAGAGGAAAAATGAGAGGCGGAAACAAGAAGGCAGAGAAGGGAGCTTGAGAAAGTAGGAGTGAGGCTGTTGCAAAATAAGATGGAGACATGGGTGGCAAGAAAGCGATCCAAACTGTATAATAATAATAATAATAATTAATAATAATAATTTTTAATTTATAAAACCGCACTCTCTCCCCGAAGGGACTCGAGGCGGTGCAAAGGGAATTTTAAAATACATACATAAAACCAACAAGCATAAATACAATTAAAATAAATTAAACTAGACCCTGCGCTAAAATCCCAAACTGACTAAAACTGGACCCCAAAAAGTCCCTAAAAACAATTCAATTACCCCAAGCCGGCCAGGCAGAAGAAATGAGTTTTTAGTTTTTGACGGAAGGAGCGGAGGTCCGTGGTTGTTTTAATTTCGGGGGGAAGGTCGTTCCAGAGGGTCGGGGCCGCCACAGAGAAGGCCTTTCCCCTGGGCGTCGCCCTCTGGCATAGCCTAGTGGACGGCACCCGAAGTCCCTCTCTGTGGGAGCGAATCGGCCGCAGGGATGTATGGGGCAGGATGCGATCCCACAGATAGCTAGGTCCCGTGCCATGGAGCGCTTTGAAGATGATAACCAATACCTTGAAGCGCACCCAAAAGACAACAGGCAGCCAATGCAGCTCGCGCAGGAGCGGTGTTACATGGGAAAACCTGGAGGTTCCCATAACTGCCCGCGCGGCTGCATTCTGGACAAGCTGCAGTCTCTTTCAAGGCGGTAGGCAAGAACCCCTCACCCAAGGAAGCATTCACTACCTCCTGGAGCCAGCTTCGTGTAACCTCCCAGGATGCCAGTACAAGCCAGGAGGGACACGGGTCCAATAAACATGTGGTAGCTCGCAGTCGCCCACGTAACCTGTCCATATCGTCGGAAGAAACAGAGTCAAACTCTTCCCACAAAACTGTCTCAATATCTGCCTCGGGGCATCCCACTGGACCACTTTCGATGGAGGCCAACTCGCTCCGAATCTGAGCGATTTTATCCTGCAGATATTCCCCAAATTCCTCTGCTCTACCCAGCAAAAGGGCTTCCCGCGTCCTCTGTTGAAGGAGGGAACGGGTCACCCTAAACAGGGCGGCAGGGCAGTTATCTGCGGATGCGATGAGAATGGCACAATGATGACGTTTAGCCACTCTCAACGCCACAAGGTAAGTCCTTAAATGGGCTCTCACCTGTGTTCGGTCAGATTCAGACCGTGTGGATCTCCATCTCCTCTCTAGGCGTCTCTTGTGGCGTTTCATCACCCTCAGCTCCTCGGTAAACCAAGGAGCCTGGGTGGTTCGTCGCCGCAAGAGAGGCTGCAAGGGCGCGACCCGATCCAAGGCTCCCGTGGCCGCAGTATTCCATGCGGCCACCAGGTCCTCCGTCGGGGCATGGGTCAAGGACACAGGTAGTGGCCCAAGCTCCATCAGGCGCCTGGGGCGGAACCATATAGGCGAATCAGGTTCCGCCTCCCCGCGGTGGGGTGTAGCGATTGGAAAGTCGAGCCGGAGAAGTGAGTGGTCTGACCATGACAGGGGTATGATAGCTACGTCCCCTATACCCAGATCACTCTTCCACTGACCAGCGACAAAAATCAAACCCAGCGTGTGTCCACCCTCGTGCGTGGGGCCCTGAATTACTTGGGTCAGGTCCATGGCCGTCATGGAGGCCATGAACTCCCGAGCTGCCTCTGATGATTTGCCCGCCGATGGCAGGTTGAAGTCCCCCATGACAACCAGTCTGGGGGTCTCAAACGTCATCTCGGCGATCACCTCAAGGGGCTCGGGCAGGGCTGCTATTACATAGCGGGGAGCCAGGTATACAATCAGCACGCCCAGCTGCCTCCCTAGGCCCCACTTCACGCAGAGGGACTCTCAGCCGGTGGTCTGTGGTACAGTGGTCTCTCTCGGCTCAAGACTTTCCCTAACAATAACCGCTACCCCTCCACCCCTGCCTAGGGCCCGTGGCTGATGAAACGCGCGGTAACCTGGCGGGCACATTTCTACGAGGGGTACACCCCCCTCGAGGACCAACCAGGTCTCTGCAATTCCCACCAGGTCCGGCTCCCCCTCCGACCCAAGGTCGTGGACGAGGGGGGCTTTGTTGACCACGGACTTGGCGTTGCAAAACATCAGCCTCGGGCCCTGGGTCTGTAATCCCTGACCACCTAGCCTGCGGGGGTTGTGGCACCTGACCGTTTGTAAGCATCGGCCTTGTGCCCCCAACCGGGAAGGAAAGACCTGTCTCCCATCGCACCTACCCATCCCTACGACCATCTTGATGGGTAGACCCTCAATGGAAACGACTTGTGTGCTTCCTGTTCCTGGCGGCGACGGACGAACCTTGGGGTTCGTCCGCCGTTTTGTTCTTTTTTCTGCCACTAACGGGGCGGGGTACCCCTTTTTTTGGGGGGACCCTCCGTAGGACTGGCTTCCCTTTACTGGTTTAGCCTGGCGGCAGCTGGGGAACAGTCCTTGTCTTCGGTCTAGGTGGAAGAAGACATGCTGCGGGGGGCTTGGTTCCCTTCGCCAACGGAGGACAGTAACAAATAATGGATTTGAAGAGAGCGGAGCGCTCGAGTCGGATGGCTTTGCCGGGGCCTTGGCTGCGAGGTGGAGAGTAAGTGACTTTAAACTTATTTTTGCTGGGGGCTTGGACTGAGAGAAACGTGGAGGGGGGTGTTTGTTAAACCCCTCCTCGGATTTATAACAGCGACGTTTAGAAATGGCTCCTCGATCCGAGGAAGCAGATATTTCTCATCCGGACTTTTGCGGAACAAGTGAAAGTGCTTCGCGGCTTGTTTCTATACAATGTATCTAAGTCCGGCTTTATTGAAACAATTTTCTTTGTCACTTTCTCCTGCTGGCTCTCAGTCTGGGCGGTGGAAGATGGCTGCCCTTTGTTCCTAAATGATTATTTTTTCATGGAAAATTACCAACATCTCTTTGTGACCTGGACTGTTTCTCTCTACCAACGGATGAATTTTTGGATTAATTGACTCCTTCCCTGGAATGCCTTGTTTTAATATTTGACTGTGAAAATTGCTTCTCTCTCTGGACTCTATAATTTGTTACAACTTTGATTTGAACTTTCTTCTCCGGACTTGCTCCAGCGGCCGCACCCAAAAAACGCCATCTTAGTGGCACTGACTTTAACAGCTCACCATGGCTTCAAAAAAACAACTAGAAAATCCAGGATTGGAAGAAAGGATGACAGCTATGGAAGCAGTGTTACACTCCTTGGTGCTGGAAATTAAAGAGTTAAGAAAAGACCATTGCAGCTCTAAACTTGAGCTTTTAGAAACACAGAAAAAATTGATGGAGAATACACAGAAGACCGAGGAGTTGGAAGTGGGGTTGGCTGGGGCAAAGGGAGAACTGAAAAATGTTAACAGTGAAATTGGAGATTTGTCTGGTCATATGTCTAGGATGGATTTTGAAAGGATGTCATATTTTTTAAGATTTCAGAATATTTTGGAGGAAACTGGTGAATGCCTTCCTGATCTCATGAGCACAATTTTAGCAGACTTTACAAAAACCCAAAGATGAGATCAGGGGGGACATTGACCTAGTTTACAGAATAAATTCAACATATGCCAGGATAAATGAAGTACCCAGAGAGATACATATTAAATTTGTCAGAAGGTCGACTAGGGAGGGAATCTTGAAGGCGCAGAGAGTGGGTCCGTTAATTTATCAACAAAAGGAAGTCGCTATCTTGAAGCAGATCCCAAAAAAGATTAGGGAGGTGAGGAGGAAGTACTCCTTCTTATCTAAAAAATTGTTTAATCACGGGATTTGGTTTAAGTGGGCGATGCCAGAAGGGATGTTGGTGTTCTGGGAAGGAGGAAGAGTAAGGATTAAAACAGTTGCTGAGGCGGAAGCCTTTGTTAAAAAACATTCCTCTATCCTGGGGGAAGATCCAGGGGGGACGGAGGGGGCCACAGCCCCGCCCGCTGGGGGCCAGGAAGGAGAACAAGAAGACACAATTGCCAAGAGACTTAGATCTAAAAAATGACTTTGCTTTTTATTAATACAGTATAACTTTTATCTGGATGTTTGTACACGATTGCCAGCATAGAATTTAGAATTTATGATGTATGCATTTGTTTTCACCTTGTAGTATTATTGAAAAATGTATTACCAATGTCTTATTAAGAAGCCCCGGAGGGACCAACGACCTCGACGTGAAAGTTCTCAAAATATTTTTGTATTGCACCTTACCCCTACCCTACCTTAAAAAATTTGTAAAACCAATAAAACTTTTTCAATATAAAAAAAAAAAAAAGAAACGACTTGTGTATCCCCCCCTCTTAATGGACCCTTCCACTTCCTTCCTCACTCTGCCAGCTCTGGCCGTTTCCTTCTTGTCTCCCTTAACCTGGCTAAACCCTCCCTCCTCCCTGGTACCCCCTAAAATACGTGTCATAAATTTAACTAAAAAACCCCTAAGACCACGCTTCGCCCACCTCTCCGGATTGATTAATCCCTCATTAAGGTGGGCCCTCGTTAGAGCGGAGGGCCAGGCCTGCGAGAGAGGGGACTCTCGCAGTAATAAAAGGTCTGCCCTTGAGTACATGTTAATATATAGATAGTTAAATAATTAGGTATAAATATAAATATACATATACATGGGTCAAATATTTGATTATAGAAGACATCGTTGGCTACATATAATATTTAAAATAGATGTATAAAATAGATGTTAAAAACATAAATAGTTCCTAGATCGAATACATTTCATGTGTACCAGTGAGGAATAGTCCGGCTATTGCAGTTTTATAGATCTTACAGATCTTAAATTCTCGCCATCGTAGCTGATAAAAAAGTCTGTCCGGATAGGTGTATCGGAGTATAAACCGAGGGGGAAGGCACGGCCCTTATTTTTTTCCAGTCTGAGTCCGCAGGCCTTGGATGTTACCCAGTCGAGGCCTGTCCAGAACTTATTTGGACTCTCAGGGCTCTTCAGGGCTCTTCAGGCCTCTCGTTCTATTAAAAGGCCCTAAACGGCCCGGGTTGTCCACTCTTCCGCCTTCTGGCCCTGCAGCGCCGGCAGCCAGGATGATGACTCTCGGCCTCTTAGGCCTCTCAATCCTCCCAGGTGCCCAAAAGGTCCGAAAGGCCCGGCGCCGGCCGCACTTCCACCTCCCGGCCCAGCCCGGCCCGACCCGGCCAAAGGCCCTATCCTCTTTGGCCTCGGGCCTGTTCTTGTTAGGCCTCTCCCAGCCACCCGATCTCGTCGCCGCCTAAGGTCTAAGGTCTCGGGCCGGCCACACTACCACCTACCGGCCCGGCAGTCTCTCCTCGCCCTCCACGCCCTCGGCTCGATCTCGCTCTCCCCGCCGCAGCTCAGCCCGCTGACCGTTCCTCCGTTCTGGCTCAGGGCATCCATATCCTCCTGGCCCCCGGCTCAGAAACGGCGTCAGTGTCGGCCTTGGCATCCTCCGGCGTCCTCCAAGCCAGTCGACGCCCCGGCCGGCATCCACAGCAAACATGAGGACACTGACCTCTGTCCTTGGCGTTCTCAGCAAATCTCCGCCGCAACCTCACCCTGGGAAGCCATCCCGGTCTCAATCGGCTGCCAGGGTGGGCAGCTCACTGGTCCCGGCCCTTAAAAAGGTAAACAGCGGGCCGGGCCACAAGAAATAAGGCCAACGAGCTCCATGACCCAGACGGAGCTCAAAGGTAAACCGCCATCTCGCGCATGCGTAGTATCATACAGTATATATGTAAGAATGTGTATAGAGATTAATGATGAATAGATACATGTTAAATAGTATTTATAAGAATGTATATCAATGAATGTTTTTGAAATGGGAAAAATAATAATTTTTAAAAAAAGACTTAAAAAAAATCAGCACGGGCAAAAAAAAAAAAGAATGCATGCCAGCCTTTTTTTTTTTTTTTTTAAATAGATATTTTTATTTTATTTTCGATTTTCAAAGTAAATAACAACATATATACTGTTACATAGCCAACATCATATTATATTATTAAATGTTTACATCATTCCATTTTACCATCATTTCATTTTACCATCAACACCCAGAAAACTCCCAGAGGGCTCTTCTGCTCTCCATACACCATATTTGTGCCTTATCCATCATTTTCTTTCCCCTTTCTCCTCCTCCTCCCTACCTCCTTTCTTCCCTCTAACGCCCTCCCCTTCTCTACTTCCCCTTCTTCTCTCCTTCTCCTCTCTCCCCTTTCCACTCCTCCTTTCTCTTCTCCTCTTCTCCTCTTCCCCCTCTTTGCCCTCTCTCCTTTCTCTCTCTTCTTCCCTTACCTCTCTACTCCACACTCTTCATCTCATTTACATGGTGTATTTCGGCCTCGGAGCCTCCCGAGCCGACACAACCGGGCTCCCTAAACTGCAGGGACCCGGCTGGAATTCGCCTCCCCCGTGATTCTATAAGGAATCTAAGCCGCCCCGGAGAGGTGGTGATTAGGAGATAAATCTTCGCTGGGTGCAGGGACCACGCAAGATCCCTGCCCGACACGAAGCAACATCTCTGAAGGGAGACGAATCGCATCCCCCCCCCCCTTTCTGGAGGGTGGACCATAGGCGAAGGAGAATCTTTGAAACAAGAAAGGGAAAAATCTGCTGGAATACTTCGGGAAGGTACTTTATTTGGTCTCTGAAACACTCTGCTGGGAAACCTTTTTCTTTTACCAAAGCTTTGAAGTTGAAGATAAGCGGCGAGCTTGGATTGAAGTGTGAGATTCCTCAGCTTCACAGAATGTTTTGAAATGGCCGACTGAACTGATAATAGTTACTTATGTTTGCGCTGAAAAGGATTGGATTATGACTGACTTTTCTAATTCTTTTTTTCTGTCTTTTTGATTTATTTCACTCAAAACTTTGAAACTTGGAGCACTTCCACAATCCTATAATTATTTGGACACTCTATTGCGCATCTTTAAACTTAAATAAGGACTATATCTTATCCTTTTTTTTGTCTCTGTTTTCCTTCCAACAAAAAGAACTGAAACACTTTGAAACTATTTAAACTATTTCCTACATTGTATCGCTCTTGGAAAAACAGTGGGCGGACATATATGAACAGATTTACTGGAAATATTGTCTAGAAACAAACTAACAGAGATAAACTAAGTGTTAACAAGGTAATTGGAGCTACTTTTTCCTAGTTTGCGGATTCGCCAAAATGTCTACGCACATATATACACTGCAGAAAACCAGGAGCTTTTGGCTGAAATCTTGAGGGAATTGAGAGAATTTCGTGCAATACTCGACATTACACCAAGTGAAGAAATTGAACAGATTAGAGAAATTAAAGAAGAAAATGGAAATGAGGCTGTTTGTGGACTGGATTTAACTGAAGACAAGGGAGAAGATCCAGGAGAGGAGATAAGATCAAGACCTCATCAGAAATTTGAATTTCAACCTGTCTGGCAAAAGGAAGGAAAAGGAGAACAAAAGATAGAGGAAATCACACCAGAGTTACACTTGATATTTGAAAATAAATCAATTTTGAGGAAAAGAATTGGTCAGCACTATGATTGTACAGCTATACAGGATCACAATGTGCCAATGGAAGTTTATAAAGAACATGAGAAGAAAAAAAGTCGATGGAGAATGTGGACTTTAAAAGAGGCAAATTTAATTCATCCTTGGAGAGACAACGGCTGAAAAGAGGAACTTTTATCCCTTGATGAGCAATAACTAGGCTGGGTTTAAATTACCATCAAGGATTATTAATTAATTGATTGTCAGTAATAACTATAGATGCTTATAATAAGATTAGGTTTTTGATAATGATATATATTAGTTTATCTATAGATGGGGAATTGGGCTATTTAGATGGTTATAGAAAAATGATGTGTTAATGAATGATATATATCTGCTTATCTAAGATGGGGAGTTATGCTACTAAGATGGTTATAGAATACTCTTGGTAAATGTTTTGGTTAATGATATATATTTGTTTATTTATCGATGGGGAATTATGCTATTTAGATGGTTATAGAAAGATTATGTGTTAGTGAATGATATATATTTGCTTATCTATAGATGGGGAATTATGCGATTAAGATGGTTATAGAATACTATCACTCTTGGTAAATGATCAATCAATTAATAGTTACATAAAATTTTAGATAATTATATGGAATCTATAGAGATATGAAGGGATTAAATAAGGGATATTAATAGTAAATAGGATTTAAAGATATTATTAAAGAAAAAATAGATTGAGGCTAGAATACTTGATAAGACTTGTGGATACTGATATTGAATCACAGGATAAATTGTTAGATTTAAAATTAATAAAATGAGATAACCCATGAATAATAACCACTCCTGGAAGGCACAGAATTTATGGATACCCGATTAGGCCTTCTTATATTTAAATTTATTTCAATTTATTTATACTGTTTTTTGTTCTTTTTTGTTTGGTTTTATAAATAGAACGTTATTATACAATTAGGCTTTACTTAAAAGGGTATTAAAACAACTAGCAAGATTTGGGACTGAGACATAAGAATTGTAATAATTGATATGAAAATTGAGCGATAAATCTTAAATCTGAAATTATAAAATACCATCAACGCATGCCAGCCTTATAGTAAATCATGTCCTTCTAATTCTAAGAGCCTAGTGTTTCTTAACGTTATCCAATCTTTAATCCACATTACGTTTGCGGCTTGATAATATAGTTCCCAATCAGGTAATCCCATACCTCCCCTCATTTTAGCATCTTGCAAGATTTTTAGTTTTATTCTTGCTTTTTTCCCCTGCCATATAAACTTTGAGACTATTTTATTCAATTCTTCAAAAAAATCTTTACCCAGTCTGATTGGGATTGTCTGAAATAAGTATAATACTTTAGGTAAAACATTCATTTTTATTGTGGCTATTCTACCTATCAATGATAAATGTAAATTCTGCCATTTCATTAAATCTACTATTTGTTGTATAAGTTTGGAGTAATTATCCTTTTTAAGGGTGCTGCATCTTGGTGTCAAGTAGATTCCTAAATATTTAACCCTATTCGTGACTTGAATTTTCAAGCTTTCTGCTAGTTCTTCTTTCTGTCTTGCTAACATATTCTTTGTCAATATTTTCGTCTTATCTTTGTTTATTTTCAACCCTGCTACTTTTCCAGTCTTCAATTTTTTCTATTAATTTAGATGCAGTTTCGAGTGGTTCCTCAAGAATAAAGGTTAAGTCATCTGAAAATGCTTGTAATTTATATTGTTCTTTCCTAATTGTCATTTTCTTTATTCCTTTCTCTTCTCTTCTCTTTCTATTCAACACTTCTAATATTAATACAAAAAGTAAAGGTGATAGTGGGCAGCCTTGTCTTGTACCTCTTTTTACCTCAATGTTATCTGAAAATTCTCCATTTATTATTATCTTAGCAGTTTGGTTATGGTATATGGTACTTATAACATGTATAAAGTTTTGACCAAATTTCATTTGTTCTAATTGCTGCAACATAAACTTCCAGCTCACATTATCGAAAGCTTTTTGTGCATCCAGAAACATCAGGGCCATTTGTTTTTCAGGATGTGCTTCATAATATTCCAATGTATTCAAAATTATTCTTATATTATCTTTGATTTGTCTCTTTGGTAAAAATCCATTTTGATCTGAGTGTATAAAACTATTTAAGTATTTTTTAAGCCTTTCTGCTAGAATTGATGCAAATAACTTATAATCTGAATTCAACAGTGAAATTGGTCGATAGTTTCTTATCTGAAGGGGATCAGTTTCCTCTTTGGGTATCAGTGAAATATATGCTTCTGACCAAGAATTTGGCATTTTACTGCCAGACATAATTTGAACTAAATCACTTAAATCCGATGAGAGCCAGATTATATCTATTCTTGAGAATGATAAATGTCTATAAGAGTAGTAAGTATATTGTTCTCTACTGGGATTTCTTTCTCTCCATACATCTTTCAAATTCGTTTCCTCTGCCATCTTAAAGACTTTGGTAATGTTTTTCTATTGATTTTAGACGTCCTGGTCGCTTTGTAATCTCTAATTTGATTTGGAATTCCATTGAAGTCTCCTATCATACAAATGTCAGTGTATTCTAGATCCAGAATCTTTCCATGTAATTTCTTAAAGAATTCATCCTGCTTCTCATTAGGTGCATAGATTGCTATTAAAAGTATTTTTTTATTGTTGTGCATAATTTCCACCATCAAAATCCTTCCTTCATCTGCATAAATTTGTTTAGTTGGTATTTTGTCTTTGATATAAATGACCACACCTCTTTTTTTAGAATCTGCCAATGAGGTAAAGTTTTCCCCTAGTTTAGGTTGGGTTAACAAATGTGCATCTTTCTTTCGGATATGTACCTCTTCTAAACAAATAATTTGTGTTTTTATTTTTTCTAATTTGTGGAATATTTGTCTTCTTTTAATTGGGGAGTTAAGTCCATTTATGTTAACTGTAAATATTGTATTTTCATCCATCTTTTATGTTTTATATAAGGGCTTTATAGCTCTGGTTGATCTTATTTCTCTCTGTCCTCTGATTTCTAATCCTGTTAGAACCCCTCTTTCTATGGCCACTCCACCAACAGCGCCCTCTAGTAGCTCTTCTGGTCTTGTTGACAATGGATCCTCTTTACCATTCTTCCCCATAGTTCCATTAATATATTTTCTGTAGAAGTCTTCTGCTTTTTCTAAGGAGTCTAATCTGTATCTCTGTCCTTCCCAAGTAATATTAGACCTTCCGGTATGAGCCATCTAAATTGGGCACCTTTTCTTATCAAAGTTGTGGATAGGAACTGGTATCCTCTTCTCTTTTCTCTCACTTTTCTTGGGATTTGTTTTAAGACTGTGATTTCTTTTCCTCTATATTCAAGTTTCTTATCTCTTGTTTTCTGTAATATTTGAAACCTCAATTTTTTTTTGGTGAATCTTACATGTATTTCTCTTGGTAGTGCGTTTCTTGTATTTACTCGGAAGGCATCATCTATTCCATCTCTTACTAGTTCTTGGGGCATTTCTAAAATCTCTGCCAGCAGTTCTGGTATTATTATAAGCATGTTCTCACCTTTTTCTTCTATTACATTTTGAAATCTTAGGAAGTATTCAGATTTATCCATTTCCCATCCTATTCCCATGCTCTCTTTTTCCATGTCACTCAATCTGGAATCAAAGTCTTCATCTCTTTTATCTTTTTGCTCCAATTTCCCTTTAATCTCACCTATGAATTCTTGTTGTTTTTCCATGGACTCTTCCTGCTTCATCATCCATTGCTGTATCTTTTCCATTTTCCCTTCTGTCAATGCTGTTTTACCTTCAATACTCTCTATTTTCTTATCCAGTGCCTCTAATTTTGTGTCTAATTTTGTCTCTAATTTCTCGAATCTCTGTTCTGTTCTCTGTTCTGTATTTTCCATTTTTCGATCCATGCTTTCTCTTCCCATCCATATCTCTTGCAAAAGTGTTTCAAGTGTTATAGCCTTTTCCTTTTCTTGCTTTTCTTTTTCATGATGGAGCGTCATTTGTATTGTTTTTTGTCCTCCTGTTGAGGAGGACGTCGGGGTCCCTGTTGATGAACCAGCTGGGGTTGTCTTCCTGCTCATGTTTCAGATTTTATTTCTTTCTCCTTCTTTTTTGAGTCACTCTTTAATTTATTAGTAAAAAGTTAGTAAGCTTTAAAGATAGTATCAGAAATTTAGTATATAAATACAGCTTTGCATCAAGAGGAAAAAGAGATAAAATGGGGTAGAAATAACGAAAGGGAAAGAAGGAAAGGAAAAAAGGGGGAAGGAGGCTGAAGGAGGCTGAAGGACTAGGGATTAAGGGGGTATAAAAAAAACCCCAAAAACAAAAACAAACTAAAGAAAAGCAAAGAGCAAAACAGTAAAGAGAGGAAGGCAAGAGGTGGGCACAAAAATAAATGTAGAAATCAAAGAGAGGATAGGAAAAAGGAAAAAAAATCTCTTGATTCTCTTTAAAAAAGAAAGAGGAGGGACAAGAAAATTAAAAAAATTTAAAAAAATATTTTTTTAAAAAAAAATTAAAAATCAAATAATTCTGCAAAAAGAGCTGTATATATGATTCAAAAATTCAAAACTTTCACTCTATACAAAGAGAAAAAATGATAACAAGATTGCTGTATATATATAAAAAGGAGAATAAAAAGAAGTAAACAAAAAAGCAGTAATGTCTCTTTAAAATAGCAATCTGCGAAACAACCAATTTTAAAAATCCAAGATATCCCAGAAAGCCAGAAAACAAAAGTAAAAAAAAGGGACTCCTCTTCTTCTTTAATGTATAATCAGTTCAAGGTCAATCCAACATCTGCTTGATACTTTTTCTCATTCACTCTCCCTATTGCTTTGCCAATCACTAGGGAGAGCTTGAGTAAATAGAAACAGTCAGTCTTGTGACCTTAAATAGTAAAGTTTCTCTGGAGCAAGCCAACCATCAAGGGGGGTGGAAATGAATGAATTAAAGGGTTTTTTTCCACTAGTAAAATATAAAAAAATCAATTTCCAACATTTAAGCAACTAAGTCCACTCTATTCCTACCCACACCTTCCGTCTAAATAGAGAGAGAGGGCTTCACGCTGCCAATCCACAATTGCTAGTGAAAGTCCAGTCTGGTTTTTTAAATAGCAAAAAAAAAAAAAAGGAAGCGCAGGTTCCTGGATGTTTCTAATTAAAAAAACCGCTGCTTCATTCAGGCTGTTTTACTTTATTTTAATATAAATCCACCTCAAGGCGATCTCTCTGAAAAGTTATAATTTTAAAAGAAAAAAAAAGCTCTCACCGAACGACATGCTGATTCTTTGTTTCACTTTCTCAGGCAGTCAGCTGCTTGGTCCACCCGCTGAAAGGGGGGAGTCACTTAAGCGATGGACTGCAGGGGGTTCTCCTTTGACTCCAGAGACATTGCGGGTGTCTGGAATCTCCAGGGGTTCCCCTCTCACTCACCGCCTCTACGGGGTGGCTGGGTCTATTTTTAGACCGCTCCAAAGCTCAAGGATCGGAGATATTACGGAGCTCCGGAAAATCCCTGTGTTGCGGCGACACCAACTAGTGGTCTTCCATTTTATAGTTTTGAGACCACAATTTTTGCCATTTATCTAGCTCAATCCCATGTCCAAAGTTTTTCCCCAAGATATCATAGTTTCTTTAACTTGCTCTTCCTGTAACGTAACCTCTAATAAGTAACCATAAAGTTTTTTAATTACTTTTTCATCAGAGCCTGTTAAAATTTTATCTAATTCGGTAATTTTGTCATAAAACCCTCCATTTTTTAATCTTCCTTGTATCTAGAATGTATTTGCATATATGCATACCAATTCATTTCCATTCCTTCTTGTTTCAAATTCTGGATAGATTTGAGTTCACCCTCTGTATTTAATAATTCAGCATATCTAACTGTTTGTTCCTTTTTACATATTACTGCATATGAAAACGCTTCAATGGTTGATATCCAGACTGGAATTTTTAAATAATGGGACCTCTTAACCTTTTCCCAATTTAAGAACAGAGCCTCTCTTATATAATGTCTTCTGAAATTGCCATGTGCTTTAGTTCCTTTATACCATAGAAATGCATGCCATCCCAACAGCAGATCGTGACCCTCTAAATTCAAAAGCCTAGTATTTCTTAATGTTATCCACTCCTTAATCCACATCAAACTTGTTGCCTGATAATATAGCTTCCAGTCAGGTAAACACAACCCTCCTCTTATTTTAGCATCTTGTAAAACTTTTAAGCTTTATTCTTGCCTTCTTCCCCTGCCATATACATTTCAAAACCATTTTATTTAAGTCTTCAAAATAGTCCTTCCCCAATCTAATTGGGATTGTCTGGAACAAGTATAAAATTCTTGGTAAAATATTCATTTTAATTGTGGATATTCTCTCAATCTTAATCTTCTTAATCTTAATCTTTATTGTATTTCTATACTGCCCTCTCCCCCAGACGGGACTCAGGGCGGTGCACAGGAACAATAAAAATATAAAAATATATAGACAATCAAGTAGTTAAAACTGAATTAAATAAAATTTGGACCCGTGCTAAAAACATAATTAAAACCCAACTAAAATCAGCCATAAAACAGCTATGCCAGGCCGGCTGCATGAAAGAAGTATGTTTTTAGTGCCCGACGAAAGAGGCAAAGGTCCGTGATTGTACGGAGGTCGGGGGGCAGGTCGTTCCAGAGGGCGGGGCCTGCCACAGAGAAGGTTCTTCCCCTGGGAGTCGCCAGCCGGCATTGTCCGGCGGCCGGCACCCTAAGGAGGCCCTCCCTGTGGGAGCGGACAGGTCGAAGGGAGGTATGTGGTAGGAGGCGGTCCTGCAAGTAACCAGGTCCCATGCCATGGAGCGCTTTGAAGATGGTCACTAAGATCTTGAAACACACCCGGAAGGCCACAGGCAGCCAGTGCAGCTCGCGCAGGAGAGGTGTTATATGGGAGTGTCTTGAGACTCCCAAAATCCCCCGCGCGGCCACATTCTGCACTAACTGGAGCCTCCGGGTGCACCTCAAGGGGAGCCCCATGTAGAGAGCGTTACAGTAGTCCAGGCGGGAAATGACGAGAGCTTGAGTGACCGTGCGTAGGGCGTCACAATCCAGAAAGGGGCGCAACTGGCGTATCAGGTAGACCTGATAGAAGGCCCCCCTGGCTACGGCTGTCAAGTGGTCATCCAAAGACAGCCGAGAGTCCAGGAGGACACCCAAGTTGCGGGCCCTCTCTGCGGGAGGTAATGACTCGCCCCCGATAGCCAGAGATGGAGTTAATTGGCTATATCGAGATGCCGGAAACCACAGCCACTCGGTCTTGGATGGGTTGAGTTGGAGCCTGTTCCTCCCCATCCAGACTCGCACGGCCTCCAAACACCACGACATCACTTCAACGGCATTGTTGGGGTGGTTAGGGGTAGAGATGTACAGCTGGGTGTCATCAGCGTACTGATGGAACTCTACCCCAAAACCACGGATGATCTCACCCAGTGGCTTCATATAGATGTTGAACAGGAGGGGTGAGAGGACTGACCCCTGAGGCACCCCGCACATAAGGGGCCTTGATGCCGACCTCTGCCCTCCTGCCAACACAAATTGCGGCCGGTTGGAGACGTAGGAGGAGAACCACCGTAATACGGTGCCTCCCAACCCCAACCCCAACCCCCCCAGCCGGTGCAATAGGATACCATGGTCGATGGTATCGAAAGCCGCTGAGAGATCTAACATGACCAGGATAGAGGAACCTCTATCCCGAGCCCTCCAGAGATCATCTACCAACGCGACCAATGCCGTCTCCGTGCTGTACCCAGGTCGGAAGCCGGACTGGCGCGCGTCTAGATAGGCAGTTTCCTCCAGGTGCTGTGGGAACTGTCGTGCCACCACACTCTCAACAACCTTCGCCAAAAAGCGAAGGTTGGAGACCGGACGGTAGTTGGATAACACAGCTGGGTCAAGGGAGGGCTTCTTGAGGAGGGGCCTCACCACCGCCTCTTTCAAGATGGTCGGCAAGAACCCCTCACTCAAAGAAGCGTTAACGATCCCCTGGAGCCAGCCTCGTGTGACCTCCCGGGATGCCAGTACAAGCCAGGAGGGACACGGGTCCAATAAACATGTGGTGGCATTCAGCTGCCCCAGTATCCTGTCCATGCCATCAGGAGTCACAGGATCAAACTCAGCCCAAACAACGGTCTCAAGACCTGTCTCTGTTATCCTGTCTGGACTAACCCAATTGGAGGCTAACTCGCCCCGGATCTGAACGATTTTATCCTGCAGGTAACATCCAAATTCCTCTGCACGACCCTGCAAAGGAGCTTCCCGCGGCCTCTGGTGAAGGAGGGAGTGGGTTACTCTGAACAGGGCGGCAGGGCAGTTATCTGCGGATGCGATGAGAGCGGCGAGATGATCCCACTTCGGTGCTCTTATCACCACAAGGTAGGTCCGCAAATGCGACCTTGCCCGTGTCCGGTCAGATTCGGCGCGAGTGGACCTCCAGACGCTCTCTAGGCATCTCTTCCGCCGTTTCATTTCCCTCAGCTCCTCGGAAAACCAAGGAGCCAAGGTAGATCGACGCCGAGTGAGAGGCCGCAGAGGCACGACCCGGTCCAGGGCCCCGTGGCCGCACTATCCTCAGTCGAGTCGCGGGTCAGGTATTCAGGTATTGGCTCAAGCTCCGTCTGGAACCTCTCTGGGTCCATCAGGCGCCTGGGGCGGAACCATCTTGGCACTTCTGGTTCCGCCTCACCGCGGTGAGGTGCAGCAGTTGGAAAGTCAAGCCGGAGGAGAGAGTGATCTGACCATGACAGGGGTTCGATGACTAATTCCCCTAATCCAAGAACACTCGTCCACTGGCCGGAGGCAAAAACTAGGTCCAGTGTGTGTCCCCTGGTGTGCGTGGGGCCATGAATTACTTGGGTCAGGTCCATGGCCGTCATGGACGCCATGAACTCCCGGACCACCTCAGATGTTTCGCCTACCGATGGCAGGTTGAAATCCCCCATGACTAAAAGCCTGGGGGTCTCAACCGCCACCTCAGCGATCACATCGAGGAGCTCGGGAAGGGCTGCTGATACGTAGCGGGGAGCCAGGTACACAATCAGCAAACCCAGCTGCCTCCCATGACCCCACTTCACACAGAGGGACTCACAACCGGCTGTCTGCGGCACGGTGGTCTCCCTCGGCTCAAAACTCTCCTTATTAACAACCGCCACCCCCCCACCCTGACCTTGGGCCCGTGGCTGATGGATTGCCCGGTAATCTGGCGGGCACATTTCGACAAGGGGTACTCCCCCCTCATGGCCCAGCCAGGTCTCCGTGATACCCACCAGGTCCGGCTCCCCCTCCGACACCAAATCATGGATGAGGGGGGCTTTGTTGATCACGGACCTGGCATTACATAGCATCAGCCTAGGGCCCCGGCACTGAAATCCCTGACCTCCTGGGTTGCAGGATGAGCCCTGGAGATCGGAGCGCGCAACCGCTTGCATCGGTGCGCCTCCCGACACATGATGTGGTCTCCGGCTCCCACCGTACCTACCCCTCCCCCAGACCGTCCTGATGGTATAGCCCTGTTAAGTAGACCCTAGCCCCCCTCCCGATATTGGACCCTACAGCCTCCCCGTCGAGACCATGGGCCAGCCTGGAGATGTTACTTAGTGGGTCAGTTCCCTCACCCACTCCCCTTGTCCCAAGTAACCCTCCCCCCTCCCTGGGACCCCTTAAAAGTCGAATTAAAAAATCCCCTAAAAAACCCCTTAATTTCCGTTTCCACCACCTCTCGAGATTGACAAATCCATCATTAAGGGATCAATCAATGACAGTTGTAGATTTTCCCATTTCATCAAGTCTGTTGCAATTTGTTGCTTCAATCTAAGATAGTTATCCTCTTTAAGAGTACTACATCTAGCTGTCAGATGAATCCCCAAGTATTTAATCTTATTCATAACTTGGATCTCCAAAATTTCCGCCAGTTCTTCTTTTTGTCTTGATGATATGTTCTTTGTCAAGATCTTTGCTTTATCTTTATTTATTTTCAAACCTGCTATTTTTCCATTCTCCTCAATTTTTTCTATCAGTTTAGGTGCGGTTCTCCATTTATCATTATCTTGGCTGTTTGTTTATGATATACAGTTTGTATGGCTTGGATAAAGTTCTTGCCAAAATTCATTTGTTCCATTTGTTGAAACATAAATTGCCAATTCACATTGTCAAAGGCCTTCTGTGCATCAAGAAACATCAACGCCATTTGCTTTTCAGAGTGGGCCTCGTAGTATTCCAAGGTATTCAAAATTATTCTTATATTGTCTTTGATTTGTCTCTTTGGTAAGAAACCATTTTGATTCGAATGAATAAACCCATTTAGGTATTTTTTAAGTCTCTCTGCCAATATTGATGCAAATAACCTATAGTCTGAGTTATAACAAGGAGATTGGTCTATAGTTCTTAATTTTTGTAAGATCTGCCTCTTCCTTAGGTAACAATGTAATGTATACTTCTGGCCACGAATTGGGCATTTTGCTTTCAACCATTACTTCATTCATAACTTCAAGTAGAGGGAGAGACAAAGATTCCTCTAGTGTTTTGTAGAATTCTACTGGTAGACCATCTGGTCCCGGAGCCTTCCCATTGTTTTGTCTTTTAAGGGCTTCCGTTAGTTCCATCATTGTTATTTTGCCTTCTAATGTAGCTCTAATGTCCTCTGGTATCCGGGGGAGGTTGGCCTCCTGTAAATATTCCTTGACACCTCCCTCTTCTATGTTCTCTTGTTCATACAACTTGGCATAGTAGTCCTGAATGATTTTCTTCTCAATATTTCCATGCTGAATTTGTCCTTGTTCATTTTTTAATTGTTGAATCTTCTTTACTTCTCTCTCCTTTCTCAATTTATATGCTAACCATCTACATGGCTTATTTGCATTTTCAAAATAGTTTTGTTTAGTGCCTCTAATTTTTTGTGCCAATTCCTCCTTTTCCAGTAAGTCCATTTTGTGTTTAATTATATCCATTTTTATTTTAATATCTTTTTTGTGGAAATTTCTGTAGCTCTCTTTCCAGTATCTTATAATCATTCTGTAAACCTTTGCATATTTGTCTTTTCTTTGTGTTTCTCCTTCTTATATAGTCTATTATCAGACCTCTAGTAAAGGCCTTCATTACATCCCAGAGGTTCTGCATAGATGTATCTTCTTTTTTGTTTTCTTTAAAAAAGAAAGCCAATTCTTTTTTCATTTTCTGTACAAAGTCTTTCTCTTTCAATATTGTGTTATTTAATGTTCATCTAGATCTTGTTCTTTGACCTCTCCATTTAATTGAGATTGGGTTAGGGTCCGCCCAAGTGCTTGTTTTAATCTCCACTTCTTTTATGTTACCAATTAAATCCGATGAGGCCCAAATCATATCAATTCTTGAGAGTGATAAATGCCTATTTGAATAAAATGTATATTGTGTTTTTGTAGGGTTTCTTTCTCTCCAAACATCTTTTAAGTTCATTTCATCTATCATCCTGAAGAAGGGTTTCAGGAGTATTTTTCTATTTGATTTTATTTTTTTATAGGTTTTATGGTCCATGTTCTGGTTTGTAATGCCATTAAAATCTCCCATCATACAAATATCAACATATTCCAAGTCAGTAATTTTCTTGTGAAGTTTTTTTGTAGAATTCGTCTTGTTTTTCATTAGGTGCGTAGATTGCAATTAAAAGTATTTTCTTGGTATTATCCATAATTTCCACCATCAAGATTCTTCCATCTTCATCTGTATAAATTTGTTTCGCTGGAATTTTGTCTTTAATATAAAAAATCACTCCTCTTTTCTTACAGTCCACCAATGAAGTAAATATTTTTCCAAGTTTTGGCTGCACTAATAAATGTCCATATCTTCTTTGGATATGGACTTCTTATAAGCAAATTATATCTAATTTTAACTTTTCCAATTTATGAACTATTTTCCTTCTTTTAATTGCTGAATTAAGTCCATTTATTTTAACTGTAAACATTTTTTTTCTTCCATGGTTATATTTTATATGTTGGATTTATAGCTCTAGCTGATCTTGGTTCCCGTTTTTCTCTAAAGTCTACACCAGGGGTCCCCAACCCCCGGGCCGCGGACCGGAGCCGGTCCGTGGCTGGATAGGAGCCGGGCCGCAGAGGAGGAGGAGGGAGAGCGCGCGGGAGAGTGCAGGCGGGGCTTTTGGCGCGGTTAGGGTGAGCCTCTTCCTCCACCTTTGTCGACGGTGGGACTCCTGCGCGCCGCAGCAAAACAGCCCGCAGATTCCCTTCCTCCCTGCCCCCCAGAGCTTCCCCAACCGGCATGCCACCCACTCGTCTTTTTCCAGGAGCTGCGGAGGTTCCTCCCCCCCACCCCCACCCCACGGAGCCTTCTCAGCTCCGGGAAGGAGCCTGACGAGCGCACGAGGGACCAAGCGCGGCAGCGGCCGCCCAGACGGGGCAGGCTAAGGCTAGTGAGCGAGTCGAGCTGAGGAGACTCCGCGGTGGGGGGAGGGACGGGGGGGGACGGGACGACGACAGACTGACAGAGAGAGGCATAGACACAGAGAGAGACGGTGGGAGGGAATCAGAGAGAGTCACACACACACACACAGAGGGAGGGAGGGAGAGAAAGATAGACAGAGACACATAATGAGTGATTAAGTGCCTGAATGCGAGACAGACACACACACACACACACACACACACACACACACACACAGTGACAGAGATGGGAGGACGAAGGAGAGAGAGACAGAAAGAGAAAGAGAAAGAGAAAGAAAGAAAAAGAAAGTGGGAGAGAGAGAGAAAGTAAGAGAGAGAGAAAGAAAGACAAAAAGAGAAAAAGAGAAAGAAAGAGACAAAGGAAAGAAAGAGAAAAAGAAAGAAAAAGAGAGGGAAAGAAAGAAAAAGAGACAGAAAGAAAGAGGAAAAAAGAGAGGGAGAGAGAAAGAAAGAGAGAGAGAGAAAGACAGAAGGAAGGAAAGAGAGAGAGAGAGAGAGAGAGAACTTATGACCACAATTGAGCCCAAAAGTTTGGTTGCTAACCAAGACCATTGTTAAGTGAGTTTCACATTTTCCAAATTGGCCACGCCCACCCAGTCACATGACTGCTGAGCCACTCAGCCGGTCCGCAGAGTTTTCTTTAAAATGAAACCGGTCCCTGGTGCAAAAAAGGTTGGGGACCCCTGGTCTACACCCCCTACAGCACCTTCTTCAATAGCGATCCTACCTACTGTACCCTCCAACTTCTCAATCTCGGTCGTAGGTGTATCTAACAGTAGTAACGATAGGTCTTCTTTTCCAGTCTTCTCCGCCTTCCCTCTCAAGTGTTCTGTATAGAAAGCCTCTGCTTTTTCCATTGTATCAATTCTGTACCTTTGTCCTTCCCATGAAAATATTAAACCTTCCCGTATAAGCCATCTGTAATTGACACCCTTCTTGAGCAGGATTGTAGTCAGAAATTGATATCTTCTCTTCTCTCTCACTCTTCTTGGGATTTGCTTTAAAGCTACAATTTCCTTTCCTTTATATTCCATTTTTCCATCTCTTATTTTCTGTAGTATTTGAAACTTCAATGCTTTTTACTGAATCTTACATGGACTTCTCTTGGGAGGGCATTACTCGTAGCATATCTTGTATTTACTCAAAATGCCTCGTCTATGCCGTCCATCACTTTCTCTTGAGATATCTCTAACACCTTTGACAGAATTTCACGTATTATTTGTAGCAGGTTCTCTCCCTTTTCTTCTATTATATTTTGAAATCTTAAAAAGTATTCAGATCGATCCATCTCCAAGCCTAATGTTTTCTTTTTCCATGTCGCTCAATCTGCTGTCAAAATCTTCAGTTTTCTTCTCTCTTTTTTTCATCTCTTTCCTCAATTTTCCACATTCTATCATCCTGCTTCATCATCCATTGTTGGATATTTTCTATTTTTCCCTCTGTCTTGGCTGTTTTTTGTTCTATATTCTCTATTCTTTGTTCCATTGTATTCATCTTCTTTTCCATGCTTTTGGACCTCCTTACTAGGGTATCCAACTTCTCATCACTACAGTCACTACAGTATGTATTGCTTGCATAATTGCCTCAAGCGTTATGCCCTTCTCTTTTTCTTGTTTTTCTTGTTGAATCATCGCCTGTATTGTTCTTTGTCCTCCTGCTGGTGAAGTGGCAGGGGTCGTTGTTGCAGAACCAACTGGTGTGTTTCTGCTCATCTTCCAGCTCTTATTCTTTCTTTTTCCAATTGTAGTTTAGTTCAGTTAAAAGTTAGATATATAGAGAAAGGGAAAGGAATGCCGGGGGGGGGGGGCAGAGGACAGTGAAAAGATATCCCAGGTAGCCCCTGGGTATCGAAAAAAGGTAAGTCAAAAAGGAGGGGGGGGAAACAGTTAATCAATAATAAAAGTAAGCAGGAGTGCCTGAAGAAAAATACAAAAAAGAAAAAAGGTATATATAAAAAAAATATTTTTATGATTTATTTTTATCAAAAATTATAACCGCCCCCCCAAAAAATCTTAATCACCTTGTCCAATTAATTCCAACTCATAAAATCCAACTTAAAAAAGAAAAAAAAAAGGGGGGGGGACCGGAACCTTATGCAAAAAAAAAGGGGGGGGGGAAGGAAAAAAAAAAGGAGAAGGGGGAAAATTTTATTTGAAAATTTGTTTTGGTTCAGTCCATTTGAGTTTAAAAACAAATCATCCAAATATCTCCAATATCTCACAGGGGAAAAAAGAAAAAGAAAGCAATGTTTAACATTTCAAAACTTCAAATCTTCAATCAGAAAGAGAAGAAGAGGGCAGAAAAAAAAGAGTTTCCAATGCGAGAAAGGAGAAAGTTCGAAGTTTTTTTCTTTTGATGCAAAAACCTTTCCAAGGTCACTCCAATCTTCCCTTAGATGTTTTCATCCATCTTCCATATTAGGTTTCCAGACTCTGAAGTTTCCACAAGAGACATCTGCATAAACATCTGTGTTCTTGCTATCAGGTCTTAACCTTGGGAAATAAAGTTTTTCTCTAAACAAATCCAGCAATGAGATTTAACAACTTTGCCTCTACTGCTGGGTGGCAGTGTTAAATTGTATCCAATCTTAAGTCTTTTATAGCTCTGCCTTCTTTTTTTTTTTTAAAGTAAACACAAAGAAAAAACCCAAGAATTAAAACGTAATAAGAAAAAGAAAAATAATTTTAAAGATAGTTTCTAGTAATTAAAAAAATAGATCTATTCAATTCAGCCTCAAATTCAAGAAGTTAGAAATAGGAAAAAAGCTCCAAACAACAAATCCACTTTAAATTGCAGTGAAAGTCCAGCCTGGAAGAAAAGGAAGAAAAAAATAGGACGTTTTCAATTAATCATTTTTAATTCCGCCACTTAATCTTAGGTTATTCTCTGTTTTATCTTAACTCTCCAACTTCAGGGTGTTCTCTTTACAATAGAAAAATTTTTAGAAAAAAAATCTCTCACCAAACGGCATGCTTCTCTCTCCTGCTCTTTCCTTAGGGAGTTGTCAGCAGCTTCAGCAGCCCAGGGGCTGGCTCTTGAACGCAGGTAAAAAGGGGTTCTACCGGTTCTCCCGAGACTTTGCTGGTGTCTCTGGATTTACCGGATATTCCCCTTCCTCTCACCGTCTCTTCGGGACAGCTTGGGTCCAATTCGGACCATCCTGGCGATCCTGAATCAGCGGCTATACCGGAGTATCCGGAAAGTCGCTCTTACCGCCGCAACGTGTAGCTCCTGCTCCGAAAGATGGTTCTTTTTGTGTTATGTTTGTTTAATTAAAAATAAAAAAATCTTTTTAAAAAAAGGAATAGGGACAGCTAGAGACCAATAGAACAAATTGTAGCATTATTACTAAAATGTTTATTAGATGATATTTCTTATTATCTCACCTTGTCCTGCCTCCCTTTAGAGAAAATGTATAAAGCTTACTTAATCCTTTGTTCTTGGTATTTTGGCCAGGAGCCCTCTTCCTTGGAGTACTCCAATAAAAAGCAACCAGAAAACCTGCACCTTTTGTCTGACGTCCTTCGTTGGTTTCGGCACCAGGCTCAGACCTGAATTGGGGACAACAGTGTTTTAACTCATTCACTTCTGGTACATATACAATAATGCAAGTCCTGAAAAGAAAAGTATTCTTCATTTTTGGATGATGCAGAAGTGTTACATTTAGTTAGTTATTAGGTAGAGAAGGCTTTCCATGATATGCAAGACAGAAAGAGGGAATGCTTCTTCGAAGAGAGAAGGTCTCTCTGACAAATTAATCTCTCTGACAAATTGAAAGACAAAAAGGACATGTACAAAAAATGAAAAGGACACATAACTAATGCAGAATATCAGCAGATAGCCAGAATCTGCAAAGACAAAGTCAGAAAAGCAAAGGCTGAGAATGACTTGCAACAAAAGTCAAAGATAATAAAAAAAAATTCTTCCAAGATGATAGATAGATAGATAGATAGATAGATAGATAGATAGATAGATAGATGATAGATAGATAGATAGATAGATACTGTAGATAGATAGATAGATACCATGTTTTCCCAAAAATAAGACAGGGCCTTATATATTTTTTGACCCACCGAATATGGCCTTGGCCTTATTGTGGGGGGGGGGGAGGTCTTATTATTTTGGGGATGCAGAAGGCAGCAAGCATGGGACTGCATGTCCTCTTGCCCCCATCACCTCCCCTCCCTGTTCTTTGCGCCGGCCAAGTGGCCGGCTGGCACTGTTCTGATGTGTCCCATCACCGCTCTGCATCAGATTGGGTTTTCTTTGTGAGGGAGACAATCTGGGGAGCGAGTTGTATGGATTTCCATGCCTTCCTTTATGGGATGTTGCTTCGCACCTGGGACATCGGGAGAAGCCCTGTGAGGAAACGCCGCTGCCAATGTGCAGGAAATGCCACACCACCACCTGCAGATCATCCTTTCAAAATGTATTTTCACCAGGATGAAGAGGTGGCTGGAGGTGGCGTTTGCGTTGGGTTGGGCTCTTTTTGCAAGGCGGATGATCTGGGGAGCAAGAGATTTAGGAAGCCTGGACTGGATTCATCCCCAGGGGTGAACGTTTCACCCTTCGCCATCTCTCTGCCCTGGCTTGGAAGCTGCAGAGGAAGCCTGCCATGCCCAGCAAGTGGGTGGGGGAGAAGTGACAGCAAGAGGAGCCACGTCTCGCTCCACACCTCTCACTTCTCCCTCACCCCACCTGCTACACGTCTTGCTAAAGAGACGGTAGGGAAGGGAAGCAGCCTGGATTCTGTTAGCATTGGGGCAGGGTGGGAGGAGTTGGGCGGCGAGACACGTGTCCTACCCAAGACTTGCAGCTCCGACGTGTTTCTCGCTGTTTTATCCAGGGAAGTTGAACTCATGAGATATTTTTTTTTACGGGGGGGGGGGAGTATAGGTTGTGCATGCACACCCCATTTATCCCTTGAAAGTCCACACACAATCTCATAGTTCCATCTTTTTTTTCTTTGAAGAGGACTGGTGCCGTGACCCGTGGCTTGGCTGGCTCAATGAAACCTCTTGCTAGGTTTTTGTCTATGTATTTGCACATCTCTTGCATTTCCCAGTGCGTCATGGTGTACAGTTTGGGCTTGGATAGTTTTGCCCTGGGGATGATTTCGATGGCACAGTCTGTCTCCCGGTGGGGAGGCAGAACATCACACTCGGACTCGCTGAATACTTCTGCGAGGTCCTGATATTCCATCGGAATCAGTTAGGCCTCTGGGGTTTTGTCGGATGTGGTTGCCAGTTGTTCTTGTGGGCTCTTTTTCTTGGGGGTGGGGTTCTGTGTGGGTGGCGTTACTGCTTGCTGGTGTCAGTTTGTGAAGCATCTCTATGAATACCATCAAACTGCCAGAGAGAGAGGGGAATTCCAAAATACCTGTGGTCAAAAAGGAATTTTAACCTGGCTTGTGAATGCGCATGTCTAAACTACCATCTTTCATTGGCTGTGATTTACGCCGAAGGCCGAAGGGAGGGCAGTAATGCAGGCAAAGTTCAGAAGCAGATAAAGAAAGCAAAAAAGATGGCTGTGAACAAGAAACGCCTAATGAGGAATGCCTAATGAAGCTGCTAATAAATCACTGCTTTTTGTATTACAGTATCATTCACTTATTATGAAGTAGGCATCGTTAGGGTACTTGACAGTCAGCCATCTTTTGCTTTTAAATATCGGGGGTGCCGAGGGGGAACTCAGAAGACCATGGCAAATGGCCAGCTGTCTTAAGGGATCTGGAAAGCAGCCATCAAACATCAAAGCCGAAATCAGCGAAGCAAAAGGAGATAAGTAACTCTAAAAACAGCTAAAGCTGAGCCCCCACTCCACCTCTATGCCTAGAAAAAGGGAAAAGCCCCAAATGGAGCCCCTGGGAAGTTCCATAAAGCAACAGAGGGAGGGATCTGACTGGGTCACCCTCCGTGAAGAAAGGCCACTATGCAGGCCAAAACAGAGGAGAGGAGCAGTGGATCCTCTTGAGGTGACGAGAAGCACATGGGAATGCAGCCCACCTTCTCCACCCATTAGAAGGAAGATGAAGCCAGTTCCCCTCTCACGTAGCAGACAGGCTGCCCAGGGCAGACAGTCTCCACCCTCCCTTCAAACTAGAACTGATGGGTATCTTCAGACACATCAAACGCAAGCATACAGAGGCTGACAGGAGGAGGGAAGGGCCCCAGTTCAGTTGAACCGCCCCAGCTCAGAGGAACGTTTGATGGGGACCAGTTAGCCCTATTCCTTGACTCAGCTGAGGCCCACCTGGAATGCTATGGACACCTCTACTCATCCCCTAGAGCCATAGTGAATGCTATTGCAGAGGGGCTGGAGGGAGAAGCAAGGGAATGGCTAGCAGCCCTTCACAAGAGGAGAGCCCCCCAACTGTAAGGCATAGATGATTTCCTATGACTGCTGAAATGCTACAGATGCAAGAGAATGGGCCATATGACATCTGTGTGCACAACCCCAACTCCGATGCCAAGGCCAGAGCTACTACCCAGGACATTGTTGGGATATGCAGCCTAATATTGGGTTGACAATATATATGAGTCTATGTTCATATATACGAGCCTATGTTCTTAAGACATTATGTAGCTTTAAGACTGTCCTAAATTCTGATTGGCTGTGAGTATCAGCTATACTATATAATCAAGGTCAGGAACCCTGTTTGATCCCTGTTCGATTCCTTGTGATCCTGTGCTGAAGTTGAAGAAGAAGAAGGAGGTTTTGTTTACATCACTGTGAGATAAACATTGTTTGGTGAAGGGTTGTTATCATTGTTTGAGAAGTTAGTCAGAAGAAGCATTTTAGTTGCTACAAAGTAAAGACTATTTATTTTCTTACTATCACTGTTTTAGAGTTTGTTTGTGGTTTACAGCAACGTATCTCGTTACTGTCCGGTGAATTACACTATTCCGCATTTATTTGCTAACCCTGGTTAAGGGGCCAGAGTTGTACACTGGTTCTGAACCCAGAGTAGCTAACAGACATGACTGGAACGCTGCCACAAACAGGCTACCCACGCATCTTGGAAGGCCTTCCAGGCTGCAGAGGTCCCTCCCCAACCAGATGAAGGGGGGGAGGGGAACCCAAGGCAACAATGACCAATCACCAGAATCCTATGAGATTGTGCTTTTTGTATTACATTATCCTTCGCTTATTATGAAGTAGGCATCGTTAGGGTACTTGACAGCTGGTGTGGGAGGGTTTGGGGGGCCCTTGATATCTTAAGTCTGCAAGTACCCCCTTGACACCAGATGTTTGGTCCCCACTTGTCAAGCCAGGAAAGCCCCAGTATGACTGCGTCTGTCATTTTGGGGGCTATTAGGAATCGAATTACTTCCCAGTGATCCGCTAGCTCTAGCCTTACTGGTTCAGTCAGGTGGTGGCATAGGCTCCTCCCATTAGGGATGCATCAACCTGCTCAAACTGGATCAGGTGGGCCAGTCTTTTTGCTCTGATACCCAGTTTCAGGACTGTGGTTAGGTTGATCAAGCACCTTGTGAAGCCTAAGTATATTAGGGCTTGAAAATCCCCCTGGTCTCCTGTTTTTGGGACTGCGCGGCGTATTTGAAAAAATGGAAAAAGGAGAGGGTGAACTGATTCACTCACCATTGGGTCATTTTCTCCCTCGTCCTTGCTGTCATATGATTCAGGCGACTGGTTGTTGTTGCTTGGGGTTCCACCACTTTTGCTTGAGGAGGAAGGGGCCTCTGCAGCTTGGAGGGCTTTCCCAGATGTTTTGGTGGTCCGTTTAGGGCCTCGTTCCGATTGTGCTCTGGGCGGTGGGTCTGGCCTTGGTTTTGGGGCTGGGGTTGGGCATGCAGCTGTCATGTGGCCCATCCCTCTGCATCTGTAGCATTTCTGCAAACTTCAAGGGAGGGTTGGTCTCAGAGTCTTCTCTGGTGCTGTGGTTCCCCGCTGGCTGGGTGGTTTCTGGTAAGGTTGACCTCTCTTGTGTGTCCGGTTGCTTTGTCATGTCATTGGCGCGCAGCCTGCTGTCAACTTTTGTTGCTACTCGGAACCACTCAGAGAGTCGATTTGGGATGTCGCAGTATGCGGTTACCTGGGCAATTTGCTTGTCCAGGCTCGTTCTGAAAAAATGCACGAGCAGCCACTCTGGTAAAGGGGGTAACCTTCCTATGACCCTCCTAAATTAATGGATGTGCTCTTTGATGGGGTGGCCCCTCTGCTTTAGGTTGCTGAGTTCCGCTTCCGCATATGGGTCCTCCTCCTCCCCCTCCTCAAACCTGGCCTCTAACAGTTGCAGGAAGTCATCTATGTCTTGCAGTTGGGGGGCTGTTCTCTTGTGGAGGGCTGCTAGCCATTCTCTTGCTTCTCCCTCTAGCCCCTCTGCGATGGTATTCACCATGGCTCTGGAGGATGGGTAGAAGTGTCCATAGCATTCTAGGTGGATATCCGCTGAATCAAGGAATAGAGCTAGCTGGTCTGAGTCTCCGCCAAACTTTCCCCTGAATTGGGGTGGGTCGTTCAGCCCTACTCCTCCAACCTCCTGTCGGCCTCTGTATGCTTGTGCCTGATATGGCTGGCTGTCTTCCTCTCCTCTAGTTCGGAGGAAGGGAGGGGTTTGCCTGCCCTGGGCAGCCTGACTGCTATGTGGGAGAGGCACTGGTTCCCGTTTCAGGCTCCATCTCTTAATTTTTTTTTTAATTAAACAAAGACAACACAAAAAGATTATCTTTCATTACACATTGTGGAAAGTGTGTCGATTGGTTACAAGTCACTTTCGTACATCTCTTCCACAGTCATTACTTATAATTCATATCAAATTAGATATTTTAAATCAAAAATCTTCATATATCTTACTATCAACATACAATTCTCATTTGACTACCATTGTTTTAACGTCCTTTTGCATAAAATAATCCAAAATTAAAAACAGAACCACATAATGGCATTTTATTAGTTATTTCAAATATCATCCAATAACAATTACACCTTTATAACATGTTCTAAATAAGAATCAATTGTATTTGATAACAAAAGTTTTAAACCTCTTTTCCAAATCTCTATTTAGTTTGTGTCCAAGTTTCTTTTGTTAAGCCAGTACATGTACACATTGTTAACTATATCCATTATCTGTGAAGCTCCCAAGAGAAAACCCCAATTAATTCACGGCTTCAAGATAAAGTTCAAAAAACATCCATTTATTAGGATTAACATTTTGGCTAAGCCTCTGGTGTAGCCAGAACTGAAAGTTATTTGATGGCTTCTGAACTTTACCCCCCTATGTCCCCTCCCCTCTGCCTGTCATAAATCACATTCCCCAATTAGCATCAAAAGTAAATCTATGCATGCGCAGTCACAGGTCATCCTGAGATTCCCTTCCTGACCACAGGAATGTCAAGAATTTTCACTTCGTTAGGGCAGCCTGACAATCGTCATGGAACGTTGACGTCGCTGGAACGTTGACATCTGGCTCCCCTCACTTCCCGAAAGCAACCTATGGGAAACAAAACAATTTGAATACAGGTGTATAACTTAGGGATGCATTCCCCCACCAGGCTTGCTTGGCTTTTCTGCATGGAATTTTGCTATAAGGTGATCAGCTTGGATTTTCCTATGTTTCACCCACAATGCCTCCGATAAGGGGTAACCCTTCCACTTGATTAGGTATTGGAGTTGCCTTCTGTGCCACCTCGAATCAAGGATTCATTGAACTTCATAATGGGTTTGGCCACCTATGACCATAGGGCCTGGGGGCACCCGGGGCAGTAGTCTCAGAGTGGAACCAATCCACTCAAACATTCAAAATGTTGCTATGAAACGATTGGTGTGTCTTCCCCAGCAATCAAGGCAGTTTAAATTGCACTGTGACTGGGTTGATGATTTTTACTATGGGGAATGGCCCCACATATTTTGGCCCCAGTTTTTTGCTAGGCAGTCTTAGTCTCAAGTATTTTGTAGAGAGGTAAACCTTCTCTCCTACCCGGAACGGCCGTTGCGGAGCCCGGTGTTTATCTACCTGTCTCTTGTAGGTTTGTGCCGCTTTGGTTAGTGCTTTCTTGACATTTTCCCAAGTTTCTTTCAACATCGACATCCAATCAGTCAAGCTGACTGAGGAGGGAGGGTCCCTTGGATACTTGGGCATTGGGACAAAGTCCATGCTGCTCACTACTTTGAATGGCGTGAGTCCTGTGCTACTGTGAACAGCATTGTATGCAACCTCAGCAAAAGATAAAAGGTCTGCCTAATTAGACTGCTGATAGTTCCTGTAGCACCTCAACTACTGTTCTATCATGGCGTTCAGTCTCTTGGCTGCCCCATTAGTGTTTGGATGAAAAGCTGAAGACCCTGAGATGACCCAATGGACCACAGAAACTCCCTCCAGAACATAACCGTGAACTGGACTTCTGGAACGTAAGAGTTTCGTCCCGTTCCAGGCAAGGTCATCTCTCTTCGTCAAGATGTGTTGGTTGTTTTGGAACCAGGGGTCTGCTAGCAGCTCAGTTTTGAGTCTTGTGGTTAGGTCGCTTGCGGGATGGCCTCACTGGTGTTGCCACCTGGTGGTTACTTGGGCAGCTGTTTGAGTAGAAGGAATAATGGCGTCCACTACGTGCTCCCGTTCGCATTTGTACTGAGGCATGCGGGAGAGGGCGTCAGCTAGAAAATTCCTCCCACCTGGGATGTGCTTCAAGACAAAATCAAAACAGTTGAAGTATTGAGCCCATCGGACTTGTTTGAGTGATAGTTTCTGTGGGGACCTGAGAGCTTCCAGATTTTTGTGGTCGGTCCAGACTTTGAACGGTTTCTGGCTCCCCTCCAATAGGTGCCTCCAGGTTGGCAGTGTCCATCTCACTGCGAAAGCCTCCTTTTCCCATGCGGCACATTGTCTCTCCGTGTCTGTGAACTTGCGGGAGGTGTAAGCACAGGGTTGTAAGTTTCCTTGGCTGTTTCTTTGGAGTAGCACCACTCCCACTGCCATGTCGCTGGCATCTGCCTGGATCACAAAAGGTTGCTGGGGGTCAGGATGCTTCAGTACCAGCTCCTTTGCAAACATTTCTTTTAGCATTTCGAACACCTCTTGGCAAGTTAGGTCCCACTGCAGGGGTTGTCCCGGACGAGGTTTCATTCCTGGGCTCCCTGTCTTCAGGAGGTCTGTCAGGGGTTTGGCAATCTTCACAAAGGAGGGAAAGTCCCCTCTCACGTAGCAGACAGGCTGCCCAGGGCAGACAGTCTCCACCCTCCCTTCAAACTAGAACTGATGGGTATCTTCAGACACATCAAATGCAAGCATACAGAGGCCGACAGGAGGAGGGAAGGGCACTGCTGATTGAATCGCCCCAGTTCAGAGGAAAGTTTGATGGGGACTCAGACCAGTTAGCCCTATTCCTTGACTCAGCTGAGGCCCACCTGGAATGCTATGGACACCTCTACTCATCCCCTAGAGCCATAGTGAATGCTATTGCAGAGGGGCTGGAGGGAGAAGCAAGGGAATGGCTAGCAGCCCTTCACAAGAGGAGAGCCCCCCAACTGTAAGGCGTAGATGATTTCCTATGACTGCTAGAGGCCAGATTTGAGGAGGTGGAGGAGGACCTGTATGAGGAAGATGAGCTCAGCGACCTAAAGCAAAGGGGCCGCCCCATTAAAGAGCACACCCACGAATTTAGGAGGGTCATTGGAAGGCTACCCCCTTTACCAGAGCGTCTGTTAGTGTATTTTTTCAGAACAAGTCTGGACCAGCAGATTGCTCAAGTAACTGCCTACCGCGACATCCCAAACCGGCTCTCTGAGTGGTTTCAAGTAGCAGTAAAAGTTGACAGCACGTTGCATGCCAACGACATGAGAAAGCAACCTGACACAAAAGAGAGAGGTCAACCTGATGTGAAACCACCCAGCGGACGGGGAACCACAGCACCACAGCGGGCCCTGAGACCAACCCTCCCTCAAAGTCCGCTGAAATGCTACAGATGCAAGAGAATGGGCCATATGGCATCCGTGTGCACAACCCCAACTCTGATGCCAAGGCCAGAGCTACTACCCAAGACACGACTGGAACGCTGCCACAAACAGGCTACCCACGCATCTCGGAAGGCCTTCCAGGCTGCAGAGGTCCCTCCCCAACCAGATGAAGGGGGGAGGAGGGGAACCCAAGGCAACAATGACCAATCACCAGAATCCTATGAGATTGTGCTTTTTGTATTACATTATTGTTCGCTTATTATGAAGTAGGCATCGTTAGGGTACTTGACAGCTGGTGTGGGAGGGTTTGGGGGGCCCTTGATATCTTAAGTCTGCGGGTACCCCCTTGCCACCAGATGGTCGGTCCCCACTTGTCTAGCCAGGAAAGTCCCAGTATGACTGTGTCTGTCATATTGGGGGCTATTAGGAATCGAATTACTTCCCAGTGATCCGCTAATTCTATTCTCACTGGTTCAGTTAGGTGGGTGACATAGGCTCCTGCCATTAGGGACCCGTTGACCTGCTCCAACCGGATTGGGTGGGCCAGTCTTTTTGCTCTGATCCCCAGTTTCAGGACTGTGGTTAGGTTGATCAAGCATCTCATGCAGCCTGAGTCTACTAGCGCTTGAAAATCCCCCTGGTTTCCCGTTTTTGGGGCTGTGAGGCGTATTGGAAAAAGGAAAAGGGGAATTGATTCACTCACCATTGGGTCATTTTCTCCCTCGTCTTTGCTGTCATATAATTTGGGTGACTGGTTGTTGTTGCTTGAGGTTCCACCACTTTTGCTTGAGGAGGAAGGGGCCTCTGCAGCTTGGAGGGGTTTCCCGGATGTGTTGGTGGTTCATTTAGGGCCTTGTTCTTATTGTGCCCTGGGCGGTGGGTCTGACCTTGGTTTTGGGGCTGGGGTTGGGCATGCAGCTGCCATATGGCCCATTCCCTCAAATCTGTAGCATTTCAGGGGACCTTGAGGGAGGGCTGGTCTCAGGGCCCGCGGTGGTGCTGTGGTTCCCCGCCGGCTGGGCGGTCTCAGGTCAGGTTGACCTCTCTCTTTTGCCCCTGGCTGCTTTCTCATGTCGTTGGTGCGCAGCCCATTGTCGACTCTCGTTGCTACTCGGAACCACTCAGAGAGTTGATTTGGGATGTCGCAGTATGCAGTTACCTGGGCAATTTGCTTGTCCAGGCTTGTTCTGAAAAAGTGCACAAGCAGCCGCTCTGGTAAAGGGGGTAACTTTCCTATGACCCTCCTAAATTTACAGATGTGCTCTTTGATAGGGCGGCCACTCTGCTTTAGGTTGATTTTTTGATTTGATTTTGATTTTATTGGACTTCTATACCGCGCCACTCTCCCAAAAAAGGGACTCGGGGCGGTGCACAGGAAACTAAAAACATAAATATAAACATATACCAAAAAGAATAAATACATCATAAATGATCAATAAAAATTATTAAATTAAACTATACCCTGTGCTAAAAACAGTGTAAAAACCCATTTGTTAAAACTATAATTTAATTTAAAATCAGTCGGTAAAATAAGTCTCGGGGAATTAGGCCAGGCCAGCTAAACGAAAGAAGTGTGTCTTTAGATGTTGGTGGAAGTTCATGATGTTCCTGAGAGCGGGGGGCAGCTCGTTCCAGAGGGCAGGGCCCGCCACAGAGAAGGCCCTTCCCCTGGGCATTGCCCGGCTGACGGTACCCGGAGAAGACCCTCTCTGTGGGAGCAAATCGGTCGAAGGGATGTATGGGGTAGGAGGCGGTCTCGCAAATAGCTAGGCCCTGTGCCATGGAGCGCTTTAAAGATGGTGATCAACACCTTGAAGCGCACCCGAAAGGCCACAGGCAGCCAGTGCAGCTCGCGCAGGAGAGGTGTTACATGGGAATGCCGGGAGGCGCCCAGAATCCCCCGCGGGGCCGCATTCTGCACTAGCTGTAGTCTTCGGGTGCACCTCAAGGGGAGCCCCATGTAGAGAGCGTTTCCATAGTCCAGGCGGGATGTCACGAGTGCATGAGTGACTGTGCGAAGTGCGTCCCAGTCTAGTAAGGAGCGCAACTGACGGAACAGGTGAACCTGGAAGAAAGCCCCACTGGCCACGGCCGTCACATGGTCATCCATGGACAGCCGAGAGTCCAGGAGGACGCCTAGATTGCGAGCCCTTCCATGGGGGCCAATGACTCACCCCCAATGGCCAGTGTTGGTGTGAACTGGCTATACCGGGACGTCGGAAACCACAGCCACTCAGTCTTGGACGGGTTGAGTTTGAGTTTGTTACTCCCCATCTAGGCCCGTACGGCTTCCAGACACTGGGACATCACCTCAGCGGCAGCATTGGGGTGGTTTGGGGTAGAGATGTACAACTAAGTATCATCAGCATACTGATGGTACTCTACCCCAAAACCACGGATGATCTCACCCAGTGGCTTTATATAGGGGTTGAACAGGAGTGGGGAGAGGACCGACCCCTGAGGTACCCCACATATTAGGGGCCTCGAGGTCAACCTCTGCCCCCCTGCCAACACAAATTGCGACTGACCAGAGAGGTAGGAGGAGAACCATCGTAAAACGGTGCCTCCCACCCCCAACCCCTCCAGTCGGTGCAATAGGATACCATGGTCAATGGTATCAAAAGCCGCTGAGAGGTCTAATAGGACCAGGATACAGGAACAACCCCTATCCCGAGCCCTTCCGAGCCCTCCAGAGATCATCCACCAATGTGACCAATGCCGTCTCGGTGCTGTGCCCAGGCCGGAAGCCGGACTGGCGCGGGTCTAGACAATCAATTTCCTCCAGGTGACGAGGGAACTGCTGTGCCACCACTCTCTCTACAACCTTCGCCAAAAAGTGAAGGTTGGAGACTGGACGATAATTTACCAACAACGCTGGGTCCAGGGAAGGCTTCTTGAGGAGGGGTCTCACCACCGCTTCTTTCAAAGCGGGCGGCAAGAACCCCTCACTCAGAGATGCCCTCACTATTTCCTGGAGCCAGCCTCGTGTAACCTCCCAGGATGCCAGTACAAGCCAGGAGGGACACAGGTCCAATAAACATGTGGTGGCCTTTAGCCGCCTCATCAACATGTCCATATCATCGGGAGTAACAGAGTCAAACTCCTCCCATAAAACTGTCTCAAGACCTGCCTCGGATAATCCCCCCCGGACTATTTTCAGTGGAAGTCAACTCGCTCCAAATCTGAACGATTTTATCTTGCAGATATTCTCCAAACTCCTCTGTAGAGGGGCTTCCCGTGGCTTCTGTTGTAGGAGGGAGCGGGTCACCCCAAACAGGGCGGCAGGGCGGCATTGTTTGGGATACGATGAAAGCAATATTTAGGGGAGAAAGTATTAAATTGTCAAGTAGAAAATATAGGGAATATAAAACTAAAATAGAACAGGATACAAGACAAATTAAGATATTGGAGAACCAATTCTCACTTACGAAAGATAAAAAATGTTTGGAGGAATTGAACTTATTAAAAACTAAATTGATAGAAGAAGATATTGAATTAGTTAAAAAAAATTTAAGGTATTTAAATAGGGACTTTTTCGAATTTAGTAATAAAAATTCTAGGTTATTGGCAAAGATGGCGAAAAATAAAACTCAAAAGAGAGAAATTGGTTCTCTGATAGATGAAAAAGGTACAAGGTGTTATAAGAGATTGGAGAAATGTGAAGTAGCTAGGAATTTTTTTCAAAAATTATATTTAAAGAAATCAATCGATTTAGAAAAATTGAAGAATCATCTTGGAAAATATGCTATAAAAATAGATCCAACATATAAAGATTTGATGGAAAAAGATATAACACAGGAGGAGATCAACGAAATAATACAAGAGTTAAAACTAGGGAAGACCCCAGGAGAAGATGGATTACCTGCTGAATTCTATAAAGAATTTAAAGAACTAATAACACCAAGACTGCAAAAACTATTTAATGGAATTTTACATGGTGGAGAAGTCCCGATGTCATGGAATAAGACAGTAATATCTATAATTCCTAAACCTGATAAAGATCTTGAGAGGATCGAGTCCTACCGACCCATTTCTTTAATCAACCAGGATGCAAAAATATTTACAGCTATTATAAGTAATAGATTAAATAGCTTTATAGATAAATATATAAGTTATAATCAAGTAGGTTTTGTTAAAGGTAGATATATGAGTGATATAATTAGAAGAGTATTGAACATTATAGATGTAGCTGAAAATAATGGTGATGAAATAGGTATAATATCGTTAGATATTTTTAAAGCCTTTGATTCTGTACAATGGGATACTATTAAGGTAATTATTGAGGCATTAGGCTTTGGTAATAAATTTATACATGTTATTTCAAAATTGTATCAAAAAAGTAGTGCAAAGGTAAAGGTGAATGGAACAATGACGGGAGAGATTAAATTGGAAGCAGGTACGAGACAGGGATGTCCCTTGTCCCCAACATTATTCTTGTTAGTTATGGAGGTTTTGATTAAATTGATAGAAGTAGATGAAGGATTGGAAGGGTACAAGGGATATAAGATAAATTTGTATGCGGATGATACCTTTATTATTTTGAAAGATATAGAGAAAGATTTAAAGAGGATAAATAAACATTTGATAGAATTTGAAGAAATGACAGGTTTAAAGGTAAATTGGTCAAAATCTGAACTACTAATGAATAAAGATGGTAAGGAGTGGGAAAATATGCAAGAACAATTTGGGATAAGAGTTAAGAATACATTGAAATATTTGGGGATAACACTTTCACTTAAAGTTAGAGAATTGAAAAAAATTAATTATGAGGTGATGTTGAAGGAAGTAGAGAGAAAGATAGATAAGTATAAAGAGATAAAGCTGTCTTGGTTTGGTAGAATTGCAATGTGTAAAATGATGTTGTTACCAAAGTTCAATTTTTTGTTTGAGATGCTACCACTAAATTTGATAGAGAAAGATATAGAAGAATATCAGAAGAAATTGGATAAATTCTGTAATGGTGGGAAAAAACCAAGAATAATGAAGAAAATGTGGTATCAAAATCAAAAAGAGGGTGGATTGGGAATTCCCAATCTACTTAATTATTATCGGGCGTATAATATTCGAACCGTGATAAAAATACTCAAAGGTGGAGATGGTCATTGGGGTGATCTGGAGCTAAAAGATATTAAGAGATTTGGGTCTATATGGTTTCTAGATAGAGCAAAAACAAAGGCAATTAATAGTTATTGGTTAAAGGGGCTGAGTAAAATTTGGAATAAATTTGTTAAAAAATTGATCCCGGATATAGCTTTCTTGGGGAAGACAACTGAAAGTTGGCCGATTAAAACTAATATAAGTCGGGATAAAGTAATTGAGGATGAAAATATAGGAAATATAGTAAATTGGTTAAGAGCTCTAGGAATTGAGAGTAGAAAAAAAAAAGTAATTCAAAGATTGGAGTTGAATTGGTTCGAAAAAATACAGGTAGAAAAATGGACTATGAAAGTAAAGGGAATATGTAAAATAGATAGAAGTAAAACTAAATTTGAAAGTTTAGTATCTCAAATTATTAAGGATGAAATTGGGTTAAAAGGACTCGTTAGTAAGATATATAAGATTATAAATTTTGATGGAAATCCACAAATGGTAATGAAAAGGAATTGGGAGGAAGACCTTAAAATTAAAATATTGGATTTGGATTGGAATGAGAACTGGAAGAGTCGAATCATGAGGACTTTGTCTATAAGGATTAAAGAGCATAATTTCAAGGTTGTTTGGAAATGGTATTGGACCCCATTAAGATTATCATTGATAGATAAAAAAATGAGCGATAAATGTTGGAGATGTAATATGGAAGTGGGAACTTATGAACATATGTGGTATAAATGTGTGAAAATTAAAAAGTTTTGGCAGCAATTAGAAAAAACGATGGGTGAAATGATGAAAAGAATAATAATATTGAGATCAGAAAATATATTGTTATTGATAATTAATGAACCTGAGTTAACAAAACATGAGAAAGAATTGATCAGAATTATGATTATAATGGGTAGGATTGTAATAGCAAGATATTGGAAAATAGAGGTAAATATTAAAATAGAAGAATGGTTCTGTGAAATGTGGAAATTAGCCTTAAATGATAAAATGACGTGTGATATTAAATTCAGAGAGGGGGTTTATAAAAAAGATATCTTTTGGAAGACTTGGAAGCCATTTGTGGACTATGCACTTGGAACTTTGGATGCCTTGACGCCTGTACCTAGAGAACGTGGATTTTGGAGATCTTAAAGATAACAGAAGACACTTGAAACCAACTCTTCCTTTTGTCTTGTATAGCACTGGGTGAAATATTGTAAAATATTATAAAAACTTCAATAAAAAAAAAACAAAAAAAAAACAGGGCGGCAGGGCGGTTCTCTGCAGATGCGATGAGGGCGGCACAATAGTTACGTTTGGCCGCTCTCAACGCCACTAGGCAAGTCCTTAAGTGGGCTCTTGCCTGTGTTCGGTTGGATTTGGATCGTGTTGACCTCCACCTGCTCTCTAGGCGTCTCTTGCGGCGTTTCATCACCCTCAGCTCCTCGGAGAACCAAGGAGCCAGGGTGGCTCGGTGCCACATGAGAGGCCGCAAGGGCACGACTTGGTCCAAGGCCCCCATGGTCGCACTATTCCATGCGGCCACTAGGTCCTCAGTCGAGCCACGGGTCAAGGTCGCAGGTAATGGCCCAAGCTCCCTCTGGAACCTCTCTGGGTCCATCAGGCGCCTGGGGGGAACTATCTTGAGATCTCTGGTTCCGCCTCCCCGCGGTGGGGTGTAGTGGTGGGAAAGTCGAGCCGGAGTAGCGAGTGATCAGACCATGACAGGGGTATAATGGCTAGGTCCCCTTCTCCTAGATCACTCCTCCACTGGCCAGAGACAAAAATTAGATCCAGTGTGTGTCCTCCCTCATGAGTGGGGCCCCGAATTACTTGGGTCAGGTCCATGGCCGTCATGGAGGCCATGAACTCCCGAGCTGCCTCGGAAGTCTCGCCTACCGATGGCAGGTTGAAATCCCCCATGACTAGAAGTCTGGGGCTAACAACTGCCACCTCGGCAATCATCTCGAGGAGCTCGGGCAGGGCTGCTGATACATAGCGGGGAGCCAGGTAAATAATCAGCAAGCCCATCTGCCTCCCAAGGCCCCACTTCACGCAGAGGGACTCACAACCGGCAGTCTGTAGCACAGTGGTCTCTCTCGGCTCAAGACCTTCCCTGACAATGACCGCCACCCCCCCCTCCACCCCTGCCTAGGGCCCGTGGCTGATGGAATGCTCGGTAGCCTGGTGGGCACATTTCGACGAGGGGGAGTCCTCCCTCGGGGCCCAACCAGGTCTCCGTAATACCCACCAGGTCCGGCTCCCCCTCCGACACAAGGCCGTTAATGAGGGGGGCTTTGATGACCACGGACCTGGCATTGCATAGCATCAGCCTAAGGCCCTGGCCTTGCAATTCTTGACCTCCTAGATTGCGAGGGGAGCTCAGGGAGTTGGGGCGCGGGGCCGCCTGTAGCCAGCGGCCTCGTCCTCCCCAGGAATGGCAAGCTCCCTGTCTCCCACCATACCTACCCCTCCCTTGGACCGTTTTGATGGATAAGCCCTCTGTCGGATCGATCCTTAAATCCCCCCCCCCCCCCGGTCGGACCTATTCGCCTCAATTCTGCTGGCTGGTCTGGCTATACTCCCAGATCCTGACTGACGCAACCCTGCCTCCACCCTAATACCCCCTAAAATACAAGATATACATTTCATCGAAAATTTACATAAAAACCCCCTCAGTTTTTACGGATGTGCTCTTTGATAGGGCAGCCACTCTGCTTTAGGTTGCTGAGTTTCTCTTCCGCATATGGGTCCTCCTCCTCCCACTCCTCAAACCTGGCCTCTAGCAGTCACAGGAAGTCAGCTATGTCTTGCAGTTGGTGGGCTCTCCTCTTGTGGAGGGCTGCTAGCCATTCCCTTGCTTCTCCCTCTAGACACTCTGCAATGGTATTCACCATGGCTCTGGGGGATGGGTAGAGGTGCCCATAGCGTTCTAGATGGATATCAGCTGAATCAAGAAATAGGGCTAGCTGGTCTGAGTCTCCGTCAAACTTTCCCCTAAATTGGGGTGGGTCGTTCAGCACTACTCCTCCAACCTCCTGTTGGCCTCTGTATGCTTGTGCCTGTATGCTTTTTTCAGTTCTGGCTATCTGTGAAGCTCCCAAGAGAAAACCCCAATTAATTCACAGCCTCAAGATAAAGTTCAAAAAACATCCATTTATTTTTTAAACCTCTTTTCCAAATCTCTATTTAGTTTGTGTCCAAGTTTCTTTTGTTAAACCAGTACATGTATACATTGTTAACTATATCCATTATCTGTGAAGCTCCCAAGAGAAAACCCCAATTAATTCACGGCTTCAAGATAAATTTCAAAAAACATCCATTTATTAGGATTAACATCTTGGCTAAGCCTCTGGTGTAGCCAGAACTGAAAGTTATTTGATGGCTTCTAAACTTTACCCCCCTATGTCCTCTCCCCTCTGCCTGTCATAAATCACGTTCCCCAATTAGCATCAAAAGTAAATCTATGCATGCACAGTCACAGGTCATAATAATAATAATAAATTTTAATTTGTAGACCGCTCCCTCTCCCCATAGGGACTCGGAGCGGTGCACAGGGAGAATAAAAAACAATAAATATACAAACATATTTAAAAACAGATTAAACGATATTCCTGTGCTAAAAATCCCCATTAAAATACTAAGATTCCCCATAAATTAATATATTAAAAACCCTATAGAAGAGAGACTACCCTAGGCCGGCCAAGCAGAAAAGATGTGTTTTTAATTTTAGACGGAAGGAGCGGAGGTCCGTGGTCGTTCTAATGTCGGGGGGAAGGTCGTTCCAGAGGGCTGGGCCCGCCACAGAGAGAGCCCTTCCCCTGGGCGTCGCCCGTTGACAGAGTCTAGTGGACGGCACCCGGAGAAGTCCCTCTCTGTGGGAGCGAATCGGCCGTGCGGATGTATGTGGCAGGATCCGATCCCGCAGATAGCTAGGTCCCGAGCCATGGAGCGCTTTAAAGATGATAACTAACACTTTGAAGCGCACCCGGAAGATGACAGGCAGCCAGTGCAGCTCGCGCAAGAGCGGTGTTATGTGGGTAAACCTTGAGGTTCCCATAATTGCTCGCGCGGCTGCATTCTGGACCAGCTGAAGTCTCCGGGTGCACCTCAAGGGGAGCCCCATGTAGAGAGAGTTACAATAGTCCAGTTGGGATGTCACGAGAGCATGAGTGACTGTGCGAAGGGCGTCCCGATCCAATAGGGGGCGCAACTGGCGAACCAGGCGAACCTGGTAAAACGCCCTCCTGGCCACGGCTGTCACTTGATCTTCCATGGACAGCCGGGCATCCAGGAGGACACCCAGGTTGCGCGCCCCATCCACAGGGGCAAGATGTTCGCCCCCTATGGCCAGCGATGGAGTCAGCTGGTTGAATCGGGCAGCTGGAAACCACAGCCACTCGGTCTTGGTCGGGTTGAGTCTGAGTCCGTTACTTCCCATCCAGATCCGCACGGCTTCCAGGCACTGGCACATCACCGCTACGGCATCGTTGGGGTGGTTTGGGGTAGATATATACAGCTGCGTGTCGTCAGCGTAGAGGTGGTACTCTACCCCAAAACCACGGATGATCTCACCCAGCGGCTTCATATATGTGTTGAACAGGAGAGGCGAGAGGAACGACCCCTGAGGCACCCCACATGTGAGGGGTCTCGAGGTCGACCTCTGCTCTCCTGCCAACACAAATTGCGATCGGCCAGAGAGGTAGGAGGAGAACCACCGTAAAACGGTGCCTCCCACCCCCAACCCCCCCAGCCGATGCAATAGGATACCATGGTCGATGGTATCGAAAGCCGCCGAGAGGTCTAATAGGACCAGGATGGAGGAACAACCCCCATCTCTGGCCCTCCAGAGATCATCGACCAACGCGACCAATGCCGTCTCGGTGCTATGCCCGGGCCGAAAGCCGGACTGGCGCGGGTCTAGATAATCAACTTCCTCCAGGTGACGGGGAAACTGTTGTGCCACCACACTCTCAACAACCTTCGCCAAGAAGGGAAAGTTGGAGACTGGACGATAGTTGGTTAATAAAGCTGGATCCAAAGAGGGCTTCTTAAGGAGGGGCCTCACCATAGCCTCTTTTAGGGAAGCAGGCAAGGAACCCTCACTTAAGGATGCGTTGACAACCTCTTGGAGCCAGCCTCGTGTCACCTCCCAGGATGCCAGTACAAGCCAGGAGGGACACGGGTCCAATAAACATGTGGTGGCTCGCAGTCGCCCACGTAGCCTGTCCATATCCTCGGAAGTAACGGAGTCAAACTCCTCCCAAACAAGATCTGTCTCGTGGCATCCCACTGGGCCATCAATGGGGGCTAACTCGTTCTGTATCTGAGCGATTTTCTCCTGCAGAAAAGTCACAAATTCCTCTGCTCTACCCTGTAGCGGGGCTTCCCGCACCCTCTGTTGAAGGAGGGAGCGGGTCACCCTAAACAGGGCGGCAGGGCGGTTGTCTGCGGATGCTATGAGAGTGGCACAATGATGACGTTTGGCCACTCTCAGCGCCACAATGTAAGTCCGTAAATGGGCTCTTACCTGTGTCCGGTCAGATTCAGATCGGGTAGACCTCCATCTTCTCTCTAGGCATCTCTTGTGGCGTTTCATCACCCTCAGCTCCTCGGTAAACCAAGGAGCCAGGGTGGCTCGCCGCCGCAAGAGAGGCCGCAAGGGCGCGACCCGATCCAAGGCTCCCGTGGTCGCAGTATTCCATGCGGCCACGAGGTCCTCCATCGGGGCGCGGGTCAGGGGTACAGGAAGTGGCCCAAGCGCCGCCTGGAACCCATCAGGGTCCATCAGGCGCCTGGGGCGGAACCAAATTGGTGACTTAGGTTCCGCCTCCCCGCGGAGGGGAGTAGCGGTTGGAAAGTCGAGCCGGAGAAGTGAGTGGTCTGACCATGACAAGGGCGTGATGACTATATCCCCTATACTCAGATCACTCTTCCATTGGCCAGAGACAAAGATGAGATCCGGTGTGTGTCCACCCTCGTGGGTGGGGCCTTGAATTAATTGGGTCAGGTCCATGGCCGTCATGGAAGCCATGAACTCCCGAGCTACCTCGGATGATTCGCCCACCGATGGCAAGTTAAAGTCCCCCATGACTAAAAGTCTGGGGGTCTCAACTGCCACCGTAGCGATCACCTCCAGGAGCTCGGGCAGGGCTGCTGCTACATAGCGGGGAGCCAGGTATACAACCAGCAAGCCCAACTGCCTCCCTAGGCCCCACTTCACACAGAGGGACTCACAACCGGTGGTCTGAGGCACAACGGTCTCTCTCGGCTCAAGACCTTCCTTTACAATAACCGCTACCCCACCACCCCTGCCTAGGGCCCGGGGCTGATGAAAAGCGCGGTAACCTGGTGGGCACATTTCAACGAGGGGGAGTCCACCCTCGTGGCCCAACCAGGTCTCCGCTATTCCTGCCAGGTCCGGCTCCCCCTCTGACACATACTGAATCTCATACTGAGATTCCCTTCCCGACCAAAGGAATGTCAAGAATTTTCACTTCGTTAGGGCAGCCTGATAATCATCATGGCAACGCTGGAACATTGACATTATCATTTCATTGTTGTTGCTATAATTATTAATTAACAGAAATTCATTTGCTATTTATATCCAATTTCCTCTCATCAAGCCAACACATGTATGTACCTTGTTATCATTATCAATTATTTATTTAACATAACACTGTAAAATTACTAAGTTACTAATTTTTCGTTATTAACTTTCATACTATATCAACCTGTATCCTTCCAGTAGCAACACAGTCTTATTTCTTTTGCCATTTGTGGAAATAATCTTCTATTTATTTCCTTGGCAAAATTTTTGTGGACTTCTCTCCGCACCTTATTGTTTATTGCATCTCTCAGGTAATCTCAATGCCATCTATCTGCTACTTTGATTAACTTATCTTTGATTGTCAGTAGTGCTTCTGGCAGGATTTCTCTCCTTAAATCCATCATTTTTCTCCTTTTACTTCTTCTTCTTCTATGCCTTGAAATCTGGGGTAGAGTTCCTGTCCATTTATTTCCCTTTTCCATAGTCCCCTTTTTCTACTTTCAACCACATTCACTCTGCTGGTAAAGTTTACCGTCTACTGTTTATTGGACTTATATGCCGCCCTTCTCCTGAAGGACTCAGGGCGGCGTACAACATAAAAATGCATAATACAAAAGTTTTTTTAAAAGATTAAATAGAGAATCCAATAAGAATAAATTAACAATTTACAGTTAAATTTAAAATTAATTAAAATTAATAATTTATTTTATTCAGGCCAGGCCGGCTTGCTGGAAAAGCCAGCTTTTTAGGGCGCGCCGGAAGGATGGGAAGTCGGGAATTATGCCAAGCTCCAGGGGCAGTTCATTCCAAAAGGAAGGCACTCTCACAGATAAGGCTCTCCCCCTGGGGGTTGCCAGCCAACACTGTCTGGCCGACGGCACCCTGAGGAAGCCAACTCTGTGGGATCGTACTGGATGGTGGGAGGCTACTGGTGGCAGTAGGTGGTCTCACAAGTACCCTGGGCCTAAGCCATGGAGCACTTTAAAGGTCATAATTAATACCTTGAATCGCACCCGGAAAACAACCGGCAACCAGTGCAGGCCGACTAAAAGGGGTGTAACATGGGAGCACCTAGGTACCCCCATGACAACCCCCATGGCCCCATTCTGGACCAGCTGAAGCCTCCGGGGGCTCTTCAAGGGCAGCCCCATGTAGAGAGCGTTACAGTAGCCTAGGCGAGAAAGGACGAGGGCATGAGTGACTGTGCACAGGGCATCCCGATCCAGGAAGGGGCACAACTGACGTACCAGGCAAACCTGGTAAAAGGCCGCCCTGGTCACGGTCGTCAGGTGTTTTTTTAATCTCAGCCGCATATCCAGGAGGACACCCAGATTGCGGGCCCTCTCTGAGGGGGCTAAAACTTCTCCCCTATCACCAAAGATGGAACAAGGTGGACAAATCGGGATGACGGAAACCACAGCCACTCAGTCTTGGAGGGGTTGAGCCTGAGTCTGTTCATCACCATCCAGATCCGCAAAGCCTCCAGGCATCACGTTGAAGGCATCATTTGGGTGCCTTGGGGTAGAGATGAAAAGTTCGGTATCATCAGCGTATTGATGATACCGTACCCCAAAACCACGAATGATCTCGCCCAGCTGTTTCATATATATGTTGAACAGGAGGAATGAGAGAACTGACCCCTGGGGCACCCCACAAGTGAGGGGCCTCGGGGTCAATCCCTGTCCTCCAATCAACACAAACTGCGATCGATCCGACAGGTAGGAGAACCACCGCAAAATGGTGCCCCCCACTCCCAACCTGAGTCGTCGCAGTAGGATACCATGGTCAATAGTATCGAAAGCTGCCAAGAGGTCTAATAGGACCAGGACAGAGGAACAGCCCCTGTCCCGGGCCCGCCAGAGATCATCAACCAATGCGACCAATGCTGAGGGGTAGCAGTCTGGAAGTCGAGCCTAATGAGGAAATGATCAGACCATGACAAGGGTTGGATAGAAATATCCCCTACATCTAGATCATTCATCTGCTGTCCAGAGACAAAAATCAGGTTGAGCGTGTGTCCCTTGTTATGAGTGGGGTCTTGAATTAACTGAGTTAGGTCTATAGCCGTCATGGAAGCCATGAACTCCCGAGCTGACTCGGATGTCTCGCCAATGGAAGGCAGATTGAAATCCCCCAGGACCATAAGCCTGGGGAAATCAACCGCCAATCCAGCTAACATTTCCAGCAGCTCCAGCAGGGCTGATGAAACATAGCAGAGAGAAAGGTACGTAACAAAAAGGCCCACCTGAACTCCAAGACCCCACTTCACACAAAAGGACTCACACCCACCTATCTGAGGCACAGTGACCTCCTGAGGTCTGAGACTAAAAACCACCACCATCACCCCGCCCCTGCCCTGGGCTCTCAGCTGGTAAAACGCCCGGAAGCCTGGTGGGAATAATTCAACGAGGGGAACACCCCCCTCATGGCCCAACCAGGTTTCCGTAATACATGCCAGGTCTGCTTTCCCCTCTTGTATGAGGTCGTAAATGAGGGGAGCCTTATGTACCATGGACCTGGCATTAAGCGATACCAGCCGGAGACCAGGGTCCTGCAATCCCGAACATCCAGGGGTACAAGAAGGGCAATGAGGTTCGGAATGCGCGATTGCTCTTAAACAGCGAATTCGTGTCCCCCGAACATAATTTGGCCCTCGGCCCCCACCATATTTGCCTCTCCCACAAACAGTAGAGATGGTAAACCCCCCAATGGAATGGCTTAATGTCTCCCCCGGAATCCCAACCCTTCCCAGCACTCCCGACCAATGCCCATTAGTTAGCTCTGGCCTGTGCCCTGGCAGACTCCCCCCCCAACCTGTCTGAGCCATCCGTATCAACCCCCTCCGCCCACCCCTTAAAATTTGATTTTAAAAAATCAGTTGTCTTTTCTTTGTAGTCATTTTTCCTTTCAATTTTTGGGGCTCTAACCCCATCATACTTTGCTGTTATAAACTCTATGTTTCCCATCTCCTTTTCAATTCTCTCAGTTACTTCTAGTAATTTTTGGTAAATTGGTAGGCCAATTTATTTAATTATATCTTAATATTTGATCTTAACTTTTATATTACTCATTTTTACTGTTGGCTGTACACCGCCCTGAGTCCCGAAAGGGAGATAGGGTGGTATATAAATGCAATAAATCTTAATCTTAATCTTGAATTCCAAACATAATGCTTTGCAACATTACGGCTTCTTCTGAATATTGTGCCCTTTTTTCCAAGCTGGTAAACACTGCCACTCAGGCTTTCAAGGCTTTTTTTTAAGTCAGACTAAGCACAAGTTCATTTATGATCTTCAAAGAAAAACAAGGGTTCTGTTTCTTTTTCTCTCCCACTGCCAATAAGGCTCTCAAAGAGCATCTGCATAAACAATTCGTGCTCTTGCCTCTTATCACTTTCTGTAAACAAGTTGCAGAACCTTGAGATGTAAAGTCAGTGAGATCAAAGGAAAAAAGGGAAAGTTCAATGTTTCAAAAACTCCAGCCTCCAAGTGGCAGTATTGCTTCCTTTCACTCTCTGATGTTATCTCAGGGTTAAAAGAAACAAAGTTCTTAAATGGAATTTAATAGCAAATAACAAAAACCCTTGTTGAAATAAGGAAGAAGATTTTAATCCATAGGCTAGAAAATAGCAAATAAAAAAATCGAGGAAGAAAAACTGTCTTCACTTTAACAAGAAAAAAAAGTTGCAAGCACTTCAATCCACAAAGTAAAATTACAAAGAACAAAAAAACACACTATCTGAAGCAATTTAATGTAGGTTAATTTCGCCACTTATTTTCTTCTGCTTACGGATTTAATTTAACTTAAAAAAAATTTGGGCAATCTTTTTCAAAACGGTAAAAATTCTTCACCAGATGGACACACTTTCTCTTTCCGCTTCCCTTCTGTTTTGCAGCCATCCCAACTTCATCAGCCTAGGCTGCCTCTTTGTCGCCGGCTAGAAGAACTTCTGTTGGATCAATCAGGGACTTTGCAGTGTCCCTGAGATCAGCAAGATGTATTCTTCCTGATCACCATTTCTGTGGGACAGTTTAGGTCTGATTGGACCGTCCAGTGGCAAAAGTATCGGTGGCGGTCTCAGAGCCACCGATACAAGATGAGCTCCCGTTAATTTCTCCAGCTCCTGTGCACGTAGCAGTTTGAAAGCATACAAATATGAATAAATAGGTACCACTCTGGTGGAAAATAGGTACCACCCTGGCTATCTGCAAGACCGCCTCCTGCTACCAAATGCCTCCCACCGTCCAGTTCGCTCCCACAGAGAGGGCCTCCTCAGGGTGCCGTCGGCCAGGCAATGTTGACTGGCGACCCCCAGGGGGAGAGCCTTCTTTGTGGCAGCCCCCCTCTGGAATGACCTACCCCCTGACCTTCGTACGATCACAGACCTGCGCCTTTTCCGTCGGGCTTTGAAGACCCATCTGTTTCGAGCGGCCGGCCTGGCATAGTTTCTAAACTGGCATACTTTTAAACACTTTAGTTTTATATGGTTTTAGTAGGGATTTTAACAGGTTTTAGACAGGCTATTCATTATTTAATGAATTTTTAATAGGTTTTTAATTGGTTTCTATGTTTTTATTCATGATTTTACTGCTGCCTGTACACCGCCCTGAGTCCCGGAAGGGAGAAGGGCGGTATAGAAATTTAAATATTAAATTAAATTATTAAATTAAATTAAAAGTTACAGCATTCTATGCACTTTGGCATATAGTCATGTTGGCCATATGAACACAGAAATGTCTTCGAACAATGCTGGCTCCCTTGGCTAAGAAATGGAGTACTGCCCTTAGAGTTGGACATGACTGGACAGGGAAACCTTTACCTTTATTTTATGAGGCTCATGCAGAAGAATTTATATCTTGGCAAACAGTGCCATTTCTGTCAGTCTTCTTATAGAACTTTTAGGGGCTTAGCGCACTACAAATTTGTCCTGCATTAAATTATTTGAGAAACTGATTCACAGTAGGCTCCATTTTATTTAAGATTCCCTCCTCCAAAGTTTCTGTTTTTTTACGAAAATGTTTTTCCATCTGTGCTGGCCATAGAGTTTTTGAAACAGCTGCTTTTTGAAATACACTGAAAGCAGTGGTGGGATTCAAATAATTTAACAACCGGTTAAATCTCTGCCCTAATGACCAGTTGGGTATGCATGGCTGGGTGGTCATGTGACTAGGTGGGCGTGGCCAACTCGACATCACTCACATCAAGGGGCGCTTCTCCTCACCTGGTCTCTCATGACCGTGCGGATGCTGCAATGATTGTAAGTGTAAAAAATGGTCATAAGTCACTTTTTTCAGTGCCATTGTAACTTTGGCCACTAAATGAACGGTTGTAAGGATCACCTGTACAAAAATACAAAAAGCTTCTTTGCTTGCAAAAAGCTGCCCTAAATCATTAGATTAAAAAGACCTGCAACACAAAGTTTCAAATCAGGCAGGGTGCCAGAGCACCTTGAGGAATTAAAATAGTCAAAATGCAATGATAACTATCAGTAGCCAACTGTTGCTCATAAAGTGAAACCCTTTAGCAGAGAAGTCATTTAAGCTCTCCAGAAAGTGGGTGGGCATATTTGGGCTATAAAATGCTGAATTAAAGAGACAAATTAACAAACTATATAGGGAACCCAGGTTCAAGTCTCTGCCCTCCCTGGTTTGTCAAGCATGGCTGGTCTCACTCACCTCACAAGATATTCTAAGGAAGCCATCCAGATTTAAGGAAAGATCACATGCCCCCCAGAAAGGCAGTAAAAAAAATCAGTGCCATGCTTGCATCCTGCCTCTTGGAAGTACACCCCAAAAGGACAGTGCTAGGAACCACTAAAGCAGTGAAGGAAGACCCCCACCCCAGATAGAAAAAGAAACGATGAAGCAGGAAAAAAAATCAAACATAATACAAATAATTAAATCAGTTTAAATCCTTTTAAAACTCAAACACAAGCCTTTTCTGGCTCATTGCCAGAGCTCACACCAAAGGCAAGTTCAAGTGTAAACACTTGAGATAAGATTAACTACAAAGAAAGCAATTAGTGCTAGAGTGTAGCAAAAGAGCCAACACAGTAGTTGTTGCTTGTTAAACCAATTACCAGAACAAATAGACACAGGAACTAGTCAGATTTCTGAACCCTGCTTCTTTTCAGGAACAGAGATTAACCTTCTTCCTTCCAAACAAAGTTGAATAGGGAAAATTATCCCATCAATAAACACAGGATTAAACTTCACCAAGCACAGAATCAAACTTCACAAAAAACCAATTTTAGACCAAAACCCAGGGTATGTAAACTCACATTTGAATGCCAATCTTTCTAGCTAGCCAAGAAGCCTTACTGAATGTCACTCATCTTGGTTCCTTGTCGTTAAAACCTTTCCAGCAGCTCTGCTTTGTTATTCAATTATTTCTTCAAAGTGCTGATCATTGCACCCTGCTGGAAGAACTCCAACAGGGGAGTATTTCCTCCTAACAGCAGTGTAAAAAGCTTAAAACCCTTTCCCTTTAAGAAAGTCAAGCACCAGCAAACTAGCAGCAAAGAAAAAAAAAACCTCAGGAGAAGCTCAGGGGACAGTAAGTCTGCATGTACTGCCAAGAACTTTCAGCTGTCACAATGTAATAAGGGTTAACCGAGAAGCAGTTTCTGTAAACTGGGCAATAAAGATTGGGTTAGAAAAAACACCAGAATGTTTCCTTCCTTCCTTCCTTACAGGATTACCCTGTAAAGTGGAAAATAACAAAAGATTTCTTCCAACAACCGGTTCTCCGAACTGCTTAGAAAGTTAACAACCAGTTCTAGTAAATAGGTGCAAACCGGTAAATCCCACCAATGAAAAACAATGGATTTCAACCTTTTTTTTTTAAATTACGTTTTTATGTTTAGTTTTCAAAACAGACACAACACAAAAAAACCTCTTTCTTTATGTACTGTGTATCAATTGGTTACAAAAAAATTTTTTTCATGCACTTCTTTCACCGTCACCCGTAATTCATACAAATTCTGGTATTTTGAATCAAATATATTTGTACATATTACCATCATCATACCCCCATTCTCGTTTCATTGCGGTTTCTTTCCTTTCTGTCAGTAGTACAGTGCAAGATTGAATAAATTAACCCTTTTTCCACCTTCTAGTTAAGATCTTTTTCTTCACTTCAGTTCCTCACCATTCTTTTTCACTTTTTCTAACCATTGATACCACAGCTCCCAATTTTTCCCCCTCCTCTTTGTGTTCATTTTTTAGTAATTTAGATAACATATCTAATTCAGCACAGTCAGTTATCTTGTATATTAGGCTTTCTCCTGATGGAATGTTAGGGTCTTTCCACCTTTGCGCAAGGAGCATCCTTGCCGCAGTTAGCACATACGTGATCAGGTACTTGATTCTTTTTCTCATTGGGTCTGGCAGGATTCCCAGGAGGAAGAGCTCTGGCCTCCTATCCACTTTAATCCCTGTTATCTCCTGCACCCATCTCCTTACTCTATCCCAGTATAACTTAACCTTTGGGCAGGTCCACCACATATGGTAGTAGGTCCTCCGCTCGGCGCCACACTTCCAGCAGGCCGATGATAAATTTGAAAACATCCTAGCAAGTCTGGTTGGCGGCAAATGCCACCGATATAACATTTTATATTGTTTCTCTTTATAGGACGAAGCCTATAAAGGCTTTGATATTTTTATTCCAAATTCCTCTCCACTTAATTGTATCAATTTCATACCCAAAGTTTTTGGCCCAGGCAGTCAGAGGTTCCTTCATCACGTCTTCTTCCTCTACCTTCCAGAGTAGCATCAGCTTATAACACTTCGTTATAGTTTTTTGGTCATTAGTCAACCTTTTCTTCACCACGGACCCTCTTTAAATACCTTTTATGACCACAGATCATGTCCATGGCCCCCAAGACTTAAAGATTTAAATCATAACATTTCTTCAAGTCTTTGCAGATCTCCTGTGGCGGCATCGTGGCCTCCCAGGTGTTCGCAGACCACAGGTTGAGAACCACTGGTCTAAAAAGAGAAACAGCACCAGCATTAATTTTCTTCAAAATTAACCCATATACAATACATTTAAAAACAAAACAAAGGTGTTTTTCAAAAATAACTATCTGATTGGGCCAGCCTGAAGGTTCACATTCAATAGCTACAGATGAGGAACCTTGGCCTATATATATTCAGTATGATGAATAAGTAAATGCATTACTCACTAACAAAAGGTTGTCACATTTTTGTTTCTATGAAGTCCTGTGTTCCGTACTGGAGGATCACCATTAGTGGCTTTCAGATTTGTTAAATTCCATCCTCTATCACAGAATTGGTGAGCAAACATAGGGAAAGTCAAGAGGCAGCTCAGGGTTGAAATGAGAGGTCCTTGGTGCTCTCTGAGCTTGTTTTTGTGCAGACGTTTCTGATGATGTATCTGATGATGATTCACTGATGATGTTACCTAGTTTGGATAATGAAATGTCTGTAAGAAAATTAGGATCCATCTGGTGGACCCCTTGGGTTTTTCTGTCCTAATCTAAGAATCAAGGAGAGTCAACAGCATTTTTGTTTCTTTTTACTATTCTTGTAGTCAATGATGGCCAAGAGAGTTGGCTGAACATGTATGTTTCAAGTGTCAGAACTATGGCCAAGTGATTACATTGTTGTGGTTGTTTCCATGACAAGTACATTGTTTCCATGACAAGTGATTTTACAAAATATTGTTATGATTTGCCAGTGTTATTTCCCATAACTCCCAATTCAATAAATAGTAATTATTTCCTGATTCTTTCAGGAAATACCGAAAGAATCTAGACCCAATATAATTTTTTTCCAAATATTTTGATATTTCTTTCTTCCAACTGATTCATGAAATGAGCTGCTCAGAGGTCACCATTTCAAGGACAAGTTTCTGTGCATCAGATTGAAAAAGGGAGAATGGACAAGGATTTAATTAAGCCAAAAAAGGAGAATATTTGTAGCTCAGGGTTGAAACGAAGGGTCCTTGGTGCTATCTGAGCTTGCTTGTTTTTTTGCAGACGTTTCTGATGATGATGCACTGATGATGTTACCTAATTTGGGTAATGAAACATCTGAGAAAACAAGCAAGCTCAAAAAGCATGAAGGACCTCTCACTTAATTAAGCGTCAAGATTCAACCTCCAAAATTCAGTGCAATGTCAGTCAGACCCCTTTTTCTAACCCCGGTGGGGAAGACTAAAATTAGCACAACTATGAACTTTTAACAGGGGTTGTACAAACATCTAGCAGCTGTGTTCAGTACTGACAGATTAGTACAGATACTTGCAACAGTTCATTTAGTGACTGTTCAAAGTTACAATGGCACTGAAAAAAGTGACTTATGACCATTTTTCACGCTTAACAACTGTTGTAGCATCCCTATGATCACACAATCAAAATTCACTTAACCATGTACCTTAGCAACATAAATTTTGGGCTCAATTGTGATCGTAAGTCAAGGACTACCTGTGCACCAGAAGCCTCCCAAGTCCTTTGAGCACAGCTTGACTTTAAGGCCTTTAGGTTCCATCCTCAACACAGCAAAATCAAACCTAAGGTTAGCAATGGAGACACATTTCTGCACACTACAGCATCATTGTACATCATTGTACAAAAGAGTGAAGGGTTGAGATGAATGACCAGCAGGTGGAGATTTGTTCTAGTATGTACACCAAACAGAACACAATACTGATTTTTATCTCAAAGATATTGGAGTTAGCCACAACTTTCCAACCATCACTTCCATGCAACTTTTACACAAAAACTCAAAGTCAAAGAACAGTCCTTAATCTTTCCTCTAAGCCAGGGGTCCCCAACCCTTGGTCTGTGGACTGGCACCGGTCTGTGGCATGGCAGAAACTGGGCCGCACAAACAAGCAAAGCCACATCTGCAGGATGCAGGCAAAACACAAAACCACACAACCTCTGATCTGTGGAAAAACCTCTCTCCACGGAACCGGTCCCTGGTGCCCAGTGGTGGGTTGCAGGTGGTACTCCCTGGTACGGGCGTACCAGTGCCTGCCTGGAGCACCGGGTGCCATTCCGGTACGGTGCTCTGAAGGGCTCACCCGCTCGCCATCCTTACCTGTCTTTGAACTCTTTGGCGCTTCTGTGCACAGCGCATACGGCGCCTGCGCGACGCTCCGAGCAGCTGGAGCATCGCAGAGGCTCACGGAGGCGTCGCTGGAGGGTAGGACGCATGCATGTGCATTTATGTGGCAGACGCCGGGCCCCGTTGCACCGTACTAGTTGCAACGGGACCCGGAACCCACCACTGCTGGTGCCCCGAAGGTTGGGGGGCACTGCTCTAAGCCATCACACAAAATTTTTAACTAGAAATTATCCTTCCACTCTGCAATCTGAGGAGTCTAGAAGTCCTACCTCAGTGTAATTTTTTTTTAAAGCATCATCCCTATCTGCCTTTTAATATTTGATGCTTGATAGGGGTCTTAACTGTAATTCCTGATATCTAGGTTGAACAGATCTTCTGTATGAAACACAGCCTGAAAACTTCATTAATCTAGCTATTCTTCAAGGCAATCACTTGGTCATAAAAGCTGACTATAGAAACATACGTTTTCTCCAGTGGGGCTTCAGCTAATTTTTCTTACATAAAAATGAATTTACCTTCACATCATCTGCACTAAAATCTGCATCATAATAAAGTGAATTCTGGATCCTGTACAGTGTGCAAATAAAATACACTTGCACATATACGGGGGTCCTTTTGCATCAATTACCCAAGTGAACAAGTAATTGGAAGATCGTCTATAATCCTGGAGTTTCATCTTTTGATTACTATGAATATTACCCAGGTATCATTGTTCTTTCTTCTCTATTTGATTCTTCTTTCACAGTTTAGTTCCAAATATAAATGTGCTTTTTTCTTGCAAAAATGAAAAATAGAACTCTAAGAGGCTGAGTTTGATGCCTCAAATTAAAATAGTTCCTTGAACACCATCACGGACAGACATTTTTTTTAGGCCACAGAAAAGTCAACCTGGTTCAATGTCTTGAGAAAATATCAATGCCTCACATTTATGGCAAAAAATCTATCATAACCTTTCCCAACCTGATGACTTGTAATATCAATTATTTTCAAATAAGATGCCCACTATGAAGGAGAAAACTTATATAATTTCAAGAAGACAAGGTGGCAATGAGGCTTGGCTTTTGCTTCATGACAAAGAAATGGCCTCAGAGCAAGGAATACAGGTGTTATGTAGCAATAAATCTGTCTAGATGACCATAAGACCTATTACCTTTTCTATTAATTCTAGTCTAATATCTCTCACTGAGCTGTACTAATATTTAAAGGGCACATTGTGAAAATAAGGCAGTCTGAGGAAATAGTTCTACCATAATTAAAAGACAAGTTTTGTTTTTTTACTAATAACTAAAAAGCAACTAGTCTTCCATGTTCGGTATTCACCTGTCATTTTTTTATGGGTAATAGACAAAACTTGAGAGATCATTGAATGGGGCACTGTACCTCTGCAGCAGTCAGAAAGTAAAAATATTATTTTTAGGCAATAATTCCTAGGTATTTGGGTATTTTTATCTTCTAGCAGATTATGTTCATACCAGATGCTTTAACCTGGCTCTTGAATTAACCCATTATCTGGGTTTACACGATGTACTGGAATTTAATCTAATTAAATGAGTGGGATCCACATAACACATAAGCAACTTCCCAAAGAATAATGAAACTTAATGTGCTGAGCAGTGCTATAGCTTGAGTGTTCATTGTCCTGATAAATGTATTAGGTCAACATGGCCACGGATATCAGGTCAATGTCAATAAAAAGGATGAATTTCATTAAGTGTCATCTACCGATTCCCTCCAGCAAAGGACTCTCTAACTTCTTCCACCACTTCCCATGACTCAATGTAAACAGCATTAAAACGTAGCAGTGTTCTCCTCTTGAAGTACCCAAGAATATACTTTTGAGATATTCTTTGCTGAATGTGAGGAAAAAGTGTTTTGCCAGTGTTGTTGCTCACAAAAAAGAAAGAGGCTGAGGTGTGCAAATAGACCAGTAGCATTACCAGCAATGAAAAGGACCAGATGGGAGGCCTGCATCAATCCCTTCGTATATTCATGGCCAGCCCTAAGAGTCGGCCATAATAAAGTTCACCTAACCTGCAGGCCAACCCACTGAAATAATACCCAGCCCTGTTGTATATATTCCATGTCACTACAAATTCAGGTTGACAATTTTCCCATTTATCAAAGTTGTAATTTCACAAACAAACAAAAAACAAAAACAAATGCAGAATACTCCACAGCAGCTTCTCCAAGAGGGGATCTCCATCATTTTAAAGATTTCAGCCCTCTGCTAATACAGACTAGTCATTTTCTCTAAAAAATACATTGCTTTTGCTTCACGACAAATAAATGGTCTCAGGGCAAGGAATACAGGTTGTGTTATGTAACAATAAATCTGTCTATTAAAAGAGAGAATGACGGAGGGAGGAAAAGGAGACAGAGAAAGAAAAAAAGACATCCAACTGGTGCCACCACAATATTAGTGGTTTAGTATTGTCCAGGAAGTCAACTCTATCAAGGCTCAGCACTTTTTTAGAGTAATTAGTTCCGCTCTACTGTGACTTTCTAGGTAGAACACAAATTGGTATTAAGGAACTGCCACCTTGCCTATCCCGCTGTAGATAAGACTGGATTCTTTCTAATTAAGCCACATCCACAGATAAACCTCTGCAGATATTGAATCAAAAGTTCATCTGTCATGTGGCTCATTATGACACTAAGCTAAGTGGCAGTCTGGTTCCATGCTTTGGCCCTTATTGAGCTTTCAATGCTGGGAAACATGGTTTTCTTTCATTCTGGGAAGATCTTGGCTAAGTAGTGTGGGTTCTCCGATGTCGAACCAGGTGTGAATTCTGACCAAACTTCTTCTCGCAGTCAGGACACTTGTACGGTCTCTCTCCTGTATGTGTGATCTGGTGTCGGATGAGATCAGAACTCCAACGGAACTTCTTCCCACATTGGCTGCAGCTGTACGGACGATCTCTGGCATGGGATACTCGATGCCTGGTCAACTCTGAGCTCTGGTAAAAACTTCGGCTGCACTGAGCACATCGGAAAGGTCTCTCTGAGGCATGGGTCCTCTGATGACGAGTCAGCTGGGAAGTATGACCAAAATGTTTGCCACACTGAGGGCACTGCTGGGGCTTCTCCCCAGTATGGATCCTTAGGTGGGTGAGCAGATGTGAGTTACGGCTAAATGTTTTCCCGCATTCTGAACACTGGTGAAGGGACTTTCCCACTGTGTGAGAGCCTCCAAAAGAGTTGGTCTGTGCAACTGGATTCTCTCTTGTGTCTCCACATCTAACTTCACATCGTTGACTCACCCGTTCACCACAATTCTCACCCAACACTTTCTCCCAGGAATTCCGAGGTAGCAATCCCATTTCCATCGTGCCTCCAGGCAAAGAGTGCTCCACTCCGTTTCCATTGGCCAATAGAGAGCCTGTCAAGAAAGAAAAGTATTTCATAATGGGCAAATGAGTCTGACAACATGCAGCTATCAACATCAAGACAAACAGGCACAGGTAGTCCTCGACTTACAACCAGTTGTTTAGTAACCAGTTGAAGTTGCACCAGACCCCCAAAAGCTACTTAAATTCTGATATTGCACACTCCTGCCAACATGCGACTGCATTTTGGGTGTTTGGCAACCGGTCCACATTTATGGCTCTTGCAGTGCTCTGTGGTCAGATGGCTGATTTACAGTATGCTAGTTTTCCTTGGAACCTGCATTTACTTTTGGTTTCCAGCAAGAAACGGTCGATAGTGAACAATGAGTTCACTTAACAGCCATGACGTTCGCTGAACCACCCCAACAAAAGAGATTGTAAAATTGTAACATGGTGACCCTGCTTTACAACCATCATGACTTGTGACCGTAATTGCCAGGCTCAATTATGGCTGTAACTCAAGGACTAACTGCATGCTCTCCATTGTACATTTACTACAAACCGTCACAGTTCTTGTAACTTCTGTTTGCAAACTGATAGCTTATCGTTTTAGAAATGACGAAGCTGGGCAGTTACTTTGGATCTTTATAACCTCAACAAAAATGTTGTTCTGCTTATTAGCACAAGTGTTTGTGAGTGTGGGTGTCACCTCATGTCTGCAATTTGTCATGGTAGGAAATGGCAGGTAAGGAATGATAGTTAAGTTCCTCTTCTAGCTGCCATCCTCAAGCACAATGGTTATTTACTTTTTTTCTTTTAAGTTCACACAATGTGCATGGTGTCGCATTTGGTTCAGCTCTTAATACAAACATAGCTGTCTTTCTTTCAGCCTGTGGGTACAGTTCCTTAAGGCTTTCATAGGCAGTTTCTTTAGGAAAAAAAAAGTATTTATCTTCTCTAAAAACAACGGTGATGGGAATGTTATTTCAAGAAACTATGAACTGATCTGTAATGTCCCCTTGTCAGCAGATTTGATCATGTGCCATCAAATTGGATCTTAACAAATACATAAGTAGATTTTCTCCAGGATAATCTGGCTCTTCAGATCTCCCATTGGTATAGCCATTGGTACAGTAATTGAATCCACCTATCTTGTTGCTGGTAGTCTTCTTCTGTTTGTTCTTTGCATCTTTCCTAGTGTTTTGGACTTCTAAAGGAAGTTGGGTCTTTGTACAATATATTCAAAATATGATCATTTGAGCTTGGTCATTGTGCGAATTCTGGACTGATTTGTACTATAATCAATAGGCTTTTCTTGGCTATCAATATATTCTCAAGAGTCATCTCCAACAATGAAGTTCAAAAGTGTTGATACTCTTTCAACCTTGCTTCTTAACTTTTGCTTCCATAGTCACAGGGAAAATCACTGTCTGTATGATTCCAATCTTTGTTGCTAGAGATATGTCATAGCATCTAAATATCTTTTCCAAGGCGTTCTGTCAATGGCTCTCCATTCGCTCCGCGACACCTGGGGTGCGTGGAGAGAAACTCAGGCTACCATGGCAGAGGGCGGACTATCCGAAGAGAGCCTGCTCCAGGCAACCCAGAGCAGGACAGAACTTGCCCCCACCCAGGGAACTCCAGGAGCCAGTAACCCAATCGGAACCAAACTGCAGCCCTCTCTGGACATCAAAGCTAAGACATCCGAGACGCCCGCCCCACCAACCAAAACAAAAAGGGATGCGTGTTGGTGGGGAAAAGTCCCTACAGCGGCTGAGGATGAGCTCCCCCACCCTAGCACCTGGGGAAAACTCCTGAGCGAAATAGGAAGAATGGAATGGATGAGGGACTGGGAATAGGCCAGACTCCCAAAAACTCTGATGGAACCCTTGGGGGGATCCTTAGAACAGCTGAAGGAGAAATTTGACCAAACCACCCTTCATGATGAGGGGCTGTTGTGCCACCCAAAAGATAGGGGGGGGGGGGGTGTTTACAACTGAGCCCTTTGAAGTGAGGAGATGCAGACAGGAATGCAGCCCCCCTTCTCCACCCACCAGGAGAATGAGCCCGAGGCTGCTGCCAGTGGCTCCTCCGCGCAACAGGCAAGCCACCCAAGGTGGGCGGCTCCTCCCCTCTCTACGAACTACAGCCGAGGGAGACCGACAGACACACCAAGCGCAGGAATACAGAGCCCAACATGATGATGGCGGAACAGTGCTGCCCTGATTTAGAGGGAAATTTGATGGGGACTCAGATCAACTGGCTCTATTCCTTGACTCTGCTGGAGTCCACCTAAAGCACTATAGACACCTTTACCCATTGCACAGAGCCATGGTGAATACCATCGCTGGGGGGCTAGAGGGAGAAGCAAAGGAATGGCTAGCAGTGCTCTACAAAAGGAGAGCCCTCCAGCTGCAAGATGTCGATGACTTCCTACAAGAACTAGAAGCCAGAGTTGAGGAGGTGGAGGCGGATCAGTATGCGGAGGATGAGCTTCGAAACTTAAAGCAAAGAGGATGACCCATTAAAGAACACACCTGTGAATTCAGGAGAGTCGTGGGGAAGCTACCCCCTTTGCCAGAGCGGCTATTAATTCACTTTTTTAGAATGAGCCTGAACAAGCAAATTGCCCAAGTAACCGCCTATCGGGACATTCCAAACTGACTCTTGGGGGGGGGTCTGAGTAGCCATAAAAGTTGACTGTGGATTGCATGCCAACGACATGTGGAAGCAACCAGATGCCAAGGAGAGAGGACAACCAGACCAGAGGCCATCTGGCCGACAGGAGGCCGAAGCAGCACAATCAGCCCCAAGGACAACCCTCCCACAAAGCCAGTTGAAATGCTACTGATGCGGAGGGATGGGCCACATTGCATCGGCATATGCAACCCCAGCTCCAAAACCCAATCCAGGGTGCGACTGGAACGAGTCACCAGGCGTGCCTTCTCGAGTTGTTTTCCCCTTGAGGATTCTCATCCATGGAATCCTTCCCAAACTCTAAGTTTATTGAAATTAGCTCTCTTAATTCCAAGACTCTAGTTTGACTTTGTTCTATTGCTTGTGCTTGCATAATGTTGAATTCCAATATTGCATGACCACTCCCCACTTAAGATTCCTGTAGCTTCAACACCTTCTATCATTTCGTCTCTGTTAGTGAGAATTAAGTCCAATATGGCTGATCCCCTTGTTCCCTTCTCTACTTTTTGGGAAACAAAGTTGTCTGCTAAGTTTGTTAGGAACCTGTTGGATCTTCCACTTGGTGCAGAGTTTGTCTCTCAGTTGATGTCAGGGTAGTTAAAATCCCCCATTACTATTGTGATGTGCTTCCTACATATATTAGTTAGCTGACTAGCAAAAAGGTCATCTATTTCCTCTGTTTGGTTGGGTGGCCTATAGTATAGACCTATCGCAATGTCATCCCCTTTAATATTGACCCAAATGCATTCAAGACAGCTTTCGTCATTGTTGTGCTCTATTTCTGTAGCGATGTATTTATTTCTTACTAGACATTCCCGAGCATGCGTTGCTATGGCGCAGTCTGGTTAAATGGCAAACCAATCTGTGTGTAGATCTACACCTGCACACACAAACACGTACACACAACCACCATATAACCCCCAACCTACCTACCTACTGTATTTCTCCCTCTCTCCCTCTACCTACTTACTTACCTACCTACCTATCTACCTACCTACTGTATTTCTCCCTCTCTATCGCTCTACCTACCTACCTACCTACCTACCTACCTACTGTATTTCTCCCTCTACCTACCTACTTACCTACCTACCACATTTCTCCCTCCCTCTCTCTATCCCTATAGCTGCCTACCTACCTACCTACTGCATTTCTCCTTGAATCTTATGGACAGAGTATTTTAAGTCATAAAGGATGACATAATACCTGTGGCCCACTGCTCTCTCTGTATCCATCTACCTACCTTTTTAACAATTTTTTACATTTCTGTTGCATGCACCTGGCACAGGTGTGACATCTACACAATCTATATATATCACTAGCTGTACCCGCCATGCGTTGCTGTGGCCAAGTTTGGTTAAATGAAAACATTTCCCCACATAGACCCTCTCAGCGACCCCCTTCCTTCTCTGCCTCGGTTTCCCCTCCCTCTCCCTCCCCTCCCTCTTACTCTACCTAGCTACCTACCTACTGTATTTCTCTCCCTCTCTCTCTATCCCTCTACCTACCTACCTACCTACCTACCTACCTACCTACCTACCTACCTACCTACCTACCTACCTACTGTATTTCTCCCTCTCCCCCTCTATCCCTCTACCTAACCTACCTACTGCATTTCTCCCTCTCTATCTCTCTCTCTCTATCTACCTACCTACCCACCTACCTAACTACCTCCTGTATTTCTCCCTCTATCCCATTACCTACCTACCTACTTGCCTCCTGTATTTCTCCCTCTCTCTCTCTATCCCTATAGCTGCCTACCTACCTACCTACTGCATTTCTCCTTGAATCTTATGGACAGAGTATTTTAAGTCATAAAGGATGACATAATACCTGTGGCCCACTGCTCTCTCTGTATCCATCTACCTACCTTTTTTACAATTTTTTACATTTCTGTTGCATGCACCTGGCACAGGTGTGACATCTACACAATCTATATATATCACTAGCTGTACCCGCCATGCGTTGCTGTGGCCAAGTTTGGTTAAATGAAAACATTTCCCCACATAGACCCTCTCAGCGACCCCCTTCCTTCTCTGCCTCGGTTTCCCCTCCCTCTCCCTCCCCTCCCTCTTACTCTACCTAGCTACCTACCTACTGTATTTCTCTCCCTCTCTCTCTATCCCTCTACCTACCTACCTACCTACCTACCTACCTACCTACCTACCTACCTACCTACCTACCTACCTACCTACCTACCTACCTACCTACCTACTGTATTTCTCCCTCTCCCCCTCTATCCCTCTACCTACCTACCTACTGCATTTCTCCCTCTCTATCTCTCTCTCTATCTACCTACCTACCCACCTACCTAACTACCTCCTGTATTTCTCCCTCTATCCCATTACCTACCTACCTACTTGCCTCCTGTATTTCTCCCTCTCTCTCTATCCCTCTAACTACTTACCTACCTCCTGTATTTCTCCCTCTCTCTCTCTATCCCTCTACCTACCTACCTACCTACCTACCTACCTACCTACCTCCTGTATTTCTCCCTTTCTCTCTATCCCTCTACCTACCTAACTACATACCTACCTCCTGTATTTCTCCCTCTCTCTCTATCTAGGGGGGAGTGGGGGTCGTCCCTACAGAGGGCTTTCCCATTCGATCGGTCTTGAGGAGGGGCAGGGGCGGCGGGAGACAGGATGTCCACCGTGGGTCGGGGGATCGTGGCCGCTGGTTACGAGCGGTCACTTGCCCCAACCCTCTGTGCTCCACTCGTGGGCTAGGCGGTCAGGGACCACAGAGCCGGGGCCCCAGGCTGATGTTCTGCAACGCCAGGTCCCTGGTGAACAAAGCCCCCCTCATTAATGACCTTGTGTCAGAGGGGGACCCGGACCTGGGGGGAATTACGGAGACCTGGTTGGGCCCCGAGGGGGGTTTACCCCTCGTGGAAATGTGCCCACCAGGCTACCATGCATTTCATCAGCCTCGGGCTCTAGGCAGGGGTGGGGGGGTAGCGGTTATTGTTAAGGAAGGTCTGGTCCCGAGGGAGACCACTGTACCACAGACTACCGGCTGTGAGTCCCTCTACGTGAAGTGGGGCCTAGGGAGGCAGTTGGGCTTGCTGATTGTATACCTGGCTCGCCGCTATGTAACAGCAGCCCTGCCCGAGCTGCTCGAGGTGATCGCCGAGATGGCGGTGGAGACCCCCAGATTGGTAGTCATGGGGGACTTCAACCTGCCATCGGCGGGCGAAACATCCGAGGTAGCTCAGGAGTTCATGGCTTCCATGATGGCCATAATAATAATAATAATAATAAATTTTTATTTCTAACCCGCTCTCTCTCCCCAGAGGGACTCGAGGCGGGGCACAGGAGAATTAAAAAACAATAAACACAGAGTACAAAATTTAAAAAACACAATTAAACATATCCTGCGCTAAAAACATCTATAAAAACTAAAAACTGTCCCTAAAACCCCTTAACACCATAACTAATTAAAATTACCCTAGGCCAGCCAAACGGAAGAAATGAGTTTTTAAAAGCTGTCGGAAGGAGCGAAGGTCAGTGGTCGTTCTGATTTCGGGGGGAAGGTCGTTCCAGAGGGTCGGGCCCGCCACAGAGAAGGCCCTTCCCCTGGACGTCGCCCGCTGGCACAGCCTAGTGGACGGCACCCGGAGAAGTCCCTCTCTGTGGGACCGAATCGGTCGCAGGGATGTATGAGGCAGAATGCGATCCCGCAGATAGCTAGGTCCCGTGCCATGGAGCGCTTTAAAGATGGTAACTAACACCTTGAAGCGCACCCGAAAGACGACAGGCAGCCAGTGCAGCTCGCGCAGGAGCGGTGTTACATGGGAGAACCTAGAGGCTCCCATAACTGCCCGCGCGGCTGCATTCTGGACTAGCTGAAGCCTTCGGGTGCACCTCAAGGGGAGCCCCATGTAGAGAGAGTTGCAATAGTCCAGCCGGGATGTCACGAGGGCATGAGTGACTGTGCAAAGGGCACCCCGATCCAATAGGGGACGCAATTGGCGGACCAGGCGAACCTGGTAAAACGCCCTCCTGGCCACGGCTGTCACTTGATCTTCCATGGACAGCCGGGTATCCAGGAGGACGCCCAAGTTGCGTGCCCCATCCACAGGGGTAAGGTGATCGTCCCCTATGGCCAGTGATGGAGTCAACTGGTTGTACCGGGATGCCGGAAACCACAGCCACTCGGTCTTAGACGGGTTGAGTCTGAGTCTGTTACTTCCCATCCAGGCCCGCACGGCTTCCAGGCACTGACACATCACCGCTACGGCATCGTTGGGGTGGTTTGGGGTAGATATATACAGCTGCGTGTCGTCAGCGTAGAGGTGGTACTCTACCCCAAAACCACGGATGATCTCACCCAGCGGCTTCATATATGTGTTGAACAGGAGTGGCGAGAGGACCGACCCCTGAGGCACCCCACAAGTGAGGGGCCTAGAGGTCGACCTCTGCCCTCCTGTCAACACAAATTGCGACCGACCGGAGAGGTAGGAGGAGAACCACCGTAAAACGGTGCCTCCCACCCCCAACCCCTCCAGCCGATGCAATAAGATACCATGGTCGATGGTATCAAAAGCCGCTGAGAGGTCTAATAGGACCAGGATGGAGGAACAACCCCCATCTCTGGCCCTCCAGAGATCATCTACCAACGCGACCAATGCCGTCTCGGTGCTGTGCCCGGGCCGGAAGCCGGACTGGCGCGGGTCTAGATAATCAACTTCCTCCAAGTGACGGGGAAACTGTTGTGCCACCACACTCTCAACAACCTTCGCCAGGAAGGGAAGGTTGGAGACGGGACGATAGTTGGCTAATAAAGCTGGATCCAGAGAGGGCTTCTTCAGGAGGGGCCTCACCATGGCCTCTTTAAGAGAGGCAGGCAAGAAACCCTCACTCAGAGAAGCGTTGACAACCTCCTGGAGCCAGCCTCGTGTCACCTCCCAGGATGCCAGTACAAACCAGGAAGGACACGGGTCCAGTAAACATGTGGTGGCTCGCAGTCGCCCACGTAACCTGTCCATATCCTCGGAAGTAACAGAGTCAAACTCCTCCCAACCAAGGCCCGCCTCGTGCAATCCCACTGGGCCATCAATGGAGACTAGCTCGTTCTGAATCTGAGCGATTTTCTCCTGCAGATAAATCACAAATTCCTCTGCTCTACCCTGTAATGGGGCTTCCCGCACCCTCTGTTGTAAGAGGGAGCGGGTCACCCTAAACAGGGCGGCAGGGCGGTTATCTGCGGATGCTATGAGAGTGGCACAATGATGGCGTTTGGCCACTCTCAGCGCCACAATGTAAGTCCGTAAATGGGCTCTTACCTGTGTCCGGTCAGATTCAGATCGAGTAGATCTCCATCTCCTCTCTAGGCATCTCTTGTGGCGTTTCATCACCCTTAGCTCCTCGGTAAACCAAGGGGCCAGGGTGGTTCGCCGCCGCAAGAGAGGCCGCAAGGGCGCGACCCGATCCAAGGCTCCCGCGGTCGCAGTATTCCATGCGGCCACGAGGTCCTTCATCGGGGCGCGGGTCAGGGATACAGGAAGTGGCCCAAGCGCCGTCTGGAACCTGTCCGGGTCCATCAGGCGCCTGGGGCGGAACCAGATAGGTGACTCAGGTTCCGCCTCCCCGCGATGGGGTGTAGCGATTGGAAAGTCGAGCCGGAGAACTACTTGGGCCATGGACCTGACCCAAGTAGTTCAGGGCCCCACTCACGAGGGGGGACACACGCTGGATCTTATTTTTGTCTCTGGGCAGTGGAGAAGTGATCTTGGAACAGGGGATTTAGCCATCTTACCCTTGTCATGGACAGATCACTCTCTCCTTCGGATGGACTTTCCAACCGTCACATCCCACCGCGGGGAGGCGGAACCGGAGATATCGAGATGGTTCCGCCCCAGGCGCCTGATGGACCCTGAAAGGTTCCAGAGGGAGCTTGGGCCAATACCTGTGTCCTTGCCCCGCGACTTGACTGAGGACCTAGTGGCCGCATGGTATAGTGCGGCCACGGGGGCCTTGGACCGAGTCGCGCCCTTGCGGCCTCTCACGCGGCGTCGAATCACCCAGGCTCCCTGGTTTACCGAGGAGCTGCGGGAGATGAAACGCCGCAAGAGACGCCTAGAGAGTAGGTGGAGATCCGCTTGGTCTGAAGCTGACCGAACACTAGTAAGAAACCATATTAGGACTTACTTAGTGGCGATGAGAGTGGCTAAACGCAAGTATTGTGCCACCCTTATCGCGTCCGCGGATAACCGCCCTGCCACCCTGTTTGGGGTGACCCACTCCCTCCTTCACCAGAGGCCGCGGGAAGCCCCTCTGCAGGGTCGAGCAGAGGAATTTGGAGTCTATCTGCAGGATAAAATCACTCAGATTCGGAACGAGTTGCCCTCCACTGAAAGTTGTCCAGTCGGTTTATCTGATGCTGGTCTTGAGACAACATCTTGGGAGGAGTTTGACTTTGTTACTACCGAGGATATGGACAGGTTGTTGAGGAGCCTTAGGGCCACCACATGTTTATTGGACCCGTGTACCTCCTGGCTTGTACTGGCATCCTGGGAGGTTACACGAGGCTGGCTCCAGGACATTGTGAACGCGTCTTTGAGCGAGGGGTTCTTACCTACCGCCTTGAAAGAGGCGATGGTGAGACCTCTCCTCAAAAAGCCTTCCCTGGACCCAGCATTGTTGGAAAATTACCGTCTGGTCTCCAACCTTCACTTTCTTGCGAAGGTTGTAGAGAGTGTGGTGGCTCAACAGTTTCCTCGACACCTGGAGGAAGTTGATTATCTAGACCCGCGCCAGTCCGGCTTCCGGCCCAGTCACAGCACTGAGACGGCATTGGTCGCGTTGGTGGATGATCTCTGGAGGGCACGGGATAGAGGTTGCTCCTCTATCCTAGTCCTATTAGACCTCTCAGCGGCTTTCGATACCATCAACCATGGTATCTTATTGTACCGACTGAGGGGGTTGGGGGTGAGAGGCACCGTGTTACAGTGGTTCTTGTCCTACCTCTCTGGTCGGTCGCAATGGGTGTTGGCAGGAGGGCAGAGGTCGGCCCCGAGGCCCCTCATATGTGGGGTTCCTCAGGGGTCGGTCCTCTCACCACTTCTGTTCAACACCTATATGAAGCCGCTGGGCGAGATCATCCGTGGTTTTGGGGTGGAATACCATCTGTATGCTGATGACACTCAGTTGTACATATCCACCCCAAACCACCCCAACGATGCCGTCGAGGTGCTGTCCCGGTGTCTGGAGGCCGTACGGGTTTGGATGGGAAGTAACAAACTCAAGCTCAACCCATCCAAGACCGAGTGGCTGTCGTTTCCGGCACCCCGGTTCAGCTAGGTAAGTCGAACACTGGCCATTGGGGGCGAACAACTGGCCCCCGTGGAGAGGGCGCGCAACTTGGGTGTCCTCCTGGATTCCCGGCGGTCCATGGAGGACCATGTGACGGCCGTGGCCAGGGGGGCATTCTATCAGGTACGCTTGATAGGCCAGCTGCGCCCCTTACTGGACCGGGTGGCCCTTCGCACAGTCACTCAAGCACTCGTGACATCCCGGCTGGACTACTGTAACGCTCTCTACATGGGGCTCCCCTTGAGGTGCACTCGAAGGTTACAGTTAGTCCAGAATGCGGCCGCGCGGGTGATTATGGGAGCCTCAAGGCAATCCCACATAACACCTCTCCTGCGCGAGCTGCACTGGCTACCTGTGGCCTTTCGGGTGCGCTTCAAGGTGCTGACGACCATCTTTAAATCGCTCCATGGCTCGGGGCCTAGCTACATACGAGACCGCCTCCTGCCCCATACATCCCTTCGACCGATCCGCTCCCACAGAGAGGGCCTTCTCCGGGTACCGTCGGCCAGGCAATGCCGGTTGGCGACGCCCAGGGGAAGGGCCTTCTCTGTGGCGGGCCCAGCCCTCTGGAACGACCTACCCCCCGATCTACGCACCACCTCGGATCTCCGCCTCTTCCGCCAGCGTCTTAAAACGTATTTATTCCAACAAGCCGGCCTAGCATAACCCCCCGTTTCTGACTTATTTATTTGTATAAATTTTAAATTCTTAAGGTTTTATAAGGGTTTTAGCACGGGATATAATTTAATAGTTTTTTAATAATGTATTTTTGTAATTTTGTATGGTTTTTCAATATTGCCTGTGCGCCACCCTGGGTCCTTGCAAGGAGAAGGGCGGGGTATAAATTTGAAAAATAAAATAAAAATAATAAAAATAATAAAAATAATATCCATCTACCTACCTACCTACTTACCTACCTAACTATCTAAAAAGAGAGGAGAGAGAGGCCGCTGATTCGGCAGCGGCCTTCTGGGGAGGGGAGTTGGTGGAGGGGGGCCAGCGGCAGCGGCGAAGAAGCCGCTGACTCGGCAGCGGCCTTGGGGGAGGAGTTGGTGGAGTGGGGGTCGAGAGAGGCAGCGGCCTTGTGGGGGGGGAGTTGGTGGAGGGGGGTGGCAGCGGTGGCGGAGGAGAGGCCGCTGACTCGGTAGTGGCCTTGTGGGGGGAGGAGTTGGCGGAGCGGGGGGTGACGAGTAAGGCTGCTGACTCTGCAGCGGCCTTGCGGGGGGGGGAGTTGGCAGAGGGGAGTCGGCGGCGGCAGAGGAGAGGGAGGATGCTGAGGAGGCAACCGTTGCAGATATGACGCATACCACTCCACCGCTTGTGCAAGTGACATGAGCTGAAAAGCGGCCGTGTGGGAGGGGCCACGAAGGGGAGGGGTGTGAGGGAGCGAGTGAGGGAAACACGCAGAAGAGCTGCAGTTTTACATTTGTGTGGCATGTACCTGGCATCAGTGTGCCATCCACACAATCTGTACATATCGTTGGTGCTGCACTTGTAAGGAACTTTGTGTGAAAATTTGGTGGCGATCGGTGCAGTAGTTTCTGAGATTAGCGGTTTTGACCAAACTCATAGTTACATTTTTATTTATATAGACTAGCTGTACCCGCCACGCGTTGCGACCCCCTTCCTTCTCTGCCTCGGTTTCCCCTCCCTCTCCCTCCCCTCCCTCTCTTACTCTACCTACCTACCTAACTACTCTATTTCTCCCCCCTCTTTCGCTCTATTCCCCTACCTACCTACCTACCTACCTACCAGGGGTGGGTTTCAAAATTTTTGGAACAGGTTCTGTGGGTGTGGCCTGCTTTGTGGGAGTGGCTTGCCGGCCATGTGACCGGGTAGGAGTGGCTTGCCAGCCATGTGACCGGGTGGGAGTGGCCAATTTGGAAAATGTGAAATTCACTTAACAATGGTCTTGGTTAGCAACCAAACTTTTGGCTTAATTGTGGTCATAAGTTCTCTCTCTCTCTCTCTCTCTCTCTCTCTCTCTCTCTCTCTCTCTTTCTTTTTCTTTCTTTCCTTCTGTCTTTCTTTCTCTCTTTCTCTCTCTCTCTTTCTTTCTCTTTCTCTCTTTCTGTCTCTTTTCTTTCTCTCTTTCTCTCTCTCTTTTTTCTCTTTCTTTCCTTTCTGTCTCTCTTTCTTTTTCTCTCTTTCTCTCTGTCTGTCTATCTTTCTCTCCCTCCCACTCTCTGTCTCTCTGTGTGTGTCTGTCACTCTCTGGTTCCCCCCTCCCTCCCTGTCTCTCTGTGTGTCTGTGCCTCTCTCTCTCTGTCTGTCTCCCCCCCCCCCACACCCAAGCCTCCTCAGCCTCTCTCACCCATCCACCGGACGAAGGAACCTGGCGTCCGATGGGTGAGCAAGCGAGCGAGCAAAGGCTTTTGAAGCAAAGGCTTCAAAGGCTGCCGGCTAGGAACAGCGCGCTACGCTGCGCGAACCCCCCCCCCCAGTCGCGGCAAAACTTTCCCTGTTAGCGCGACTGTATGGGTGAGAGCGAGAGTAGCCGGTCAGGCTACTTCCAGGAGCTGAGGAGGTTTGGGGGGGAGGGGAGACAGACACACAGAGAGACAGGGAGGGAGGGGGGAACCAGAGAGCCAGAGAACCCGCTGGCTGTATTTACTCTCTCTCTCACCCATCCACCGGACGAAGGAACCTGGCGTCCGATGGGTGAGCGAGCAAGCGAGCGAGCGAGCAACCGCGGCCAGCGGGCCAGAGGATTTTTGGGGCGCGCAGCAACTTTCCTTACCCGCGGCGGGAAACACGCAAGGAGAATCCACTCCCAGCTGTCTTCTTTTTCCTTCTGCGAAGGGTACTGGCCGCTGGCAAAGCGGGAGGCTCGGGAAGGCGGCACACACACACACACAACCTACTTCAGGCGGCGGGAAACACGCAAGGAGAATCCACTCGCGGCTAGGCGTAGGGGGGAAGAGGTGGCTGAGCAAAGGGAAGGGGGGGGGGGGGAAAGGCGCTCCCGCCGCCTTCCCGAGCCTCCCGCTTTGCCAGCGGCCAGTACCCTTCGCAGAAGGAAAAAGAAGACAGCTGGGAGTGGATTCTCCTTGCGTGTTTCCCGCCGCCTGAAGTAGGTTGTGTGTGTGTGTGTGCTTTCTTTTTTTTTGGCCGGCGGCTCCTGGCCCGAGCGCTGCTCTTCGGAGTTGTCACGGCAGCAGCGGCCGCAGGTTGTGGCGCGACGAGGTGAGCGGCCCACCCCCACCACCCACCCCCATGGAGAAGGGGAAAGGAGGACCCCTTCGGAGAGCCGGCCTGGCTGTCTTCTTTTTCTCTCAGCGAAGCATGGGCGAGGAGGAGGCGGCGCTTCGCTGAGGGAAAAAGAAGACAGCGCAGTCGCCTTGCTTGCTTTCCTGCCTGCCCGCCCCAGCTGGGAGCAGCAGTTAGCAGCGGCGACTTACTTCCGGGTCCACGATCCAAAGGGATCGCTCGGGATCCGGAAATTTTACGAAAGGGTTCGCCCGATCCTGGCCGATCCCCCAGAAACCCACCCCTGCTACCTACCTACCTACCTACCTACCTACCTACCTACCTACTGTATTTCTCCCTCCCTCTATCCCTCTACCTACCTACTGCATTTCTCCCTCTCTCTCTATCTACCTACCCACCTACCTCCCTCCTGTATTCCTCCCTCTATCCCTTTACCTACCTACCTGCCTCCTGTATTTCTTCCACTCTCTCTCTATCCCTCTACCTACCTATCTACCTACCTACCTACCTCCTGTATTTCTCCCTCTGTCTCTCTATCCCTCTACCTATGTAACTACATAACTATTGTTGATGGTGGGGGTGGTGGGAGCAGCGGCGACGGGGGCAGTGGCGGCGAGGGTGCGGCAGTGGTGGGAGCAGCAGCGGGGGGACAGCGGCGATAGTGGGGGCAGCAGCGGTGGGTTAGCAGTGGTGGCAGGGGGAGCAGCAGTGGGGGGCAGTGGCAGCAGTAGCGGCGGGGGGCGGCAGCGGGTCAGCAGCAGCGGCGGGGGGAGCAGTGGAGGCGGGGGGAGCAGTGGAGGCGGGGCAGCGGTTCAGGGGCAGCGGCAGCAGCGGTGGGTCAGCAGCAGCGGCGGAGGAGAGAGCGGCTGCTGAGGAGGCGACCATCTCGGATATGACGTAGACCGCACGTGCAAGTGATATGGGCTAAAATGCAGCTGGGTAGGAGGGGCCGCGAAGGGGAGGGGGGCGAGTGAGCAAGTGAGAAGAGCTGCAGTTTTAAATTTGTGTGGCGTGCACCTGGCACAGGTGCCATATCCACACAATCTGTAGGTATCATTGGTGCTGCACTTGTAAGGAACGTTGTGTGAAAATTTGGTGGCGATTGGTGCAGTAGTTTCTGAGATTAGCGGTTTTGAACAGACTCTTGTTACATTTTTATTTATATAGGTATAATATATAGGGCAATTCCACCTCCTCTTTTATTTGGTCTATATCTTTTAAATAATTTAAATTCCTCTAACTTTAAAAGTCATAAATCACATGACTGCCAGATCCTACAAATGGCTGTAAATACAGCCAGTTGCCAAGAACCCAAAATTTGATCATGTAACCATGGGGGGATAAGGAAGTGGCTGTTTGGAACTATGAATTGGAGTTTTAGGTATCTTTGGGGGGGGGGGGAGGTGTGTTCAACTGTCACTTTGAATGGTTGCTAAGTAATCGGCGATAAGTGAACTACCTTTATATGTTTCTTTTTTTTTTTTTTACTTTACATTTCTCCATGTTCAATTCCATTCTATTTCTTTCTGCCATTATCTAGCTTGACTAAATCTTGATTTTTTCCCTCTCCTCACATGTGTTGACTACCCTTCCTAGATTTGCATCATCTGCACATTTGGTAAGTATTCCTTGGACTTCCTCATCCATATCATTTATAAAAACACTGAAACAGCCCAACATAGCCCTGTAGCACCCGTTCAGAATGTCTGTGCGGGGTATATTTGATGCTATTTAGAACTAACTGTAGAGTATGATCCTTGAGCCAACTGTGAATCCACCTAATGGTTAAGTTGTCAAATTCATGTTTGACCATTTTGTAGTGGTAAGGATGCTCTCAGAGATTTTGTCAAGTTTTGCTGAAGTCAAGATATACTATATCCACAGCATTTCCCTGATCAGACAGACTAGTAATTTGATCAAAAGGAGATTGTTAATCTGACATGACTTGTTCATCATAAATTCATGTTGGATCCTATTAATGAATTCCTATCTACGCACTCAGACATGCTCCCTGATAATCTGCTCAAGGACCTTGCCCAGTATTGATGTCAAGCTCACAAGCCTATAGTTTCCGGGGTCCTACTTATTCTTTTTTTTTAATAGTAACATCAGTCCTCTTCCAGTTTTCTGGGACCTTGTCCATTCTCCAGGTGTACTCAAAATTACAGAGAATGGTTCTGCAAATACCTCTGCTAGTTTCTTCAATATCCTAGGGCAGGGACCCCCAACCCCTGGGTCATGGACCCCTAGTTCCAGTCTATGGCCTGCTGGGCCACAGAGCTGGAGGTGAGTGGCGGGCAAGGGAGTGAAACTGAATCCATTCCCATGGAAAAATTGTCTTCTACGAAACTGGTCCCTGGTGCCAAAAAAGGTTGGGGTGTGTGCTTGTGCTGCCCTAGAGTATAATTCATCTGGTCCTGAAGACTAACACATTTAAATTAGTTAGGAATTCCCTCAGGTGCTCTTTGCTTATCTTGAGCTTCAGTTCATTTTCCCCGCCAGTGGCACAGTGTGAGCCAACCGAAGGTTCATTCAACTTCTGAGAAAAAACAGATGCAAAATAAGAGTTGAGTTATGCCTTCTCATCCTCTTTTTCTACCATTCTCTCTCTTCAGAAGACCCCTTGTCTCCTTGACTTTCCTTTTGCTTGGGACATACTTGGAAAAAAAAACCTTTATTTGTTGTTTTTGGCATCCCTAGCTAGCCTGACTTTATACTAGACCAGTGATGGCGAACCTTTTTGTAAAGGTGTGCCAAAATTGTGTGTGTGCGCATGTGCACGCATCCCCACACCTGCAATTCAATGCTCCCCGCCCACCTGTGCATGCACGTGCGACCCCCACGTCCCATGCATGCATGCATGACCCCACACCCCATGCGCAGAGAGGGTGAGTCTTCCTGAAGCCTGGGGTGGGCAAAAAACGGGCCCAACAAGCCAACTGGAAGTTCAGAAATGATCCATTTCCATCTTCCAGGGGGCCCGGGGAGGCCAAACTTCCGGTTGGCCCATTGGGCCTCTTTTTCACTCTCCCTAGGCTCCGGAGGCTTTCCTGAAGCCTGGGGAGGGTGAAAATGGCCTTCCCCAGCTCTCCAGAAGGCCGAAAATCAGCTGGCTGGCATGCGTGCCAGAACTGACAACTCATGTGCTGGCAATATATGCCTCCGTGTGCCACCTGTGGCATACGTGCCATAGGTTCGCCATCACGGTACTAGACTTTCGCTCTTCGTCCACTAGATTAGTTTTTGCAAAATGCTTTGTATTCTTCTTAGGATACATCCCCCTCTTTCCATTTCCTGTACATTTGCTTTTTTCTTTTAAACAATTTATTAAGTTCTGTCTAGATCCACTATAGTCTCTTCAGATGTTACTAATTTTTCTTTCTTGTATGAATTGTTTGGATTTGTGCCTCCAAGATCACATTATCACAGAAACTCCCAATCTTCTTGGACATTTTCCCCCTTTACAATATAAAACTATTGGATCTTGCCTACTATCCTTCTAAGTCCAACAAGGTTTTATCTCATGAAGTCTAAGACTGAGGAATGATTGCAGTTTCTCATCATCACACTACCTGAAATTCCAGGACAGCATGGTCTCTGCCTCACAGAGTTTCAATTAATTTTACTTCCTCAGCCATTTCCTTCTGTTTGGTGGTCGCTTTTGACATTCACCCATAACAACTTCTTCAATTCTATAGTATCTTTGGTTTCCTATAAGTGAGGTTCAGGACTTCAAAGCAACTAATGTTGTCTTTGAAAATGGTAGGCTTATGTTTAAAATTTTACTTTGAAAAGTGTCTGCCTTCGTTCTTCCACTTTAGCTTGAGCTGAATCTGTTCTGTGATTACCTTCTGGTCACATATTTGTTCTTCTAAATGAGCTCTTCCACCACTTTATATAAAAATACTAGCTGTACCCACCACGGGTTGCTGTGGCCAAGTTTGGTTAAATGAAAAAGTTTCCCCTCATAGACCGTCTCCGCGACCCCCTTCCTTCTCTGCTTCGGTTTCCCCTCCCTCTCCCTCCCCTCCCTCTCTTACTCTACCTACCTACCTACTGTATTTCTCCCCCCCATCTCTATATCCCTCTACCTATCTACATACCTACCTACCTACTGTATTTCTCCCTCTCCCTCTCTATCCCTCTACCTACCTACCTACCTACCTACCTAACCTACTGTATTTCTCCCTCTATCCTTCTACCTACCTACCTACCTACTGTACTTCTTCCTCTCCCTCTCCCTCCGTCCCTACTGTATTTCTCCCTCTCCCTATCTCCACCTACCTACCTACCTATCAACCTACATAGTGTATTTTTCCCTCTCTCTCTCTCTCCCTCCCTACCTACTGTATTTCCCCCTCTATCCCTCTACCTATCTACCTACCTACTGTATTTCTCCCTCTATATATATATATCTCTCTCTACCTACTTACTTTATTTCTCCCTCTCTATCACTCTACCTACCTACCTACTGTATTTCTCCCTCTACCTCTCTATCCCTCTACCTACGTACCTACCTACGTACCTACCTACTGTATTTCTCCCTCTATCCCTCTCCCTACCTACCTAATGTATTTCTCCCTCTCCCTACCTACCTACCTACTGTATTTCTTCCTCTCCCTGTCTCCCTCTACCTACCTACCTACCTACTGTATTTCTCCCCTCTATCCCTCTACCTACCTCCCTCCCTACTGTATTTCTCCCTCTCCCTATCCCTCTACCTACCTACCTACCTACCTACCTACCTACCTACCTAACCTACCTACCTACCTACCGTATTTCTCCCTCTCCCCTACCTACCTACCTATCTACCTACTGTATTTCCTCCTCTCCCTCTCTCCCTCTACCTACCTAGTGTATTTTTCCCTCTCTCTCTCTCTATCCATCTACCTATCTACCTACCTACCTAACTGTATTTCTCCCTCTATCCCTCTACCTGCCTACCTACTGTATTTCTCCCTCTCCCTCTCTCCCTCTACCTACCTATCTAGTGTATTTTTCCCTCTCCCTCTCTATCCCTCTCCCTCCCTACCTACTGTATTTCTTCCTCTCCATCTCTCCCTCTCCCTAGCTACCTAGTGTATTTTTTCCTTTCTATGTCTCTACCTACCTACCTACTGTATTTCTCCCTCTATCCCTCTCCCTACCTACCTAATGTATTTCTCCCTCTCCCTACCTACCTACCTACTGTATTTCTTCCTCTCCCTGTCTCCCTCTACCTACCTACCTACCTACTGTATTTCTCCCCTCTATCCCTCTACCTCCCTCCCTCCCTACTGTATTTCTCCCTCTCCCTCTACCTACCTACCTACCTACCTACCTACCTACCTACCTACCTACCTACCTACCTACCTACCTACCTACCGTATTTCTCCCTCTCCCCTACCTACCTACCTACCTACCTACTGTATTTCCTCCTCTCCCTCTCTCCCTCTACCTACCTAGTGTATTTTTCCCCCTCTCTCTATCCATCTACCTATCTACCTACCTACCTAACTGTATTTCTCCCTCTATCCCTCTACCTGCCTACCTACTGTATTTCTCCCTCTCCCTCTCTCCCTCTACCTACCTATCTAGTGTATTTTTCCCTCTCCCTCTCTATCCCTCTCCCTCCCTACCTACTGTATTTCTTCCTCTCCATCTCTCCCTCTCCCTAGCTACCTAGTGTATTTTTTCCTTTCTATGTCTCTACCTACCTACCTACCGTATTTCTCCCTCTCTCTCTCTCTCTCCCTCTACCTACCTACCTACCTAGAGAGAGAGGAGAGAGGCCGCTGACTCGGCAGCGGCCTTGTGGGGGGGGGGAGTTGGCGGACGGGGCAGCGAGAGAGGCCACCGACTCGGCAGTGGACTTGTGGGGAGGGGAGTTGGCGGAGGGGGGGACAGCAGCAGTGGCGGCGGAGAGGCCTCTGACTCAGCAGCGGCCTTGGCGGGGGGGGGAAGTTGGCGGCACGGGCGGTGTCAGCAGAGGAGAGGCCTCTGAGGAGGCGACCGTCGTGAATATGACGCAGACCTCTCCACCACTCGTGCAAGTGACATGAGCTGAAAAGCGGCCAGGTGGGAGGGGCCACGAAGGGGAGGGGGGCGAGGGAGCAAGTGAGGAAAACACACAGAAGAGCTGCAGTTTTACATTTGTGTGGCGTGTACCAGGCACCGGTGAGCCATCCACACAATCTGCACGTATCATTGATGCTGCACTTGTATGGAACGTGTGAAAATTTGGTGGCGATTGGTGCAGTGGTTTCTGAGATTAGCGGGGTTTTTTTTATTTTGAAAAAGTTTTATTGAGTTTTAACAATTTTCTGAAGGGTGGGGTAAGGGTTACAGAAACATTTTGAGAACCTTTGCGTCAGAGTCCTTGGCCCATCCCGGGCTACATAATAAAACAATAGTAAACAAATTTATCAAAAAAAAATACTACAAGATAAAGACCAGTGTATACGTATTACATATTACATTTCCAATTCTGAGATGGCAGACATGTGCAAACATCCTGGTATAAAAAAGAATAGAAAGAAAAGTTAATAAGAAAAAAGAAAAGCAAGCAAAATCATTTTTTTGATCTAAGTCTTTTGGCAATTGTATCTTCTTTTTCTCCTGCTTGGTCCCCCGTGGGCGAGGCCGTGGCCCCCTCCGCCCCCCCTGGATCTTCACCCAGGACAGAGGAATGTTTTTTAATAAAGGCTTCCGCCTCAGCAACTGTTTTAATTCTCACTCTTCCTCCTTCCCAGAACACCAGCATCCCTTCGGGCATCGCCCACTTGAACCAGATCCCGTGGTCAAACAATGTTTTAGATAAGAAGGAAAATTTCCTTCTCATTTCTCTGATTTTTTTTGGGACCTGCTTCAAGATAGCGACAACCTTTTGTTGGTAAATTAGGGGACCCCCTCTCTGCGCCCTCAAAATTCCCTCTCTGGTTGACCTTCTGACAAATTTAATGTGAATCTCTCTGGGTACTTCATTTATCCTGGCATATGCAGAGTTTATTCTGTAGACTAGGTCAATGTCCCCCCTGATCTCATCTTTAGGTTTATGTAAATAGTCTGCTAAAATTGTGCTCATGAGTTCAGGCAAGCATTCACCAGATTCTTCAGAAATGTTCTGAAATCTTAAAAAATATGACATCCTTTCGAAGTCCATCCTAGACATATGCCCAGTTAATTCCCCCACCTCACTGTTGACATTTTTAAGCTCTCCCTTTGCCTTAGCAGTTTTGAACAAACTCATAGTTAACTTTTTATTTATATAGACGATTTTAATACAAATAACATATTTATGAAGGAAGCATTGTCCAGGTTTTCCCCTTTTACATCCTCTTTTATACATAATCCATTTTACATCATAATTCAATTTCCAATTTCAACTCTATTATTATCTTCTCTTATTTTCCATCTTAAACTTATTTTCTTCTTGTTATATAAACAATATCATTAATTGCCCCTTCAAAGTTATACCAAATTATCATTTCATGATTCCTCTTTTCATCTATTTTACCCTAATGAAACCATCTATTTATTTATTTTTTACTAGCTGTACCCGCCACGCCTTGCTGTGGCCAAGTTTGGTTAAATGAAAAAGTTTCCCCTCATAGACCCTCTCAGCGACCCCCTTCCTTCTCTGCCTCGGTTTCCCCTCCCTCTCTCTCCCCTCCCTCTCTTACTCTACCTACCTACTGTATTTCTCCCTCCCCCCTCTCTCTACCTACTGTATTTCTCCCTCTCTATCACTCTACCTACCTACCTACTGTATTTCTCCCTCTCCCTCTCCCACTCCCTCCCTCCCTCCCTTCCTACTGTATTTCTCCCTCTCCCTATCTCCCCCTACCTACCTACCTACCTAGTGTATTTCCCCCCCCTCTCTCTCTCCCTCCCTCCCTACCTACCTACTGTATTTCTCCCTCTATCCCTCTCTATCCCTCTACCTATCTACCTACCTACTGTATTTCTCCCTCCCTCTCTCTCTCTCTACCTACCTACCTACTTTATTTCTCCCTCACTCTCGATCACTCTACCTACCTACGTACTGTATTTCTCCCTCTACCTCTCTATCCCTCTACCTACCTACCTACCGTATTTCTCCCTCTATCCCTCTACCTACCTACCTAATGTATTTCTCCCTCTCCCTCCCTCACTACCTATCTACCTACCGTATTTCTTCCTCTCCCTGTCTCCCTCTACCTACCTAATGTATTTCTCACTCTCTCCCTCTACCTACCTACCTACCTACTTTATTTCTCCCTCACTCTCGATCACTCTACCTACCTACGTACTGTATTTCTCCCTCTACCTCTCTATCCCTCTACCTACCTACCTACCGTATTTCTCCCTCTATCCCTCTACCTACCTACCTAATGTATTTCTCCCTCTCCCTCCCTCACTACCTATCTACCTACCGTATTTCTTCCTCTCCCTGTCTCCCTCTACCTACCTAATGTATTTCTCACTCTCTCCCTCTACCTACCTACCTACCTACCTACCTACCTACCTACCTACCTACCTACCTACCTACCTACTGTATTTCTCCCCCCCCCTCTATCCCTCTATCTACCTACCTACTGTATTTCTCCCTCTCCCTCTCTATCCCTCTACCTACCTACCTACCTACTGTATTTTCCCTCTCCCTCTCTCCCTGTCCCTATCTACCTATCTACCTACCTAGTGTATTTTCCCTCTCTCTCCCTCCCTCCCTCCCTACTGTATTTCTCCCTCTCCCTCTCTATCCCTCTCCCTCCCTCCCTCCCTCCCTCCCTCCCTACCTACCGTATTTCTCCCTCTCTCCCCCTACCTACCTACCTACCTACTGTATTTCCTCCTCTCCCTCTCTCCCTCTACCTACCTACCTAGTGTATTTCCCCCCCCCTCTCTCTCTATCCCTCTACCTTTCTAGCTACCTACCTACCTAACTGTATTTCTCCCTCTATCCCTCTACCTACCTACTTACTGTATTTCTCCCTCTCCCTCTCCCTATTTATTTATTTATTTATTCGATTTACATACCGCCCTATTCTCCCTGGTGGGACTCAGGGCGGTGCACAGAAAGATAAAAACCCACAACACATACAAAATATAAAATAGCATTAAGTAAATTAGATCTGTGCTAAAATAGTTCAAACAATTAAATATTAAAAATTTAAAATTATACTCTTAGTCTATGCCAGGCTGGCCAGATGGAAGAAATGTGTTTTTAACATCCGACGGAAGAGGCGTAGGTCCGTGATGGTGCGAATATCGGGGGGCAGGTCGTTCCACAGGGCCGGGCCCGCCACAGAGAAGGCCCTTCCCCTGGGAGTCGCTAGCCGGCATTGATCGGCAGATGGCACCCTGAGGAGGCCCTCTCTGTGGGAGCGGACAGGTCGAAGGGAGGTATGTGGCAGGAGGCGGTCTCGCAGATAGCCAGGACCCGTGCCATGAAGCGCTTTAAAGATGGTTACTAACACCTTGAAGCGCACGCGGAAGACCACAGGCAGGCAGTGCAGCTCGCGCAGGAGAGGTGTTATACGGGAGTACCGTGAGACTCCCAAAATCCCCCGCGCGGCCGCACTCTGCACCAGTTGAAGTCTACGGGTGGACCTCAAGGGGAGCCCCATGTAGAGAGCATTACAGTAGTCCAGGCGGGAGATAACGAGGGCTTGAGTGACCGTGCTTGGGCATCCCGATCTAGAAAGGGGCGCAACTGGCGTATCAGGTGAACCTGATAAAAAGCCCCCCTGGCCACGGCCGTCACATGGTCGTCCAAGGACAGCCGCGAATCCAGGAGGACGCCCAAGTTGCGGGCCCTTTCCGCGGGGGCTAATGACTCGCCCCCGATACCCAGAGATGGAGTTAATTGGCTATATCAAGATGCCGGAAACCACAGCCACTCGGTCTTGGACGGGTTGAGTCTAAGTTTGTTCCTCCCCATCCAGACCCGCACGGCCTCCAGGCACCAGGACATCACTTCCACGGCATCGTTGGGGTGGCTAGGGGTAGAGATGTACAGCTGAGTATCATCAGCGTACTGATGGTACTCTATCCCAAAGCCACGGATGATCTCACCCAGCGGCTTCATATAGATGTTGAACAGGAGGGGCGAGAGGACCGACCCTTGAGGTACCCCACATAAGAGGGGCCTCGAGGTCGATCTCTGCCCTACCTATCTAGTGTATTTTTCCCTCTCCCTCTCTATCCCTCTCCCTCCCTACCTACTGTATTTCTTCCTCTCCATCTCTCCCTCTACCTACCTACCTAGTGTATTTTTTCCTTTCTATGTCTCTACCTACCTACCTACCATATTTTTCCCTCTCTCTCTCTATCCCTCTACCTACCTACCTACTTACCTACCTACCTACCTAGAGAGAGAGGAGAGAGGCCCCTGACTCGGCAGCGGCCTTGGCGGGGGGGAGTTGGCGGCACGGGTGGTGTCAGCAGAGGAGAGGCCTCTGAGGAGGCGACCGTCGTGAATATGACGCAGACCTCTCCACCGCTCGTGCAAGTGACATGAGCTGAAAAGCGGCCAGGTGGGAGGGGCCGCGAAGGGGAGGGGGGCGAGTGAGCAAGTGAGGAAAACATACAGAAGAGCTGCAGTTTTACATTTGTGTGGCGTGTACCAGGCACCGGTGTGCCAGCCACACAATCTGCACGTATCATTGGTGCTGCACTTGTATGGAACGTGTGAAAATTTGGTGGCGATTGGTGCAGTGGTTTCTGAGATTAGCGGTTTTGAACAAACTCATAGTTAATTTTTTATTTATATAGACGATTTTAATACAAATAACATATTTATGAACGAAGCATTGTCCAGGTTTTCCCCTTTTGCATCCTCTTTTATACATAATCCATTTTACATCATAATTCAATTTCCAATTTCAACTCTATTATTATCTTCTCATATTTTCCATCTTAAACTTATTTTCTTCGTGTTATATAAACAATATCATTAATTGCCCCTTCAAAGTTATACCAAATTATCATTTCATGATTCCTCTTTTCATCTATTTTACCCTAATGAAGCCATCTATTCATTTATTTTTTACTAGCTGTACCCGCCATGCCTTGCTGTGGCCACGTTTGGTTAAATGAAAACGTTTCCCCTCATAGACCCTCTCAGCGACCCCCTTCCTTCTCTACCTCGGTTTCCCCTCCCTCTCTCTCCCCTCCCTCTCTTACTCTACCTACCTACCTACTGTATTTCTCCCTCCCCCCTCTCTCTACCTACTGTATTTCTCCCTCCCCCTCTCTCTACCTACTGTATTTCTCCCTCTCTCTCTATCACTCTACCTACCTACCTACTGTATTTCTTCCTCTCCCTCTCTCCCCCTCCTTACTGTATTTCTGCCTCTCCCTCTCTCTACCTACCTACCAACTGTATTTCTTCCTCTCCCTCTCTCCTCCTACCTACCTACCTACCTACCTACCTACCTACCTACCTACCTACCTACCTACCTACTGTATTTCTGCCTTCTCCTGGGTGCTGCTCTGGGAATCCAATCACGGGTTAACATTGTCCATTAGCCTATCGAGACTGAGTTAATTAATGCTGGCCACGCCTCCCCTGGCTGGGCTGTTGGTCAGTTTCTTAACTCAGTCCAGCCTGATGAGACGTATGCCATTTTCCTCTCTAGGTTAATGGACAAATTCATTACCATCATTATTTCCCTGATTGGATTCCCTTCTGAGGTTTGTGTTTCAGCCGGCTACGCACCAGGCAGACGCTTTGCCGATCATGCGGCTTGGATTTGGGCCGTGGTCACAGGCAGTTTGCTGCTTTCCGTGCTGCTGGGGCCTTACTTTGCCGAGCCCCCCTGTATTCGCCTGGGGGTAGCCTCTCCGCCTTTGTCGGTGCTTTTGCTGCTTCGGAATTGAGCCTTTCCAAATTGCTAGCTATGTCTGAGCTGTCTAAGACTGCAGACAATGCCGGGGTTTCTTCCCCTCCTGTCCTCTCCTCTGAGCCCACGGCCTCCACTTCAGGGATTGCCAGGGTTTCCACCAGGGCGGCCAGCCAGAAGGCCCGGTCTACTTCAGTGGCCCAGGACAAGGCCGCGAAGCCCACAGATAATTCAAAATCGAGTTCTAAGGCTTCCCGGAGCACCCAGCCTCCCCCCACCCTGTTTCCTGAAGGGCCCCCTTCCTCCCTTCCAACTGGAGTTAGGGGTTGGTCCTAACTCAGAGGGAGGCCACTGGGGCGACTGGGTCAGGCTCCACCAGATCTTCTGGGCCCACTATTCTCAGCCCAGGCCCAGTGGTTCCTAGGCATGAGGTTTCTGCCACCTTTACCCCCACTGCAGCGGGCCTGAGACAGGTTGATGGCTCTGACATCGACCTTTCCCCTGGGCTCAGGGATATGCTTGCTGCAGCTATATCAAGGGGGGTGGATGAGGAATTGTTGCGTAGGAGCCAACAACCTGGGCCTTCACAATCCCTCAGGGATTTACCTGCCCCTTGTGCAGACTCTCCTTCCCCCCTGCCTTCTGCATACAGCGCAGAATCTCCTCTGGTGGAGGAAGTTAAAATTATAGAATTAGAATTGTCTGATGATGAGGGCCCTGGCTCAGGACCGCTCTCCTTCATCTGGTCTTTTTAGCCAAACCTTGTTTAAGTCCTTGTTGTTCAAGGTTAAGGCCACTACCAATATGGGGGGCGCTACCACTCAGGCCAGCACTGCGGTTGGCCTTGACCCCACGGAGTGCCTGTTTGCTGAACAGGTGCAGGAACAGGAAGTTATCCCTTCCCCCAAACCTTTCCTGGATGTGGTGCAGAAGCAGTGGGCCCAACCCACGGCTGTTGCACTGCCCAGTAATGGGGACAGGAAACTTTATACTTCCACCCCTGACCTGGACACTCTTCTCCAGTTTCCTACTGTAGATCCTCCAATAGCGGCCTTGGCATCTCCCGCGCTGATTCCATCCAAAATATCTGAAGGCCTGAAGGCTGAGGATCGCAAGGCCGAATTGGTTATATGTAAGACCCACCAGGCGGCCGCTTGGGCTCTGAGGGCCGCCACTGCGGCCTCCTTCTTTAACAGGACTTCTCTGGTCTGGCTTCGCCAGCTGCAGGACAGATTGGCCCCGGATGATTTCCGCCTCCACCAGGATATCAACAAGCTGGTGGCTGCGCTAGAGTTTTCTTCCAATGCCACTCTCAATGCGGCTAAGTTTTCTGCTAGGGCGGTGGCTTCTAACGTGGCCTCTCGCTGTTTGTTGTGGCTCCGTCATTGGCAGGCGGAATTAAAGTCCAAATGGCATCTGGCTTCCACCCCCTTCAAGGGAGGTGCCCTCTTTGGGGCGGTTCTTGATTCGATCTTGATCGAGACCAGGGACAAGCGTAAGGTTCTTCCTTCTGTTGCTAGGCATTTGGATAGGCGTCATCAGCCATTCTATAGGAGGCAGTCCTTTATTGCAGGGGATTCGGGGTATACGACTGCACCCTACACCCCTCACTACAACAGGCCGTTTCAGCAGGCCCAGGAGAGGGCTCCTGATAGGGCTGTCAACAGAGATAGAAACAGACCGCATCCTCAGCAGCAGAACCAGGCCCGCCGGCCATTTCGGGGCTCGGGCAACCAGTCCTTTCATAGGTACCGGTGACTTGCACGATGCGGGCCCCATTGGCGGACGTTTGTCAGCCTTTATCCACCAATGGGAAGCCACGAGATCGGATGCCTGGGCGCTTCAAACCGTGCGCCTAGGCCTTACCCTAGAATTTCTCTCCATTCCTCCGAGGAGGTTCGTCAGGTGCCCTGTTCCCAGGTGCCGCGTAAAGAGGCGCCTGATGGACGCGGAGATTCAACATCTCATCTCCATCAATGCCATAGAGCAGGTTCCCACAGGGCAGGCAGGCCTGGGATTTTATTCCATCCTCTTCCTAGTTCCAAAATCCTCGGGCAGATGGCGAGCAATTCTAGATTTGAAAAGGCTCAATTTCTATCTCAAATACAAAAAGTTCAAGATGCAATCGCTCAAAAGTATCGCGTGCATTCAGCGGGGCGATCTTCTCACCTCAATAGATATCAAAGGGGCCTTTGAGGTTCCACTCACGCTCTCTCCAGTGGTTCCTCCTGCCCTTCCAGCGTTCCCACACCAGCAACTCCCACGTCAGGACCCGGTTGCCGACCAGAGTGTCTCTATCTCTTCGCTGGTGGCTGTCCTCACGTCTACTCAAGGGGTGCCTCTTCAAGGAACCAGAAAGGATAGTGGTGACCACCGACGCGACCCAATTCGGTTGGGGGGCCCATGCACTAGACCGTGTGGCTCAAGGTCGTTGGAACGACCACAAACTTTCAAACAGCATAAATTGGCTGGAGCTCTGCGCCATTCGCCTTGCCCTCCGCGACTTCAGGGACCTAGTGTCTTCCAACCACGTCCTTGTTCTCACGGACAACGTGGCCTCCAAGGCGCATGTCAACCGTCAAGGGGGCACTCGCTCCAGGGCCTTGATGACAGAGGCGGAGAGACTGCTGCACTGGGCCGAAGTTCACTTGGTGTCGATTCGGGCAGAGCACATCTCGGGCACGGCAAACACCCAGGCAGATTGGTTGATCCGGGCCACAGTGGACCAGGCCGAGTGCAGATTGCACCCGGACCTCTTCCGAGAACTCTCCCAGCGGTTCGGCCACCCGCAAGTGGACATGTTCGCTCATCCCTCCAACACACACCTTCCCCGCTTTTACACCAGGTACCGTGTTGCAGGGGTGGAGGGTACGGACGCACTCCTGGCTGCGGACTCTCTTATACGCATTCCCGCCATTACCAATTCTACCTCTGGTCATTCAGAAGATCCTGGCGGAGCGGGCGGAAGTTCTGTTGGTCACCCCCATGTGGCCGAGACACCCGTGGTACGCGGATCTGGTCCATCTGTCACTCTCGCGACCGTGGAAGATCCCAGACGATTGGATCTTCCTCTCGCAGGGCGCCCTCGTACACCCGAACCCGCAACCGTTGCAAGTAGCATGTCACGTGAGCCGGCTTTGTTGACTCGACTGAACTTCTCGGACAAGGTTATTTCCACCATTCAGGCTGCCCGCAGGCCTTCTACGACGCGCATCTACGAGGCCACTTGGCGTGCCTTCTGCAGGTGGTGCAGATCGTCCTGGCTCGATCCTTTCAACGTGTTGGTGCAGCAAGTTCTGGACTTCCTCCAAATTGGGATGGACAAAGGGCTGGCACCCAACACTCTGCGGCTCCAGGTCACCGCTGTCTCGACTATCATTGCCGATGGAGAGGGTCATTCGCTTTCCCATCATCAGGGGGTTCGTGCCTTCTTGAAGGGTGCGACTAACCTGTGTCCGCCAATGGTTCACCGCTACCCCACTTGGGATCTCACCTTGGTGCTGCAGGCTCTTACTGCCTCGCCCTTTGAACCCATTTGTGACATTTCTCTCCGACTGTTGACTCTCAAAACGGTGTTCCTCGTGGCCATCACCTCTGCTCGCAGGGTGTCTGAGTTGGCGGCGCTTTCGGTACGTCATGACCTTTGCATCTTCCATCCTGATAGGGTCGTTCTACGTTTGGATCCGACCTTCAATCCTAAGATAAATTCGTGGTTCCACAGATCACAGGAACTGGTGCTTCCGGACTTCTGTCCACACCCTTCACATCCACGAGAATGGAGTTGGCATCATCTTGACGTACGGCGTGTTCTGCGTTACTATGTCAAGTGCACTGGGTCGTTCCGGCGGACAGAGGCACTCTTTGTGTCCTTTCAACAGTTCACCATGGGCCAGAAGGCATCAGCAAACACCACTGGCCGGTGGCTGAAGGCTTGCATTGCCCTTGCTTACGACTGCCAGTCCCACCGAGCTCCCGGACGTATCCTGCCTCACTCCACCAGGAGTGCGGCCACATCAGCGGCGTGGGCCACTCAGGCCTCAGTCGAAGACATCTGTAAAGCTGCAACGTGGTCATCACCGTCGCCATTTATCCGGCACTACAAAGTGGACACTTTCGCATCTGCGGATGCGTCCTTCGGGAGACGTGTTCTGCAACGGGTGGTTCCTGCCTCTGGTCCATCCAGCCAGCCTCGCCCCCGTCCCTAATTTCACTGCTTTGGCATGTCCCGTGATTGGATTCCCAGAGCAGCGCCCAGGAGAATGACCGTTGACTTACCTGAACAGTCCTTCTATGGGCGCTGCAACAGGAATCCAAACCCGCCCTCGGGTTCGGCTGTCAGGGCCTGGACTGGATTTGGATTTATTTACTTACTGGACTTGTCTTTTGTTTCGGAAATTGCTACGCCTCTTGAACCGGCTGAATTTTGTGCGAAACTGACCAACAGCCCAGCCAGGGGAGGCGTGGCCAGCATTAATTAACTCAGTCTCGATAGGCTAATGGACAATGTTAACCCGTGATTGGATTCCCGTCGCAGCGCTCATAGAAGGACCGTTCAGGTAAGTCAACGGTCATTTCCCTCTCTCCCTCTCCCTACCTACCTACCTACTGTATTTCTCCCTCTCTCTCTCCCTCTACCTACCTACATCGTGTATTTCCCCCCCCCTCTCTCTCTCCTTACCTACCTACTGTATTTCTCGCTCTATCCCTCTACCTACCTGCCTACCTACTGTATTTCTCCCTCTCCCTCTCTATCCCTCTACCTACCTAGCTACCTACATACCTACCTGTATTTCTCCCTCTCTCCTTCTATTTACCTACCTACCTACCTACCTACCTACCTACCTACCCTATTTCTTCCTCTCCCCCTCTCTCCCTCTACCTACCTACCTACCTACTGTATTTCTCCCTCTCTCTCCACCTACCTACTTACCTACCTAGTGTATTTTTCCCTCTATCTCTCTACCTACCTACCTACCTACCGTATTTCTCCCTCTATCCCTCTCCCTCCCTACCTAACTACTGTATTTCTCCCTCTACCTCTACCTACCTACCTACCTACTGTATTTCTCCCTCTCCCTCTCTATCCCTCTCCCTACCTACCTACCTACCAACTGTATTTCTCCCTCTATCTCTCTACCTACCTACCTACTGTATTTCTCCCTCCCCCTCTCCCCCTCTACCTACCTACATAGTGTATTTCTCCCTCTCTCTATCCCTCTACCTACCTACCTACCTACCTACCTAGCTAGCTACTTACCTACGTACTGTATTTCTCCCTCTCTCTCTCTATCCATCTACCTACCTACCTACCTACTTACCTACCTACCTAGCTAGAGAAGAAAGAGAGTGCCGCTTACTCAGCAGCGGCCATGTGGGGGGGGGGGCGTTGGCAGAGGGGGGAACGCGGCGGTGGCGGAGAAGAGGCCGCTGACTTGGCAGCGGCCTTGGCAGGGGAGGAGTTGGTGGCGTGGGCGGCGGCGGAGAGAGAGGCCTCTGAGGAGGCGACCGTCGCGGATATGACACAGACCTCTCCACCGCTCGTGCAAGTGACATGAGCTGAAAAGACATGAGCTGGGAGGGGCCACGAAGGGAAGGGGGCAAGTGAGCGAGTGAGGAAAACACACAGAAGAGCTGCAGTTTTACATTTGTGTGAAAATTTGGTGGCGATCGGTGCAGTAGTTTCTGAGATTAGCGGTTTTGAACAAACTCATAGTTACATTTTTATTTATATAGAAAGAAAGATTAGCTGCTCTAATGAGTGAAGTCAAAATGCTCAGCTAGATAAGAGATAGATAGATAAAGTAGATTATATTCTCTCTTCCATCTTCATCAAATTGCTATCCCCTAAAAATGTGGAAGGAATTTCTGGGGACTGGAGAAACAGAAATATTTTTTATCATGCTTACTATTGAATAACATGGTTTACACAGAGCTACCAAATCTTTACTGCAAATATCTGGATCCCCACTAAATAGAAGCAAAGCATTATACTTCTTAAATGAATCTTCTCTGATAGCTAATCATTCCATAGATTTATTTTTAAAAATTGTCTGAATTTCTTAGCTCAACTCTCTTTCAGATATTGCTGAACTACAAATTCCTGTTTCTAGCTCCACTGGCTGGAGATAATGGGAGTTGGACAATTCCTCATTTGTCATAGACAAAACTTCCCTAAATAATTTATCATTGATTTGTTTTTCTTGTGGCAATTGATTCCCTTTGGCAGGAAAAATTCCTAGAACATTCCTGCTTCTCTCTTCCTTCTTACCTGTTTCCTGAAGGCCTTGTGGTTCCTGTTTTGGGATGCACGGCTTCTTGAGAGCAGGGCCTGGGACAGTTTGGTTTACTGTTATATTGGATGAGGATAGGTACTCAGGATGGGGCAGCAGCGAGGCTGAAGGATCCCACGGTGCTCCAGGTAAAATCATTTCCTGTGGGCTTACCTGTTCAACCTTGACCCGCACTGTAACCTAGCAACAAGGACAACAGAAGGTCACTAAGAACTTAGGGGAATCTACCCATTCCACTTATTTGTTTCAGCCTTAGAGCTAAAAGAGAATAATTAATCAGCCATTGAAGCATCCATGGTTGTTGTTTTGCAATTCCCATTCCAAAAACTTTTCAAAAGGATACAAAAGATCAATCTGATAGCAAGTCCATCTTATCTAGTACCCTATTTATTGGAGTGGCCAAAAGCCTGGGGTCTTCTGAAGGTTTTGGATTTCAGCTCTCATCAGTTCTAACCAACTAATAACAAGAGACTGTAAGAGCTGCTGTCCAAGGCATTTGGAGTTGCTGCTTTTGGCTTGTTTTCACCAGAATCCCCCTGCATGCTTGCATAAAGAGGCCCTCAACAATTGATGAACAGCCATTTCCAGCCTGAATAAATCAGGAAGAAACATGGTCATTTGAATGCAGGTTCATTTCCTAATAATGAGGAAGCCTGTCGTATGACCCAATCTTTTCCGCCCTCTTTGTATATAAAAGTTTTAAAGCTTAATTAAAAAATTATCTATAAACAAATCAACACATTAAAAAAAAAGACAATTCTGTTGAAATCCTGGGCCAACTCAAAGAACTTTTACCCGTGTATCATCCTTCCTTTTACCCGTGTATCATCCTTTCAAGCTCAACCCGACCAAGACCGAGTGGCTGTGGTTTCCGGCAGCCCGATTCAACCAGCTGACTCCATCGCTGGCCATTGGGGGCGAACATCTTGCCCCAGTGGATGGGGTGCGCAACCTGGGTGTCCTCCTGGATGCCCGGCTGTCCATGGAAGATCAAGTGACAGCCGTGGCCAGGAGGACGTTCTACCAGGTTCGCCTGGTTCGCCAGTTGTGCCCCCTATTGGATCGGGACGCCCTTCGCACAGTCACTCATGCTCTCGTGACATCCCGACTGGATTATTGTAACTCTCTCTACATGGGGCTCCCCTTGAGGTGCACCCGGAGACTTCAGCTAGTCCAGAATGCAGCCGCGCGAGCAATTATGGGAACCTCAAGGTTTACCCATGTAACACCGCTCTTGCGCGAGCTGCACTGGCTGCCTGTCGTCTTCCGGGTGCGCTTCAAGGTTCTAGTTATCATCTTTAAAGCGCTCCATGGCTCGGGACCTAGCTATTTGCGGGATCGGATCCTGCCTCATACATCCACACGGCCTATTCGCTCGCACAGAGAGGGACTTCTCCGGGTGCCGTCCACTAGACTTTGTCAGCGGGCGACGCCCAGGGGAAGGGCTCTCTCTGTGGCGGGCCCAGCCCTCTGGAACGACCTTCCCCCCGACATTAGAACAACCACGGACCTCCGCTCCTTCCGTCTAAAACTAAAAACATATTTGTTCTGCTTGGCCGGCCTAGGGTAGTCTCACTTCTATGGGGTTGTTAATAATTTTAGATTTTTAACTGGGAATTTTTAGCGCAGGGATATTATTTAATTCGTTTTTATTATGTATGTATATTTATTGTTTTATTTGCCCTGTGCACCGCTCCGAGTCCCTTCGGGGAGAGGGAGCGGTCAACAAATTAAATTTATTATTATTATTATTATTATTCCTCTATTCTTGACTGAGCTTTTTCCTGCCAATTTTGCATCATGTAGATTGTAAGTTGCATTTGGGCAATTTTTTATTTTTATATCTATGAAACACTGATGCAATCATTAAAACACTGATACAATTCTCCTTTGCCTTGTGGGTGGGTGGATGGGGTGGTGGTGGAATGAGAAAACATATTGGAGTGCTAAGGATGTTAGAAGTTTTCATCACAATATATCTCCTAGAATCAAGAAGATTAAACATTCCCTTACCTGCTTCTCCCACATCCCTGCCTCTCGCCGTCCCATCTGGTATCCTTCCACCAAGGCCACTGCTTGGGCACACGTCTCAGGGCCTCGTTCCCACACCCAGCTCTGGATCTCTTGGGGCAAGATGGTCAGGAACTGCTCCAGGATCAGCAGTTCCAGAATCTGCTCCTTTGTGCTGCTCTCAGGCTTCAGCCAACGGCGGCAAAGTTCCCGGAGCCTCTGACAAGCCTCCCGTGGGCCTTCGGAGTCCTGGTAACAGAACTGCCGGAAACGCTGCCGTTGCATTTCCACATTGGCGCCTGCCTCCCCTCGCAGGATGGAAGATTTGGACTTTCTGTGGTCATTCCTGCCACCTCTAGCATCCAAGCCATTATAGGGTGGCTGGACTTTTCCAAGAGCTGGCATAAGGAGGCTCATCCACTCTCCTCTCGGCCACTGGCATGCTTCGGCTGCCCGCTCAAAGGATGACAGGTAGGTTTCGATGTCGTCTATGGGTGCAAGCTCAGGTAGCTGGAGATTGCTCCAGCCAGTGGCTGATGATGGGACAGGCACAGGGGCTGGCATGATGTCAGCAGGTGTCCTCAGGGTTTGCACCATCTCCTGGCACTGCACCTCCCACAGCTTTGGAATTTGGTCGCTCCTCACTTGGGGAGGAGTTGCCCACCTTAACAGATCACTAATGGTTCCTGCCTGGACAAGGGGACTCTTTCCTGGAGGATCCCATCCCCAACCAGCTTCAGGGCATGGGGGTCCAGGCTCTTCTATTTTCACCCTGGGTGTCACTGTTTCTTCTAATGGGTACAAAAAATGGAGGCCCAATGCTGGAGGAGGTACTTCCTGTGTGGTAGCCATCTTTTACTGCCACAAGAAAGGAAGTTCTTGTCCTTCAAGCTTCCTGCAGACAAAAGTAGAACCACCCAGCCAGAGGAGACTGGGCCAAGTGAAAGAAAGCTTCAATGCAACATGTAGTCCCAAGGAGCCAGATAGGTATAAGACACCCAACAGGAAAGAATGGACTATCTTTAAAGGTATCCTATTGCCAGTGATGTGATGATTAAGTAAAAGGGCACCTCCCTGATACAGAAAGGAAAAACACCATTAAGAATTATGCTCAGAAGAAGCCGGCCCATTCTTAAATATCACTTTTGTAACCATTATTTGCCTACTACTAATACTGATTTCACACCTAGGCAGTGGCAGTTAGGTGCTAATACACTATATGAGGGTCAAATGATCACCTATGGTTATTTTCCCTGGTAGCCTCAATCAAAGGCCTGGATAGTAATACAAAATGATCTAGTTTTCTACAAAATTGTAACCTCCAGATGTTCTGGTTTACAACTCAAATGGGCGGTGATGGGTGGGCATTAAGGGAATTATGGCCTATAAAGGCATCAAGTAGGAAACTCTGAATTAGAATATATCTGCTGCACAGAAGGGAATGTAAGAATGCCCATTTTGTCTTCAAAAATCAATTGTTTCTGTAATTTAGCTTACAATAATATCCAATTAGATATCAGGAAATCATCAGCAGAGAAGGAAGCAATGTTTTTCCCCTCATGTTTTCAGGAGCATATAAATGATTTACGGCTTTAGAAGACTGTATTTAAATACAGAAATCACAACTAATAATTAAGACCTTTGAGAATACACAATAGGATAGAGAGCTATTATTCAGGATGCCAGCCCTCTGATCCATTCCTACCCCTTTGGGAATACTTTGATTCCCTGGACTTTTGCCCAAAATGCTTTGTGTGGTCCTCCCATTTCCCCCCATACCTTTGTGTTTTTTTCTGTGAAAAGAAGAAAATACGGAAAGAAAAAAATAAGTGAATATAATTATTCACTTATATATAATATACCCTATTTTTTGGCGTTTTTACAAAAATATCAACTTTACACTCAATTTGTAAACTATTGGAAAGCAATAGGAAAATGAAATTTTATATTTGAAAACTTTGTGCTGCTAAGTTATTATGCACAAAGTTTCACGTTAATCATACCTTTCCTTCCAGAGATATAAAAAGCCAAACTTTAACCTTTTTTCCAGTCGCAATATTTTCGGCCAACTTTATCTAGATGGAGATCGCTCATGAGATTGCTTTTATTATTTTGTTTAATAGAGTACAAAAAGTTGTACAAGATGGCCAAGTTTTGTTTCTCTCAACAAAATATTGCCGAAGATATTATGTCTCAAAGTTGCTGGAACCTCAGTCATACTGTCAGCCTCCGCTTTATTGCTTGCTTCGGCTGTCATAGAAACGGGGAGGGAGGGGGCTGTAGGGCTTGGGGCATTAATGTGCAGGAGGTGTTTGAAGCCAGGAGCTGATACGGACAGTCGACCAAGGTCAACCGTCCTACATACCATTCTGATGATGCTCTTGAGGATGCAACTCACATGACATCAAAGAGGGTTTTGCATTGGACAGTAGCTTGGGGGGTTATAGGGGAAAGGGGATGGACAATGCTTGATATGTATACTTTTGCGCGGAAATATTTCAGACCTTGCTTGAACTTCACTGCATTCTTTTTGTAACCAGTAAAAGTATTCCCAAAACTTCCAAAATGGGTTTTAGTGGATTCTTTCTTGGCTATCGATAGAGGCAGACTTGACACATACTGTAGAAGGCTGCGGTATGGGATCAAACAAATAACTACCGCATTTTTCAGAGTATAAAAAAATTAGTTTTTGGGGAGGAAAATAAGAAAAAAAATGCTGCCTCTGCCTACCAGCATCCATGGCATTCAGCTGACACATGGTAACAAGGTCAGCCAATGAATAGGCATAGCAACTGAGTCAGCCAATGAGGGCTATTTGGACTCTGAAATTTGCCATGTGAGCAACAAGGAAACAGGAAGGAGCCTGGCTTAGCTGAGAACTGAAAGTGAAACTGCTTGTATTTTGCTTGTATTTACTGCTACCTTGGAAAACCTGCTTTTGGTAATGTATTGTATATTATTATTATTTTGAATCCTGCTGAATCAGTTACTGTGCTTTCTGAATGTGATCGCTGCTGCAAAATCTGACCAGCCAGTTCAGCTTCAGCACTTATTGCAGCCTGATTAAGCACAGCTGATTGGCAGGTGGATTGGACTGCCAGAATATCCCCAATCAGCTGTTCCAGGCTGCAGGGATTGCCACAGACCACAGCTGCCTCCATATCGTGCGTTTTTGGCCTCTGGTGGTGGTGGGTGGGGCTAAATTTGGTGTGTAAGATGCACTCCGCAAGTATTGCATCGCCACACGTAACACCAATGTTCATTGGGGACACATGTGCATGTTCACAAAAAAAATCATCAAAATCCGTGATGGTTGAGTGGGGCACTTTTCTGAAATCAGACCACTTGACATGGAATGACCCAGTTATAGTCTGATATGTCATCTGAATCTGTAGTCTCCAGTAACTACCATTGTTTCCACCTGCAATAGAAACAGGCTGATGGAATAACTGCTAGGCAGCAACATCTTTACTCCTCTGGCTTCTTTTCAATGTCTGTGAACATGCAGGAAATTAATTGGGCTCAGGAGGGAGGTCGGTAAAGATGCAGCCATCCCCCACTCTGTGCCTACAATTCCAAAGCCATTAGACATTTTTATTCCATTTTTTAAACTCAAGGAAAATGCATAAGTGGCTCATATACAGGTGAAACTCAAAAAAATTAGAATATCGTGCAAAAGTTCATTTATTTCAATAATGCAACTTAAAAGGTGAAACTAATATATGAGATAGACTCATTACATGCAAAGCAAGATAGTTCAAGCCATGATTTGTCATAATTGTGATGATTATGGCTTACAGCTCATGAAAACCCCAAATCCACAATCTCAGAAAATTAGAATATTGTGAAAAGGTGGGTTCAAAGTGTCCCACTCTAATCAGCCAATTAAGCCATAACACCTGCAAAGGGTTCCTGAGCCTTTAAGTGGTCTCTCAGTCTGGTTCAGTAGGAATCACAATCATGGGAAAGACTGCTGACCTGACAGTTGTGCAGAAAACCATCATTGACACCATCCATAAGGAGGGAAAGCCTTAAAAGGTAATTGCAAAAGAAGTTGGATGTTCCCAAAGTGCTGTATCAAAGCACATTAATAGAAAGTTATGTGGAAGGGAAAAGGGTGGAAGAAAAGGGTGCACAAGGAACAAGGATGACCGCAGCCTGGAGAGGATTGTCAGGAAAAGGCCATTCAAAAGTGTTGGGGACTTTCACAAGGAGTGGACTGAGGCTGGAGTCAGTGCATCAAGAGCCACCACACACAGATGGATCCTGGACCTGGGCCTCAAAGGTCGTATTCCTCTTGTCAAGCCGCTCCTGAACAACAAACAACCTCAGAAGCGTCTTACCTGGCCTAAAGAAAAACAGACCTGGTCTGTTGCTCTGTGGTCCAAAGTCCTCTTTTCTGATGAGAGCAACTTTTGCATCTCATTTGGAAACCAAGGACCCAGAGTATGGAGGAAGAATGGAGAGGCACACACTGCAAGATGCTTGAGTTTAGTTTAGTTTAGTTTATTCGATTTATATACCGCCCTATTTCACCTAAAAGGGACTCAGGGCGGTGCACAGAAAGATAAAAACCCAACAATACATACAAAATATAAAAGACAATTACATTATTAAATCTGTGCTAAAATTTAGATAAATAAAATTAAAACCAATAAATATCAAAATTTAAAATTATTCCCTTAGTCTATGTCAGTGTGAAGTTTGAAGTCCAGTGTGAAGTTTCCACAGTCTGTGTTGATTTGGGGAGCCATGTCATCTGCTGGTGTTGGTCCACTGTGCTTCATTAAGTCCAGGGTCAATGCAGCCGTCTACCAGGAGATTTTGGAGCACTTCATGCTTCCTTCCACAGACGAGCTTTATGTGGATGCTGACTTCATTTTCCAGCAGGACTTGGCACCTGCCCACACTGCCAAAAGCACCAAAACCTGGTTCAATGACAGTGGGATTACTGTGCTTGATTGACCAGCAAACTCGTCTGACCTGAACCCCATAGAGAATCTATGGGGCATTGCCAAGAGAAAGATGAAAGACATGAGACTGAACAATGCAGAAGAGCTGAAGGATCCTGGTCTTCCATAACACCTTAGCAGTGCCACAGGCTGATAGCTTCCATGCCACGCTGCATTGAGGCAGTAATTGCTGCAAAAGGGCCCAAACCAAGTACTGAGTACATAGCTTATACTTTTCAGAGGTCCGATATTGTTCTATGTACAATCCTTGTTTTATTGATTGCATGCAATATTCTAATTTTCTGAGATTGTGGATTTGGGGTTTTCATGAGCTGTAAACCATAATCATCACAATTATGACAAATCACGGCTTAAACTATCTTGCTTTGCATGTAATGAGTCTATCTCATACAGTGTATTAGTTTCACCTTTTAAGTTGCATTACTGAAATAAATGAACTTTTGCACGATATTCTAATTTTTCAAGTTTCACCTGTACCTGGTGCGAGACTGTTTGCTGCAGGGGTGGTTAATTTGATTGCCTCTGTATCGATCAGGATCTTAGTTCCCCAATCATGCTTCAGGGTGACTTAAACTCAGCAGATCATACAGGCACAGTAGTCTTATCCAGTATACTGTAAGGGAGACTCTAGAAAGGAGACTTTTTACCTTGCTTGTATGCATTTAGATCAAACAAAATATGAACAACTTTGCTACCTTTTCTCAGCACCTAATTATATATTGATTTAAACTAGCTTTTCCCAATCTGATGTCTCTTCGGGTGTTAAACAATTCCTATAATCCAAAGCCAACAGAGCCATTGCTGAAAGGATTTATTTAAGCATATGGCTTTCATTGTTCCGCATTGTGCCTGTGATTTATCTAAATTGGCCACACATAAAGAAATTTGCAAATTTTTTAGTTAATCCCACACTAAGTGCCAAACCTTTCTCTGGGCAACTCAAACTGTACATGGAGCATCTTGGATATCCCATCTTTAGGCCCAAATCCCATAATATAGTAAATTTGCATTGCTTCCTGATACGCCTTTTCTCAGGACAGTGGAGACAGCAGCCATGCATGGGTTAACTCTGTCAGTATCCAATAGGACTGAGTCTACAAATCGTGACCTCATAGCTCCTGAGGTAGCTCCTCCCACTTTTGATGAAGTTGAGTAGTAGACTGCTGTGCTGTATGTGAGTGATATTATATGCTCATCTCTACTATTGACTACACATGGAATTAGGTCCGCACGAATCATTAGGGTGGGGATGGCTGCTGTCTCCACCGTCCTGAGAAAGGGCATATCAGGTAAGCACCCATTCTCCAAAGTTGGTGGAGACAGCAGCCATGCATGGGGCTACCAAAGCTTGGCCTGTCCATGGGTGGGACCGTGCATAGACCTAGATGTCCTGTGTGGGAAGGACTTGTTGTAGGACCCGTCTTCCAAAGGCTGCTTCCGCTGATGCGTACTTGTCAAGCTTGTAGTGGCGGACAAATGGAGATGGTGTAGTCCATGTGGCTGCCCTGCAGATCTCCTCAACCGAGGCCTGCGTTGCCCAAGCTGCTGAGGTGGCTGCACTGCGTGTTGAGTGTGCTGTGACATTTGATGGTGGCGCCAAGTGATGAGCTTGGTATGCTTTGGCAATGGAGGATCTGATCCAGCGACCTATGATCGAAGATGAGGCTTTCAGTCCTTTATTGGTCGTGTGAAAAGAAAAAAAATGGGCCTCAGATCATCTGAATTCAGCGGTCCTGTTGATATAAACTCTAAGGGCATGGCGCATGTAAAGGGTATGCCACTTTCACTCAAACCTGTGAGTTGGATTGGGGCAAAAATTTGGTAAAATCAATTCTTTTTTTAAAATAATTTTTATTTTAATTAAACAAAATACAAAAAAGAAAATCATCCTTCATTACATCTTGTAGAAAGTGTGTTGATTGGTTACATATAGTGCTCATGCGTTTCTTCCACCATCATTACTCATATTAAATTACACACTTTAAATCCAAGATTCATTGTATATCTTAATATCCTCATACAAAATTCTCCTTTAACCACAATTATTTAAATGTGCTTTTCCCTCTAATAATTCACTCATAAACATAGCCACATAAAAATCAAATAGCACTATTTCTACCCCCCACTTTTTATTAAACAATAACCATTAACATTCCTTAATAGTTAACTATTAGTAGTTATATATATAATATATTATTAAGCTATATCCATTATTATTTCATTACTCTTATTCTAATTAAATATTTATTAACTAATAATCATTCAAAAGCAATCTAAAGCAATCTAAAAATAACTAAATTTCCACTTATTAATCATCAAGAGGTGACTAATCTTTTATTGTCAAACTTTCGATATCAGCCAGTGTCTTTCCAATAGTGAAACAGTCTTATCTCTCTTGCCATTTGTGGCTTAAGTCTTTTTTGGTTCTCCTTATCGATGTCTTTCCGTACTTTACTGTTCAAAGCAACTCTCAAATAGTATCGTTGCCCTCCTTCTGTTGTTAAAAGTTGTCTATCTTTGGTTGTCAGATGTGCTTCTGGAAGAATTTCTCCTCTTACATCCATCATCAATTCTTTTCCCCCTCTTCTTCTTGGAGAGTGAGATGGAGTTCAAATTGTTCAGGTTCCCTTTTCAAGGTTCCCATCTTTCTGCTTTTTCCCACCTTTGATCCATTAGCAAAATCCTCTGTTATCTTATCTTTATCTTCAACTGAGAGGGGTATCTCTTTATCTTCTACATCTTCTTCCATCTCTTTAATTTTTGGGGCCCCCATCTCTTCATATTTTGTTGTAATAAGCACCAGTTTTCCCAGTTTCTCATTGATTCTTCTATATCCTTCCAAAAGGTTCCAGCCAAGAACTTTTGGTATTCCAAAGTATCCTCATCTGGGTATTGAATTCTGTTACCCAAAAAAAGAAATTAATCCCCACTGTCACCCTGGTCCAAGACCTATTTTATCTCTTCCTTTCAAATTAGTTTAGGTCACTGGTTCTGTTGTACTCTTCAAAGGAGAAGGGTTCCGTATTTTCCCCCCTTTTCCTTCCTTTGACTAAACAATTTTCAAAGAGCACCTGTAAAAAACAATTCATGCCCTTGAATCTTTATCAGTTTCTATAAACAAATTTTAAACCCTTCATCCAAATAGTCAACAATCTCCAAAAAGAAAAAAATGCATTGTCTCAACAGATTCAGCCTCTAAACTCCCATTGGCAGTGTTGCTACTTTTCACTTTCTAATGTGTCTCTGTTATAAGAAAACAAAGTTCTTATTGGAGTGGTTGTATTGTCTGTGAGAATCAGTACGTGGGTGTTGCGCACTGAGGTCTGAAAGTGAAGAAGGGTGAGGTGGCTTGCCCTCAACTCCAGCCAATTTATGCTGTGAGCTTGGTCGGTGTGGGACCATAGACCTTGGGCCACCTGAGAGTTGAGGTGAGCATCCCACCCGCTCAGGCTGGCATCGGTCATGAGCGTGAGCCACTGGGGTTCCCTGAAGAGGGACCCCTGGGCGATAGCCGGGGACACCCACCACTCCAGCGATTCCACCATCTCTGAGGTTATCCTTACTTGTACAGAGGAGCAGTTGCTGTTGGTCTTCTGATATGGTAACAGGAACCACTGGAGACAGCGACTGTGGAGACATGCCCACGGAACGATGGAGAAACACTAGACCATCTTCCCCAGTAATTGAGAAAGCTGGATCAGTGGAACCTGTTGCTTGCTCTTCACTGCATTGGCCAGATTCCGGAGACTGCGTTGTTGCTCCAGGGAGAGGAACACTTTCTCCTGGACAGAGTCTATCAGGGCTCCCGGGTGTACAAGATGGGAGGTGGGCACTAGATGGCTTTTTTCTCAATTTATGGAGAAACCCTGGTCCTGAAGCACTAGAATCGTGGTGTTGAGATCCTTCAGAGCCTGATTGTGCAATCTGGACAGCAGCAATATGTCATCCTGATATCACAAGATCCTTATGGGCCTGGACCTCAGGTGGGCCGCTACCACTGCTAGTGTCAACGTCCCGACGTTGCCATGGAGATTATCTGTCTGTCCTAACGAAGTGAAAATTCTTGACATTCCTGTGGTCAGGAAAGGAATCTCAGGATGACCTGTGACTGCGCATGCATAGATTTACTTTCAATGCTAATTGGGGGACGTGATTTATGACAGGCAGAGGGGAGGGGGCATAAGGGGGTAAAGTGCAGAAGCCATCCAATAATTGTTAGTCCTGGCTACATCAGAGGCTTAGCCAAGATGATAAACCTAATAAACGGACATTTCTTTGAACTTTTACTTGAGGCCGTGAATTAATTGGGGTTTTCTCTTGGGAGCTTCACAGATAGCCAGGACTTTCTTTTAAAAATCTATCAAGATTTCAGGGTTACCTGAGTCCCACCTCCTCCAGGCACTCCCTGATATCTGGAGTACCTGGAGAGGAAATCAGGCCACCATGGCAGAAGGTGGACTATCAGAAGAAACCCTCATTTCAGCTGGAGGCCAGCCAGCCACCCTGAACAGCGGAGCTCCAGATGTCCAGCCTGTGAAGCCTTTCCCAGTGGCAGAAGCAAGGAAAGATGAGTACTGGTGGAATTTAGCTCCTAAAGCAGCTGAGCTTGAATTCCCTTACCCTAATTCCCCCCAAAAAGAGGGAGTCTCGAGTGAACTGGCAAGGGTGGACTGGATGTGGGACTGGGAACAAGCCAGGCGCCCATGGCCGCAGATGGGATTCCTGGGGGGTGCAGTAGAGCAACTGAGGGAGGATTTTGATCCAGCCACTCTTCATGACGAGAGGCCAGCCTGCCGTCCGAAAGAGAGGGGAGGGATATCTGATCCTGCTGAAGGGAGGAGATGCAGACTGGAACGCAGCCCCCCTCCCCCACCCAATAGAAGAAGAAGAAGCCCAAAACAGCAACCAGTACCCCTCCCACGGGGCAAGTATGCTGCCAAGAGCAGGCAACTCCTTCCCTCTCCCCCTCCTAGAGCTGAAGAAGATGACCAGCCATATCAGGCACGAGCATATAGAGGCCGAGAGGAAGACAGAGGATGGAGGGAGCTAAACCACCCACCCCGATTCAGGGGAAAGTTTGATGGTGACTCAGACCAGCTAGCTCTATTCCTTGATTCAGCTGATATCCACTTAGAACGCTATGGGCACCTCTACCCATCCCCCAGAGCCATGGTGAATGCCATCGCAGAGGGTTTTGAGGGGGAAGCAAAATAATGGCTAGCAGCCCTCCATAAGAGGGGAGCCCCCCAAGTGCAAGACATAGATGACTTCCTGCAAGTGCTAGAGGCCTGGTTTGAAGGGGGGGAGGAGGACCCATATGCGGAAGAGGAACTCAGAAACGTAAAGCAAAGAGGCCGCCCCATCAAAGAGCACATCCGTGAATTTAGGAGGGTAATTGGAAGACTACCCCCCCTACCAGAACGGTTGCTGGTGCATTTTTTCAGAACAAGCCTGGACAAACGCATTGCCCAAGTAACTGCATACCGTGACATCCCAAACCAACTCTCTGAGTGGTTTTGAGTGGCAGCAAAAGTCGACAGTGAGCTACGTGCCAACGACACAAGGAAGGACCAGACACAAAAGAGAGGAGTCAACCTAATCTGAAACCACCCCGCCAAAAGAGAGAAATTGCACCACAAAGAGACCTGAGACCAGCCCTCCCTCGAAGTTCCATGAGGTGTTACAGATGCGGGGGGATGGGCCACATGGTAGCTGCATGCCCAACCCCAGCCCCGAAACCAAGGCTGAACCCACCACCCAGGGCCCGACCAGAACGAGGCCCCCGGCGGGCCATCAACACATCCAGGAGGGCTCTTCATGCTGCAGGGGTTTCCTCCCCCCCAGGCGAAAGCGGTGGAACCCCAGGCAACGATGACCAGTCACTCGAATCCTATGACAGCGAGGACGAGGGAGAAGACGACCCAATGGTGATTGAATCAATTTACCCTTTCCTTTTCCCAATATGCCTCACAGCCCCCAAAACAGGAAAACGGGGATTTTCAAGCCCTTGTAGACTCAGGCTGCACTAGGTGCTTGATCAACTTAACCACAGTTCAGAAACTGGGGATCAGAGCAAAAAGACTGGCCCACCCGATTCGGTTCGAGCAGTTTGACGGGTAACTAATGGGAGGAGCCTATGCCACTCACCTAACTGAACCAGTGAGACTAGAATTGGCAGATCATTGGGAAGTAATTCGATTCATAATAGCCCCCAAAAGGACAGATGAAGTCATACTTGGACTTTCCTGGCTAGACAAGTGGGGACCGACCATCTGGTGGCAAGGGGGTACCCGCAGGCTTAGGATATCACCGGGCCCTCAACCCCTCCCTCACGAGCAAGCAGAAATGCCACCCACATTGGAAACCCCCCAAGAGAGCCCACGAGAACAACTGGCAACATCTGACAAAACCCGAGGCTGAACTGATTCCAATGGAATACTGAGACCGTCGATGACCACATACCCCTGGTCCGCCAAGTACTGGAAAAACTTCTGGCAGCCAACCTGTATGTCAAACTATCAAAATGTGAATTCCACCATGAGCGACTAGACTACCTAGGCTACCGAGTGTCAAATGAAGGAAGAGATGGACCCAGCCAAAGTGCAAGCCGTCCTAAGCTGGCAACCCCCTCGCACCCACAGATAGCTACAAAGCTTCCTAGGGTTCGCAAACTTCTACAGGCAATTCATTCCCTCCTTTGTGAAGATTGCCAAACCCCTGACAGACCTCCTGAAGACAGGGAGCCCAGGAACGAAACCTCGTCCGGGACAACCCCTACAGTGGAGCCTAACCTGCTAAGAGGCATTCGAAACACTGAAAGAAATGTTTGCAAAGGAGCCGGTACTGAAGCATCCTGACCATGAGCAACCTTTCGTGATCCAGGCAGACGCCAGCGACATGGCAGTAGGAGCAGTGCTACTCCAAAGAAACAACCAAGGAAATTGACAACCCTGTGCCTATACCTCCCGCAAGCTCAGACACGGAGAGACGATGGGCCGCATGGGAAAAGGAGGCTTTCGCAGTGAGATGGGCACTGCTAACCTGGAGACACCTGTTAGAAGGGAGCCAGAAACCGTTTGAAGTCTGGACCGACCACAAAAATCTGGAAGCTCTCCATGGAAAATATCACCCAAACAAGTCCAAGGGGCTCAATATTTCAGCCGTTTCGACTTCGTACTAAAGCATATTCCAGGACAGAGGAATTTTCTAGCTGATGCCCTCTCCCACATGCCTCAGTACAAATGCGAACAGGAGCACGTAGTGGACGCCATTATTCCTTCTACTCAAACAGCTGCCCAAGTAACTACCAGGCGGCAACACCATGACCGGCGGAGTCAACCCGCGAGCGACCTAACCACAAGACTCAAAACTGAGCTGCTAGCAGACCCCTGGTTCCAAAACAACCAACACATCTTGACGAAGAGAGATGACCTCGCCTGGAAGGGGACGAAACTCTATGTTCCAGAATCCCTACGTATCCTAGTTCTCCAGAGGAACCACGACGCCAAATTGGCAGGCCATTTAGGGTTTCTAAAGACTTTACACCTAGCCCGGAGGCAATTCTGGTGGCCTGGAATGAAGAAAGAAGTGGATAGTTACGTAAAGAGTTGCACCGTCTGTGCTACAATGAAAATACGACCAGGAAAACCCCCGGGGCTGCTGCAAACAGTGGCAGAATCAACGAGGCCATGGGAGGAGATTGCAATGGACTTTATAGTAGAGTTGCCAAAAAGTGGGGGAAACACAGTGATTTGGACTGTAATAGGCCTGTTCTCCAAGCAGGCACACTTCATTCCCTGTAGCGGACTACCCTCGGCTCAAAAGCTGGCTAAACTGTTTGTGAAGCATATCTACCGACTGCATGGAGTACCTCGAAGAATCATCTCAGACAGAGGGGTCCAGTTCACGGCTAAGTTTTGGAGGGAGTTCCTGCGGTCCATTGGGTCATCTCAGGGTCTTAGTTCAGCTTTTCATCCGAGCACTAATGGGGCAGCAGAGAGACTGAATGCCATAATAGAGCAGTACCTGAGGTGCTACGTGAACTATCAGCAGTCTAATTGGGCAGACCTTTTATCTTTTGCTGAGGTTGCATTCAATAATGCTGTTCACAGCAGCACAGGACTCACGCAGTTCAAAATAGTGAGCAGCATGGACTTTGTCCCAATGCCTGAGTATCCAAGAGGCCCTCCCTCCTCAGTCAGCTTGACTGATTGGATGTCGATGTTGAAAGCAGCTTGGGAAAATGTCAAGAAAGCACTAGCCAAAGCGACACAAACCTACAAGAAACAGGCAGATAAACACCGGATTCCGCAACAACCGTTCTGGGTAGGAGAGAAGGTTTACCTCTCCACAAAATACTTGAGACTAAGACTGCCTAGCAAAAAACTCAGGCCGAAATTTGTGGGGCCATTCCCCATAGTAAAGATCATCAACCCAGTCACAGTGATATTGAAACTGCCTCGATTGCTGGGGAAGACACACCAATCGTTTCATAGTAGCCTTTTGAGACCCGTGATCGGTTCCACTCTGAGACCACTGCCCCGGGCGCCCCCAGGCCCTATGGTCATAGGGGGCCAAACCCATTATGAAGTTCAACGAATTCTTGATTCAAGGTGGCACAGAAGGCAACTCCAATACCTAATCAAGTGGAAGGGTTATCCCTTATCGGAGGCATCGTGGGTGAAACATAGGAACATCCAAGCTGATCACCTTATAGCAAAATTCCATGCAGAAAATCCAAGCAAGCCTCGGGGGGGGGGGGGGGGGAATGCATCCCTAAGTTATACTCCTGTATTCAAATTGTTTTGTTTCCCATAGGTTGCTTTCGAGAAGTGAGGGGAGCCAGATGTCAACGTCCCGACGTTGCCATGGAGATATCTGTCTGTCCTAACGAAGTGAAAATTCTTCACATTCCTGTGGTCGGGAAAGGAATCTCAGGATGACCTGGATGACCTGTGACTGTGCATGCATAGATTTACTTTCAAGGCAGAGGGGAGGGGGCATAAGGGGGTAAAGTGCAGAAGCCATCCAATAATTGTTAGTCCTGGCTACATACGAGACTCTGCCAAGATGATAAACATAATAAACGGACCCAACGGTGATGTCATCTCAACGATCTGTGAAGGCTGCTAATCGTCCCCCTATGGGTAGAGATTCTAGGCAGTCATTTCTGTCTCTTGAAGAGGCGATTGGAGCTCCCTCGGAAAGATTTCCTAGGGGGAAACTGTTGTCCGCTTTTGCCTGATCTGTCTGAGAAAAAGGGTCCCTGTCTGGGAGGGCCCTGATGTTGTGGACGGGAGCTGGCAAAAACCCCGCCCTGCCCTTGAAAGGGTGGCTTGCGATAGAATGACTGAGCTCACCCTTCCGGTTTTTTAGTGGCAGACTGCAGGACCTTCCGTTTATCCTTAGATTTGACTAACAGAGGTTCTAATGGCGGGCCGAATAAGAGATTGGTGGAATATGCTGAGGAGGCAAGCCTCCACTTAGCTCTAGCATCCGCCTGCCATTGCTTGAGCCAAAGAAGACGGTGCATGGTAATTGATGATGCAATGGAGTTGGAAGCAAAGTGGGCAGCATCTAAGGATGCATTCGCTGCATATTCCATGGCTGCTTTTCATTTATTGATGTCTCTGCGAGCCCTGGAATCCCTGGGAGATATTCTTTCCTGTAGCTGTCTCAACCAAAGGAGAGCAACTCTGCTGAAGAATGAGGTGGAGGTCGAGGCACGAACAGCCCATGCCAAGGCTTGATGCCCTTTAACGAGCGTTTGTTTGAACCTCTTGTCCTCTGGACGGACAGCATCCTCAGGGGTGGCTGAAGTCGCATTGGGGGAAGACAGACTGACCACTGGGAGATCGATAGAAGGTACCTCGAGAGCCTTAGAGAGCTCTGGTCCCACATTGTAGAGATATTTGTCCAGGGTGTTCGGGAGAGGGCCTGTACCTGGAGATACCCACTGGTTCTAGACCACATCAAGGAATAGCCTAGGCGAGGGTATCACATCCTTCTCCACCTTGGGTTGAGAGGAGAGAGGGTCCATTGTGTCAGTCTTATCAGCATCAGCTCCTTGGGATGACTTGGAGACAGGGATACCTGCTATCTCCTTAGCCTTTAAGAGAAGAGAACGAAAAACAGCAGGTTTAAAGAGGCCCACAAAGGTAGGTGGGTCTGGTGGTAGACCTTCGTCTTCTGACAGATCTGAGTCTCTGGCTGGACATTCCTCCTCTCCAAAACCGATGGCTGGGTAGACGAGCCCAGAACCTCACGTGATGAAGAGGCGAAGCTTTCTCTGTGTCTGCGATGCCTGCTGGAAACTGAGGAGTTCCTGCGCGGAGTAGAACGGGAAGAAGATTTATCTTGAAGACCTGCCACAATACCACATTCAATGCCATCTGAAATGATGGTTGGCATATCAGGTATATAAAAGGGAAGCTGAAATGAAGGGCTCCCCGGGCCTTGAGAAAGGAGGTCAGCCTCCGGGGTAGGACTTCTGTTCCCTGAGGACCTGTTCTCACTGAGGTCAAGGTCAACTAGGCCCTTGGTATCCTCCAGTTGTAAGGGAGAAGCAGGAGGAGACCCGTCTTCCTCTGAATCAGATGACAATTCTGCTGGGGGACTTGCCTCCACCACCCTTCTAGATTAGAAAGGGTGGGGGGATACTCTATTCTTGGATTTGTCTTCAACCTTCTTTTGAGGGGCCCTGAGTGGATCTGTCAGCTTCCCCAGATGAGGCCTTACGGGAAGGAGCCGGCTTGGATGCCTTGGCTGGGCACCCAGTGGGAGAAGACTCAGGGGCCACCCGCCTTTTTGGTGCCCTGGTCCCAGATGGGCCTGCTGTGGGGCTTGGAGATCTGGGCAAGACTGAAGGCACTAGGGGTTCCTGGCCAGGAACAAAAGCCATGGTCTGTACTCACGGCAGCTTCAGAGTCCCAAAATGGCCACCGCTAGTTTTCGCACTCAAAGAAAATGGCCGCTGAGGCGATCCAAGCCTCATGGAGCCAGGCAGGAGCGGCAAGTTCTAAACGACTATTGGCGGCAAGTGGCAGTGGTGGCGGTGGCTACTGGCAACATCCCGCAATGGTGGCGGTCCGCTGCTGTTGAACATGGGGCTCTCAGACATGCGGTGCCTCTGCGGTGGTGGCATTAAGGTGGCAGTCGTTTAAAGCAGCAGCTGCTGCGGCGCTATCAGAAGGGGTGGCGATGGCTGAAGGAGCCATTGCCTGCTGCCGAGCCTTTTAAAACGATGCCCTTGTGAAAACGGAGCCTTTTAAGGCTACCGCAAAGTAAAAAGGCTGACGGAGATGGTGATCTGACCTGAGGACGAGGCCACAGTTACCTCGTGGGCCTGCCTGCAGCTGAGGTCGATGTCTAGCGCTGGCGCCCTGCCCGCTGCTGGCACGCATGCAATGTCCTTGCCGCTGACCTCTCCTGCCTTGCAAAGTCCGATAGAGGCAGAAGGGAACTTTTTTGGCCAAATTGAAGAACTTAGAGCTATTTAATTGTCCAAAATTGGAGGAGAGAGCAAGAAGCACAGACAGTCCAAGATCGACTGAGTCTCAAAAGCGGGAGGAGCTACCTCAGGAGCTATGACATCACAATTTGTAGACTCAGTCCTATTGGATACTGAGAGTTAACCCATGTATGGCTGCTGTGTCCACCACCTTTGGAGAATATAGTAATTTTTAAAAGTCTTCCCTGCATCTAGTTATAGAAAATTAGCACCCACCCCTCTCCTAGAATGAAACATTCTAGGAAATATTAAAAAGGCAGAATATTATATTTCCCTGGATGAGAAAGGGAGAAACATATTTTTAAAGACAAAGAGCAGCTCCTTGCCCCCAGCAGATATTTGTTGCACAATAAGACTGGGCCAGCCTATCTACAAAACAATTAGAACTTCAGCTTCAGGGTGATGGGATTAAGACATGACCCTCAGGACATAATAGGATTAGCCCTCTACCCATCTAGCAGCAGGGTTCACTGCATTTCGAAATCACCTGGGGACATTACATCCAGAGGTGGGTTGCTCCTTCGACTCACCCCGGTTAAGACCGAGTGGCTGTGGTTTCCGACATCCCGGTACAGTCAGTTGACTCCATCACTGGCCATCGGGGGCGAGTCATTAGCCCCCGTGGAAAGGGCCCGCAACTTAGGCGTCCTCCTGGACTCACGGCTATCCATGGATGACCATGTGACGGCCGTGGTCGGTCGTTTTTACCAGGTTCACCTGGTACGCCAGTTGCGCCCCTTTCTCGACCGGGACACCCTCCACACTGTCACTCAAGCACTCGTTACGTCCCGCCTAGACTACTGCAATGCTCTCTACATGGGGCTCCCCTTGAGGTGCACCCGGAGGCTCCAGTTGGTACAGAATGCGGCCGCGCGGGGGATCTTGGGAGCCTCAAGGCATTCCCATGTAACACCTCTCCTGCGCGAGCTGCACTGGCTACCAGTGGCTTTCCGCGTGCGCTTCAAGGTGCTGGTAACCATCTTTAAAACGCTCCATGGCACGGGGCCTAGCTATTTGCGGGACCGCCTCCTACCACACACCTCCCTTCGGCTGATCCGCTCCCACAGGGAGGGCCTTGTCAGAGTGCCGTCTGCCGGGCAATGCCGGCTGGCGGCCCTCAGGGGAAGGGCCTTCTCTGTGGCGGGTCCAGCCCTCTGGAACGACCTACCCCCCGAACTTCATACCACCACGGACCTTTGCCTCTTCCGCCGATTACTCAAGACCCATTTTTTCCATCTAGCCGGCCTAGCTTAGATCATGAGGTAATTTTCTACAGACTGAGTTAGTGATTTTTAACTTTTTGTAGTTTTAATTATATTTTTAACACAGGCCATTTAATTTAATTATATTTTAGCGTTGTATTTGTATTTATTACAGTTTGTATGTTTCTATTTTTAAACTTTCCTGTGCACTGCCCTGAGTCCCATTGGGGAGATAGGAGCGGTATAGAAATGGAATAAAATCAAAATCAAATCAAGCTCCTGGTTCGGCTGAACTGGTAGTGGAATTTAGGTTTGGGTCACAGATCAAGCGGTGACCCAGGCCTGCCATGCCCTCAAACTGGTTCCCTCGCCACTGCTGGGCTGCCACCATTTTGGTTTTTAGTGACTGCACATGCACAAAGAACAATTTACATTAAACAGCGTGCACACATGCTGTGTGTGGGTTGTGAACCGGTAGTAAAACCGGCAGCAACCCACCCGATTACATCACCCAGCAAGGTTCAACCAAACTTAATTCAGACAACCTAAAAAGTTAGCTATGACCCCTGCATAGCCCCCTGGGAGTCTGATAACCAATATAATACATTTCTTGCACAGGAACAGAAAGCTCAAGTTCAAAGCCCAGAGAGGGTATAAATAACCCTCACTCTCCACTCCATGTGCTCAGCTGCCCAGGACCTAAAACCCATGTGGTCCTGTCCATCAATAAACCATCTTTCCAATCAGCCTCCATGTTTCCAGTGTCTTTCTACCCACTTGGAACTGAACCCAGATGGATAGTTCTTCCAACATAGTGACAATAATTATGAACTTTAAAGTACATGATTCATTCTGTTCTGAATCATCTGCCAATCTATTTCATTAGATATACCACAAGATTTTCCTTTACAGGAGGAGGAGGAGAAAATGCCAGTGTTGTACTAAACTCAGAGAGCCAAGAAGGGCACCCTGAACCCTGTTACTAAACTATTCTTTCCTGATTCATACATATAATTTTATCCTAAATTCAGTGGTGGATGGTCTACTTCAAACTGCCACTCCTTTGTTTTTGGGCTGTTGAAGTTAAACAAATTTACAGGAACACCCTTGTGATCTAAAGCAGCGGTTCTTAACCTGCGTGATATTGGCCCCCAGGGGTGATTTCATTTTTCTTTTTTTTATTGAAAAAGTTTTATTGAGTTTTACAAATGTTTATACAAATAGGGCAAGGTAAATAAGGTTTAAAAAGACATTGTGAGAACCTCCATGTCAGAGTCAATGGCCCCATCCGAGGCTTCATAAAAGAATATATAATTAATACAGTAAATTTTCATTTGTGCTACAAAGTGGAAAGAAATACAAAGATATCATTGTAAAGTCTATGCTAGCAATCATGTATAAACATCCGAATAAAAGTTGTATAATACAAAAATAAAGTCACTTTTGAGATCTAAGTCTTTTGGCAATTGTGTCTTCCTCTCCCTGGCCCCCAGTGGGCGAGGCCGCGGCACCCTCCGCTCTCCCATTTTCATCCTCCAGGATTGAGGAATGTTTTTTAAGAAAGGCTTCCGCCTCTGCAATTGTTTTAATTCTCACCCTCCCTCCCTCCCAGAACACCAACATCCCCTCTGGCATCACCCACTTGAACCAAATCCCCTTTTTAAATAATCTTTTAGACAAGAAGGAATACTTCCTTCTTATCTCTCTAATCTTTTTCGGGACCTGCTTCAAGATGGCAACCTCATTCTGCTGGTACATTAAAGGACTGTCTCTCTGCGCTCTCAGGATCCTTTCCCTTGTCGACCTCCTTACAAATTTAATATGGATCTCTCTGGGTACTTCATTTATCCTGGCATATGCTGAATTTATTCTATATATCAGATCAATGTCCCCCCTAATATCTTCTTTGCTCTTTTGTATATAATCTGCTAAAATTGTACACATTAAATCAGTCAGATCTTCATCAGGTGCCTCAGGGACGTTCTGAAATCTTAAAAAGTAAGACATCCTTTCAAAATCCATCCTAGACATATGACCAATTAAATTCCCTATTTCATTATTAACACTTTTAAGCTCTTCCCTTGTCCCAGCCAACCGCAGCTCCAGACCATCAATCTTTTGTGTATTTTCCATTAATTTCTTCTGTTTCCAAAAGTTCTAATTTGGAACTGACATGGTCCTTCCGCATTTCTTTAATTTCTTTCATAATGTTCTGAAGAGTTTCGTCCATTGCTGCTAATTTAGCGTCCGTATCTGATTTTTCAGGTAACATCGAAGTGATTTTAGGTTGATGCGTCTGCTTTTTTGAAGCCATAATGAAAGATGTAAGTTTTAGTCAGTAAAATGGCGTCTGCTGGAGAGGAGTCTATGAGACAAGGTGGGAGCAGATTCCGGTGATCAAAGTCACAATTTCATTTAGTTATAATCCAGAGAGAAACCAAGTTCTTAAAAACAATCAGGTAAAAAGAAAAAAGGAAGGCACTTCAGGGAAAGGTCCAATTAATCCATTATATGCAATCGTTAATAAAAAGAGAAAGGCAGTCCCGAACAAAAGGGAATGTCAGTAGTTTTCCAAGAAGAGTGTGTCTGCAGAGAACAAAGGAACGCCATCTTCCCCCGCCCATCTGGAAGCCATCGGGAGTTAACAAGCAATAAATTGTCTCATTGTTGCCAGACTTCGATACTAAGTATCCAAAGGTAATACAGGAAAGACTTTCACTTATAGTTTAAAAAAATCGGATGTTGATTTCTCCGCTTCCCCAAGCCTGGGGAGCATTTTTAAACGCCGCTTTTTTTCCATTCCGAGGGGGGATATTACAAACTCCCCCCTCCAACCTCTTTCAAGCTGAAAGTTGCAAGCATTAAAATAATATCACTCACAATCCACTTCGCAGCCAGAGCCTCGGTGGTGCCTCCAACTCCGGCGCTTCAGCTCTTCGTAAAAACGGCTAGATATTTCCGCTCCTCCATCGGCAAAGGGGATGATGCCCCCCGCAGCCTGTTCTCCTACGCCTAGGTCGAAGCCAGGCCCCCCCGGCCGCCGTCGGGATGGGGGGATTCCCCGCAAGCTGCCCGTACAGCGGGAATCCTTTAGAAGAACTCCCTGCCCCTGAGGGGCCGTAGAAGCAACAAAGCGGCGGACGAGTCCCAAGACTCGACCGTCGCCTCCGGAAGACCGGAAGGAAGATTTCATTTTTCAGGGGGGGCGATGGAACGAAAAGGGGTGACGCGGGGCGAAGGAATGGAAGGGGGGCGATATGGGGGCGATGGAGCGAGAAGTTTTGGGGACACTTTTGATACTTTTTTCGTACAGTGAACCGCTGTATATCTGTCATACAAAAACATCAGATCACTCGCTATTAGTGGATTGAACTGTGTCTTAAAATGTTCCTCCAGCTAGCTTCAGTACAGAACGCCGTACATATGTGAATACGCATCGCTCATCTTCATGCGCGTTGCGCAGCAGCCTCTATCACTCTACCCATACAGTGGTGCGCCATTGGCCTTTTTACAGTGTGTATGAATATATAGTTTCCTCGAATTTTAATTTAGTTTCAGAGTTTTTGTCTTGAAATTCTTAGTTCCTGCATTGCGGTTTGTTCTTATGCCCTTTTTATATTTCTTTTTGCATCTTAAAATTCACTTGTAATTAAATCATTAAATTACTGTTTTTTTTCGGGCATTTCATTTCCTTGCAATTGAATTTTGTTTTCAGTGGTCATTGCATTTAAGTGTCATTGCATTAGCTGTAATACATGTATCACGAAGTTTGGGATTAAAGTGATGGGTGGCATCACACAGTTGAATTTTTCACACAGTTGTGATATGGGAGAAAGACTTGAAATAAATTATTTGCATCGATATGTCCTGATGACAATTTTAAAGAAAACAAAAAATGTGTTTGCATAAATTGAAGAATTATTTCTCTGTGTTGTGATTGAGAGGTTATGTTGGGGGAGGGGGGGCTATGATAACTTCCTCAATGGCTCAAGGGGGTGATTCTTTCAAAAAGGTTAAGAACCACTGATCTAAAGCAAGATCTGTGTGGTAAACTCCCCTAACCTGGATTATATGTTTCAACTACAACTCCCATTCTGGCTGGGGATCCTGGGGAATGAAATTCCCTATTAAGGACTTCGTTTCCGGTTTCTGAAGGCGACGGACGTACTTTGTGTTTCGTCTGCCGCTTGCTATACCGGTGGGCTTCTTCGGAAGCATGGAAGACCCCGGGGGGGGGGGCCTTCTGCCGTAGGGGCGGCTCACTGGGAGCCCCCAGCCTGGCGGCGGCTGGTGGAACACTCCCAGCCTCGCCCTAGGAGCTGGCGAGCAAAAAGGGGAGGCAAACTTTGCCTCTTCGCCGGATGGAACTCGGGAACAATGAGCAGAATGAGAAGAGTAGCTGAAATGCCGGAGGTGAAAGACGCTCCCTAATCTCTTGAATTGCAGATGAGGATAAGTGATAAATCACTGTAAGTGCCAGTTCAATCAACTTAGAATGGAGATTGGAGGGGGGAGTTTTCAACCCCCCCCCTCGGAAGAAGCAGCAATTAAGCGATCCCTCTCCATTGAAATGGAGAGAGGAAAGGATTAACTTGCTATTTGAATAAACTATGGAAAAGAATTGTATCATATCGCACTTGCAACAGTTTTTCACGGAGCTCTTTTAAAGAAGAAAGTAAATGGAACGTTCACTTTTCTTCCTGTCAGAAGGCGGGGCAAGATGGCTTCTCTTTGTTCTCCGCTTATAACTCCTCTACAGTTGTGAAGCTTTTCCCTCCATAATTACCAAAGAAGGATTATAAACTTTTTACTGTAGATATCCCTCCCAGAGGCTCCCAAGTCTCTCCCAATATGTGGACTCCTGGTTGTGGATTATAAGATTTCTTTTTTCTAAAGTGAACTCTTAAGACTCTTAAGACTGAACTCTCATTCGGATTCTTTGATACATCGGACTGTCTCGGTCGTCCGTTTCTCCGGCGCCATTTCTTTGTCAACTAAGAAATTGGAACTGACACAATGGCTTTCAGAAAGCCACCAACGGGAAAGTCAGCTTCTGCCCCATCTTCTGCTGTCTCCAGCCCGACTACACAGTCGAAGATTTCTACACTTTTACAGAAAGAACCTGCTGGAGAGGGCTCAAAGGACCCGTTGGTTGTAGAAATGTTTCGGGAAATAATGAAAAATGTGAATAGCATGAATGAAAATATGAATGAAATGCAGAAAGAACTGTCAGAGTTAACATTAGAGCTTAGGGAAACGCAACGAAGCACAACGGAAGATAAACAAAAAATTGAGAAGCTAGAGGAGGGGGCGGCTGAGATAGGGGAAGAGGTGAAAGGGATTCGGAGGGAGGGTTTAGAATTAGGAGCAAACATGACTAAAATTGAATTTGAAAGAATGTCTTTTTTTCTCAGGTTCCAGAATATACCAGAGTCAGAAAATGAAGATCTTAAAGAGATCCCTAACCCTTAGGAGATCCACAAGGGATGAGATATTGAGGGCTCAACGGGATGGAATTTTAAAATATCAGGATAAAGAAATAATCATTTTGAAACAGATTCCGAAAAAAATTAGAGAAATAAGGAGGAAGTATTCCTTCCTATCTAAGAAATTATATAAAAAGGGAATATGGTTCAAGTGGTTATTGGCAGAGGGAATGCTGATCTTCTGGGAGGGAGGCAGAGTAAAAATCAAAACACTAAGCGAGGTGGAGGCTTTTATTAAAAACATTCTCCCCAGTTGGGAGATGAAGATGGGGGAACGGAGGGAGCGACGGCCCCGCCCGGGGACAGGGAAGAGGAGTCAATTGCACAAAGACTTAGATTGCAAAAATGATTTTATTTGAAACACTATTGTAATTGTTGATACAAGCTAAAATGGCAAAGAAAAAGATGATTGAATATGTAGACTATACAATGTAATCTTTTTATATGTTTATCCTTTACTTTTAAAATTGTAAATCTATGAAGCTTTGGGAGGGTCACCACCAACGGCAGGGAAGCTACCAAAATGTTACCTGCACCCTATACCTTTTCCCTTGTAAAAATTTGAAAATCAATAAAATACTTTTTTAAAAAAAATCCCTATTAAGGATTTCGGGTCTCCTTAAGAAGGTAGCAACAAAGCTCTTTTATTACAGAGATAGACTTTCTGTGTAAGAACTGAGGACACTGGAGCCATCCCGTTAATTTTAAAAAGTAATATTTTTTAACACTGGGGTTGAATTACCTCTTCATGCCCTGAAGAAATCCAGAAATCCAGATGTGAGGGGGGAAAAACGTGACCGAGATGCCTTTTGCCAAGTAGATCCCACTTTGTCTTACTCAAGGCAGATCCTGGGCTATTATCCCTGCCCCCGCCCCGCCCCCATCCATCTTCCCTCTACCCCTTTTCCCCGTGAAGCTGCCTGGCAAAACCCAAGGCACTTTCAGAAGATGCGTTTGAGCCGCTTCTCTTTTCTCTCCTCCGGAGAAACCAGGGGTACAGACGGCTATGTTTCTCTAGGACGAGAAGCGTGTTTCCAAAAAAGCCCCTCTCCCCTTCGGCGAACAGCAGCAGCCCTCTCCATGACGCATTCTCCTCCTGGCGCCAATCCAGCCTCCTTCCTAAACGACTAAACGTCCTGCCGGGTAACAGGGAAGGACTAGGCCTGTTACCTGAAGGGGCAGGGAGGATGGGGGGGACCGCGGGCACCTCGCCGCCGCCCTCCTTCCTCCCCGAAGAACTGCCGAAGTTCTAGTCCCGAACTCCGAGTCCCGTCCCTCGCGGAACAGCCATGAACCCCGGGTTTCCCCGCCAGCCCTAACGGACCCACGCAGCTCCGGAGAAGCGCCGAGCCCCGGCACGAAGCTCCCAGCCCAACGGTTTCCCTCCGGCTCCAGCCAGCCGCCCGCCAAAGCCCACTTCTCCGCTTCCCCTTTGTTTCCTCCGCCCGTCCACCCTTCTTCGCCCGCCTTGGCGCGCCCCGGGTCCAGCTGCGCTACCTGGGCCGGGACGCCTCCAGCGCGGCTCTCTTTTAGGGCTCTGGTGGCAGTGGCATTGGCTCCGCCTTGAGTTCTTTGGCGCCCACCATACTGGGCCCGCCTCAGTCCGTCGCCTCGCCCGCTGCTCCTTGCCTTGCCTTGCCTTGCCCTGCCCTGGAGGTGGCCACCAGGTTGGTTCCCGGGCTGCGCCGGAGAGGCTGGGGTTAGTCCCCCCTCCACAGGGCAGGCAGTGCTGCGACAGTGGCTGCGATCCCTGTCAGTCAGCGTCGAAAGGAAGGGGAAGCCGCCTTAGGGACAGCCCCTCGGCCAAAGTTGGTGGAGGAGGCTGGTTAGGGTTGCCTTGGCAGGATAGCTCCATGGAGGAGTGGCCGAGCCGGACGATTCCCTCCTCCCGCTGGGATGCGCCGGGGCCCAATGGCGTGCTGCTCCTTCTTGCTCTCCCGGGTCCCTTTTCTCTTTCTCAAAAAGGGCTGAAAGGTATCGAATTAGCAGTATTGATGGATTGAATCATGACACACATTTGAAAGTAAATCAGGAAGACTGTAATTGGGGGGGTGTCTGTCTGCCAAGAACAAAGAATGCTTATCAACAAGAAATATGCATGTGCAAAACATGTAGCAATTACGGGGAGCTAGGTAACAGTTTGCAGACCTCCGCTAAAAAGTTAGAGGCGAAGAAAGGCTACAGCAAATGAAATGTGTATTAGATAATTCCTGGGGCATTCATTAGCTAAGAGCTAGGAATGGGACAGCTATAGACCAATAGAACAAATTGTAGAATTATTACTAAAATGTTTATTAGATGATGTCTCTTGTTATCCCACCTTCTCCTTTAGTGAAAATGTATAAAAGCTTTCTTAATCCTTTGTTCTTGGTTCTTGGCCTTTTGACCAGGAACCCTTTTCCTTGGAGTACTCCAATAAAAAGCAAACAGAAAACCTGCACCTCGTGTCTGGCATTCATCATTGGCTTTGGCACCAGGCTCAGACCCGAATTGGGGACATCAATCTGGGGGCTCTGTCCGGGATTCCACACCTGGATTCAATTGGAAGGCACCAAAGAGTACCAGAGGAGGGCCCCTGGACGGGTAAGACTTAGTGGCTGAAAGGTGTGTGATTGCTCTGAAATAAAACTCCCGGTCGGTGACCAAGACTGTGTGTCTCTGCAATGCCAGCCGCCCTCAGAGTTCAGGAGTCGTTTGACAGTGATTGAGTACTCTGAAACTCAAGGGGTGATGCAGAGATCCGCGTGTCTCACTGATGCAGAATGTGGGTTGACTGAGTGTTATGAGCCACTGTCTAAATGAATGTCCAGCCTCGGTAAGATCCTTGGTGACTTCTTAATTGAACTCAAAGGCTGAAGCCCTGAAGAAAACGAGGAGCAGGAACCGGTGGAGGAACAGAAAGAGACAAAATTTGGAGGAAAGGTAAGGACTGGAGACGTCCCAGGTGATAAATACTATCAGCCCGAGGGCCAGCCTTAAGCAACAGTTAAAGGGAGGCAAAGAAACCGGCAGGAGACGTACCGGGGAATTAGAGGAATTTACCTGAGGTCCGGTTTTGAAATGGGAAATCGTGGCAGCAAAAAGGCCTCCAGCCAAGGGGTGACAAGAGTTGCCAGAAGGGAAGCTGTCCAAACATACACCGGTGGGTTGTATTTTGGCTAATTTTGAGATATTAGGAGGATTACATATAGGGACTAAGGCAGCCTTTTCGCATTATTGTGTGTCAGTATGGCCACACTTAAAATTAAATAAACCAGGTGATTTCTGGCCACCCCAAGGATCAGTCAATCACCAATTAATTGAAGAAGTGAGAACTGCCCTGTTGGAGCAGAAACGATATGCTGAAATACAATATTTGGAACTCTTTGTGAAATTGGCAAACAGTCCATCTCTGCTACAAGATTGCACTTATGAAGGAACCTTTTTATGCACAGCACAGGATCATAACTTAAAGAAACCCAGTGCTCCTCTGGTTACACCAGAGGACTCTATGACTGGTCTACCACCCCCTACTCGCTCACGGAATGGGACTCCACAGACAAGGAGATGCCAGGAAAGGGGGGAGGCTGAGGAACAACATAACCAGTGAGTGACTCTAGTGACATCCGATCTCAGTCAAAGCTAAAACCAGAGATGCAGGCTCCGCTCAGAGAAAATATAGTGGTAGGAGGAGGAAATAGATTCCGTCGAGTGTTAGTTTACACACCATTTTCTACGTCTGACCTTTATAACTGGAAGCAACAAAATCCCAGTTATAGGGAAGACCCAGAGAAAATGCACTCTCTGTTCTTATCTATTATACGGACGCACAACCCCACTTGGGCAGATATCCAGACATTGTTGGATGTCCTTTTAACACCAGAGGAACGGAGACTGGTAAAGGGGGCAATGGAGTGACAATTAAAAAGTGAACATGAGGATGACAATAGCTGGCAATGTCCCCTCACAGAGCCAGAATGGAATGTGGATGATGATCGGGACACTACCAGACTACGAAATTACCAATCCTTACTCTTGTATGGAATCCAAAATGGAGTCCCTAAAATTAAGAATCTTGCAAAAGTTTATGAAATAAGGCAAAAGAAAGAGGAAAGTCCCGGAGATTTTCTTGAAAGAATATACCAAGCTTTCAGGCAATATACTGACTTAGATCCTGAAGCCTCTGACAATCAGAAAATGATAAACATGATTTTTATAGGGCAGTCAGCAGAAGATATAAGGAGAAAGTTACAGAAGATAGAAGGAGGTCCAGGGAAAGGCATTTCAGAATTGGTTGAGTTGGCTATAAGGTTTTTACCAACAGGGGACAAGAAGAAAATAAGAAAGAAATTCAGAAGGCTCGCAGAAACGCTATCTTCCTAGCAGACACCCTTAGGCAGGAAAAGGTGGGAGGCAGGGGACATACCGGAAGAGGGCGGCGAGGAGGGGGAGTTCAGGTAGCTCGAGGCAGTAGAGGGCGTGGAAGAGGAAGGGTCCCCTTGGGACCCAACCAATGTGCAATATGCAGAAAGGAAGGACACTGGAAGAATGAATGCCCAATGGCTAAAGCCATGCGAGCAGAAGAAGAAGAAGAATGAAGAGGCCAGGGGCAAGGAGCTATTGCTCCTCCAACCCCCGAACCCCTGGTGGAAGTCCAAATCGGGGGGTTTAAACACAAGATGTTAATAGATACAGGAGCAAGCAGATCTGTCCTTAACAGACCTATTGCTCCTCAGACTGCTGATGAGATACCGATTGTTGGCGCTTCAGGAAAAGCTATTTCAGCCCCCTTTTTACAACCTTTGGAATGTAAAATTGGACACACTGTATTAACTCACCAGTTCCTGTATTTACCAGACTGTCCACTCATGCTTTTGGGACGTGACATCCTTAATAAATTACAAGCAACCATAACGTGTAAAGGGGGAAGCATAAAAATGAAGATACCACAAGAGGAAATCTGGAGAGCAACTGCCTTAGTAATAAAAGAAGACGTTTCCCCAATTCCACCAGAAATAGAAAATGCTGTAAAACCTTGGGTTTGGGTGGCAGGACAACCGGGGAAGGCAGTATTTGTTCAACCAGTCACAGTGGCTTTAGCTCCAGGGGGACAAGTAGCTAACATAAAGCAATATAACATTAAATGGGAGGCAAAGCAGGGTCTCCAGCCCATTATAGAGAACTTCTTAGGATGGGGACTCATAACTCAGATATCTTCACCCTGGAATACCCCAGTACTACCTGTTAAAAAGCCAGATGGGTCTATGCGTTTTATTCAAGATTTGAGGGGGGTGAATAGAAATACTCTCACCCTCCATGCAATAGTGCCCAATCCATATACCTTGTTGGCACAGGTTAATCCAAATGATAAGTGGTTTACAGTGCTGGACTTGAAGGATGCTTTCTTTTGCATCCCATTAGCAGAAGAGAGCCAGCCCATCTTTGCCTTTGAATGGCAAGACCCCACGTCAGGCACTCCTGTTCAATACACATGGACTAGATTACCACAAGGATTTAAAAATAGCCCCACTATCTTTGGCCAATGCTTGGCCAAGGACCTATATAAACCATCTTGGGTCAAGGAGTATTCAGTTGTACAGTATGTGGATGATTTGCTTTTAGGTGCTGATACAAGGGAAAAATGCATAGAGGGGACTATACTGCTCTTAAATTGGCTGGCAACTTGTGGCTATAAGGTATAAAGGAGTTCTCACTTTCCAATCGCTACACCCCACCGCGGGGAGGCGGAACCTGAATCACCTAAATGGTTCCGCCCCAGGCGCCTGATGGACCTGGATAGGTTCCAGATGGAGCTTGGGCCACTACCTGTGTCCTTGACCCGCGCCCCGATGGAGGACCTGGTGGCCGCGTGGAATACTGCGGTCACGGGGGCCTTGGATCGGGTCGCACCCTTGCGGCCTCTCCTGTGGCGACAAGTCACCCAGGCTCCTTGGTTCACCGAGGAGCTGAGGGTGATGAAACGCCACAAGAGACGCCTAGAGAGGAGATGGAGATCCACACGGTCTGAATCTGACTGAACACAGGTGAGAGCCCATTTAAGGACTTGCCTTGTGGCGCTGAGAGTGGCTAAACGTCATCATTGTGCCACTCTCATCGCATCCGCAGATAACCGCCCTGCCGCCCTGTTTAGGGTGACCTGCTCCCTCCTTCAACAGAGGACGCGGGAAGCCCTTTTGCAGGGTAGAGCAGAGGAATTTGGGGAATATCTGCAGGATAAAATGGCTCAGATTCGGAGCGAGTTGGCCTCCACCGAAAGTGGTCCAGTGGGATGCCCCGAGGCAGATCTTGAGACAGTTTTGTGGGAGGATTTTGACTCTGTTACTTCCGAGGATATGGACAGGTTACGTGGGCGACTGCGAGCTACCACATGTTTATTGGACCCGTGTCCCTCCTGGCTTGTACTGGCATCCTGGGAGGTGACACGAGGCTGGCTCCAGGAGGTAGTGAATGCTTCTTTGGATGAGGGGTTCTTGCCTACCGTCTTGAAAGAGGCGGTGGTGAGACCCCTCCTCAAGAAGCCCTCTCTGGACCCAGCATTGTTGGTAAATTACCGTCCAGTCTCCAACCTTCACTTCTTGGCGAAGGTTGTAGAGAGTGTGGTGGCACAACAGTTCCCCCGTCACCTGGAGTGTTGCATTATGACACTGCATCACGTGCTAAGCATTTCTGTTAGTGTAGACTGGTTCTGACCGGTTGGACATAAACAAGGAAGCTGGCATGGAAAGTTACTAGCACACCCTCTGACATTCAACACCTTGGAGAAAAGTTCCCACCTTCTTGCAACGTGCTAACTATCAACAAAGAGCACGTGACTCCTATTCTACTGTGTGAATTCCCTTATATGGTCATGATTTGTGTATTTGTTTACATGACGTTGCATGCTTAACTCTGCCTTCTGATAAAGTTAATAAAAGGGCTTGCAGGCTTTTGTCTGTGCGCCGTTCCACCCCACTCGAAGAAGAATTTGGTGTCGTTTTTCTTCCCCCTCATCCGTGGGCCTGCCCGCCTGATAACTGCGAGAATGTTATCACTTCACTGGAGGAAATTGATTATCTGGACCCGCGCCAGTCCGGCTTCCGGCCCGGGCACAGCACCGAGACGGCATTGGTCGCGTTGGTGGATGATCTCTGGAGGGCCAGAGATGGGGGTTGTTCCTCCATCCTGGTCCTATTAGACCTCTCGGCGGCTTTTGATACCATCGACCATGGTATCCTATTGCATCGGCTGGAGGGGTTGCGGGTGAGGGGCACCGTGTTGCTGTGGTTCTCCTCCTACCTCTCCGGTCGATCGCAATTTGTGTTGGCAGGAGGGCAGAGGTCGACCTCGAGACCCCTCACTTGTGGGGTGCCTCAGGGGTCGGTCCTCTCGCCACTCCTGTTCAACACATATATGAAGCCGCTGGGCGAGATCATCCGTGGTTTTGGGGTAGAGTACCATCTCTACGCTGACGACACGCAGCTGTATATATCTACCCCAAACCACCCCAACGATGCCGTCGAGGTGATGTGCCGGTGTCTGGAAGCCGTGCGGGCCTGGATGGGAAGGAACAGACTCAGACTCAACCCGTCCAAGACCGAGTGGCTGTGGTTCCCGGCATCCCGGTACAACCAGTTGATTCCATCACTGGCCATAGGGGGCGAACATCTAACCCCTGTGGATGGGGCACGCAACTTGGGCGTCCTCCTTGATGCACGGCTGTCCATGGAAGATCAAGTGACGGCCGTAGCCAGGAGGGCGTTTTACCAGGTTTGCCTGGTCCGCCAGTTGCGTCTCCTATTGGACCGGGCTTCCCTTTGCACAGTCACTCACGCACTCGTGACATCCCGACTGGACTACTGCAATGCTCTCTACATGGGGCTCCCCTTGAGGTGCACCCGAAGACTGCAGCTTGTCCAGAATGCGGCCGCATGGGCAGTTATGGGAACCTCTAGGTTTGCCCATGTAACACCACTCCTGCGCGAGCTGCACTGGTTGCCTGTTGTCTTTCGGGTGCGCTTCAAGGTGTTGATTATCATCTTTAAAGCGCTCCATGGCTTGGGACCTAGCTATTTGCGGGATCGCATCCTGCCCCATACATCCCTTCGGCCGATTCGCTCCCACAGAGAGGGACTTCTCCGGGTGCCGTCCACTAGGCTATGCCAGCGGGCGACACCCAGGGGAAGGGCCTTCTCTGTGGTGGACCCAACCCTCTGGAACGACCTTCCCCCCGAAATTAGAACAACTACGGACCTCCACTCCTTCCGTCAAAAACTAAAAACTCACTTCTTCTGCCTGGCCGGCTTGGGTTAATTGACCCATTTAGCTCTAGCTGAATATTTCAAACTGTTTTATTAGGGATTTTTAGGGGTATTAGTTTTAGTTAGTTTGGGATTTTAGCGCAGGGTCTAGATTTAATTCATTTTAAATTGTATTATAATGTTTGTTGTTTGTATATGTATTTTTAATTCCCTGTGCACCGCCTCGAGTCCCTTCGGGGAGAGAGAGCGGTTTACAAATTAAATTATAAAAAAAAAAAAAGAAACTAGGTTCATGGCAAAGGCCTGTGGCTTATTTTAGTAAGCAAATAGACGGGGTGGCATTGGGGTGGCCTGGATGTCTGAGAGCTGTGGCAGCAACTGCCCTGCTAGTTGAGGAAGCCCAAAAATTAACCCTGGGACAACATCTAATAGTCAAAGTCCCACATGGGGTTCAGGAGATTATGGAAGTGAAGGGAGCATTTTGGATGACTGGGGGCCGCCAAGCCAAATATCAGACTATCCTGCTTGACTTCCCGGCCATACAATTAGAGGTATGCAACACCCTCAACCCAGCTACACTCTTGCCCCAGGTGGATACTGAATTGCACCATGATTGTGTACAGGTGGTGGATTCTGTATATGCCAGTAGACCTGATCTTAGTGATCTGCCTCTCCCAAATGCTGACTGTGAATGGTTTACAGATGGTAGTAGTTTTATGCTGGAAGGTCTGAGAAAGGAAGGATATGCAGTGGTCACACCGTGGGAAGTAATAGAAGCCAAATCATTACCAGTAAACACGTCTGCCCAACTGGCTGAGCTGGTAGCTTTAACTAGAGCCTTACAGCTGGCTGTAGGACTCACAGTAAATATTTACACAGATAGCAAGTATGCCTTTGGAATCTTGCATGCCCATGGAGCTTTATGGAGGGAAAGAGGATTATTAAATGCTAAGGGGTCCACTATTAAGTATGGTCCACAAATTTTAGATTTATTGGATGCAGTCTGGCAGCCAAAAGAAGTAGCAGTCATATATGTTAAGGGGCATTCTAAGGAAGACACCCTTTGTGCGAAAGGGAACCGGGCTGCAGATAGGGCTGCTAAGGAAGCTGCCCTCCGACGCTCGGAATTAACAGCTTCCCTAATTCCGATGCCTCCTTCCATGCCCACTTCCCCGCCCTCTTATACACCCAGGGAGAGGGCTTGGGCCACATCAATCGGAGGCACAGAGGGGGATGATGGGTGGTGGAGGGTAGAGAGCAAATTAATTCTGCCAAATACACCTCTAAGGATTCTTTTATCGCAAATACACACTAGCACACATTGGGGGCCGAAAGCCCTGGCAGACTTTATGGCTCACTATGCAGTATTTATTTATTTATTTCGGATTTATACCCCGCCCTTCTCCTTGTTAGGACCCAGGGCGGCGCACAGGCATTATTAAAATCATAACAAAAAACAATATACATAATTAAAAACATATTAAATTATTAAACCCGTGCTAAAAACCCATTTAAAACCCTGCAAATTACAATTTATATATATAAAAAGTCAGACGGGGGGCTATGCCAGGCCGGCTTGTTGGAATAGATATGTCTTAAGACGTTGGCGGAAGAGGCGGAGGTCCGAGATAGTGCGTAGGTCGGGGGGTAGGTCGTTCCAGAGGGCCCGCCACAGAGAAGGCCCTTCCCCTGGGCATCGCCAACCGGCATTGCCCGGCCGACGGCACCCAGAGAAGACCCTCTCTGTGGGAGCGGATCAGGCGAAGGGATGTATGGGGCAGGAGGCGGTCTCGTATATAGCTAGGCCCCGAGCCATGGAGCGATTTGAAGATGGTCGTCAACACCTTGAAGCACACTCGAAAGGCCACAGGCAGCCAGTGCAGCTCGCGCAGGAGAGGTGTTATATGGGCTTGCCTTGGGGCACCCATAATCACCCGCGCGGCTGCATTCTGAACTAACTGTAGCTTTCGAGTGCACCTCAAGGGGAGCCCCATGTAGAGAGCGTTACAGTAATCCAGCCGGGATGTCACAAGCGCTTGAGTGACTGTGCGAAGGGCCCCCCTGTCCAGTAAGGGGCGCAACTGGCGTATCTGGCGTACCTGATAAAACGCCCTCCTGGCCACGGCCGCCACATGGTCCTCCATGGACAGCCGGGAATCCAGGAGGACGCCCAAGGTGCGCACCCTCTCCACGGGGGCCAGTTGTTCGCCCCCAATGGCCAGTGTTGGACTTATCTGGCTGAACCGGGGTGCCGGAAACCACAGCCACTCAGTCTTGGACGGGTTGAGTTTGAGTTTGTTACTGCCCATCCAGACCCGTACAGCCTCCAATCACCGGGACAGCACCTCAACGGCATCGTTGGGGTGGTTTGGGGTGGATATGTACAGCTGGGTGTCATCAGCGTACAGATGATATTCCACCCCAAAACCACGGATGATCTCGCCCAGCGGCTTCATGTAGGTGTTGAACAGAAGTGGCGAGAGGACCGACCCCTGAGGAACCCCACATGTGAGGGGCCTCGGGGACGACCTCTGCCCTCCTGCCAACACCCATTGCGACCGACCAGAGAGGTAGGACGAGAACCACCGCAAAACGGTACCTCTCAGCCCCAACCCCCCCAATCGGTGCAATAAGGTACCATGGTCGATGGTATCAAAAGCCGCTGAGAGGTCTAATAGGACTAGGATAGAGGAGCAACCTCTATCCCGTGCCCTCCAGAGATCATCAACCAACACGACCAATGCCGTCTCAGTGCTGTGACCGGGTCGGAAGCCGGACTGGCGCGGGTCTAGATAATCAACTTCCTCCAGGTGACGAGGAAACTGTTGAGCCACCACACTCTCTACAACCTTCGCAAGAAAGTGAAGGTTGGAGACCGGACGGAAATTTTCCAATAATGCTGGGTCCAGGGAAGGCTTTTTGAGGAGAGGACTCACCACCGCCTCTTTCAAGGCGGTAGGTAAGAACCCCTCACTCAAAGACGCATTCAAAATATCCTGGAGCCAGCCTCGTGTCACCTCCCAGGATGCCAGTACAAGCCAGGAGGGACACGGGTCCAATAAACATGAGGTGGCTCTAAGGTTCCTCCGCAACCTGTCCATATCCTCGGTAGTGACAAAGTCAAACTCATCCCAAGGTGTTATCTCAAGACCAGCACCGGACAAATCGACTGGATCACTTTCAGTGGAGGGCAGCTCGTTCCGAATCTGAGTGATTTTGTCCTGCAGAAACACTCCAAATTCCTCTGCTCGACCCTGCAAAGGGGCTTCCCGCGGCCTCAGATGAAGGAGGGAGCGGGTCACCCCAAACAGGGCGGCAGGGCGGTTTTCCGTGGACGCGATAAGGGTGGCACAATACTCACGTTTGGCCACTCTTAGCGCCACTAAGTCCTAATATGGTCTCTCACTAGTGTTCGGTCAGCTTCGGATCGAGAGGATCTCCACCTACTCTCTAGGCATCTCTTGCGGCGTTTCATCTCCCGAAGCTCCAAGGGGCATGGGTGACTCGACGCCGCATGAGAGGCCACTGTACCATGTGGCCACTAGATCCTCAGTCGAGTCACGGGGCAGGGACACAGGTATTGGCCCAAGCTCCCTCTGGAACCTTCCAGGGTCCATCAGGCGCCTGGGGCGGAACCAACTCGATGTCTCCGGTTCCGCCTCCCCGCGGTGGGGTGTGACGGTTGGAAAGTCCATCCGAAGGAGAGAGTGATCTGTCCATGACAAGGGTAAGATGACTAAATCCCCTGTTCCGAGATCACTTCTCCACTGTCCAGAGACAAAAATCAGATCCAGCGTGTGTCCTCCCTCGTGAGTGGGGCCCTGAACTACTTGGGTCAGGTCCATGGCCGTCATGGAAGCCATGAACTCCGGGGCTGCCTTGGATGTTTCGCCCGCCGATGGCAGGTTAAAGTCCCCCATGACTACCAGTCTGGCGGTCTCCAACGCCATCGTGGCGATCACCTCGAGTAGCTCGGGCAGGGCTGCTGTTACATAGCGGGGAGCCAGGTATACAATCAGCAAGCCCAACTGCCTCCCTAGGCCCCACTTCACGAAGAGGGACTCACAGCCAGTCGTCTGAGGCACAGTGGTCTCCCTCGGCTCCAGACTTTCCTTAACAATAACCGCCACCCTCCCACCCCTGCCTAGGGCCCTAGGTTGATGAAATGCACGGTAGCCTGGTGGGCACATTTCCACGAGGGGTAAACCCCCCTTGGGGCCCAACCAGGTCTCCGTAATTCCCACCAGGTCCGGGTCCCCCTCTGACACGAGGTCGTTTATGAGGGGGGCTTTGTTCACCATGGACCTGGCGTTGCAGAACATCAGCCTGGGGCCCCGGCTCTGTAGTCCCTGACCGCCTAGCCCACGAGCGGAGCACAGGGGGTTGGGGCAAGCGACCGCTCGTAGCCAGCGACCACGAGCCCCTGCCCCACGTGAACATCCTGTCTCCCACCGCCCCTGCCCCTCCCCAAGACCAACCGAATGGGACGGCCCTCAACAGAGATGACCCCTGATCCCCCCTCCCTAGTGGACCCCTCCTTTATCCTACTTCCGCCAGCCGGCCCTATAACTTGACCCCCCTCTGACTGAATAAACCCTCCCCCCACCCCAGAACCCCTTAAAAGCTGAATTAAAAATTTACATAAAAACCCCCTAAGTTTGCGCTTCGCCCACCTCTCTGGATCTATCAATCCATCCTCGAGGTGGGCCCGTGTTAGACCCGGGGGCCAGGCCTGCGAGAGTGGGAGCTCCCGCAGGCAGAAAAGGTCTAACCTTGAATACGAAGGCATCCTGAAGGCCTCACAGGCATTAAAAGGAGGAACACTTAAGATGTTAAAAAGATGTTAAAAAACAGCAAGTCAGAAAACAATGGCAACAGTACAGAATAAAATTATAATGCGGAGAGTTAGGAGAGCTGTTAAAAATGCACATGGAAAAGGGAAATTATCCAACCGGGGGGGGGGGGGGGAGAGAAAATGGAAGATGAAATAAAGATGACAAAATTCATGATAATAATTCATAGCATTGAAAACCCATGAACCACGTGGAGGGAGAGTGGTCCAAAAACCCTCCATCGAGTCAATAACTCTGCGACTGGCTCAAGTTCTCTTTACCCCCAGATAGTCCGGAATGATCTTCTAAATCCAGTCTCAGCCTCCCTGGGTCCATAAATCCATGGCTGCTCGGCCTGTGCAGACTGTAAACACAACATGTCCCGAAGGAAACGTCCAAAAACGCCCGGCTCGACCTCCACGTCGTGTCCTACACACTGGCTGCCCGGTCTGCCTCCTCTCCAAACCAAGCCAGGGCCACGCCAGGGCAGTTCTCCAACGGTCACGGCTGGTCTTACTGCCGGGACCGATTCTGGGATGCTTCGAGCCGCTCCAGGCCCTCTCACCGCCCTGGCTACCGGCCCACCTCCACTCCGTGTTGCACTGGGGCCGAAACCACACCAGGGCCATTCCGGGCCTCTCCACCGCTCGCTGATTCCCCCGGCGTCGATCTTCCGCCAGGCTAGGCGGCCGCGCCAGGGGCAGCGCCAACGATAGGGCCGTCCCAGGCCTCGCTGCCGCCACCGCCATTTGCCACCGCCGCTCGCCGCTCGTAGGCAAGGGTCTCTATTCTGCTGCTTCCCAAGCTGTAGCAGCCTGCCTGACCTGTGCCAGAAATAATCCCAAAGTGGCCAGGCGCCCAGCCCTAGGAGTTCAACTCAAAGGCAACCATCCAGGGGCAGTTTGGGAAATAGACTTCACTGAATTACCTAGAAAGCAAGGCTTTAAGTATGTTTTAGTACTTGTATGTACCTTCACAGGCTGGCCTGAGGCTTTTGCTTGCAGGACTAATAAAGCCCACGAAGTAGTAAAAGTTCTACTGAAAGAAATTATTCCTAGGTTTGGGCTCCCAAATAATATATCATCTGATTCTGGCCCACATTTCACAGCTAAGGTTGTACAACAATTGTGTAAACAGTTGAATATCAAATGGAAGCTTCACACGGTCTACCACCCAGAAAGTAGTCCTATGGTAGAAAAATGTAATGATTTATTGAAACGACACCTAGCTAAGCTGTGCCAGGAAGCTCACCTGCCCTGGCCGCAAGCCTTGCCACTTGCATTGCTAAGGCTTCGCATTGCACCTCGAAGGCGAACAGGCTTGAGCCCCTTTGAGGCCCTTTTTGGGCGCCCATATCCCTTCTTAAAGGCAGAGAAGTCCATCCTACAGGTGGGCGAACTGACCTTGTACCAATATGTAAGACAACTCGCTGGGGTTATGAATTCTCTTTCCTGTTATCTGCAGGAAAATCGATACCCTGGACTAGACCATCTGGTATATCCGTTTCAGTCTGGGGACTGGGTGCTTGTAAAGACATGGGGACCAACTACCTCCTTGGATGAGAAGTGGAAGGGACCGTTCCAAGTGCTTCTGACCACCCATACAGCACTAAAAGTGGAGGGCCTGGCATCTTGGATACATCACTCCAGAGTGAAGAAATGCCCACAATCTGCCAACCCTGATTCTTGGACTGTGCAGCCTGTGACTTCCCCTGAAGAAGACCTGGGACTTAAGTTATTGTTCCGGAAACAAAAGCCTCTGAAACCATAGCTGAAGGGGAGGAGACATACTTCCCCTCATAGTTGCTCTAAGACATTTTCCTCAAAGGGAATTAGTAGCCACCCACACTAAGACACAGAATCTATCTTACCATACAGTTCCTCTGCTCGCTATCCGTTTAGCTGAGCAAACATTTCCTTGGTCTCCCCCGCAAATCAACATTATGCGGGCAGGAGGGGCAAACTGGTGCAGCCTCTTTAGTCTCTGGGTCACTCTGTCCATGGTCAGGGGAGATGGGAGACATGAATGGACTGCTTCTGGACATAACCTCAGTGGACGGCACCTTAATACATTCATAGCAATGTCAGAAATGGTTGCCACAACTGTGGGACAGTTCAAATGTTGGGTCTGCACCTTGATGCCTGTAAGCTCAGAACATGGTCTTCCTCTGATTCCTCTACCATTAAATTCTAGTCAGATGGCAGAAGGGGGGGGGGAGAGATTGGCAGATCCCAGGTGGCTTAAGGATAGAACATTTGACACTTGGGAAAATTCAACAAATTTAAAGAACAATAACACTGAGTTCTTACATGTAGTGGAAACTAAAGGACATTGGTGTTTTCGTGGCTCTGGGCTCAGCCACAATGATATAGATATTGGATCCTCCACCTGTGATTATGTTGTTGATTACCAAAGGAAGGTGGTGTGGAACTACACAAATACCAGCAGGCAGGAAGTTGGAAACATCTTTTGGGGTTCGTATTACACCCCATTTGATGAAACTGGAAAGTTGGCCAGGGGTCCAGATTTAATCACCACCCACACTAGGTGCAGTCGACCCAAATGGACAACTCTATTCCAGTGTCAGCCTATGCCGATTACTTATGAGTTGCAACACGGAGAGCTTGCTCCAATATGGAATCCAACTAACTTTGCTGGGTATTATACAACCTTATTTACTAAACCCTATGGGTACAAAAATAGATACTATGACAAAAACACAATAAGGTGCGCTCTGACAGGACAGTATTTTGTCTGTGGACAGCGTGCCTATAAGTGTCTTCCCAGACACTGGAAAGGAACGTGTTACATAGCTGTGCTTCTCCCACCCACATATATTACCCCCACTCTACCAAAAGGGAAGATCAGGAACCACAGGGATCTTGACCAATCCAGACAATACCTGAAGGATTATCAACCTCTGACCTGGTTTGGCGGGCTCCGGTCCCTCAACAATGCCATGTATCGTATACAGGCAGTGGTGGATATCCTGGCTAATGAGACTGGAGAACTTTTTATTGCTACAGCAAAAGAACAAGAAGCCATATGGCAAATGACTGTTCAGAATAGGATGGCTCTTGATATGGTGTTGGCATCCAAAGGAGGAGTGTGCGCGCTAATTAATAATAATAATAATAATATTTTATTTTTATATACCGCATCCTCTCCCCAAGGGGACTCGGAGCGGTGTACAGGGAAGAATTAAAACACATAAAAATATACAAAAATAGATACAATAAGTAAAAACAAATTAAATATAATTGTCCCTGCACTAAAATCCCCATATTAAAACTAATGATCCCTAAACCCTAAAAGGTAGAGACTAACCTAGGCCGGCCAAGCAGAAAAAGTATGTTTTTAATTTCTGACGGAAGGAGCGGAGGTCCGTGGTTGTTCTAATGTCGGGGGGGAAGGTCGTTCCAGAGGGCTGGGCCTGCCACAGAGAAGGCCCTTCCCCTGGGCGTCGCCCGCTGACAAAGTCTAGTGGACGGCACCCGGAGAAGTCCCTCTCTGTGGGAGCGAATCGGCCGTAAGGATGTATGGGGCAGGATCCGATCCCGCAGGTAGCTAGGTCCCGAGCCATGGAGCGCTTTAAAGATGATAACTAACACCTTGAAGCGCACCCGAAAGACGACAGGCAGCCAGTGCAGCTCGCGCAACAGAGGTGTTATATGGGTGTACCTTGCGGTCCCCATTATTGCTCGTGCGGCTGCATTCTGGACCAGCTGAAGTCTTCGGGTGCACCTCAAGGGGAGCCCCATGTAGAGAGAGTTACAATAGTCCAGTCGGGATGTCACGAGGGCATGAGTGACTGTGCAAAGGGCATCCCGATCCAATAGGGGGCGCAACTGGCGTACCAGGCGGACCTAGTAAAACGCCCTCCAGGCCACGGCTGTCACTTGATCTTCCATGGACAGCCGGGTATCCAGGAGGACACCCAAGTTGCGCGCCCCATCCACAGGGGCAAGGTGTTCGCCCCCTATGGCCAGTGATGGAGTCAACTGGTTGAATCGGGCGGCCGGAAACCACAGCCACTCGGTCTTGGCCGGGTTGAGCCTGAGTCTGTTACTTCCCATCCAGATCCGCACGGCTTCCAGGCACTGGCACATCACCGCTACGGCATCGTTGGGGTGGTTTGGGGTAGATATATACAACTGCGTATCATCAGCGTAGAGGTGGTACTCTACCCCAAAACCACGGATGATCTCACCCAGCGGCTTCATATATGTGTTGAACAGGAGAGGCGAGAGGACCGACCCCTGAGGCACCCCACATGTGAGGGGTCTCGAGGTCGACCTCTGCTCTCCTGCCAACACAAATTGCGATCGACCAGAGAGGTAGGAGGAGAACCACCGTAAAACGGTGCCTCCCACCCCCAACCCCCCCAGCCGATGCAATAGGATACCATGGTCGATGGTATCAAAAGCCGCTGAGAGGTCTAATAGGACCAGGATGGAGGAGCAACCCCCATCTCTGGCCCTCCAGAGATCATCTACCAACGCGACCAATGCCGTCTCGGTGCTATGCCCGGGCCGAAAGCCGGACTGGCGCGGGTCTAGATAATCAACTTCCTCCAGGTGACGGGGAAACTGTTGTGCCACCACACTCTCTACAACCTTCGCCAAAAAGGGAAGGTTGGAGATGGGACGATAGTTGGCTAATAAAGCTGGGTCCAAAGAGGGCTTCTTCAGGAGGGGCCTCACCATGGCCTCTTTAAGGGAGGCAGGCAAGAAACCCTCGCTTAAAGAAACGTTGACAACCTCTTGGAGCCAGCCTCGTGTCACCTCCCAGGATGCCAGTACAAGCCAGGAAGGACACGGGTCCAATAAACATGTGGTGGCTCGCAGTCGCCCACGTAACCTGTCCATATCCTCGGAAGTAACAGAGTCGAACTCCTCCCAACCAAGATCCGCCTCGTGGCCTCCCACTGGACCATCAATGGAGACTAACTCGTTATGGATCTGAGCGATTTTCTCCTGCAGATAAATCACGAATTCCTCTGCTCTACCCTGCAATGGGGCTTCCCGCACCCTCTGTTGAAGGAGGGAACGGGTCACCCTAAACAGGGCGGCAGGGCGGTTATCTGCGGATGCTATGAGAGTGGCACAATGATGGCGTTTGGCCACTCTCAGCGCCACAATGTAAGTCCGTAAATGGGCTCTTGCCTGTGTTCGGACGGATTCAGATCGAGTAGACCTCCATCTTCTCTCTAGGCATCTCTTGTGGCGCTTCATCACCCTTAGCTCCTCGGTAAACCAAGGAGCCAGGGTGGCTCGCTGCCGCAAGAGAGGCCGCAAGGGCGCGACCCGATCCAAGGCTCCCGTGGTTGCAGTATTCCATGCGGCCACGAGGTCCTCCATCGGGGCGCGGGTCAGGGGTACAGGAAGTGGCCCAAGCGCCGCCTGGAACCCATCAGGGTCCATCAGGCGCCTGGAGCGGAACCAAATAGGCAACTCAGGTTCCGCCTCCCCGCGGTGGGGGACAGCGGTTGGAAAGTCGAGCCGGAGAAGTGAGTGGTCTGACCATGACAAGGGCGTGATGACTATATCCCCTATACCCAGATCACTCTTCCATTGGCCTGAGACAAAGATGAGATCCGGTGTATGTCCACCCTCGTGGGTGGGGCCTTGAATTAGTTGGGTCAGGTCCATGGCCGTCATGGAAGCCATGAACTCCCGAGCTACCCCGGATGATTCGCCCGCCGATGGCAGATTAAAGTCCCCCATGACTAAAAGTCGGGGGGTCTCAACTGCCATAGTAGCGATCACCTCGAGGAGCTCGGGCAGGGCTGCTGTTACATAGCGGGGAGCCAGGTATACAACCAGCAAGCCCAACTGCCTCCCTAGGCCCCACTTCACGCAGAGGGACTCACAACCGGTGGTCTGTGGCACAATGGTCTCTCTCGGCTCCAGACCTTCCCTAATAATAACCGCTACCCCACCACCCCTGCCTAGGGCCCGGGGCTGATGAAAAGCGCGGTAACCTGGTGGGCACATTTCAACGAGTCCTCCCTCGTGGCCCAACCAGGTCTCCGCAATTCCTACCAGGTCCGGCTCCCCCTCTGACACAAGGTCATGGATGAGGGGGACTTTGTTGACCACGGACCTGGCGTTGCAAAACATCAGCCGCAGGCCCTGGCTCTGTACTCCCTGACCACCTAGCCTGCGGGGGTTGTGGCACTTGACCGTTTGTAGCCATCGGCCTCGTGCCCCCAACCGGGAGGATGGAACATGTCTCCCATCGGATCTGCCCCTCCCTACGACCGTCTTGATGGGTAGGCCCTCCATGGAAACGACCCACGTATCCCCCCTCTTAGCGGATCCATCCGCCTCCCTCCTTAGTCTGCTGGCTCGGCCCGTTCCCTTCTTGCTAGTCTCAACCTGTCTATACCCTCCCCCCTCCCTGGTACCCCCTAAAATAGACAACAGATTTCTTACTAAAAAAACCCTACACCTGCGCTTTCTCCACTTCTCCTGACTTACTAGTCCCTCATCAAAGTGTGCCCTTGATAACACAGCGGGCCATACCTGCGAGAGGGGGGACTCTCGCAGCGAAAGAAGGCAGGCCCTTGAGTACATGCTAGGTAATACAGAGACCACGCTGGATAAAAGGTTAAGATATTAAATATGGTGCAAAATACGATGGTAATAAATAAATAAATATAAATATATCAATATATCAATATATCAATATATGAATATTAAATATATAAAATAGTCCAGTAGGGTAGTTCGGCTGATTAAAATTCGATAGTTAGATAAAATTCGGGCCGTGTGCAATTTAAACGGGAGATGATATAGATGAAGTAAATAATATAGATGGTATAGACATATAAAGTCCAGAGTCCAAAGTCCTCCAGCCCAACAGATAGTGTCCCTGGTGAAGCCCCTCGGTGAGGTCCCTGGGGGGGTCCATGTTCGTCCTAACTCTGCTTCTCCAGCCTGGCTCCAGCCTGGCTCCGGCCTCCAGTCAGGCATTTCGGCCCCTCCTCGCCTCTACTCGGCCTGCGCTTTGGCCTCACCTCCTACGGTCTTCTGCATGGCCTCTGCTCTGCCTCCGCCAGGCCTCTGGTCTACCAACCGCCCTCAGGCCTCAGTTGACATTCAGCCACTCCGCCACCTCCGTCAGGGCTCCCTCCAATTTCGTTCGACCCCCGTTTCTCCATGCCGCCCTCGCCCGGCATCCGTTCCTCGACCCACTCCTCCCGAATGACCGGCCTCCGCTCCTCCCGTTCACCTCAGGGACTCCTCCGGCCATTCGGGGGGTCCTCCAGGCTCCCAGGCGTCCTCCGTACTCCAACCTTCCCGTCCTCTCAACCTCCGACGCCCGGCTCCCCGTCAATATCATCGGCTCGGCGTCCAGGCTCGGGCCTCAGCCTCGGCGTTCTCGGCGTTCTCTTCCGCCCTCTCTCCTTCCGCCCGGCGTCTTCTCCTCGCCCGGGCTCACTCGGCCGGACCCGCAATCGCCGAAAAAAAAACCACCCAGGCGGCCCAACTAGGGCACGATCGCAAGCCCGGGTGGTCCTCCTACCAGTCCCGACCCCCAAAGCTGGAAATGGGGTCGGGTAGCACCTCCTTTTCCACCAGCGGGCCTCCGCGGCCCGCACGGGACTCAACGGCGCGCCGCCATCTTTTCGAGCATGCGCTTTGGTGTAATTGGACAACAATGCTGTGTGTATATTCCAGACAAATCGGAGGAATTCCAAAACAGAGCTAAACACATAGCACAGATAGCTGCAACTCCTCCCATGGCCGAATGGAAAGGCTGGTGGCAGTGGCTGACAGGATGGTTACCTGATTTCAGCTGGTTAAGGTCCCTGGTAATGACTCTGGCAGGCATAATCATTGTTCTCTTAATCACCTGTTGCGGAGTACAATTGCCTTCCCCTTTGCATTTCCCCCTGTAAGCAAACTACAGGGTCTCCCAGCACACGAATACTGATGTTGGATGAATCTTGGAAAATTAAAACATTTTCAGCTTCAAAGGGGGGGGATGATGGATTGAATCATGACACACATTTGAAAGTAAATCAGGAAGACTGTAATTGGGGGGGTGTCTGTCTGCCAAGAACAAAGAATGCTTATCAACAAGAAATATGCATGTGCAAAACATGTAGCAATTACGGGGAGCTAGGTAACAGTTTGCAGACCTCCGCTAAAAAGTTAGAGGCGAAGAAAGGCTACAGCAAATGAAATGTGTATTAGATAATTCCTGGGGTATTCATTAGCTAAGAGCTAGGAATGGGACAGCTATAGACCAATAGAACAAATTGTAGAATTATTACTAAAATGTTTATTAGATGATGTCTCTTGTTATCCCACCTTCTCCTTTAGTGAAAATGTATAAAAGCTTTCTTAATCCTTTGTTCTTGGTTCTTGGCCTTTTGACCAGGAACCCTTTTCCTTGGAGTACTCCAATAAAAAGCAAACAGAAAACCTGCACCTCGTGTCTGGCGTTCATCATTGGCTTCGGCACCAGGCTCAGACCCGAATTGGGGACATCAGTATGCTTGGGGAATGGGTTATTTTTGTGTGTGTGCATGGCTTCTGAGTATGTGCACAGTGCTCTTCCTCCGGGTAAAGGAATGACTATCACAGAGGTAGAAAGATGAAAGCGGAGTTTCTGGGTTTCTGTGGCCCAATAGAAAGCAATGCTGAACACGAATTTGAAAAAAATGGTGGCATCAACCTGGATAAGCCAAGATGAGTTTCGGGGAACCACTGCAAATCAGGAACTGTGGAACTGGATTAGATGGAACAGTAGGGTTGCAGATGATCTTGTGGTCCTTAGTTAACCTCCAGTATTTGCCATTTACCTTTACTACTTTTCCTTTTTAAAAAATTCAATAGAAAAATTCAATAGAAAAACAATCACTGAGGAGGAAGAAATGAATTGAGCCTTGTCAAAAATGGTCTATCTATCACTAGATAGTGATAGATAGACGGGCCCTGCCCTTTGGAACGACCTACCCCCTGAACTCCGGACCATCACCGACCTCCGCCTCTTCCGCCAATATCTAAAGACATACTTTTTTCATCAAGCCGGCCTAGCCTAACCTCCCATGGGGACTGTAGAAAAGTTTTAAATTGGGTTTTAATTAATAATTGGTTTTAGCACAGGTTTGGGATCTAATATATATTTTAAATTATTTATGTTCTATTTTTGTATGTTTTTTAAATCTCCTGTGCGCCGCCCTGGGTCCTTTGCGGAGAAGGGCGGGATATAAATGTAATAATAAAAAAAATACTAAGCTCTTGCCATCTAAGGCAGCATGAGACAATGCCTTTTAAAAGAAGCACAATATGACATGGCGCCTCTCTGCACATGTTGCTGAAGTTGTTAGGAACATCAAACTTTGCATGCACTCAGGTATAGAATAGAATAGAATTCTTTATTGGCCAAGTGTTATTGGAAACACAAGGAATTTGTCTTCGGTGCATAAGCTCTCAGTGTACATATATTTATTTATATATATATATATCTTCTATATAAGTAAAAAAATAACGGTGAATTTGTTCAAAACCGCTAATCTCCAAAACAACTGCACCAATCGCCACCAAATTTTCACACAACGTTCCTTACATGTGCAGCATCAATGATACGTACATATTGTGTGGCTGGCACACCGGTGCCACCTGCACGCCGCACAAATGTCCAACTGCGGCTCTGCCCTCTCGCTCACTCACCCCCCTCCCCTTCGTGGCCCCTCCCACCTGGCCGCTTTCCACTCATGTCACTTGCATGCACCGCCAGCGTCATACCTGCGACGGTCGCCTCCTCAGCAGCCGCTCTCCTCACTTGCCGCCGCCCGCCGCCGTTTGGGACCCCCCCGGGCCCCCTACCTGCTGCCGCCGCCCACCACCACCGTTTGGGACCCCCCGGGGACCCTGCCTGCTGCCGCCGCCCGCCGCAGCCATTTGGGACACCCCCTGCCTCCCCTGCCTGCCGCCACCGCCGCCATTTGCGGCACCCCCCTGCCTGCTGCCGCCGCCCGCCGCCACCGTTTGGGGCCCCCGCCCCCCCACTGCTGCACCCCCCCACACGCTGTGGCTGACCCTGCACTGCACCCTCTCACCACTGTGGCTGACCCTCTGCTATGGCTGACCCTCTTCTGCGCACCCCCACCACTGTGGCTGACCCTCTTCTGCACACCCCCTCTGCTGTGGCTGACCCTCTGCTGTGGCTGACCCTCTGCTGTGGCTGACCCTCTTCTGCACACCTCCACCACTGTGGCTGACCCTCTGCTGTGGCTGACCCTCTTCCGCACACCCCCGCCACTGTGGCTGACCCTCTGCTGTGGCTGACCCTCTTCTGCACACCCCCGCCGGGAAGGATGGAGGGAGGGAGAGGGGGAGAGCGGGAGAAAAAAGAGGAGGGAGGGAGGGAGAGGGAGAAATACAGGAGGTAGGTAGGTTTTACAGACTGCGCCTCAGCAACATGTGGCGGGTACAGCTAGTATATATATATGTGTGTGTGTGTGTGTGTGTGTTAGTTTTATGAGCTGATCAATAAATAAATCAGAGAGACTAGTATAGATCTATTTTGAGCTTTTTAGCTCTCATCAGCTAGCCATACCCTTATTGGGATTCGAACCAGGGCTGTATAGCATGCCAGGCAAGAGCCTTAGCCATTAAGCCAAACAGGTTCTCTTCCTGCTCAGCTGAGACAGGAGGATGAGTATATAATTGTTCCACAACAATTAGCTCAAAAACCTAACACACATAAAAAATTATACAATGGAACTCATGGCTTTCTGTCTAGATCAGGGGTCCCCAACCCCCGGGCCGCGGACCGGTGCCGGTCCGTGGCTGGGTGGGAGCCGGGCCACAGGGCTGGAGAGGAGGAGGAGGGAGGGGGCAGCCCCCTGAGCAGAGCGCGCGGGAGAACGCAGGCGCGGCTGTTCGCGCCGTTGGAGTGTGGCTCTTCCTCCTCCCTCGTCGGCGGAGGGACCCCTGGGCGCTGCCGGACCGGCCACCGATTCCCTTCCCTGCTGGCATGCCGGCCACTTGTTTTTTTCCAGGGGCTGCGGAGGCTCCGCCGGCGGGGGAGGGAACTGGCTGGAGAGGAGGAGGAGGGAGCAGCCCATTGGGCAGAGCGCGCGGGAGAACGCAGGAGGATGGTGGGGGCTCTTCCTCCACCCTCGTCGGGAGGGTTGCTCCGGCGGCGCACAAGAGTCCCTCCGTCGACGAGGGTGGAGGAAGAGCCCCCACCATCCTCCTGCGTTCTCCCGCGCGCTCTGCCCAATGGGCTGCCCCCTCCTCCCTCCTCCTCCTCTCCAGCCCGGCTCCTACCCAGCCACGGAGCCTGACCGAGCGAATGAGCGACCAAGCAGGCGGGCTGAGGAGGCTGTGTGTGCGTGGAGGGGGGGGAACGACGACGACGACAGACACACATAGAGAGAGAGAGGGAGGGAGGGAGAGAAAGATAGACAGAGACACAGAATGAGTGAATGCAAGACAGACAGACACACGCACACACACACAGAGTGACAGAGATGGGCGGATGAAGGAGAGAGACAGAGAGAAAGAAAGAGAAAGAAAGAAAAAGAAAGTGGGAGAGAAAGACAGACAGAGAGAAAGAGACAGAAAAAGATACAGAAAGAGAGAGAAAGAAAAAGAGGGAAAGAGAAAAAGAAAGAAAGAGAAAGAAATAAAGAGAGAAAGGGAAAGAGAGAGAAAGAGAGAAAGAAAGAAATAGTGAGAGAAAGAAAGAGAGACAGAGACAAAGAGAGAAAGAAAGAAAGAGAAAGAAAGAAAGAAAGAAAGAAAGAAAGAACTTATGACCACAGTTGAGGCCAAAAGTTTGGTTGCTAACCAAGATCATTGTTAAGTGAGTTTCACATTTTCCAAGTTGGCCACGCCCACCCAGTCACATGACTGCTGAGCCACTCAGCCGGTCCGCAGAATTTTCTTTAAAATGAAACCGGTCCCTGGTGCAAAAAAGGTTGGGGACCCCTGGTCTAGATGGTCTCTGGTGATGAGCCGAAAGGCAGAAAAGGAAACAGTATGTTTCCTCCCTTAATTGGGGCCTAACAGGGTGTTGTGGAACAATTATATACTTATCCTCCTGTCTCAGCTGAGAAGGAAGAGAACCTGTTTGGCTCAATGGCTAAGGCTCTTTCCTGGCATGCTATACAGCCCCGGTTCGAATCCCAATAAGGGTATGGCTAGCTGATGAGAGCTAAAAAGCTCGAAATAGATCTATACTAGTCTCCCTGATTTATTTATTGATCAGCTCAAAAACCTAACATATATATCCCAGTAGAAGGAGTATGGCCAGCTGAAGAAGGCTAATAAGCCTGAAATGGATCCATCCTGGTCTCTTTATTTTCAGCCCTTAATAAGCTAACACATATCTAAAAAATGTCACACAGCAGTAATCTAATTAGGTTCTCTGTCTGGATGATCTCTAGGATGAGTCGAAGGGCAGAGAGGGATGACGTTGAGTCTCCTCCCCTTAAAGGGACCTCTGAACAGGAGCTGTGATAATTATCTCTCATTTAAGAGTCCTGTAAATTGGCTGATATATCAGGGATACTGGATAGCTCAAGGCATAGAGAAGCCTGTCTCATATGCTGGAAAGCACCAGTTCAAATCCCAGTAGAAGGAGTATGGCCAGCTGAAGAAGGCTAATAAGCCTGAAATGGATCCATCCTGGTCTCTTTATTTTCAGCCCTTAATAAGCTAACACATATCTAAAAAATGTCACACAGCAGTAATCTAATTAGGTTCTCTGTCTGGATGATCTCTAGGATGAGTCGAAGGGCAGAGAGGGATGACGTTGAGTCTCCTCCCCTTAAAGGGACCTCTGAACAGGAGCTGTGATAATTATCTCTCATATATATATATATGTAGACTAATTATCACAGCTCCTGTGAAGAGGTCCCTTTAAGGGGAGGAGACTCAACGTCATCCCTCTCTGCCCTTTGACTCAACCCAGAGTCATCCAGACAGAGAACCAAATTAGATTACTGCTGTGTGACATTTTTTAGATGTGTGTTAGATTTTTAAGGGCTGAAGATAAAGAGACCACTGGTCTCTTTATCTTCAGCCCTTAAAAATCTAACATATATATATATATAATTTATTAATTTATTGATCAGCTCATAAAACTAACACACATATCTAAAATATTATACAACGTAATTCTTGGCTTGCTGGTTGGATGGTCTCTAGCGATGAGCCGATGGGCAGTAAGGGAAACAGTATGTCTCCTCCCTTTAATTGGGGCCTAATAATAACAGGTTGTTGTGAAAAATTTACATATATATATATATATATATATATATATATATATATATATATATATATATATATATATATATATATATATATTTATATGTATATAAAACTAACAAACATATATATATATGTTTGTTAGTTTTATATATATTTGTTAGTTTTATGAGCTGATCAGTAAATAAATTTATTTATTGATCAGCTCATAAAACTAACACACATATTTTTTTAAAAAATCACACAACGGAAATCATGGCTTTCTGTCTAGATGGTCTCTGGTGATGAGCCGAAAGGCAGAAAAGGAAACAGTATGTCTCCTCCTTTAATTGGGGCCCTAACAGGATGTTGTGGAATAATTATTTATGTGGATGGCACACCGGTGCCAGGTACAAACCACACAAATGTAAAACTGCAGCTCTTCTCACTCGCTCACTCGCCCCCCTCCCCTTCGCGGCTGAGAGAATAAGGATTTTGGATTCTTTGGGCAAATTCTTTGGTTTTAGGTAGGCTCCATTTTGGGGCTAACATATGCGTAGATTGCTCGCTTACTGAGAAAAAGCTTTTCTGGAAAATGACAACTTGGCATGGAATCGTAGTGTCAGAATGACCAGGAATAGCATGATACTTTGGAAACTCCCTTTCTAACAGGGAATAACAGGATATGTTTTCAGGAAGCCAATAATGATTGTATTGTTTAATTCCCTTAGGGGTCTCCTAGAGCATTTGGTAAATTTCCATGTACTTTTCACATTGTGAAACACATTATGTTTTGAGCACGCAATTTTGGGATATTTTTCTCACAGCGGCCCCTCCCACCTGGCCGCTTTTCAGCTCACGTCACTTGCACGAGCGGTGGAGAGGTCTGCGTCATATCTGAGATGGTCACCTCCTCAGCAGCCTCTCCTCCGCCGCCACCGCTCGTGCCGCCAACTCCCCACCACCAAGGCCGCTGCTGAGTCAGCGGCCTCTCTCTCCTCTCTCTCTAGGTAGGTAGGTAGGTAGAGGGATAGAGAGAGAGAGGGAGAAATACAGTAGGTAGGTAGGTAAGTAGGTAGGGGGATAGAGAGAGAGAGGGAGAAATACAGTAGGTAGGTAGAGGGATAGAGAGAGAAAGGGAGAAATACAGTAGCTATGTAGGTGGGATAGAGAGAGAGAGGGAGAAATACAGTAGGTAGGTAGGTAGAGGGATAGAGAGAGAGAGGGAGAAATACAGGAGGTAGGGAGGTAGAGGGATAGAGAGAGAGGGAGAAATACAGTAGGTAGGGAGGTAGGTAGAGGGATAGAGAAGGGGGGGAGAAATACAGTAGGTAGGTAGGTAGCTAGAGTAAGAGAGGGAGGGGAGGGAGAGGGAGGGGAAACCGAGGCAGAGAAGGAAGGGGGTCACTGACAGGGTGTATGAGGGGAAACTTTTTCATTTAACCAAACTTGGCCACAGCAACGCATGGCAGGTACAGCTAGTCTATATAAATAAAAAGTTAACTATGAATTTGTTCAAAACCGCTAATCTCAGAAACTATTGCACCAATCGCCACCAAGTTTTCACACAACGTTCCTTACAAGTGCAGCACCAATGATGCATACAGATGGTGTGGATATGGCACCTGTGCCAGGTGCATGCCACACAAATGTACAACTGCAGCACTTCTCACTCGCTCACTCGCCCCCCTCCCCTTCGTGGCCCCTCCCACCCAGCCACATTTTAGCTCACATCTACGTCATATCCGTCACGGTTGCCTCCTCAGCGGCCTCTCTTTCCTCTGCCGCTGCTGCTGACCCACCAGTGCCACCCCTGGCGCTCCCCCTGCCGCCACTGCTGACCCGCCGCTGCTGTCCCCCTGCCGCCGCTGTCCCCCCGCCACCGCTGTCCCCCCGCCGCCGCTGCTCCTCCCGCCCCCGCCGCTAAGAATAGGTAGATAATTAGGTAGAGGGATAGAGAGAGGGAGAAATACAGGCGGTAGGTAGGTAGGTAGGTAGGTAGGTAGGTAGGTAGGTAGGTAGGTAGGTAGGTAGGTAGGTAGGTAGGTAGGTAGGTAGGTAGGTAGGTAAAGGGATAGGGAGCGAGAGGGAGAAATACAGGAGGCAGGTAGGTAGGTAGGTAGAGGGATAGAGAGAGGGGGGGAGAAATACAGGAGGTAGGTAGGTAGGTAGGTAGAGAACGAGATAGAGAGGGAGAAATACAGTAGGTAGGTAGGTAGAGGGATAGAGAGAGAGGGGAGGGAGAGGCAGGGGAAACGGAGGCAGAGAAGGAAGGGGGTCGCTGAGAGGGTGTATGAGGGGAAACTTTTTCATTTAACCAAACTTGGCCACAGCAACGCGTGGCGGGTAGAGGTAGTGGCTGACCCTCTGCTATGGCTGACCCTCTTCTGCACACCCCCTCTGCTGTGGCTGACCCTCTTCTGCACACCCCCTCTGCTGTGGCTGACCCTCTGCTGTGGCTGACCCTCTTCTGCACACCCCCACCACTGTGGCTGACCCTCTGCTGTGGCTGACCCTCTTCTGCACACCCCCGCCGGGAAGGATGGAGGGAGGGAGAGTGGGAGAGAGGGAGAAAAAAGAGGAGGGAGGGAGGGGGAGGGAGAAATACAGGAGGTAGGTAGGTAGGTTTAACCAGACTGGGCCACAGCAACGCGTGGCGGGTACAGCTAGTACTAAATAAGGAAGCAGCATAAATCACACTAGGAAACTAAATTAAACAACATAAGATAAGGTACAAGTAACAAAGTTACAATCATAAGTAGAAAAGGAAGTAGGTAATAGGAAAGATGAGAAGAATAATAGTAATACAGTCTTACTAAATAGTTTGTCAGTGTTGTGGGAATTACCATATTTTTCAGAGTACAAGACGCACCATGATTTTGAAGAGGTAAAACTTTTTTTAAAGGTTTTGCCCTCCCTGGCCCCCCAGAAGCACTCTGCACTTCATTTTTTTGTGAAAAATGGGGGATGCAGAGAGTTTGGGAGGCCTGCAAAATTCTTCTGCGGACCGGGGAGGGCAAAAATGCAACACATGGGGGCTCGATCATCCTAAAGGGTAAGGCTTTTATCGATCTCAAATCCACTTTTCTCTACCCCTCCCATAGCAGGGGAGGACTAAACATATCTCTCTGCACTTAATTTTTTTCCCTTTGACTGGCGATGATGCGGAGCCGCTTGACCCAAGGAGCGGCAGTTGGCTCGCTTCTTCTCTTCAGCGAGAAGGGAAAGACACACGGGGGCTGCTGAATAGCCGCTGCTTTTCTCGACCAGGAATGGGCCATTAGAGGAGAAGGGGTGGGGATCCCTTCCATTTGGATTAACGGTTCCTCGCGGTGGCACCTGAGCAGCAAAAGGGAAGCCCAAAGAAAAGAACCCGGCAAGGCTGCCTCCTTGAACAATCGGGCTTGTTCACAGCCCTCTTGGCAACCCTGCTTCTTTAGTCTTGGGGCAAAAGCAGGTGCCAGGCTGCAGGGAGACTCCTCACCTGGTGCTCCTGCGTTCCGAAGTTTCCTTTCCATCCTGCGCTTCTTCCACTAGCCAAGATCCCAAAGATGCCAATAGCTTTTCCCGGAGTGAAAGTGAAGATCTATGTTAGGATATGCAGCCTTATATTGGGTTGACAATATATATGAGTCTATGTTCATATATATGAGTCTATGTTCTTAAGAAGTTATGTAGCTTTAAGAACTGATTGGCTGTGAGTATCAGCTATACTATATAATCAGGGTCAGGACTGCAGCTTATTCCCTGTTGGATTCCTTGTGATCATGTGTTTACCTGATTGCCGTTGGAGAAGCTGAACTGTGAAGAAGGAGGATTGTTTTGCATCACTGTGAGATAAACTTTGATGTAGGACTGTTATCATTGTTAGAGAAGATAGTCGGAAGAAGTATTTTAGTTGTGACAAAGTAAAGACTATTTATTTTCTTACTATCACTGTTTTAGAGTTTGTTTGTGGTTTACAGCAACGTATCTCGTTACTGTCCGGTGAATTACACTATTCTGCATTTATTTGCTAACACTGGTAAAGGAACCAAAGTTCTGACACTGGTTCTGAACCCAGAGTTGCTAACAATCTAGCATCCTGAGAAAAGCCTTTGTGGTGAGGAGACTGGTCCTCTTTCCTTCCTCCACCCCACCCACCCCAAATCCCCGGATCTGTGATGCAGTGCTTATTGATATTGCTGCTATTCTGCCCAGCTACCGTATCTCTTTGCTTCATGACAGATCCAAGCAGAGTGTGTGTGTGTGTGTGTGTGTGTGTGTGTGTGTGTGTGTGTGTGTGTGTGTGTAGGAAGGGAAGAGGAACAATGTCCTCTCCACGAAGGCTTTTCCCAGGATGCTGGATTGGGAAGTTAAAAGCTGGAATGGGATACAATCAAGCTTGATTCAAAAGCTTTGGCTCCTGAGATCGCTGTGCCGCCACCCGAAAATGCTATTACCGTGATCTCTGCCGCCTGGAACCACCCGAGAAGGGGCAGGTAAAGCGGGCGCTGCAGAGATCGTGGTACCAGTTTTTGGGGTGGCAGTGCAGTGATCTCAGGAGCCAAAGCCTTTGAATCATGCTTGATTGTACCCCATTCCAGGTTTTTAACTTCCTAATCTAGTGTCCTGAGAAAAGCCTTTGTAGAGAGGAAATTGTTCCTCTTCCTCCCCACCCCTAATCTCTCCAGATCTGCTTATTGCTATTGCTGCAATACCAATGGATGCTGGTAGGCAGAAGCAGAAACTTTTTTTCCTGTTTTCCTCCCCAAAAATTAGGGTGCGTCTTATACTACGAAAAATACGGTATATCTACCTAACCTCCAGTCAATTTGTATAATTCATAGTGACTAGCCTAAATTTAAAAACTTCCAAAATAAAAAAAAATCATTTTAAAAAATAGCATTTACAGGTGGCAGACTCAACAACTCTTGAATTATTTCTTAACCAGAGAATGCAAGGAATACTTGCCCATGCCTGGTGAACCTTTTTGTCAGAGTTTTCAATAGACAGGATCACTGCAGAAAAAGTCAATCAGTCAGAACTTCAATCAAAATAGAGCTGGAAGGGACCTTGGAGGTCTTCTAGTCCAACCCCCTGCTCTTCTAGTCCAACCCCCTGCTCTTTTCTTTTCTTTTTTTATTGAAAAAGTTTTATACAAACAGATTTTCCCCCTTTTTACCCCACCAACATATAATATAAATCACATACAAATACTGTACCCTCTCCCCTCCCCCCGTCTTAAAATAAATTTCTCATTGTAAGAAATGCACCCCCTCACCTCCCAACAGTCATAATATAAATTTCTCTTAAAGTAACAATATCCCATTAACCCCATCGTCTAAATTAATTGAACATATATAAATCATTATATAAATTTCTCTTAAAGTAATCGCATCCCATTAATCCCGTCTCTAAATTAGTTATACATATATAATTCCCCACCCTCCACCCTAACCCTCCCCCACCTCCCATTCAAACCCACCCCCCTGACTTCCGCTATACACCACACTAATAATTCCAAACATCCCATACATTATTTACTCTGTACACCTGTCAATCTAAACATTCTTGCCTAAAGGCTACAAACCCATCATAAACACCCACACCTTCAACATTTTGGTTAAACATTAGAATACATACATAATAAATTCTTAGGATCTAAATACCTTCTGTAAAACATTTTATAAAAATTCTCTCTTCCCACAGTTTGGTTGAACATTAAGATACATACAAGATAATTTCTTAGGCTCTAAATACCATCTATAAAACATTTTATAAAAATTCTCCCCAGATCTCCAACAAAACATTAATCATGTCAACTTCCATCCATTATCCATCAATCCAACTCTTAGTTACCAATCTACTCATTCGTACCTAAAAACTATATAATATAATATAATATTTTTAAAGCCTTATTGCAAACCCATCGTAAACACCCATTCCTCCTAGAATCTCCCTTCCAGCATTTTAATTAACCATTAAGTTACATACATGATGATAGTTTCTTAGGATCTAGATACCGTCTATAAAATATATTATAAACTTCTTCCAACAGATGTTCCATTTTCAGTTATCAGCTGCCCCCATCAGTAAAAAAACACATCTTTATATAAACAACCCCCGAGTGACTCTTCATCGGAATTATTAAGTTCCAAAAACGTGATAGGGTAACAGCCAGATCAACTGCAAATGCTCTAATTCTGTATACCTTTTGCCTTATAGCTATACCATTTAAGGAATTCAGGTCCCAAATTATATTCAACAAGACTTCTAAAAATTAAAATAAATAACATTAGAGATAATAAACCTTGTCCAAATCCCATATCCATTTTTTCCCAAGTCTTGATTATAAAGTTCCAGTTCATTCGCTCGTAGGCCTTTTCCACATCCAAAAAAACCAGCATTGCAGAGATCTACATATTTTTATCTAGATAGTCAATTAAAATTATGAGTTGCCTTGCATTCTCCTTCATATATCCACCTTCAATAAATCCTACTTGATCATGATAAATCACCTCTTAAATAACTGGCATCAATCTGTTGGAGTAACCACCCATACCTCCTAAATTCTCCCTTCCAGCATTTTAATTAACCATTAGGTTACAAACATGATGAAAATTTCTTAAAATCTAGATACCATCTATAAGATATATTATCTACCAAAAATTCTATATCTATACAAATTTAGCATTTAACTTTCAAAATTCAACCCAAGTTTTTTCCCAGATCACCAGCGTGATATTAATCCTTTCCGCATCAATGTTCATAAGTCCAACTCTTCAGGTCTGTTTCCATCTCTTCCGTAACTGTTTATAATAAAACCAGTTTAAGATAACTCCTTTTTCCAACAGATATTCCAAATTTTCGGTTATCAGCTGCCCCCATGAGTAAAAAAAAACATCTTTATATAAACAACCCCCGAGTGACTTTTCATCAGAGTTATTAAGTTCCAAAAACGTGATAGGGTAACAGCCAGATCAACTGCAAATGCTCCGGTTCCAGTTCATTCACTCGTAGGCCTTTTCCACATCCAAGAGAACCAGCATTGCAGAGATCTGCATATTTTTATCTAGATAGTCAATTAAAACTATGAGTTGCCTTGCATTCTCCTTCATATATCCACCTTCAGTAAATCCTACTTAATCATGATAAATTCCTCTTAAATAACTGGCATCAATCTGTTGGCTAATTGCTTCTTCCTTTTATCCTTTTATCTTTCTTAACTCGCTGGGATTGAGACCTCCTCTGCTTCTGCGGTTTCTGAATTCGTCTGGTGGTAGACCTGGTTTCACATTGCTCATCTAATTTAAACATTGGTATTCCAACAGTTCCTTCTGTAGCAGTCTTCGACAATTCCTCCAAAGTAGAACTTAAAGGAGGTCCAGGAGAATCCAGCTGAGGACACTATATGTTCTTCCATCTCTTTTTCAAACTGCTTCTGCTCCATCTCAATATCTGTTGGTGTAAATGTGCGCGAGGGTGTAACGCTTGTCTTCAAAACTGTGTGATAAAATTCTTTGGCTTTATCTAAAGTATTCAAACGATAACTCACACCTTCATAATCTCGGTATAATACCCATTGGCACATCCCATCTATATTGTATCTTTCTTTTCTTCAATTCTGCTACCAAAAATCCAAAATCCCTTCTAGACTTCAACATTGCTGGTGGTAACTCCTTGAAGACACCAATCTGGTTTCCATCTATTTGAAGAGCAGAGTGAAAGGACTTCTGCAAAATGTCATTTCTAAGATTTCTATCAATAAAATATACAACCACGTTTTCCGCTTCCGCCCTCCAACGGCGACGGATGGGTCCCTGACTCGTCCGCCGCTTTGTCCTTTTTTCTGCCCCCCGACGGGGGCGAGACGCCCCACCTTGGGGGTCTCCCGTAGGGTTGGCTTGCTGGGGTCGTTCTCTTCCCATGGCAGTGGGAAAGCGACCCTTGTCTTCAGCCTAGGTGAGGAAAGGCTGGCTGCGGGGGGGAGACGCCTGTCTCCGCCTTCGCCAATGGAGATCGGAACTGTTTTTTCATTGTGAAGAGAGCCGGACGTTCGGAGTTGAAAGGCTCTCCCGAGGCTCGGCTGCAAGGTGAAGAGTGAGTGATTTATTTGCTATTTTCTCTCCGATGGCAGCGCTGGACTAAAAAGCTTGGAGGGGGGTGTTTTTTTCGTTAAACCCCCCCTCGGATTTAAAGCGGCGCTTTGAAATGGTTCCTCGTTCCGAGGAACGGTTGTTTTTTCTATGCGGTTTGCCTGGAACTTAGTGAAAGCGAGTGAAAGTGATTTGCGGCTTGCAACAATGTTTCTAAGTTCGATTGGCTTGCTACAATTTTTTTTTCTTTGTTACTCTCTCCGGCTGGCTCCCAGCTTGGGCGGTGGAAGATGGCTTCTCTCTGCTCCTGAATGACTATTGTATTTTTGGAAAATTACCAGCATCTCCTTGTGATTTGGACTTCCTCTTGCTATCAATGAAGAATATTTTTTTTTTGATTAATTGATTCCTTGTCTGGAGTGCCTTTTTACTATAACTATTGATCTGGAAAAGTGTTTCTCTTCTGGTTTCTGAACTTTTTTACAACCCTGATTTGAAACTTTTACCTCCTGATTTGCCTCAGCTGCCCCACCCAAAAAACGCCATTTTAGTGACACTGACTTTAACACCCAACCATGGCACAAAAATCAGAATTGGCAGGTCTGGAACAAAGATTGTCCTCTCTGGAATCTGTTATACAAACTTTGGTGCTTGAAATTAAGGCTCAGAGAGAAGAAAACAACAACTTTAAGAAGGAACTTTTGGAAACTCGGAAACAAATGCAGGAGAATACACAGAAGACTGAAGATCTGGAAGGGGGGCTAATTGAGGCAAAGGGAGAGCTTAAAAATGTTAACAGCGAGGTGGGGGAACTAACTGGGCATATGTCTAGGATGGACTTCGAAAGGATGTCATATTTTTTAAGATTTCTGAATATTTCTGAAGAATCTGGTGAATGCCTGCCTGAACTCATGAGCACAATTTTAGCAGACTATTTACATAAACCTAAAGATGAGATCAGGGGGGACATTGACCTAGTCTACAGAATAAACTCAGCATATGCCAGGATAAATGAGGTACCCAGAGAGATACACATTAAATTTGTCAGAAGGTCAACCAGGGAGGGAATTTTGAGGGCGCAGAGAGGGGGTCCTTTAATTTACCAACAAAAGGTGGTCGTCATCTTGAAGCAGGTCCCAAAAAAAATCAGAGAGATGAGAAGGAAATTTTCCTTCTTATCCAAAACATTGTTTGATCACGGGATTTGGTTCAAGTGGGCGATGCCCGAAGGGATGCTGGTGTTCTGGGAAGGAGGAAGAGTGAAGATTAAAACAGTTGTTGAGGCGGAAGCCTTTCTTAAAAAACATTCCTCTGTCCTGGGGGAAGATCCAGGGGGGGCGGAGGGGGCCACGGCCCCGCCCACTGGGGGCCAGGCGAGAGAAAAAGAAGATACAATTGCCCAAAGACTTAGATCCAAAAAATGATTTTGCTTGTTTTTCTTTTTTTTTTACTAATTTTCTTTCTTTTATTATTCTTTTGTACCAGGATGTTTGCACATGTCTGCCATCTGAGAATTGGAAATGTACTATGTATTCATTTGCCTTTATCTTGTAGTATTTTTTCGGATAAATTGCTTTACTATTGTTTTATTATGTAGCCCGGGATGGGCCAAAGACTCTGACGCAAAGGTTCTCAAAATGTTTCTGTAACCCTTACCTTACCCTCTAGAAAATTGTTAAAACTCAATAAAACTTTTTCAAAAAAAATAATAATATATACAACCACATCTCTTGGTAGTTGTCTTTGTAGTGCTGCATGTGAGTTTACTCTGTATATTTTATCAATATTAAAAAAAATCTGATCAGAATCATCCAGTTTCAACAATATAGACAATGCATCCGCACAAATTCTTTTAATATCTTCTTTAGGATTCTCCCGAATTCCTCTGAGTCTGATAACTGATTCCATAGATCTGAATTGCAACATACCTATTTCATTATCCAACCTTTGTATTTCTCCAGCAACTTTCACAAGATTTAGATCAAATTCCTTCATTTTAGTTTCCTGGTCCAGAGCCAGCTGTTCAACTTTATTATCAATCTTAAGGATAATATCAGACATACCCTTAGCTAATATTCGTAAATTTTTATCAAGCTGTTCATATTTATCCCTATTATCCTGGACCATTTCCTTAATTTCTTTAAATTCTTCCTTAATTTCTTTAAATTCTTTATCTATAAAGTGTTTCAAATCCTGAAGGCTTGTTATCTCTTATCTGCTGTTGCATTGAAGCTACGCCAGCTGAGAGACCTATAAAGTTCTTCAAATCCTGGAAGTTTATTGCAGCACCTGGGGGAGCCCCCCCTTGTTCCGTTGCCATGCTTAACAAAAAAAAAAAACACTTCTTCCCAACTTTCTCACAAAATGCTCTTCCAAGTAGATCAGGTTATATATTAGCTAACTTTAGAGTTGTTTCAGCCGTTCCACCTTAAACTGTGAGTCAAGATTAGATACAAGCCAAAGTACACAAAACAACTAACTTTCGTTTCCTTTCAGCTTTGAGCTGATGATTAACGCCATCTTGAGTTCTTTGTTCTAAAGGCTTTGTTCTTAAATCTGCTGTTATCTAGTAAGTTCACAGACTTTAAGTACTTGCGTTTAAGATGATTAGCACGAGGAATTTTCTTTGAAGTATGAAGATTGTATGGAATGTAAATTAAAAGTTGAGAACGTTGCCTTGCTCCGCTAATTTATAGCGAAGTCTCCCACTCGTCTGGAGCGAATAGCAGCCTGAAGGGGGGTCTCGCCTTGCTCGCTCCCCCAGAGGAAGATAAACCTTCTGAGGGGCTCCGCAAGGGACTCTACCCAAACGGCGCTAGCTCTCTCACAAGCTCCTTAGGAGCTTGGAGTTTCCGAGGCATTTTGATGGTATAAAAAATGCCTCAACAGACGAGTGGGATGGCAGGCTTGAAAAAAACCTGCCGACAGCAACTGCAGCTCAACCGGAAGCCCCTGCTCTTTTCTTAAAAATCTCCAGTGATGAAGCACCCACAACTTCTGAAGGCAAGCTGTTCCACTGGTTAATTGTTCTCACTGTTGGAAGTTTCTCCTTAATTCTGGAATTAAGCTGGAAGGCTGAATCCTGGAAGACTGTCCAAACTTCTGAATGATGAAGCATTCCCCACCACCTGGAATGAGCTGAAAACGGGATGCACGGAGGCCGAAAATGAGATGCACAGAGGCGGCAACAGCGATGGGTGGCAATGACGGTGGCGATCCCCGCAGCCTGGATCAGCTGATCAGCGGTATTCCAGGAGGCTGAGCCAACCACCAATCAGCTGCTCGTGCTAAATCAGGCTGTGCTGAAGCTGACCAGGTTTTTTGCTGCAAGTAGGCAAATTGCTGGAAGGCATAGGCTGAAGGGTGGGGTCCGGTGGGTGGGCGGGGCTTCAGCAACATTTTTTCCCAACCACTTATTTTTAAAAAAAAATTATTTTCAACATAAAAACAAGTAAAAACATTATTCATCTTAAGCTTTGTACAACATGTCGTTCGGTCATAAGTTTTGTGCATCAGTACTTGAAATTACAAACATACTTGTCAATTTTCCTTCCAATACATATATATCACCTTATTTTCCACCTGGTAACAATATTATTTATCAACTCAATCTTTTTCTATAATTGCTCAATATATAAAAAGAATAGTAAAAAATTCTACATAAATTCCTGTTTTATAACATTATTCTCAATTGTCTCTAGAAACCACTTTACTACTATAAAATACATACCCATAGTGTTTTCTCCTTCTGAGACCAAGAATTTATCCAAATTTTCCATTATCTATGTATCTCATTATTAATCTAGTTGATATACAAGGTATCTTTCTAGAGTAACATAATCTCAATTTGTTACAGTATCTAGTAATCCTAACAAATAATTTCTATACTTAAAAGTTCTTTTTTATATATTATATCCCTTTAAAAAAAAATTCCAACCATTGGTAAAACATATTCCATACTTTATAAAATTGTTCATCCTCTTGCTCTCTAATTTCAAAGGTCAGTTTGCTCATTTCTGCACATTCCATAATCTTACGAATAATTTCCTCTTGAGAAGGTAATTTCTCATTTCTCCAATTTTTTGCAAATACAATTCTAGCTGCTGTTAAAACATTCACAATTAAATATTTCAAGTTTTGATTTTGAAAAAGTTTTATTGAGTTTTAACAATTTTCTGAAGGGTGGGGTAAGGGTTACAGAAACATTTTGAGAACCTTTGCGTCAGAGTCCTTGGCCCATCCCATTTCAAGTTTTTATCAAGTACTTCTGACGTGATTCCAAGTAGGAAAAGTTCAGGTTTAAAGTCTATGTGCTTGTGTGTCATTTTCTCCAACCATATGTGAATCATAGTCCAATAACTCTTGGCCTCCGAACAAGTCCACCACATATGGTAATAAGAACCAGGCGTCTGGCAACATTTCCAACATTTTTCGGATTTATTCTTATTCATTCTTGTGATGTTCCCAATTCGGGTCTGAGCCTGGTGCCGAAGCCAATGATGAACGCCAGACACGAGGTGCAGGTTTTCTGTTTGCTTTTTATTGGAGTACTCCAAGGAAAAGGGTTCCTGGACAAAAGGCCAAGAACTCAGAACAAAGGATTAAGGAAGCTTTTATACATTTTCACTAAAGGAGAAGGTGGGATAACAAGAGACATCATCTAATAAATATTTTAGTAATAATTCTACAATTTGTTCTATTGGTCTATAGCTGTCCCATTCCTAGCTCTTAGCTAATGAATGCCCCAGGAATTATCTAACACACATTTCATTTGCTGTAGCCCATGTTCGCTTCTAACTTTTAGCTGAGGTCTGCAAACTGTTACCTAGCTCCCCATAATTGCTACATGTTTTACCCATGCATATTTCTTGTTGATAAGCATTCTTTGTTCTTGGCAGACAGACACCCCCCCCCCCCAATTCCAGTCATCCTGTTTTACTTTCAAGTGTGTGTCATGATCCAATCCATCATTCCCCCCTTTGAATCTGAAAATGATCTAATTTTCCAAGATTCACACAACGTCATCAGTATCGTGTACTGGGAGACACACACCCCTCCCCTGCAGTTTGCATATAGGTGGAAAGGCAAAACAGAGGGCATTGTAATGCACAACAGGTGATTATGTGAACAATGATTCTGCCTTTAGAGTCATTATTAGGTACGTAACCAGTGAAATCGGGCAACCATTCTGTCAGTCAATGCCACTAGCCATTCCGTTGGTTCATGTGGGGGTGGGGGTGTTGCAGCTATCTTTGCAATGTGTATAGTTCAGCTGTGGAATTCCTCCGATTTGTCCAGAATATCCACGCAGCATTGTCCAAATAGTGCACACACATCTCCTTAGGATGCCAATATCATGTCTAGAGCCATTCTATTCTGAACTGTCATTGTCCGAATGGCTCCTTGTTCTCTTTTGCAGCAGCAATAAAAAACTCCCCAGTCTCATTAGCCAGGATTTCCTCCACTGCTTATATAGGAAACAAAGCATTATTGAGGGACCATGCCCCACAGAACAAAGTGAGGGGTTGGTAGTTCTTCAAGTACTTTCTGAATTGTTCAAGGTTCCTATGGTTTCCAATCTCTCTTTCAGGTAAAGTGGGCATAATGTAGGTGGGTGGGAAGACCACAGAGACATAACAAACCATATGGTCTCATCCCAACAGTTATTAAGTCTATTAGTATTAATGTCTTAGTCTTCACAAACACAGATGCACCAATCAGCTAGTGGTAATAATGGGGTAACATCTAGTGTGAGTAGCTACAAATAGCTTTTGGGGAAATGTTCTAATTAAGGAAACACCTATGGAAGATGGCAGTTCTCCTCTCACCCAACTATGGTTCTGGAAACTTTTGATGCTGGAACAATAATTCAAGTTCCAGTTCTGCTACTGTGGAAGTCACAGGTTGCGCAGTCCAAGAAACAGGAAGGGCAGATCGTGGGTATTTCTTCACTCTGGAAGTGATGTATCCAAGATGCCAGGCCTTCCACTTGTAGTGCTGTATGGGTGGTCTGAAGCACTGGAAACTGTCCCTTCCACTGCTGATCCAAGGAATTTGTTGGTCCCCACGTCTTCACAAGCATCCAGTCTGCAGGCTGAAACGGATGTGCTGGATGATCTAGTCCTGCAGATAACGGGAAAGAAAATTCATAACCCCAGCGAGTTGTCTTACATTTTTGGTACAAGGTCAGTTTGCCCATCAGTGGGATGGACCTCTCCCCTGCCTTCAAGAAGGGATATGGGCACCCAAAAAGGGCCTCAAAGGGGCTCAAGCCCATTCATTTTCAAGGTGCAAAGTGAAGCCCTAACAATGTGAGTGGCAAAGTTTGTGGTGAGGACAGGTGAGCCTCCTGGCATAGCTGTTTATCTGTTCACACAAACTTAGCTGTGTAATATGGGTCACATTGCTTCCAGTAGGACGTTTGCTACTTCATGATCTTTATTAGTCCTGCAAGCAAAAGCCTCAGGTCATCCTGTGAAGGTACATTCTAGTCCCAAAACATACTTAAAGCCTTGCTTTAATTCAGTGAAGTCTATTTCTCAAATTGTCCCTTAGTAGTTGCCTTTAAGTTGAACTCATAGGTGTGGGTGCCTGTCTACTTTTGGATTATTTCTGGCACAAATTAGACAAGCTGCCACAGATAGCGGAATAGAGACCCTTGCTTACTTCACAGCATGTCATACAATCTACCAGTGCTTTTGACCCCCAATGTGTGCCAGCATGTATTTGTTATAAAAGAATCCTTAGAGGTGTATCTGATAGAATAAATTTGCTCTCTGCCCTCTACCACCCATCATTCCCCTCCATGTCTCTGATAAACTCGGCCCATGCCCTGTCCCCAGGTGTATAAGAGAGCAGGGAAGTGGGTATGGAAGGAGACATCGGAAATAGGGAAACTGTTTAATTGGAGTGTTGTAGGGCAGCTTACTTAGCAGCCCTATCTGCAGCCTGGTTCCCTTTTGCATTTAATAATCCTCTTTCCTTCCATAATAAAGTTACTACCATCTGTAAACCATTCACATTCAGCATTTGGGAGAGGCTGGTCACTAAGATCGGTTTTACTGGCAGATGCAGAATCCACCACATATACGCAAACACGGGGCAATAGTGTAGCTGGATTGAGGGTATTGCATACCTCTTATTGTATGGCTGGGGAGTCAAGCAGGAGAACCTGATACGTGGCTTAGGGCCCCCAGTCATCCAAAATACCCCTTTCATAGCAATAATCTCCTGAACCCCGTGTAGAACTTTGACTATTAGATGTTGTCCCAGTGTTAACTTTCGGGCTCCCTCAACCAGCAGGGCAGTTACTGCCTCAGCTCTCAGACATCCAGGCCATCCCAATGCCCACCCCCATCTATTTGCTTATTAAAATATGCTTCTGGGTGAGAACTGCTGCAATGACTTTCCACCCATGTACAAAGAGGGTAAAAAAAAAAGGTGTGGTGGGGTCCGGAAGCCCCAGTGCCAGTGCTTTCATAAGCTCACTCTTTATTTGTGGGAATGCATTTTGGCATTCTCCAGTCCATTCAAATATTTTCCACCCCCCTTTTAACAGCCTCATAGAAGGGGCTTGACAATAAATCAAAAATTAAGAATCCAAATTCTACAGAAACCAGCCATCCCCAAGAATCCCAATTGTTTTCTATCAAGAGAGGGCTTTAATAAATTGGTTCCCTCTTTAGGCTAACAGCCTCTGCTGTCCGGTTGAGATACCATACCCTAAGTATTTAACCTCCTGCTGTGCAATTTGGGCTTTTGTTGTTTCAGGCACATTATAGCCGTTCCTGAAGTCCCAACAAAAAGTATCAATAGTCCACGGAGCAATACATCTGTGAGAAACAGATCTACTGGCTCATGATTACCACCCTGCAGCAAACAAATCCCTATCTTTGATTATTCACATGCAATCCTGAAATCCATGTGCTATGGCACCAAGAGATAATTGTCACTTCTCCATGCCTGCATTTTCTTACATTAATTCCATTAATCTGTACAATTGCATCTCCTATAAACAGTAGGCCTGAGAGTTCCATTTATTGTTCTTTAGAAGTTTTGGAAACCACCACAGGAATATTATGCTCTGCCCCTCCCTTTATACCTAATCCAAATGTTCCTACAGTTTGCCTTCTAATTGTTACAGTTGTTTCTTTAGAATAAAGTGGTTCACCAGACACACAGATAACATTTTGTCCTTGAATTTGTCAAAAGAGCTTTGTCTAAGTGCAGCCGCACTTTGAAAGGCTCCTGCATCTGTTAACATCTCATGGTCAGATCCCCCATTTGGACTTCCACAGAGGTGGGTTGGGGGAGCAATAGCTCCCTGCCCCCGGCCTCTTCACCCTTCTTTTTCTGCTTGCATGGCTATAGCCACCAGGCATCCACACTTCCAATATCCTTCTTTTCTGCATATAGCACACTGGTAGGGTCCCGAGGAGACCTTTCCTCCTTCATGCCCATAACTACTTTCAGATTCCCTAAACTCCAACTCCTCGCCACTCCTCTTCCGCATGTCCCCCTTCCTCCCCCTTTTTCCTGCCTAGGGGCATCTGCTAGGAAGATAGCATTTCAGCGAGCCTCCTGAATTCTTTCTCATTCCTTCTTTCTCTTCAGTAAGCTATCTCAACAAAATCTGAAATATCTTTCCACAGACCTCCGTCTACTTTCTGTAACTTTCTTCTAATATCCTCTGCTAATTTTCCCTATAAAAATCATATTTATCATTTCCTGATTATCTGAGGCTTTCAGGATCTAAATTAGTGTATTACCCAAAATCCTGGTTTAACAGTTCAAGAAAAGTCCTCAGGACTTTTCCTCTTTCTTTTACCTTATTTCATATACTTTTGCAAGAATCTTAATTTAGGGAACTCCAGTTTTGGATTCCATATAAGATTGAGAATTCTATAGGCTCACATTGTCCCTATCATTATACAGATTCCATTCTGGTTTTGTAAGAGTGGGGGGGGGGGCATTCCCAGCGGCTGGCATTCTCATGCTGCATCCCCTTTTTTCTTTTTTCTTTTAAACTGCAGCTTCCTTGCCCCCCCTCACCAGTCTCCGTTCCTCTGGTGTTAAAAGGACATCCATCAATGTCTGAATGTCTGCCCAAGTGGGGAGTGCATCCTTATAATAGATAAGAACAGAGTGCATTTTTTCTAGGTTTTCCCTATAACTGGGATGTTGTTGCTTCCAGTTATAAAGGTCAGAAGTAGAAAATGGTATGTAAACAAGCTCTCAACAGAATCTATTGCCTCCTTCTATCACAATATTTTCTCGGAGTGAGCCGAGGTTTTAGATCCCTGGTTTAAGTTTTGAACGAGATGGGATTTAACAAGATTCACTCACTGTTTGATTACATTGTTCTTCAGCCTTCCCCCCCTTCTCTGGGATCTCCTTGCCTGGAGTGTCCCATTCCATTAGTAAACAGGGGTGGCAAAGCACTCAGAGTCCTCCAGTTTAACCAGAGAAGCACAGGGATTCTTTATAAGAAAGGGAATCAAAATAATGAACCCCTTTCACAATTTGAGGATAGGAACTCAACACAAACAAGCATTTACACATTTATCCTCCATTCAAACTGCTTGCATAAAAATCAACATACAAATATTTCCTTTCATACTTTCTCCAGCAACACCAATCATCATTAACATTATTTTAGGGAGCTTTCATAAGCCAATAAGCTCCATTTTTTAAAATCTTTCTCTCGCTCTCTTTTTTTAAAGTAAAATAATAAACAGTAAGAAGGCCTTTTTGTTTATTGTTATTAGAGGATCTTACTCCTCTCCCAAGTCTTGGAAATGACACAACATAGAAACACATATACACTACCTCCACATTCCTCCAACAGACATGGACTATTAACAAGTTTCACACATAAACTCAAATATTGTATCTCTGTCTGACTCTTTTGTTTCTGCAATATTGTTTTTAGTTGCTCAATAAGTCCCATATTATGAGGTCCCTTAAATAGCCAAAAATCACCTGGATTATCCAAGGGACATTGAGGCCAAACATACATACAATAATGAGAACAGGCTGCCTTTGATCCTTATTATTATTATTATTTATTAGATTTTATATCTACTCCTCCTAATATCTCAGATTGAGGCAAAATGCAACCCATTGGCAAATCTTTGAGTTGCTTCCCTTTTGCAACTTTTTTCACTCCTGAACTAGAAGCCTTTTTGCTAACAGTTTCCCCTTACAAAACCAGAACACGGGTAGATATAAACTTTATTCTCCCGGGACGTCTCCAGTCTGGTTTTTTTCCTTTTACCTTTGTTTTCCTCTTGCCTAGGAGTGGCCCTCGGGCTGATATAACCTTTATCACCCGGGACGTCTCCAGTCCAGTCCTTACCTTTCCTCCACATTTTGCCTCTTTCTGTTCCTCCACCGGTTCCTGCTCCTCGTTTTCTTCAGAGCTTCAGCCTTTGAGTTCAATTAAGAAGTCACCAAGGATTTTACCAAGGCTGGACATTCATTTAGACAGTGGCTCATAACACTCAGTCAACCCACACTCTGCATCAGTGAGACACGTGGATCTCTGCATCACCCCTTGCTTTTCAGAGTTCTCAATCATTGTCAAACGACTCCTGAGCTCTGAGTGCGGCTGGCAGTGCAGAGACACACAGTCTTGGTCACCGACCGGGAGTTTTATTTCAGAGCAATCACACACCTTTCAGCCACTAAGTCTTACCCGTCCAGGGGCCCTCCTCTGGTAGTCTTTGGTGCCTTCCAATTGAATCCAGGCGTGGAATCCCGGACGAGCCCCCAGATTGATGTTCCCAATTCGGGTCTGAGCCTGGTGCCGAAGCCAATGATGAACGCCAGACACGAGGTGCAGGTTTTCTGTTTGCTTTTTATTGGAGTACTCCAAGGAAAAGGGTTCCTGGACAAAAGGCCAAGAACCCAGAACAAAGGATTAAGGAAGCTTTTATACATTTTCACTAAAGGAGAAGGTGGGATAACAAGAGACATCATCTAATAAACATTTTAGTAATAATTCTACAATTTGTTCTATTGGTCTATAGCTGTCCCATTCCTAGCTCTTAGCTAATGAATGCCCCAGGAATTATCTAACACACATTTCATTTGCTGTAGCCCATGTTCGCCTCTAACTTTTAGCTGAGGTCTGCAAACTGTTACCTAGCTCCCCATAATTGCTACATGTTTTACCCATGCATATTTCTTGTTGATAAGCATTCTTTGTTCTTGGCAGACAGACACCCCCCCCCCAATTCCAGTCTTCCTGTTTTACTTTCAAGTGTGTGTCATGATCCAAGCCATCACTTGCAATTCTTGCTGGTGATAAGTGCCACCTGTAAAACATCTTATACAAGTTCTCTTTATAAGCAGTTGACATTGTCATTTTATAATTTTGCGTCCACAGTTTTTGCCACTTATCTAAGTCAATCCCATGCCCAAAATTTTCTCCCCAGGTTATCTTAGTTTCTTTCACTTGTTCTTCCTGAAGTTTAAACTCTAGTAAGTAGGCATAAAGTTTTTTATTACTTTTTCATCAATGCCTGTTAAAATTTTATCTAATTCCGTCATTTTATCATAGACCCCTCCCTTTTTTTGATCCTCCTTATATCTAGAATGTGTTTGCATGTATGTATACCAATTCATTTCTATTCCTTCTTGTTTTAATTCCTGAATAGATTTGAGATCACCCTCTGTATTTAATAACTCAGAATATCTAATTGTTTGCTCTTTTTTGTATATTATTGCATATGAAAATGCTTCAATAGTTGATACCCAGACTGGTATTTTGAGATAATGCAGCCTCTTGATCTTTTCCCAGTTTAAAATCAAGGACTCTCTTACATAGTGTCTTCTAAAATAACCATGTTCCCTGGTACTCTTATATCACAGAGATGCATGCCAGACCAACAATAAATCATGTCCTTCTAAATCTAAGAGCCTGGTGTTTCTTAACGTTATCCAATCTTTAATCCACATCAAGTTTGTTGCTTGATAATATAATTCCCAATCAGGTAGTCCCATACCTCCCCTCATTTTGGCATCTTGTAAAATCTTTAGCTTTATTCTTGCTTTTTTTCCCTACCATATACACTTTAAGACCATTTTGTTCAGATCTTCAAAGTAATCCTTGCCCAATCTAATTGGGATTGTCTGAAATAAATATAAAACTTTTGGTAGAATATTCATTTTTATTGTGGCTATTCTCCCTAGTTTAGTTTATTTACATTTATATCCCGCCCTTCTCCGCAAAGGACCCATCCCTATCAATGATAATTGTAAATTCTGCCACTTCGTTAAGTCTGCTGTTATTTGTTGTTTAAGTTTAGAATAGTTGTCCTCTTTAAGTGTACTACATCTAGGTGTCAAGTAAATTCCTAAATATTTAACCCTGTTCATGACTTGGATTTGCAAGATTTCTGTTAATTCTGTTAGGATATGCAGCCTTATATTGGGTTGACAATATATATGAGCCTATGTTCTTAAGGAGATATGTAGCTTTAAGAACTGTCTTCAATTCTGATTCGCTGTGAGTCTCAGCTCTACCATAAAGCAAGCTCAGAATCACAGCTCATTCCCTTTTCGATTCCCTGTGCTGAGGAGCTGTGAAGAAGGAGGAGGTTTTGCTTTGAATCACTGTGAGATATCTGTGTTGGGTGAAGGACTGTTATTTGTTTGAGAAGTTAGTTGAAAGAAGTATTTTAGTTGCTATAAAGTAAAGACTATTTATTTTCTTACTATCACTGTTTTAGAGTTTGTTTGTGATTACAGCAACGTATCTCTTTACTGTCCGGTGAATTACACTATTCCGCATTTATTTGCTAACACTGGTTAAGGGACCAGAGTTGTAACACTGGTTCTGAACCCAGAGTTGCTAACAAATTCTTCTTTCTGTCTTGCTAACATATTCTTTGTCAATATTTTAGTTTTATCTTTATTTATTTTCAAGCCTGCTACTTTTCCATAGTCCTCAATTTTTTCTATCAATTTAGATGCAGTTTCGAGTGGTTCTTCAAGAATAAAGACTAAGTCATCTGCAAACGCTTGCAATTTGTATTGTTCTTTTCTGATTTTCATTCCCTTTATTCCTTCATCTTCTCTTATCTTTCTATTTAACACTTCTAAAGTTAATACAAAAAGTAAGGGTGATAATGGGCAACCTTGTCTTGTGCCTCTTTTTATCTCAATATTATCAGAAAATTCTCCATTTATTATTATCTTAGCAGTTTGTTTGTGGTATATAGCATGTATAACATGTATAAAGTTTTTACCAAATTTCATTTGTTCTAATTGTTGAAGCATAAATTTCCAGCTCACATTATCAAGGGCTTTTTGTGCGTCAAGAAACATCAGAGCCATTTGTTTTTCGGGGTGTGCTTCATAATATTCCAATGTATTCAAAATTATTCTTATGTTATCTTTAATTTATCTCTTTGGTAGAAATCCATTTTGGTCGGGATGTATGAAGCTATTTAGATATTTTTTAAGCCTCTCTGCTAGTATTGATGCAAATAACTTATAATCTGAATTTAATAGTGAAATTGGTCGGTAATTCTTTATTTGAGTGAGGTCAGTTTCTTCCTTGGGTATCAGTGAAATATATGCTTCTGACCAAGAGTTTGGCATTTTACTGCCAGACATAACTTCATTCATCACTTCTAGTAAAGGGAGCGATAGCATTTCCTCCAAAATTTTATAAAACTCCGCTGGGAGGCCGTCCGGTCCCAGGGCCTTCCCATTGTTTTGTCTTTTGATAGCTTCTGTTAGTTCTATCATCGTTATCTTTGCATCTAGTATATTTCTGGTATCATCCGGTATAGCAGGGAGTTTAGCCTCTTGTAAGTAGTGTTTAACATCTTGGTTTGTTATGTTTCCTTGTTCGTATAGCTTTGTATAAAAATCTTGAATAATTTTCTTTTTCTCCTTGTTTAAGTAGTGTATTTGTCCCTGTTCATCTTTTGATTGTTGAATCTTCCCTTTTTCTCTTTCTTTCTTTAGTTTGTACGCCAACCACCTGCCTGGTTTATTTGCATTTTCAAAGTAGTCCCGCTTTGCGGTTCTAATCTTTCGAGCCAGTTCCTCCTTTTCTAATATATCCATTTTGTGTTTGATTAGGTCCATTTTCATTCTAATATCTTTTCTTTGTGGTGATTTCTGTGACTCTTTTTCCAGTATCTTGTATTCATTCTCTAGTCTTTTACCTATACATCGTTTCTCTATATTTCTTTTTCTTGTGTAATCTATTATTAAACCTCTGGTAACTGCCTTCATTGCATCCCACAGGTTCTGGATAGATGTGTCTTCTTTTTTGTTTTCTTTAAAATAACATACCAGTTCTTTTTTCATTTTACATACAAAGTCCTTTTCTTTCAATATTGCGTTATTTAGTGTCCATCTAGATCTAATTTTTTGCCTTTTCCACTTAATTGTCATTGGATTGTGATCTGCCCAGGTACTAGTTTCTATTTCCACTTCTTGAGCTAAATAACTTAAGTCCGAGGACAGCCAAATCATGTCTATTCTTGAAAATGATAGATGCCTATAAGTATATTGTTTTTTACTGGGGTTTCTTTCTCTCCAAATATCTTTTAGGTTCATTTCGTCTATCATCCTAAAAAAGGACTTTGGTAGTGTTTTCCTGTTAATTTTCGCCATCCTAGATGTTTTATAATCTGGTTTGGAATTCCGTTAAAATCTCCTATCATACAGACATCAACATATTCTAGGTCCAGAATCTTTTCATGTAGTTTCCTAAAAAAATCATCCTGTTTCTGATTGGGTGCATCAATTGCTATCAAAAGTATTTTTTTAAATTATTATCCATAATTTCCACCATCAAAATCCTTCCATCTTCATCTGCATAAATTTGTTTCGTCGGTATTTTATCTTTAATGTAGATAACCACTCCCCTTTTTTTGGAATCTGCCAATGAAGTAAAAATTTTCCCAAGTTTGGGTTGGGTTAGCAAATGCGCATCTTTTCTTCGGATGTGTACTTCTTGTAAGCAAATAATTTGTGATCTTAACTTTCCTAATTTGTGAAATATTTTCCTTCTTTTAACTGGGGAATTAAGTCCATTTATATTAACAGTAAATATTAATAATAATAATAATAATAAATTTAATTTGTAGACCGCTCCCTCTCCCCGAAGGGACTCGGAGCGGTGCACAGGGGAATTAAAAAACATGCAAACATAAATACATAAATATATATAAAAGCAGATTAAACAATTTATCCCTGCGCTAAAACCCAAAATACTAAAAAACTAAACCCCTTAAAAACCCAATTAAAACAATATTAAATGTTCAGACTGAGAGGCGGAAGATAGGTCGGCCTGTTGGAATAAACAAGTCTTGAGCTTTTGTCGGAAGGCGCAGAGGTCCGTGGTTGTCCTGAGGTCGGGGGGTAGGTCGTTCCATAGAGCTGGACCCGCCACAGAGAAGGCCCTTCCCCTGGGCGTCGCCCGCTGGCATTGCCTAGTGGACAGCACCCGGAGAAGTCCCTCTCTGTGGGAGCGAATCGGTTGGAGGGATGTATGGGGCAGGATGCGATCTCGCAGATAGCTAGGTCCCGTGCCATGGAGCGCTTTAAAGATGGTGGTCAGCACCTTGAAGCGCACCCGGAAGACCACAGGCAGCCAGTGCAGCTCGCGCAGGAGTGGTGTTACGTGGGAATGCCTAGGGGCACCCAAAATTGCCCGCGCGGCCGCGTTCTGGACTAGCTGTAGTCTCCGGGCGCACCTCAAGGGAAGCCCCATGTAGAGAGCATTACAGTAGTCTAGACGGGATGTCACAAGGGCATGAGTGACCGTGCGAAGGGCATCCCGGTCCAATAGGGGACGCAACTGGCGTACCAGGCGAACCTGGTAAAACGCCCCCCTGGCCACGGCTGTCACTTGATCTTCCATAGACAGCCGGGTATCCAGGAGGACGCCCAGATTGCGTGCCCCATCCACAGGGGCTAGATGTTCCCCCCCTATGGCCAGTGATGGAGTGAACTGGTTGTACCGGGACGCCGGAAGCCACAGCCACTCGGTCTTTGATGGGTTGAGTCTGAGTCTGTTCCTTCCCATCCAGATCCGCACGGCTTCCAGACACCGGGACATCACTTCGACGGCATCGTTGGGGTGGTTTGGGGTAGATATATACAGCTGCGTATCGTCAGCGTAGAGATGGTACTCTACCCCGAAACCACGGATGATCTCGCCCAGCGGCTTCATATATGTGTTGAACAGGAGTGGCGAGAGGACCGACCCCTGAGGCACCCAACAAGTGAGGGGTCTCGAGGCCGACCTCTGCCCTCCTGTCAACACAAATTGCGATCGACCAGAGAGGTAGGAGGAGAACCACCGCAACACGGTGCCCCTCACCCGCAACCCCTCCAGCCGATGCAATAGGATACCATGGTCGATGGTATCAAAAGCCGCCGAGAGGTCTAATAGGAGCAGGATGGAGGAACAACCCCCATCTCTGGCCCTCCAGAGATCATCCACCAATGCGACCAATGCCGTCTCAGTGCTGTGTCCGGGCCGAAAGCCGGACTGGCGTGGGTCCAGATAATCAATCTCCTCCAGGTGACGGGGAAACTGTTGTGCCACCACACTCTCTACAACCTTTGCTAGAAAGTGAAGGTTGGAGACCGGACGGTAATTTACCAGTAATGCTGGGTCCAGGGAAGGCTTCTTGAGGAGGGGTCTCACCACCGCCTCTTATATTGTAAAAGTTTTATTGGTTTTTACAAATTTTTTTAGGATAGGGTAAGGTGATACAGAAATTTTTTTGAGAACTTTCACGTCGAAATCGTTGGCCCCTCCGGGCTACAAAGTAAGACATTGGTAATACATTATTCATTAATACAACAAGGTGAAGATAAATGCATATGTTATACATTCTACATTATATGCTGGCAATCATATAAAAAAAAAAACATCCAGACAAAAAGTCATACTATGTTAATAAAAAGCAAAGTTATTTTTTAGATCTAAGTCTCTTGGCAATTGTATCTTCTTGTTCTCCTTCCTGGCCTCCCGCGGGCGGGGCCGTGGCCCCCTCCGCCCCCCCTGGATCTTCCCCCAGGATAGAGGAATGTTTTTTAAGAAAGGCATCCGCCTCAGCGACTGTTTTAATCCTTACTCTTCCTCCTTCCCAGAACACCAGCATCCCTTCTGGCATCGCCCACTTAAACCAAATCCCATGGTTAAACAATTTTTTGGATAAGAAGGAATATTTCCTTCTCACCTCTCTAATCTTTTTTGGGATCTGCTTCAAGATGGCGACTTCCTTTTGTTGGTAGATTAAAGGCCCGTCCCTCTGCGCCTTCAAAATTCCCTCCCTGGTCGACCTTCTAACAAATTTAATATGTATCTCTCTGGGTACTTCATTTAACCTGGCATATGTTGAGTTTATTCTCTTTAAGGGAGGCCGGCAAGAACCCCTCACTCAGGGAAGCGTTGACCACCTCCTGGAGCCAGCCTCGTGTAACCTCCCAGGATGCCAGTACAAGCCAGGAGGGACACGGGTCCAATAAACATGTGGTAGCTCGCAGTCGCCCACGTAACCTGTCCATATCTTCGGAAGTAACAGAGTCAAACTCCTCCCAGAATGGTATCTCAAGACCTGCCTCGGACCTTCCCTCTAGACCACTTTCGGTGGAGGCCAACTCGCTTTGAATCTGAGCGATTTTATCCTGCAGATATACTCCAAATTCCTCTGCTCTGCCCAGTAGAGGGGCTTCCCGCGGCCTCTGTTGGAGGAGGGAGCGGGTCACCCCAAACAGGGTGGCAGGGCGGTTATCTGCGGATGCAATAAGAGTGGCACAGTAGGACCGTTTAGCCACTCTTATCGCCACAAGATAAGTCCTCAACTGGGCTCTCACCTGTGTTCGGTCAGATTCAGAGCGTGTGGATCTCCATCTCCTCTCTAGGCATCTCTTGCGGCGTTTCATCACCCTCAGCTCCTCAGTAAACCAAGGAGCCCAGGTGACTCGGCGCCGCAAGAGAGGCCGCAAGGGCGCGACCCGATCCAGGGCCCCGGCGGCGGCAGTACTCCATGCCGCCACCAGGTCCTCAGTCGGGGCGCGGGTCAGGGTTACAGGTAATGGCCCACAGAGGGACTCACAGCCGGTGATCTGTGGTACAGTGGTCTCTCTCGGCTCAAGACCTTCCCTAATAATAACCGCTACCCCCCCACCCCTGCCTAGGGCCCGGGGCTGATGAAACGCACGGTAACCTGACGGGCACATATCCATGAGAGGGCGTCCTCCCTCGTGGCCCAGCCAGGTCTTCGTAATCCCTACCAGGTCCGGCTCCCCCTCCGACACAAGGTCGTTAATAAGGGGGGCTTTGTTGACCACGGACCTGGCATTGCATAACATCAGCCTAGGGCCCTGGCTCTGTAAACCCTGACCACCTAGCTCGCGGGGGGAGCTCAGGGGGTTGGTGCGCGTGACCGCTTGAAGCCAACGGCCACGCGCCTCCACCCGATGGTAACCTTCCTGTCTCCCATCGTCCCTGCCCCTCCCTATGACCGTTTGGATGGAAAAACGCTCTGTAGGAACGACCCTTGTTCCCCCCTTCTCGGACCCAACCGCCTCCTTCTTTGCTCTATTAGCTGGCTTGGCACTGTTCCCATCCTCCACCTGTCTGATCCCTCCCTCTTCCCTGGAACCCCCTAAAATTTGAATTAATTTTTTTATTAAAACCCCCCTGCCCGCGCGGCTGCATTCTGAACTAGCTGTAGTCTTCGGGTGCACCTCAAGGGGAGCCCCATGTAGAGAGCGTTACAGTAGTCCAGACGGGATGTCACGAGCGCATGAGTGACTGTGCGAAGGGCGTCCCGGGCCAATAGGGGACGCAACTGGTGTACCAGGCGAACCTGGTAAAATGCCCCCCTGGCCACGGCTGTCACATGGTCTTCTAAAGACAGCCGGGTATCCAGGAGGACGCCCAAGTTGCGTGCCCGATCCACGGGGGCTAGATGTTCACTCCCAATGGCCAGTGATGGAATCAACTGGTTGAACCGGGGCGCCGGAAACCACAGCCACTCGGTCTTGGACGGGTTGAGCTTGAGTCTGTTCCTTCCCATCCAGATCCGCACGGCTTCCAGACACCGGGACATCATTTCGACGGCATCGTTGGGGTGGTTTGGGGTAGATACGTACAGCTGGGTGTCATCAGCGTACAGACGGTATTCTACCCCAAAACCACGGATGATCTTACCCAGCGGCTTCATATATGTGTTGAACAGGAGCAGCGAGAGGACCGACCCCTGTGGCACCCCACAAGTGAGTGGCCTCGAGGTCGACCTCTTATTTATTTTATTTTATTTAAATTTATATCCCGCCCTTCTCCACAAAGGACCCAGGGCGGCGTACAGGAAATTTAAAAACATACGAATACAAAGATAAATATATAATTTAAAATAAATATTAAACATTCCCATCCTGTACTAAAACCAAATTTAAAATACCCAATTTAAAAACTTCCTAAAAGTCCCCACGGGAGGTTAGGCTAGGCCGGCTTGTTGGAACAAATATGTCTTTAGACATTGGCGGAAGAGGCGGAGGTCGGTGATGGTACGTAATTCAGGGGGTAGGTCATTCCAAAGGGCTGGGCCCGCCACAGAGAAGGCTCTTCCCCTGGGTGTCGCCAGTCGGCATTGTCCGGCCGACGGCACCCTGAGAAGGCCCTCTCTGTGGGAGCGTATCGGTCTAAGGGATGTATGTGGCAGGAGGCGGTCTCGCATATAGCTAGGCCCCGAGCCATGGAGCGCTTTAAAGATGGTCGTCAAAACCTTGAAGCGCACCCGAAAGGCCACAGGAAGCCAATGCAGCTCGCGCAGGATCGGTGTTATGTGGGAGCATCTAGTGGCTCCCATAATCACCCGCGCGGCTGCGTTTTGGACTAGCTGTAGCTTTCGGGTGCACCTCAAGGGAAGCCCCATGTAGAGAGCATTACAGTAGTCGAGTCGGGACGTCACGAGAGCTTGAGTGACTGTGCGAAGGGCAGCCCGGTCCAGTAAGGGGCGCAATTGGCGCATCAGGCGTACCTGATGAAACGCCCCCCTGGCCACGGCCGCCACATGGTCTTCCAAGGACAGCTGGGAATTCAGGAGGACACCCAAATTGCGCGCCCTCTCCACGGGGGCCAGTGTTTCGCCCCCAATGGCCAGAGTTGGAGTAATCTGGCTGAACCGGGGTGCCGGAAACCACAGCCACTCAGTCTTGGCAGGGTTGAGCTTGAGTTTGTTACCACCCATCCAGATCCGTACGGCTTCCAAACACCGGGACAGCACTTCGGCGGCATCGTTGGGGTGGTTTGGGGTGGATATGTACAGCTGAGTGTCATCAGCGTACAGGTGGTACTCCACCCCAAAACCACGGATGATCTCACCCAGCGGCTTCATATATGTGTTAAACAGGAGGGGCGAGAGGACCGACCCCTGAGGAACCCCACATAAGAGAGGCCTCGAGGTCGACCTCTGCCCTCCCGTCAACACATATTGCGACCGACCAGAGAGGTAGGACGAGAACCACCGCAGAATGGTGCCTCCCAGCCCCAACCCCCCCAGTCGGTGCAATAGGATACCATGGTCGATGGTATCAAAAGCCGCCGAGAGGTCTAATAGGACTAGGATAGAGGAATATCCTCTATCCCGCGCCCTCCAGAGATCATCGACCAACGTGACCAATGCCGTCTCGGTGCTGTGACCGGGTCGGAAGCCGGACTGGCGCGGGTCTAGATAATCAACTTCCTCCAGGTGTCGCGGGAACTGTTGGGCCACCACACTCTCAACAACCTTCATCAGAAAGTGAAGGTTGGAGAACGGACGATAGTTCTCTAATAAAGCTGGGTCCAGGGACGGCTTCTTGAGGAGGGGCCTCACTACCGCCTCTTTCAAGACGGCAGGTAAGGACCCCTCACTCAAAGATGCGTTGACAATGCCCTGGAGCCAGCCTCGTGTCGTCTCCCAGGATGCCAGTACACGCCAGGAGGGACACGGGTCCAATAAACATGTGGTCGCCCTAAGTTTCCTTGACAGCCTGTCCATATCCTCGGTGGTAACAAAAGATGTCTTCCAACCGATGATGACCATTCCGTCTCCCTCCGCCCCTGCCCCTCCCCAAGACCGAGTCGATGGAAAAAGCCACCGTAGGAATGACCCCCCCCCCTTCCTCCGTTACCCTACTTCCGCCTGCCGGCCCCATTTGCTGTCCCCTCCCAGGACTATTTTTCCCCTCCTCCCTGGAACCCCCTAAAAGCCGAATTAAAAACCTCCCCAAAAACCCCCTCAACTTGCGCTTCGCCCACCTCTCAGGAATAATCAATCCGTCATCGAGGTGGGCCCGTGTTAGACAGGAGGGCCAGGCCTGCGAGAGGGGAGACTCCCGCAGGCCAAGGAGGTCGCGCCTAGAGTACATGGTGAAAGCCCCTGAGGTAGTCCAAGTCCAGGAAGGCAAAACAAGTCCGAAAATAAAGTGAATTGGTGCAGAAATAGTTTCCGGGGTGGGGGGTAAAGTCAGACAGAGTCTTATGGATGGGGAGATCGAGTCCAGTCCCATTACAGGCCCCATCCATCTGTCTTTTTCCGGCCAAATGGGCATAGTTCGCATTTAGTGCCGCATGACTAGTTAATCCATCATGCGGCCTGATGAAGATGCAGCCCTCAAATGGCTCAATTTACCTCCTCCCAACCCTGCACACTCACTCCAAGGTCTTTGAGATCTTCCTGGATCGTCCTCGGCCAGATCCACCGTTCCCCAACCGGCTGCAGATGTTTCACGCCCGGCTGCTCAAGCCAACATACCACATTCAACCAATCCATACTCCATACTCCTTCTTCTCCGACCTTCTCCTTCTCCTTCAACATCATCAACCTTCGCCATCTCCTTCCTCCATCACCAGCTCTTTTCCATCTCACCATCATCCTTCTTCCATTTCCATCGTCTCCATCTCCTTCCCATCTCCATCTCTTCGCCATCTCCATCCATCTCTCTCCGTCTCTCTCCATCCGTCTCTCTCCATCCATCTCTCTCCGTCTCTCTCCATCCGTCTCTCTCCATCCATCTCACTCTCCATCCGTCTCTCTCCATCCGTCTCTCTCCGTCCATCTCACTCCGTCTTTCATCTCTCTCTCCTTCCATCTCCTTCCATCTCCTTTCATCTCTCTCCTTCTCTCTCCTTCTCTCTCCCTCTCCATCTCTCTCTTTCACCTTCTCCTCCTCCTTCTCCTTTTGCTTCCTGCAACTCCTCCAACGCCTCCGTCCTTCCATACCTCCGCACCTTCTCTCATCCACCTTCTGCTTTCTTCCATCCTTCCTCTCTTAAGCAGTCCATGCCAGTGGGTGGTGGGTATTTCGGGCCCAGAACCAGGGTATGACCGCACGACCTGCCACTGGTCGTGCGGCCCGATGGCAACTCTCCTGGCCTGGCCCCTCTCGCCGCCCGTAGTGTGTAATCTGCGTCCCGGCTTTGCGGCCTGCCTCTCTCCTTCCGGCCGCGCCGGGATGCTCTAGGCCGCAAACAGGCCGAGCCGATCTCTATGCTCTCCCGTCACCTGCACGGCTCGCCCTTCGATTCCGGGCGGCTCAGCGCGACGACGGGAGGTTCGGCTTGTCAAACCAGCCCTCCGCGATGGTAAGTGAGGGCTGGCGACATCTTCCTGGGGTGAAAACAACCCCTTGGGCTTCTCCGGTTCTCAGAGCGCGACCGCCATGTCACGCATGCGCAAAGTCATTCCCTTCCTGCCAACACAAATTGCGATCGACCGGAGAGGTAGGAGGAGAACCACCGTAAAACGGTGCCCCTCACCCCCAACCCCTCCAGTCGATGCAATAGGATACCATGGTCGATGGTATCAAAAGCCGCTGAGAGGTCTAATAGGACCAGGATGGAGGAAGAACCCCCATCTCTGGCCCTCCAGAGATCATCGACCAACGCGACCAATGCCGTCTCAGTGCTGTGACCGGGCCGGAAGCCGGACTGGCGCGGGTCCAGATAATCAACTTCCTCCAGGTGACGGGGGAACTGTTGTGCCACCACACTCTCTACAACCTTCGCTAGAAAGTGAAGGTTGGAGGCCGGATGGTAATTTACGAATAATAATGGGTCCAGGGAAGGCTTCTTGAGGAGGGGTCTCACCGCCGCCTCTTTCAAGACGGTTGTCAAGCTCCCAAGAGAAACTTCAAATGATTCACGGCCTCACGTAAAAGTTCAAAGAAATGTCCGTTTATTGAATATAACATCATGGCGAGCCTCGGTTGCAGCCAGGACTGGCAATAATTGGATGGCTTCTGCACTTTACCCCCTTATGCCCCCTCCCCTCTGCTTGTCATAATTCACGTTCCCCAATTAGCATTGAAAATAATTGCATGCATGCGCAGTCACAGGCTGTCCTGAGATTCCTTTCCTGCCACAGGAATGTCAAGAATTTTCAGCTCGTTAAGGCAAACAGATAAGGTCCATGGCAACATTGGGATGTTGACATCCGGCTCCCATTACTTCTCGAAAGCAACCTATGGGAAACAAAACAATCTGAATGCAGGTATATGACTTAGGGATGCGTCCCCCTCCCCCCCGGCTTGCTTGGGTTTTCTGCATGGAATTTTGCTACAAGGCGGTCAGCTTGGATGTTTCTATGTTTCACCCACGATGCCTCCGATAGGGGATAACCCTTCCACTTGATTAGGTATTGGAGTTGCCTTCTGTGCCACCTTGAATCAAGAATTCGTTGGACTTCATAATGGGTTTGGCCCCCTATGACCATAGGGCCTGGGGGCGCACGGGGCAGTGGTCTCAGAGTGGAACCGATCACAGGTTTCAAAAGGCTACTATGAAACGATTGGTGTGTCTTCCCCAGCAATCGAGGCAGTTTCAATATCACTGTGACTGGGTTGATGATCTTTATTATGGGGAATGGCCCCACAAATTTTGGCCCCAGTTTTTTGCTGGGCAGTCTTAGTCTCAAGTATTTTGTGGAGAGGTAAACCTTCTCTCCTACCTGGAACGGCCGTTGCGGAGCCCGGTGTTTATCTGCCTGTTTCTTGTAGGTTTGTGTTGCTTTGGCTAGGGCTTTCTTGACATTTTCCCAAGCTGCTTTCAGCATCGACATCCAATCAGTCAAGCTGACTGAGGAGGGGGGGTCTCTTGGATACTCAGGCATTGGGACGAAATCCATGCCGCTCACTACTTTGAACGGCGTGAGTCCTGTGTTGCTGTAAACAGCATTATTGTATGCAACCTCAGCGAAAGATAAAAGGTCTGCCCAATTAGACTGCTGATAGTTCACGTAGCACCTCAGGTACTGCTCTATCATGGCGTTCAGTCTTTCTGCTGCCCCATTAGTGCTCGGATGAAAAGCTGAACTAAGACCCTGAGATGATCCAATGGACCGCAGGAACTCCCTCCAAAATTTAGCCGTGAACTGGACCCCTCTGTCTGAGATGATTCTTCGAGGTACTCCATGCAGTCGGTAGATATGCTGCACAAACAGTTTAGGCAGCTTGTGAGCCGAGGGTAGTCCGCTACAGGGAATGAAGTGTGCCTGCTTGGAGAACAGGTCTATTACAGTCCAAATCACTGTGTTTCCCCCACTTTTTGGCAACTCTACTATAAAGACCATTGCAATCTCCTCCCATGGCCTCGTTGGTTCTGCCACTGTTTGCAGTAGTCCTGGGGGTTTTCCTGGTCGTATTTTCATTGTGGCACAGACTGTGCAACTTTTTACATAGCTATCCACATCTTTCTTCATTCCAGGCCACCAGAATTGCCTCAGGGCCAGGTGTAAAGTCTTTAGGAACCCAAAATGGCCTGCCAATTTGGCGTCGTGGCTCCTCTGGAGAACTAGGATACGTAGAGATTCTGGAACGTAGAGTTTCGTCCCCTTCCAGGCGAGGTCATGCCTCTTCGTCAAGATGTGTTGGTTGTTTTGGAACCAAGGGTCTGTTAGCAGCTCAGTTTTGAGTCTTGTGTTTAGATCGCTTGTGGTTTGACCCCGTCGGTCACGGTGTTGCCGCCTGGTGGTTACTTGGGCAGCTGGTTGAGTAGAAGAAATAATGGCGTCCACTACGTGCTCCCGTTCGCATTTGTACTGAGGCATGCGGGAGAGGGCATCAGCTAGAAAGTTCCTCTGCCCTGGAATGTGCTTTAGTACGAAGTCGAAACGGTTGAAGTATTGAGCCCATCGGACTTGTTTGGGTGATAGTTTCCGTGGGGTTCTGAGAGCTTCCAGATTTTTGTGGTCGGTCCAAACTTCAAACGGTTTCTGGCTCCCTTCTAGCAGGTGTCTCCAGGTTAGTAGTGCCTATCGTACTGCAAAAGCCTCCTTTTCCCATGCGGCCCATCGTCTCTCCGTGTCTGTGAGTTTGCGGGAGGTATAGGCACAGGGTTGTAAATTTCCTTGTTTGTTTCTTTGGAGTAGTACTGCTCCTACGGCCATGTCGCTGGCGTCTGCCTGGATCACGAAAGGTTGCTCAGGGTCAGGATGCTTCAGTACCGGCTCCTTTGCAAACATTTGTTTCAGTGTTTCGAATGCCTCTTGGCAGGTTAGGCTCCACTGTAGGGGTTGTCCTGGACGAGGTTTCGTTCCTGGGCTCCCTGTCTTCAGGAGGTCTGTCAGGGGTTTGGCAATCTTCACAAAGGAGGGGATGAATTGCCTGTAGAAGTTTGCGAACCCTAGGAAGCTTTGTAACTGTCTGCGGGTGCGAGGGGGTTGCCAGCTTAGGACGGCTTGCACTTTAGCTGGGTCCATCTCTATGCCCTCATTTGACACTTGGTAGCCTAGATAGTCTAGTCGCTCACGGTGGAATTCACATTTTGATAGTTTGACATACAGGTTGGCTGCCAGAAGTTTTTCCAGTACTTGGCGAACCAGGGGTATGTGGTCATCGACGGTCTCAGTGTAAATAAGGATGTCATCTAGAAAGACAAGGCCCCCCTTGTAGAGGTGCTCATGCAGCACCTCGTTTATTAAATGCATGAACACTGCTGGGGCTCCCTGTAATCCAAAAGGCATCACTTTGAATTGGAAGCTTCCTAAAGGGCAGTTGAATGCTGTTTTCCATTCATCTCCTTCCCTGATCCGTATTCGGTAGTATGCTTCTCTGAGGTCTAATTTGGTAAAGACTTTTCCCTTGGCCAAGTGAGACAGCATATCTTTCATGAGGGGAAGCGGGTATAGGTTGTGTACGCACACCGCATTTATCCCCCGAAAGTCTACCACCAGACGCATAGTTCCATCTTTTTTCTCTTTGAAGAGGACTGGTGCCGCAATCCGTGGCTTGGCTGGCTCGATGAACCCTCGTGCTAGGTTTTTGTCTATGTATTCACGCATTTCTTGCATCTCTCGAGGCGTCATGGCATACAGCTTGGGTTTGGGTAGTTTTGCCCCAGGGATGATTTCAATGGCACAATCTGTTTCGCGGTGGGGGGGCAGGATGTCGCATTCTGTCTCACTGAACACTTCTGCGAGGTCCTGGTATTCCACTGGAATCAGTTCAGCCTCTGGGGTTTTGTCAGATGTGGTTGCCAGTTGTTCTCGTGGGCTCTCTTGGGGGGCTCCCAATGTGAGTGGTATTTTTGCTTGCTCGTGAGGGAGGGGTTGAGGGTCAGGTGATATCCTAAGCCTGCGGGTGCCCCCATGCCACCAGATGGTCGGTCCCCACTTGTCTAGCCAGGAAAGTCCAAGTATGACTGCCTCTGTCATTTTGGGGGCTATTATGAATCGAATTATTTCCCAGTGATCTGACAATTCTAGTCTCACTGGTTCAGTTAGGTGAGTGGCATAGGCTCCTCCCATTAGGGAACCGTCAACCTGCTCGAATCGAATCGGGTGGTTCAGTCTTTTCGCTCTGATCCCCAGTTTCTGAACTGTGGTTAAGTTGATCAACCACCTAGTGCAGCCTGAGTCTACAAGGGCTTGAAAATCCCCCTGTTTTCCTGTTTTCGGGGTTGTGAGGCGTATTGGGAAAAGGAAAGGGTAAATTGATTCGCTCACCATTGGGTCGTTTTCTCCCTCGTCCTCACTGTCATAGGGTTCAATTGACTGGTCATCATTGCCTGGGGTTTCACTGCTTTCGCCTGGGAGGGAGGAGACCCCTGCAGCTTGAAGAGCCCTCCTGGATGTGTTGATGGCCCGTCGGGGCCCTCGTTCTTGTCGGGCCCTGGGTGGTAGGTCCAGCCTTGGTTTTGGGGCTGGGGTTGGGCATGCAGCTACCATGTGGCCCACCCCCCCGCATCTGTAACACCTCACGGAACTTCGAGGGAGGGCTGGTCTCAGGTCTCGCTGTGGTGCCATTTCTTTCTTTTGGTGGGATGGTTTCAGATTGGGTTGACCCCTCTCCTTTGTGTCTGGTTCCTTCCTTGTGTCGTTGGCACGTAGCCCACTGTCGACTTTTGTTGCCACTCGGAACCACTCAGAGAGTTGGTTTGGGATGTCACGATATGCAGTTACTTGGGCAATACGTTTATCCAGGCTTATTCTGAAAAAATGCACCAGCAACCGTTCTGGTAGGGGGGGTAGTCTTCCAACTATCCTCCTGAATTCACGGATGTGCTCTTTGATGGGGCGGCCTCTTTGCTTTAGATTGCTGAGTTCCTCCTCTGCATATGGGTCCTCCTCCCCATCTTCAAACCTGGCCTCTAGCACTTGCAGGAAGTCATCTATGCCTTGCAGTTGGGGGGCTCTCCGCTTATGGAGGGCTGCTAGCCATTCTTTTGCTTCCCCCTCGAAACCCTCTGCAATGGCATTCACCATGGTTCTGGGGGATGGGTAGAGGTGCCCATAGTGTTCTAAGTGGATATCAGCTGAATCAAGGAATAGAGCTAGTTGGTCTGAATCACCATCAAACTTTCCCCTGAATCGGGGTGGATCGTTTAGTTCCCTCCCTCCTCTGTTTTCCTCCCGGCCCCTGTATGCTCGTGCCTGATACGGCCGGTCATCTTCTTCAGCTCTAGGAGGGGGAGAGGGAGGGAGTTGCCTGCTCTTGGCAGCATGCTTGCTTCTGGGGCTGTGCTCCAGCATGCGTCTCCTCCCTTCAGCAGGATCAGATATGCCTCCTCTCTCTTTTGGATGGCAGGCTGGCCTCTCGTCATGAAGGGTGGCTTGATCAAAATCCTCCCTCAGTTTCTCTACTACACCCCCCAGGGATCCCATCTGGGGCCATGGGCATTTGGCTTGTTCCCAGTCCCACATCCAGTACTTATCTTTTCTTGCTTCTGTTGCTGGGAAAGGCTTTACAGGCTGGATGTCTGGAGCTCCGCTGTTCAGGGGAGTTGGCTGGCCTCCAGCTGAAATGAGGCTTTTTTCTGCCATGGCCTGATCTCCTCCCTCTTTATCAGGCATTGCCTGGGGGAGGCGGGACTCAGGTAGCCCGGAAATCTTGATAGATTTCTTTATAAAGTCCTGGCTGTCTGTCAAGCTCCCAAGAGAAACTTCAAATGATTCACGGCCTCACGTAAAAGTTCAAAGAAATGTCCGTTTATTGAATGTAACATCATGGCGAGCCTCGGTTGCAGCCAGGACTGGCAATAATTGGATGGCTTCTGCACTTTACCCCCTTATGCCCCCTCCCCTCTGCTTGTCATAATTCACATTCCCCAATTAGCATTGAAAATAATTGCATGCATGCGCAGTCACAGGCTGTCCTGAGATTCCTTTCCTGCCACAGGAATGTCAAGAATTTTCAGTTCGTTAAGGCAAACAGATAAGGTCCATGGCAACATTGGGATGTTGACATCGGTAGGCAGGAACCCCTCACTCAAGGAAGCATTCACTATTTCCTGGAGCCAGCCTTGTGAAACCTCCCAGGATGCCAGTACAAGCCAGGAGGGACACAGGTCCAATAAACATGTGGTGGCTCTCAGTCGCCTACGTAACCTGTCCATATCTTCGGAAGTAACAGAGTCAAACTCCTCCCATGGATGTATCTCAAGACCTGCCTCCGGCATTCCCTCTAGACCACTTTCAATGGAGACCATCTCGCTCCGAATCTGAGCGATTTTATCCAGCAGATACTCTCCAAATTCCTCTGCTCTGCCCTGCAGAGGGGCTTCCCGCGGCCTCTGTTGAAGGAGGGAGCGGGTCACCCCAAACAGGGCGGCAGGGCGGTTATCTGCGGAAGCTATAAGAGTGGCACAATAATGACGTTTGGCCACCCTTATCGCCACAAGGTAAGTCTTCAAATGGGCTCTTACCTGTGTTCGGTCAGATTCAGACCGTGTGGATCTCCATCTACTCTCTAGGCGTCTCTTACGGCGTTTCATCTCCCTCAGCCCCTCAATAAACGAGGGGGCCTGGGTGACTCGGCGCCGTATGAGAGGCCGCATGGGCGCGACCCGATCCAAGGCGCCCGTGGCCGCAGTATTCCATGCGGCCACTAGGTCCTCCGTCTGGGCGTGGGTCAGGGCCACAGGTAATTGTTGACAGTGGATCATCTTTGTCGGTCTTCTCCGCAGTCCCATTAAAATGTTTTCTATCAAAAGCTTCTGCTTTTTCTAAAGTGTCTAATCTGTATCTCTGTCCTTCCCAGGTGAATATTAAGCCTTCCGGTATGAGCCATCTGAACTGGACACCTTTTCTTATCAAAATTGTAGACAGGAATTGGTATCTTCTTCTCTTTTCTCTCACCTTTCTTGGGATTTGCTTTAGCACCATGATTTCCTTTCCTCTGTATTCAAGTTTTCTATCTCTTATTTTCTGTAATATTTGAAATCTCAATTTTTTTTTAGTAAATCTTACATGTATTTCTCTTGGAAGTGCATTTCTGGTCGCATATCTTGTATTTACTTGGAAGGCATCATCTATTCCATCTCTTACTAATTCCTGGGGCATTTCTAAAATCTCAGCCAACAGTTCTGGTATTATTAAGAGCATGTTCTCTCCCTTTTCTTCTATTATATTTTGAAATCTTAGAAAATATTCAGCTCGATCCATTTCCCATCCTATTCCAGTGCTTTTTTTTCTACATCACTCAGTCTAGAATCAAAGTCTTCATCTCTCTTGTCTCTTTCCTCCAGTTTTCCTTTCATCTCACGTATGGATTCTTGTTTTTTCCCCATAAATTCTTCCTCTTTTACCATCCATTGCTGCATCTTTTCCATTTTCCCTTCTGTCAAGACTGTTTTAATAATAATAATAATAATAATTTTTAATTTATAACCCGCTCTCTCTCCCCGAAGGGACTCGAGGCGGGGCACAGGGAATTAAAAATACAATTAAAACCACAAACAAAGTACAATGTTAAAACGAATTAAACTAACCCTGCACTAAAAGCCCATATAAAACTAAAACTAAACCCTAAAACCCCCTAAAAACAGTTTAATTTCCCTAGGCCGGCCAAGCAGAAGAAGTGTGTTTTTAATTTTTGCCGGAAGGAGCGGAGGTCTGTGGTTGTTCTAATTTCAGGGGGAAGGTCGTTCCAGAGGGTCGGGCCTGCCACAGAGAAGGCCCTTCCCCTGGGCGTCGCCCGCTGGCATAGCCTAGTGGACGGCACCCGGAGAAGTCCCTCCCTGTGGGAGCGAATCAGCCGCAGGGATGTATGGGGCAGGATGTGATCCCGCAGATAGCTAGGTCCCGTGCCATGGAGCGCTTTGAAGATGATAACCAACACCTTGAAGCGCACCCGAAAGACGACAGGCAGCCAATGCAGCTCGCGCAGGAGCGGTGTTACATGGGAAAACCTAGAGGTTCCCATAACTGCCCGCGCGGCTGCATTCTGGACAAGCTGCACCTCAAGGGGAGCCCCATGTAGAGAGCATTGCAGTAGTCCAGTCAGGATGTCACGAGGGCATGAGTGACTCTGCAGAGGGCACCCCGATCCAATAGGGGACGCAACTGGCGAACCAGGCGAACCTGGTAAAACGCCCTCCTGGCCATGGCTGTCACTTGATCTTCCATGGACAGCCGTGTATCAAGGAGGACGCCCAAGTTGCGTGCCCCATGCACAGGGGTTAGATGTTCATCCCCTATGGACAGTGATGGAGTCAACTGGTTGTACCGGGATGCCGGAAACCACAGCCACTCGGTCTTGGACGGGTTGTGTCTGAGTCTGTTCCTTCCCATCCAGGCCCGCACGGCTTCCAGGCACTGGCACATCACCTCTACGGCATCGTTGGGGTGGTTTGGGGTAGATATATACAGCTGCGTATCATCAGCGTAGAGGTGGTACTCTACCCCGAAACCACGGATAATCTCACCCAGCGGCTTCATATATGTGTTGAACAGGAGTGGCGAGAGGACCGACCCCTGAGGCACACCACAAGTGAGGGGTCTCGAGGTCGACCTCTGCCCTCCTGCCAACACAAATTGCGATCGACCGGAGAGGTAGGAGGAGAACCACCATAAAACGGTGCCCCTCACCCCCAACCCCTCCAGCCGATGCAATAGGATACCATGGTCGATGGTATCAAAAGCCGCTGAGAGGTCTAATAGGACCAGGATGGAGGAACAACCCCCATCTCTGGCCCTCCAGAGATCATCCACCAACGCGACCAATGCCATCTCGGTGGTAGCTCACAGTCGCCCACGTAACCTGTCCATATCTTCGGAAGTAACAGAGTCAAACTCTTCCCACAAAACTGTCTCAAGATCTGCCTCGGGGCATCCCACTGGGCCACTTTCGATGGAGGCCAACTCGCTCCGAATCTGAGCAATTTTATCCTGCAGATATTCCCCAAATTCCTCTGCTCTACCCTGCAAAGGGGCTTCCCGCGCCCTCTGTTGAAGGAGGGAGCGGGTCACCCTAAACAGGGCGGCAGGGCGGTTATCTGCAGATGCGATGAGAGTGGCACAATGATGACGCTTAGCCACTCTCAACGCCACAAGGTAAGTCCGTAAATGGGCTCTCACCTGTGTTCGGTCAGATTCAGACCGTGTGGATCTCCATCTCCTCTCTAGGCGTCTCTTGTGGCGCTTCATCCCCCTCAGCTCCTCGGTAAACCAGGGATCCTGGGTGACTCGTCGCCGCAGGAGAGGCCGCAAGGGTGCGACCCGATCCAAGGCCCCCGTGGCCGCAGTATTCCATGCGGCCACCAGGTCCTCAGTCAGGGTGCGGGTCAAGGACACAGGTAATGGCCCAAACACCGTCTGGAACCTATCCGGGTCCATCAGGCGCTTGGGGCGGAACCATATAGGTGAATCCGGTTCTGCCTCCCCGCGGTGGGGTGTGGCGATTGGAAAGTCGAGCCGGAGGAGTGAGTGGTCTGACCATGACAGGGGTATGATGGCTACGTCCCCTATACCCAGATCACTCTTCCACTGACCAGAGACAAAAATTAAGTCCAGCGTGTGTCCTCCTTCGTGCATGGGGCCCCGAATTACTTGGGTCAGGTCCATGGCCGTCATGGAGGCCATGAACTCCCGAGCTGCCTCTGATGATTCGCCTACCGATGGCAGGTTAAAGTCCCCCATGACAACCAGCCTGGGGGTCTCAACCGCCATCTCGGCGATCACCTCAAGGAGCTCGGGCAGGGCTGCTGTTACATAGCGGGGAGCCAGGTATACAAGCAGCATGCCCAACTGCCTCCCTAGGCCCCACTTCACACAGAGGAACTCACAGCCGGTGGTCTGTGGTACAGTGGTCTCTCTCGGCTCAAGACTTTCCCTAACAATAACCGCTACACCTCCACCCCTGCCTAGGGCCCGTGGCTGATGAAAAGCGCGGTAACCTGGCGGGCACAGTTCTACGAGGGGAAGTCCTCCCTCGTGGCCCAACCAGGTCTCCGCAATTCCCACCAGGTCCGGCTCCCCCTCCAACACAAGGTCGTGGACAAGGGGGGCTTTGTTGACCACGGACCTGGCGTTGCAAAACATCAGCCTTGGGCTCTGGCTCTGTAATCCCTGACCACCTAGCCTGCGGGGGTTGTGGCATCTGACCGCTTGTAAACAACGGCCTTGTGCCCCCAACCGGGAAAGATAAACCTGTCTCCCCTCGCACCTGCCCCTCCCTACGACCGTCTTGATGGGTAGACCCTCAATGGAAACGGCTTGTGTATCCCCCCTCTTAATGGACCCTTCTGCTTCCTTCTCCACTCTGCTCGCCGACCTAATAACATTCCCACCCCCAGCCTGACTCACCCCACCCTCCACCCTAAAACCCCCTAAAACCCGAATCAGACTTTTAACTAAAAAAACCCTACATCTGCGTTTCGCCCACCTCTCTTGATTGCATAATCCCTCATCAAGGTGGGCCCTCGCAGTCGAATCAGGTCAGCTCTGGAGTACATAAATAGGTATAAATAGCTGTAAAATCAATATATAAATAGATATAAAATAGATATAAAATAGGTCGCGAATTGATTGTATAGGCATGTTTTACTTTCAATATTCTCTATTTTGAAATTGAAATTGGAATTTATTAACCGCACCCTCTCCCCACAGGGACCCGGGGCGGTGCACAGGCAAAGCTAAAAACAATATACAATAATACAACATACATATATTAAAATAGAATTAAATAATATTTACCCGTGCTAAAAAATATAAAATTAAGAACCCACTAAAATTTGGTGTCAATAGACAGAACTATTCAAGGCCGGCCAGTCGAAAGAGATAGGTCTTCAATTTTACCCGGAAGGAGCGGAGGTCAGTGGTCGTCCTAATATCAGGGGGAAGGTCGTTCCAGAGGGCCGGGCCCGCCACAGAGAGCGCCCTTCCCCTGGGCGTCGCCCGCTGACAAAGTCTAGTGGACGGCACCCGGAGAAGCCCCTCTCTGTGGGAGCGAATCGGTCGTGAGGATGTGTGGGGCAGGATCCGATCTCGCAGATAGCTAGGTCCCGAGCCATGGAGCGCTTTGAAGATGATAATTAACACCTTGAAGCGCACCCGGAAGACGACAGGTAGCCAGTGCAGCTCGCGCAAGAGCGGTGTTACGTGGGCAAACCTAGAGGTGCCCATAATTGCTCGCGCGGCTGCATTCTGAACTAACTGAAGCCTCCGGGTGCACCTCAAGGGGAGCCCCATGTAGAGAGAGTTACAATAGTCCAGTCGGGATGTCACGAGGGCATGAGTGACTGTGCGAAGGGCGTCCCGATCCAATAGGGGGCGCAATTGGCGAACCAGGCGAACCTGGTAGAACGCCCTCCTGGCCACGGCTGTCACTTGCTCTTCCATAGACAGCCGGGTATCCAGGAGGACACCCAAATTGCGCGCCCCATCCACAGGGGCAAGATGTTCGCCCCCTATGGCCAGCGTTGGAGACAGCTGGTTGAATCGGGCAGCCGGAAACCACAGCCACTCGGTCTTGGTCGGGTTGAGCCTAAGTCCGTTACTTCCCATCCAGATCCGCACGGCTTCCAGGCACTGGCACATCACCGCTACGGCATCGTTGGGGTGGTTTGGGGTAGATATGTACAGCTGGGTGTCATCAGCGTACAGGTGGTACTCTACCCCAAAACCACGGATGATCTCACCCAGCGGCTTCACGTATGCATTAAACAGGAGAGGCGAGAGGACCGACCCCTGAGGCACCCCGCATATGAGGGGTCTCGGGGTCGACCTCTGCTCTCCTGCCCGCACAAATTGCGATCGGCCAGAGAGGTAGGAGGAGAACCACCGTAAAACGGAATTGGAATTTTCTTTTCCAATGCATCTAATTTTGCCTCTAATTTTCGTTCTGAGCTTTCCACTTTTTGTTCCATACTTCCCTTACCATCCGTAATTCTTGCAGAAGTGTATCAAGTGTTGTGGCTTTTTCCTTTTCTTGTTTTTCTTGATGGAGCATCGTCTGTATTGTCTTTTGCCCTCCTATCGAGGAGGGCGTTGGGGTCCCTGTTGTTGAGCTGGCCGGAGTTATCTTCCTGCTCATGTTTCAGATTTTATTCTTTCTCCTTTGAGCCACACTTTAATCTACTAGTAGAAAATTAGCAATTTATAGAAAAGAGGATGAAGATTTAGTGTGTAAAGACAACTATGTATCATAAAGGAAGAGAAATGAAATAAAGTAGGTGTAAAAGAGAAAAATAAGGGAGAGAGAATGAAGAAGTAGGTAAAAGAAGAGGTATCAAAAAGAAAGCAAGGAGGAGAAGCAAATAAATAAGTAAATAAATAAAACCCCCTAAAAAAATAAGGGGTGAAAATAAAAATTGAAGATAAAAGAAAAAAAGAGACTCTCTTTTTTTCCTTTAAAAAAAAAGAAAAAGAGGAAGAAAAGAAAAACAAAAACCAGATAATTCCACAAAAAACAGCTGTGTATATAATTCAAAAGTTCCAATCTTTGAGCAAAAAGTAACAAGGCTAGTGTGTGTATATAAAAAAAGGAAAGAGCAAAAAGAAAAGCAATAATGTCTCCTTGAAACGGCAGTCCCTGATCACAACCAGTTCAAAATAGTCCAAGATGTCCCCAGGGGAAACAAAAAACAAAGAAAGAAATGTTCCTTCTTCTTTCATGTGTAATCATCCCAAGGTCAGTCCAACTTCTGCTTAATAGTTCCTCTCGCTGAATGATTCTGTTCATTGAAATGAATATTACAGTCTGCTTGACTGGGTATTAACTCCAATGATTTAAAGTCATGGAAGTATCGCCATTGTCATCATCATCATTATCATCATCACTTGCCCTCCCTCTCTTCCTCCATCATGTTTATATTTGGTAGAACAAAATCACCCAAAACAAGTAGCGCTATGGAAGAGAAATTCCTCTTATTCTATGTAGAGAGTCATTGTTAGCGAAAGGCAGTAGACATGAAGTCACATCTATGATATTCTCTCACACTTTTTTTTTTATTGAAAAAGTTTTATTGAGTTTACAAATTTTTTTGAATAGGATAGGGTAAGGTGAGAAAATAAAATATTTTGAGAACTTTCACTTTCACACCCCTCCGCTCCTCCAGTTTCATCCCCCAGGGTAGAGGAATGTTTTTAAAGAAAGGCTTCCGCCTCAGCAACTGTTTTAATCCTTACTCTTCCTCCTTCCCAGAACACCAACATCCCTTCTGGCATCACCCACTTGAACCAAATCCCGTGCTCAAACAATTTTTTAGATAAGAAGGAAAATTTCCTCCTCACCTCTCTAATCTTTTTTGGGATCTGCTTCAAGATGGCAACTTCTTTCTGCTGGTACATTAACGGACCCTCTCTCTGCGCCCTCAATATTCCCTCCCTGGTAGACCTTCTAACAAATTTAATATGTATCTCTCTGGGTAATTCATTTATTCTGGCATATGCTGAATTTATTCTGTAAACCAGGTCAATGTCCCCCCTGATCTCTTCCTTAGGTTTATTTAAGTAATCTGCTAAAATTGTGCTCATAAGATCAGGAAGGCATTCACCAGATTCTTCCGAGATATTCTGAAATCTTAAAAAATATGACATCCTTTCAAAATCCATCCTAGACATATGACCAGTTAATTCTCCAATTTCAGTATTAACATTTTTAAGTTCTCCTTTTGCCCCAGCCAGCCCCACTTCCAACTCTTCAGTCTTCTGTGTGTTCTGCATCAATTTCTTCTGTGTCTCCAAAAGTTCTAACTTGGAGCTGCAGTGATCTTTTCTAAGCTCTTTAATTTCCTGTACCAAAGAGTGTAACACTTCTTCCATAGCTGTCATTCTTGCTTCTATGTCTAGTTTTTCTGGTTGCTTTTTAGAAGCCATGGTGAGCTGTTTAAGTCAGTGCCACTAAAATGGCGTTTTTGTGGGTGCGGCCGCTGGAGCAAGTCCAGAGAAAAAGTTCCAATCAAAGTTATAAAAAGTTGTGAAAACCAGAGAGAAAAGCAAATTTCACAGTCAAATATGAAGACAAAGAAGGCACTCCAGGGAAGGGATCAATTAGTCCTCAAAAATCCTCCATTGGTAGAGAGAGACAGTCCAGGACACAAAGGAATGTTGGAAATTTTCCATAAAGAATAGTCATTTAGGAACAAAGGGAAGCCATCTTTCCCCGCCCAATCTGGAAGCCAGCAGGAGAAAGCAACAGAGAAAATTGTTCCAATAAAGCCGGACTTAGATACATTGTAGCAAGAAACAAACCGCAAAGGACTTTCACTTCTTCAGTAAAGTCCGGATGAGAAATATCCGCTTCCTCGCAATCGAGGAGCCATTTCAAAGCGCCGCTGTTGTAAATCCGAGGGGGGGGTTTAACAAACACCCCCCTCCATCGCTTCTTTTAATCCAAGCTGCCAGCAAAGAAAGGGGTCAGAGTCACTTACAGTCCACCTCGCCGCCAAAGCCCCGGCAAAGCCATCCGGCTCGAACGCTCCCGCTCTCTTTAAATCTGCTGTTCGTTCCCGTCCTCCGTTGGCGAAGGGAACCAAGCCCCCCGCAGCATGTCTTCTTCCTCCTAGACCGAAGACAAGGATCTTCCCCCGGCCGCCGCCAGACTAGAAAGGTCCAGGCAAGCCGATCCTACGGGGGGGTCCCTAAAAAAAGGGCGCCCCCGCCCCGTTTGGGGCCGGAAAAAGAGCAAAACGACGGACGAGTCCCAGGACTCATCCGTCGCCGCCAGAAGCCGGAACAGGAAGTCCTCTCTCACACTTTTTGGTTCTATGCCAGAGGATGAGTGTGGGATGCAAATGAACCTGGTAACTTTTCAGTGTCCATATTGAGGGGCAAATAACATGGGTTTTGTCATTTGTTAACTAACATAGTTACTTTGTATTTTAATTTGATTTATATTCTTTATTTTAAAGTGATGTTCAAGATTTATTAGTTTTTAACATTCCTAAACTGATAAACAAGCTGGCGTGTCAGTCCTGCAAGCCATCTTTTCTGTTTTGGATTTCAGGCCTGCCACACCTTCTACTGTGGGAAAATGTGAGGGGGGATTGTATGGAGTTGGGTGATGTGTAGCCATAATAACATTGTTTCTCAGAAAGTCAAGGTCGTTTTGTCCCTACACCTGGGTGGATGTGGATGGGAGGAATCTGTCTTTGTGTCAGTGAAGGATTGGACCATCTGGTGCACTTGTGAGTGTTGGGGCAGGATCTTGAACTTTCAACTGGGTTGGAAAACCTGGAAGCTTTCAGATTCGGGTTTTCCCAGATGTGCCAATATGACATTCTTCTCTATATAAATAAAAATGTAACTATGAGTTTGTTCAAAACCGCTAATCTCAGAAAGTACTGCACCGATATATACAGGCGTATATAACCCTTATTCCAAAAGAAGAGTCAGACTTGCAGCAATTAATGAATTATAGACCAATCTCCGGAAAGACTGAAGAGACTGCTAAATGAATTCATACATTCAGATCAAAATGGTTTCCTACCCAAGAGACAGATTAGAGACAATATGCAGATTATATTGAACACTTTAGAATATTATAAAGCACATCCGGAGAAACAAATGGCATTGCTATTTTTGGATGCACAGAAAGCCTTTGACAATGTGAATTGGCAATTTATGATAGTGCAATTACAAATGATGGATTTTGGGGAGGGGTTTATAAATATGGTCAAAACTATCTATAAAGAACAATCAGCAAAAGGGATTGTAAATGGTGATATGACAGAAAAAGTGCCTATTAGCAAAGGAACTAGACAAGGGTGTCTGTTATCTGCATTATTATTTATATTGACGTTAGAGATTCTGAATAGAAAGCTAAGGCAGGATAAAGAAATAAAAGGAATGACTTCCTGTTCCGGCTTCTCGCGGCGACGGATGAACCTTGGGGTTCGTCCGCCGTTTTGCTCTTTTTTCTGCCCCTAACGGGGCGGGGTGCCCCCCCCCTTTTTTTGGGGGGGGACCCTCCGTAGGACTGGCTTGCCTGGACTGGTTCTGCCGGCGGCAGCTGGAGAATGGTCCTTATCTTCGGTCTAGGTGGAAGAAGACATGCTGCGGGGGGCTTGGTTCCCTTCGCCAACGGAGGACGGTAACGAACAATGAATTTGGAGAGAACGGAGCGCTCGGGTTGGATGGCTTTGCCGGGGCTTGAGCTGCAAGGTGGAGAGTAAGTGTTTTTAGCTTTATTGCTGGCGGCTTTGGATGAGAGAGACGTGGAGGGGGGTGTTTGTTTGCTAACCCCCCCCTCGGATTTACAGCAGCGGCGCGCAGAAATGGCTCCTGGTATGCAGGGAGCGGATATTTCGCATCCGGACTGATGCGCAACAAGTGAAAGTCTTCCACGGCTTGTTTTCATACAATGTATCTAAGTCCGGCTTGACTGAAACAATTTCTCTGCTGTTTTCTCCGGCTGGCTGCCAGAGTGGGTGGTGGAAGATGGCTGTCCTTTGTTCCTGAACACTTATTTCTTTATGGAAAATTTCCAACATCTCTTTGTGATTTGGACTGCCTCTCTCTATCAATGGAGAAATTTTTTGGATTAATTGATTCCCTCCCTGGAATGCCTTCTTTGTCTTAATAACTGACTGTGAAAATTGCTTCTCTTCTGGGCTCTACAACTTTTTACAACTTTGATTGGAACTTTCTTCTCCTGACTTGCTCCAGCGGCCGCACCCAAAAAACGCCATCTTAGTGGCACTGATTTAAACAGTTTACCATGGCTTCAAAAAAACAACCAGGAAATCCAGGATTGGAAGAGAGAATGACAGCTATGGAAACAGCGTTAAACTCCTTGGTGCTGGAAATCAGAGAATTTAGAAAAGATAATGCTAGCACTAAACTTGAACTTTTGGAGACACAGAAAAAATTGCTGGAGAATACACAGAAGACCGAGGAGTTGGAAGTGGGGCTGGCTGGGGTAAAGGGAGAACTTAAAAATGTTAATACTGAAATTGGAGATTTGTCTGGTCATATGTCTAGGATGGATTTTGAGAGGATGTCATATTTTTTAAGATTTCAGAATATTTCTGAGGAACCTGGTGAATGCCTTCCTGATCTCATGAGTACAATTTTATCAGACTATTTACGTAAACCCAAAGAGGAGATCAGGGGGGACATTGACCTAGTCTACAGAATAAACTCAGCATATGCCAGGATGAATGAAGTACCCAGAGAGATACATATTAAATTTGTTAGAAGGTCGACAAGGGAGGGAATCTTGAAGGCGCAGAGGGAGGGTCCGTTAATTTACCAACAAAAGGAAGTAGCCATCTTGAAGCAGATCCCAAAAAAGATTAGGGAGATGAGACGGAAATATTCCTTCTTATCTAAAAAATTGTTTAACCACGGGATTTGGTTTAAGTGGGCGATGCCAGAAGGGATGTTGGTGTTTTGGGACGGAGGAAGAGTAAGGATTAAAACAGTTGCTGAGGCGGATGCCTTTCTTAAAAAACATTCCTCTATCCTGGGGGAAGATTCAGGGGGGTCAGAGGGGGCCACGGCCCCGCCCGCTGGGGGCCAGGAAGGAGAACAAGAAGACACAATTGCCAAGAGACTTAGATCTAAAAAATGACTTTTATTTTTATTTTTATTAATACAGTATAATTTTTGTCTGGATGTTTGTACACGACTGCCAGCATAGAACATAGAATTCAGAATTTATATGTAAGCATTTATTTTCACCTTGTTGTATTATTGAAAAATGTATTACCAATGTCTTGTTAAGAAGCCCGGGAGGGCCAACGTTCCCGACGTGAAAGTTCTCAAAATATCTTTTTAATTCACCTTACCCTACCCTTTTTTGTTAAAAAATTTGTAAAACTCAATAAAACTTTTTCTATATAAAAAAAAGAAATAAAAGGAATGAAAATTAAGAAAGAAGAATATAAATTACAAGCATTTGCAGACGATTTAGTGTTTTTTGTGGAAGATCCAGTAGAAACAGGTCCAAAGATACTTGAACAAATAGAACAATATGGAGAAGTAGCAGGATTGAAAATTAATAAAGATTAAAAAAAAAAAATCTAGTGAAAAATCTAACAGAAAAACAGAAAAGGGAAATAATGGGGAAATTAGATATCCAAACTAGCTGTACCCAGCCACGCGTTGCTGTGGCCCAGTCTGGTTAAATGGCCAACCAACCTGTGTACACACAAACACCGTATAACCCACAACCTACCTACCTACTGCATTTCTTACTCTCTCCCTGTACCTACCTACCTACCTACCTACCTACCTACCTACCTACCTACCTACCTACCTACCTACCTGCTGTATTTGTTCTTACCTACCTACCTACCTACTCTATTTCTCCCTCTCCCTCTATCCTTCTACCTACCTACCTACCTATCGTATTTCTCCCTCTCTCTCTCTATCCCTCTACCTACCTACCTACCTACCTACTGTATTTCTCCCTCTCTCTATCCCTCTACCTACCTACCTTCCCCTCCCCAGACCCCCCCCCCCGTCAACCTCCTCCAGGCCCCACTCCCTCCCTCCCTCCAACCGACCATCAGGTCCTCCCTCACCTCCCCAATTGCCCCCCCCACGCCCACGCCCAAAAGAAAGGAAGGGGCAGTTACGGCAGAAATTTTTTTGGCTGTGATTCTCCTGTCTTGCAGCCTCCGCTGGCGGCAGGTCAGGCTCTGTCAGCGCCGGCAAGCATAGGGAGTGACGGGGGACTGAGAGCCAAAGTCCCGCCCCCGAATCCAGGAAGCCCCTGGGTGATTTGTCTCTTGGGCTGCAAGGATGCCTTCCTCCTCCTACTCCTCCCCCCCAGTTCAGGTAGACTGCCTCTCCACCTGGAGGCTCTAATTAGGGGGTGGGTGGGGAGCCCTGCCCCGAAATTCTGCCCCCTTATCCCGGTAATCTTCGGACAGGGGGCTGAGTGTGCGTGCGTGCACGCACACGTATATGCCTCATGCCACCAGGGCCGCAGGGCCTTGTGGGAAGGGTAGTTCATTGAGGAAGTGACCGTTGGAAATGTGATGTTGGGGGAAGGGCGTCAGCAAGCGCTGCTGCACGTGTGCGTGACGCAGCATAAGAAGCAGCTGGGTGGGAGGAGCTAAAGGGAGGTAACAAACTCAGAAGTGCCGCACTTTTACATTTGTGTAGCGTGCACCTGGCACAGGTGTGGCATCCACACAATCTATACATACCATTGGTGCTGCACTTGTAAGGAACGTTGTCTGTGTTGTGGTTTGCAAGGAGAGAAAAAAAGTCCAATCCAGGTTGATTCTTTAATAAGCCATTTATTGGTGGAGCAGTTAAAACAACCGTAACCAAAGCTAGTTTAAAAGGCGGACAGAAACCTCCCAACTTGACAACCCCTTATACAACCCCTTATACAACGCCGCCAAACGGAGAGCCAATCAGGCAACCTGGTAACTCAACCCCAGCCAGCCATGCCCGAACCAATCAGGCGCGACCGGCTGTGGCCAAGCCCCCCAAGGAAAGAGAATGGAAAAGACTTGCGGCCGATTGTACATCGAGACCTCAACACTCCTTCCCCCCTAGTGAGCACGCATGCACAACCGCGCATGCGTACTCACTTAAATAGGCAGGACGGCGTCGAACCCGCCCCGAACGCCTCAGACCCAACGGAGAGCCTGGCGAGATAGGGCATCCGACTGAAGGCTCCTCCCTAACGGGGGTGTTGCTCCGGGTAACATCACCGCGGCCTTCTGATGGAGGTGGAGCCGGCGAAACAGATGAGTCTGGACGGGGTGGCACGGTACTCGGATAAGAGGACTCCGATGGCTGCCGGGAGGCGGTGGCCGGGCAAGGAATGTCTTGTGACGCAAGAGCCTCACAGTGTCCCACGGATTGAGTCAATGGTAGAGGAGTATGCCACAAAACAGCGTCCATATGAGGGAGACCTGAGCTCGGGAAGGTCTTACACAAATTTAGAAGACCCGCAGATTACAGCGAAATGGGTGACCCTTCAGGCGCCACTGGGTGAGCCCGGCCTGATGCAGAGAAGGCCGGAGATGGAAGGCGGGGCTTTTCCCTGACACCGGGCAAGGGGTGGAATGCTGACCCAAAAGGTAAGCAGCCACCCTTGCCTGCCAATCGCCCTTCTCTCGGCCTCCTTGGCCGAGCGGACCGCACGCTCCGCCCGGCCATTAGAAGCAGGATGGTAAGGAGCAACGGGCGCGTGGCGAATTCCCTGAGATGCCAGGAACTCCTGGAAGGCTGAGGACTGAAACTGGGGTCCGTTATTGGACACCACAGTGTCTGGCAGCCCATGCGTCGCAAAAAGGCGGCGCAGGGCCCGGACTGTACTCTCTGCTGTGGTGGAGGACATTTTATTTATTTATTTATTTTATTAAATTTATAAACCGCTCCACTCTCCCCGCAGGGACTCAAGGATGACCTCCACCCAACGGGAGTACGCATCCTCCACCACCAGGAATGTCTGTCCGTGAAAAGGGCCTGCAAAGTCGATGTGAATACGGGACCAAGGACTCATGGGGATGTCCCATTCCCTGGGCGGGGCTGCAGGAGGGGCAGGACGCGAGCCCTGACAAGCAGGACAGGCTCCTACCCAGGCAGCTACATCCGCATCCATGTGAGGCCACCAGACATAGCTGCGGCCCAAGGCCTTCATCCTAGCTATGCCCGGATGGTTTGCATGGAGCGACTGCAGCACCTGATGTTGGAGCGGGGGGGGAATGATGACTCGGTCCCCCCAGCACAAACACCCAGAGTGGAGCGATAGCTCCATCTGACGAGTCTTATAAGGCCTAAACTCCTCCCCTATATTACCCGAGGGGCAACCTCTCAGCACCCAGGCGGAGACCTGGGAGAGAACAGGATCGGTCTTAGAAAGTGCGACAACATCCGAGGAGGTCAGGGGCAAGTCAGATTCGGCAATAGTCAAGACAGACAAGGCCGGAACCGGCTCCGGGTCTGTCTCTGGGAGAGGGCAGCGGCTGAGGGCATCAGCATGCCCCAACTGCTTGCCCAGACGGTAGAACAGCGCATAGTCATATGCCGTCAGGAACTCTGTCCACCTGGTCATCCATGGCGACAGGATAGGGGGGGTTGGACGGTCGCCGGCCAAAAGCCCAAGGAGTGTCTTATGGTCGGTAATGATAGAAAAATGCCGACCATAGACATAATTATGGAACTTTTTAATCCCGGACACTACAGCCAAAGCCTCCTTGTCGATCTGGCTGTAGTTGCGCTCCGTCTGGGACATCGTCCGGGAATAAAAGGCAATGGGGGCCTCTGAACCATTTGGGAGGACATGGCTCAGAACCGCCCCCAAACCGTAAGGGGAGGCATCGCATGCTAACGTCAGGGGCAGCCCGTCACTATATTGGACCAGGACAGCCTCCGACGTCAGCATGGCTTTGACATGCGAACGCATGCGCCTCATGGCTGCCCCAGCACCAGGCTGCGGATCGGTTGAGCAACCGATGAAGCGGCTCAGCTAGCGATGCCTTATGAGGAATAAAAGACGCATAAAAATTCAATAAGCCCAAAAACGCCTGCAACTCCGCCTTAGTGGCAGGCGTGGGGGCATCCCTAATGGCCTTGACCTTAGAGGGAATGGGGTGAATTCCCTGGGCGTCAATCAAGAAGCCCAGGAATTCAACCTGCGGCACAGCAAATTTACATTTGCTGCGCTTAAGTTTCAAACCTGCCCCCCTAAACACAGTAAGGACCTTCCGCAATACCTTGGCGAGCCCTGACAGACTGGAAGCAGCTATCAGGACATCGTCAAAGTAAGGGACCACGCCTGGGAGCCCATGGAGCAAACGCTCCATGAGGCTCTGAAAAATCCCTGGGGCAACGGAAACGCCGAATTGAAGACGGCGGCAGCAAAAAGCCCCTCGATGAGTGACAATTGTCTGGGCCTCCGCAGCTTCATCGTCCACCTGAAGCTGCTGGTAGGCCTGCACCAAGATCTTATCAATATCATAGTCCCATTGCCATTGAAAGATTGGGAGTGCATGGTTTGCCTCTCCTCTTCTTTACAAGCAGTGCTGACCAATTATGTTGGGAAAATTTCTTACCATATTCCTGCAGACCCGCGCCTGCTTGCCTTTAATCAAGTGGAAATCATAGTCCAAAATGGTATCTCATTAAGACCTTTAGTGAATGCCCTCACAGTCTTCACTGATGGGGGGCCAAAGTGGGGCGCAACTGCCTGGCTTGAACATGGAAAATGGGTTACGAAAATTACACCTCCACAAAAGTCCGCTCAGCGTGCAGAAGTTGCGGCAGTAATTTTGGCTTTGCAAATCTTTCCAACTCAAGACCTCAATATTATTTCAGATAGCCAGTATGTCTGTCAAATTGTCACTTCCCTCCCTGGTGCATATGTTACACCATCTTTGGATGATGATCTCCTGTCCCTCTTTTTGACATTACAACAAATTTTGCAAATTAGAAAGAATCAACTTTACATCACACATATCAGAAGTCATCAGTCTTTTCCCAGCATGTTGTCAGAAGGAAATGCTGTTGCAGATGCCGCAACAAAGCAGCATGTTCTGTCTGTTACTCCATGGGAAAGTCATTCTATGTTTCATCAAAATGCCAAGGCTCTCACAAAACAATTTCACATTCCTCTAGATCATGCTAGAGCAATCATACAACAATGCCCTCAATGTTCTCAAATCACCCCATCTCCCTCCATTGGGGTGAACCCAAGAGGTCTTAACGCAAACGAACTTTGGCAAATGGATGTAACCCAATAACCCTCTTTTGCCCCTTGGAAATATCTTCATGTAACCATTGATACTTTTTCTCATTTTATTTGGGCTACTCCTCAGAAAGGAGAAGCCACCAAACATGTTAATCATTGTATTCGAACATTTGCTGTCATGGGCCTACTTTCTACGTTAAAAACAGTCAATGGCTCTGCATATTGTAGCTGCTCCTTTGCTGATTTTTGTGACAAATGGCAAATTAAACATCTTTTTGGCATACCCTACAACTCATGGGGACAGGCCATAGTGGAGTGAGCAAATTTTACATTAAAATCTGCTTTGGATAAACATAAACAAACAGGAGGGATTCCTATAGGTCTCCCTGGTAAACAGGAATGGTTAAATAAAGTTCTGTTTACTCTGAATCATCTTAATATCACAAATTTATCAACTCCAGTAGATAATCATTTTGGAAGTAGAATAAGTCATCCCCAGCCACAGGTAATGTATAGATTATTGCCTAATCCCGAATGGCATGGACCTGTTCCCTTATTGACATGGGGACGAGGATATGCTGCTGTGCTTGCTCCTACAGATCCAGTGTGGATCCCTGCTCGGTGTGTGAAACCGTGGAAGGATGGCGTGGCACCAAGGACTGAAAAACCCGATCCCGAACTTCTCACTCAGCCTGCAGAACCCTCAGCAGGATCGGGACCGAGCACCTCGTCAGAAACATCAAGTGACCTGGGGACAGATTAAGGCCCTTTCTGCTCAATCTATAAAATTGCTACAGGAAAAGGACATGCCGCAGACACCAGAGAACTTTTTGGTAGCGCATATCAGCGTATCCCTGCATGGTGGTCCAGTCGTTGTACCTTGGAATATATTGCTCCCTCCGTAGTGATATCTGATCATTGACCTAAAGGACGGTTACGGAATCGTAGAAATATAGATGTTCAAAATCCCATTAATGATTACACTGATACCATGATAGCAAGAGGTATTATTCCTCCTTTAGGAATAATGAATTATAGAGATTTACATATTTTATCAAATTGGACTACTGCTTTATTTAATGCTACTATCAAATCCTTAAAATTGATAAATGAAGAAATGTCACAAATTCGAGAGGTAGTTTTACAAAATCGTTATGCTTTAGATATTATTTTAGCAGCCAAGGGTGGTGTATGTGCTTTAATTCATTCACGTTGTATATATATATCACTGATCATAAAGCAAATATTTCAGCCACAATTGAGCACATGGAAAACATGATTGCGGATAATCCAATTGGTTCCACTATTCCGCAATCCCCATGGGAGTGGTTATGGTCCTGGCTCCCAGATTTTGGATGGGTGCGACAAATAGTGCTCATTGTTCTTTTAGTTATCATTGCCTTAATTTGCTGGTCCTGCTGTGTGCAATGTTTGCCTGGTTTGACGGTGTTTCACCCAAGAATTCGGCCCTCCAGATCTGAACTTATGTATGCATACACATTATTAAAAAATAAAGAATAAAATAAAAAGGAGGACATGTGGGGATAATTGCTTTCTCAGTAGCTGGCAAACAACGCTGAGGAATGCAAAGTCAACATAATGATCCTTCCTCAAGAAGTGTGAAACATGAGATTTGGCACGTAGGCACATTTCTCCCACTCCCTCTCTATCCCTCTACCTACCTACCTACTTACTGCATTTCTCCCTCTCTCTATCCCACTACCTGCCTACCTAATGTATTTCTCCCTCTCCCTCCCTCTACCTACCTACCTACCTACCTATCTACTGTATTCTTCCCTCTCTCTCTCTATCCCTCTATTTACCTACTTACCTACCTACTGTATTTCTCCCTCTCTCTCTGCCTACCTACCTACCTATCTACCTACTGTATTTCTCCCTCTCTCTCTCTATCCGTCTACCTACCTACCTACCTACAGAGGAGAGGCCACTGACTCGGCAGCGGCCTTGGCGGGGTGGGGGGGAGTTGGCAGCGCAGGTGGCGGCGAAGGAGAGAGAGGCTGCTGAAGAGGCGACCGTCGCGGATATGATGCAGACTGCTCCACTGCTCGTGTCAAGTGATGTGAGCTGAAAAGCAGCCGGGTGGGAGGGGCTGCGAAGGGGAGGGGGGTGAGTGAGCGAATGAGGGAAACACACAGAAGAGCTGCAAATTTACATTTGTGTGGCATGTACCTGGCACCGGTGTGCCATCCACACAATCTGTATTTATTAGTGCTGCACTTGATGGCGATTGGTGCAGTAGTTTCTGAGATTAGCGGTTTTGAACAAACTCCTAGTTACATTTTTATTTATATAGACTAGCTGTACCCGGCCACGCGTTGCTGTGGCCCAGTCTGGTTAAATGGCCAACCAACCTGTGTACCCACAACCACTGTATAACCCCCAACTTACCTACCTACTGTATTTCTTTCTCTCTCTACCTCCCTCCCTCCCTCCCTCCCTACCTACCTACCTACCGTATTTCTCCCTCTCTCTATCCCTCTACCTACCTACCTTCCCCTCCCCAGATCCCCCTGTCAACATCCTCAAGGCCCCCCTCCCTCCCTCCAAGCAACCATCAGGTCCTCCCACACCTCCCCAATCACCCCCCCCCGCCCAAAAGAAAGGAAGGGGCGGTCGCAGCGGAAAAACCTTCAGCCGTGATTCTCCTGGCTTCCAGCCTCCGCCGGCGGCAGGTCAGGCTCTGTCAGCGCCGGCAAGCATAGGGAGTGACGGGGGACCGAGAGCGGAACTCCCGCCACCGAATCCCGGAAACGCCTGGGTAATTTGTCTCTTGGGCTGCAAGGATGCCTTCCTCCTCCTACTCTTCCCGCCCCCCCCCCCCAGTTCAGGTAGACTGCCTCTCCACCTAGAGGCTCCTATTGGGGGTGGGTGGGTGGGGAGCCCTGCCTCCAAACTCTGCCCCCTTATCCCGGTAATCTTCGGACAGGGGGCTGAGTGTGCGTGCGTGCGTCCACGCATGCGTATATACCTCACACCGCCAGGGCCGCAGGGCCTTGTGGGAGGGGTAGTTCATTGAGGAAATGAACCTTGGAAATGTGACGGGGGAAGGGCGTCAGCATGCGCTGCTGCACATGTGCGTGATGAAGCATAAGAAGCAGCCGGGTGGGAGCAGCTAAAGGGAGGTAAAAAACTCTGAAGTGCTGCACTTTTACATTTGTGTAGCCTGCACCTGGCACAGGTGTGCCATCCACACAATCTATACATATCATTGGTGCTGCACTTGTAAGGAACTTTGTGTGAAAATTTGGTGGCAATCGGTGCAGTAGTTTCTGAGATTAGCGGTTTTAAACGAACTCATAGTTACATTTTTATTTATATAGAATGGATAGATAGATTACAATGTCAGCTCGGCCAGCCCAGAGGCCTGGAGCTGCCATTCAAGGGAGAAGACTGGGCCAGCTGTCAAGACTCAACTTCCTTCCTCCGCAAGCTGTCTAACTAGCTGAAGAAATTACAAAGCTCCTGCTAACAATCCATGATTAATTGCTGGGTGCTTTTTGCTCTGAGTCACAAGGTGATGGGTATGTGCACGCACGGGGTGTGGTTTATCTTAATTACCAATGTAACTATAAAAGGTGATGGGAAGCACAGGGTGGCAGCTCTGACAATTTATTCATCGCCTTAGTGCTTTGTTGGTCAGTTCGTGCTGGAGGAAAAATACAAACTGCATTTACAAACTGTTTCTGGGTTTGGCTGTTTTCATTAACCCTTCGGAACCTGACATACAATTTATCATAATATTCAGACAAAAGCGATTTCTCATTCTAAGAGGGAACCCCGATCTTTACCTTACAGGTGAAACTCAAAAATTAGAACATCGTGGAAAAGTTCATTTATTTCACTAATGCAACTTAAAAGGTGAAACTAATCTATATAAATAAAACTAATCTATATAAATGGAGGGAGGGAGGGGGGCCTGGAGAAGGTTGACTGGGTTGTGCGTCTGGGGAGGGGAGGGGAAGGTAGGTAGGTAGGTAGAGGGATAGAGAGGGAGAAATACAGTAGGTAGGTAGGTAGGTAGGTAGGTAGGTAGGTAGGTAGGTAGGTAGGTAGAGGGATAGAGAGAGATAGGGAGAAATACAGTAGGTAGGTAGGTAGGTAGGTAGGTAGGTAGGTAGGTAGGTAGGTAGAGGGATAGAGAGAGAGAGAGGAAATACAGTAGGCAGGTAGGTAGGTAGGTAGGTAGGTAGGTTTGTAGGTAGGTAGGTAGGTAGGTAGGTAGGTAGGTAGGTAGGTAGGTAGGTAGGTAGGTAGGTAGGTAGGTAGGTAGATAGATGGGGGAGAGAGTAAGAAATACAGTAGGTAGGGAAAAACGAAGGCGGAGCTTCCCGCGCCGACACAACCGGGCTCCCTAAGCTGCAGGGACCCGGCTGGAATTTGCCTCCCCCGTGATTCCATAGGAATCTAAGCTGCCCCGGAGAGGTGGTGATTAGGAGATAAATCTTCGCTGGGTGCAAGGATCACGCAAGACCCCTGCCCGATACGAAGCAAAATCTCTGAAGGGAGACGAATCGTATCCCCCCCCCCCCTTTCTGGAGGGCGGACCAAAGGCAAAGGGAGAATCTCTGGAAAAAGAAAGAATGGAATTGCTGGAAAACATCGGGAAGGTATTTTTGTTTTTGTTTCTGAAACACTTTGCTAAGAAACCTTTTTTTTTTTTTTTACCAAAACTTTGAATTCAAAGATAAGCGGCAAATTTTAATTGAATTGTGAGATTTCTCTGGGTCACAGAATGTTTTGAAATGGCCGATTGAACTGTAACAAAGAAATAGCCACTTCCGTTTGCGCTTCAAGGTGCTGACGACCATCTTTAAATCGCTCCATGGCTCGGGGCCTAGCTTCATACGAGACCGCCTCCTGCCCCATACATCCCTTCGACCGATCCGCTCCCACAGAGAGGGCCTTCTCCGGGTACCGTCGGCCAGGCAATGCCGGTTGGCGACGCCCAGGGGAAGGGCCTTCTCTGTGGCGGGCCCAGCCCTCTGGAACGACTTACCCCCCGATCTACGCACCATCTCGGACCTCCGCCTCTTCCGCCAGCATCTTAAAACGTATTTATTCCAACAAGCCGGCCTAGCATAACCCCCCGTTTCTGACTTTTATTTGTATAAATTTTAAATTCTTAAGGTTTTATAAGGGTTTTAGCACGGGATATAATTTAATAGTTTTTTAATAATGTATTTTTGTAATTTTGTATGGTTTTTTAATATTGCCTGTGCGCCGCCCTGGGTCCTTGCAAGGAGAAGGGCGGGGTATAAATTTGAAAAATAAATAAAAATAAAAATAAATAAATAAAGATATTATTAAAGAAAAAATAGATTGAGGCTAGAATACTTGAAAAGACTTGTGGATATTGATATTGAATTACAGGATAAATTGTTAGATTTAAAATTAATAAAATGAGACTACTCATGAATAATAACTATTTCTGAAGGGCACAGAATTTATGGATACCCGATTAGGTCTTCTTATATTTAAATTTATCTAAATTTATCTATATTGTTTTTGGTTCTTTTTTGCTTGGTTTTATAAACAGAATGCTATTATACAATTAGGCTTTACTTAAAAGGGTATTAAAACAACTAGCAAGATTTGGGGTTGAGATATAAGAATGGTAATAATGGATATGAAAAATAAGTGATAAACTTTGAATCTGAAATTATAAATACCATCAACATAAAATAGAGCTGGCTCAGAGGCTGAAATACACCAAGTAAATGAGATGAAGAGTGTGGAGTAGAGGAGAGAGGTAAGGGAAGAAGAGAGGGAAAGGAGAGAGGGCAAGGAGGGGGAAGAGGAGGAGAGAAAGGAGGAGTGGAAAGGGGAGAGAGGAGAAGGAGAGAGGAAGGGGAAGTAGAGAAGGGAGGGGCGACACAGGGAAGAAAGGAGGTAGGGAGGAGGAGGAGAGGGGGGGAAGAAAATGATGGATAAGGCACAAATATGGTGTATGGAGAGCAGAAGAGCCAATAATTGTCTTTTGGGAGTTGATGGTAAAATGAAATGATGTAAACATTTAATAATATAATATGATGTTGGCTATGTAATAGTATACATGTGGTTATATGTTTTGAAAATGGTAAATAATAAAAATATATATATTAAAAAAAAAGAAATACAGTAGGTAGGTAGGTTGGGGGTTATACAGAGGTTGTGTGTACACAGGTTGGTTGGCCATTTAACCACACTGGGCCACAGAACCGCATGGTCGGGTACAGCTAGTATGCTATATGAGATAGACTCATTACATGAAAAACAAGATAGTTCAAGCCGTCATTTGTCATAATTGTGATGATTATGGCTTACAGCTCATGAAAACCCCAAATCCACGATCTCAGAAAATTAGAATATTACATGCAATCAATAAAACAAGGATTGTACATAGAACAATATCGGACCTCTGAAAAGTATAAGCTATGTACTCAGTACTTGGTTTGGGCCCCTTTTGCAGCAATTACTGCCTCAATGCGGTGTGGCATGGAAACTATCAGCCTGTGGCACTGCTGAGGTGTTATGGAAGACCAGGATGCTTCAATAGCGGCCTTCAGCTCTTCTGAATTGTTCGGTCTCATGCCTCTCATCTTTCTCTTGGCAATGCCCCATAGATTCCCTATGGGATTCAGGTCAGGCGAGTTTGCTGGCCAATCAAGCACAGTAATCCCACGGTCATTGAACCAGGTTTTGGTGCTTTTGGCAGTGTGGGCAGGTGCCAAGTCCTGTTGGAAAATGAAGTCAGCATCCACATAAAGCTCGTCTGCGGAAGGAAGCATGAAGTGCTCCAAAATCTCCTGGTAGACGGCTGCATTGACCCTGGACTTAATGAAGCACAGTGGACCAACACCAGCAGATGACATGGCTCACCAAATCAACACAGACTGTGGAAACTTCACATTGGGCTTCAAGCATCTTGCAGTGTGTGCCTCTCCATTCTTCCTCCATACTCTGGGTCCTTGGTTTCCAAATTAGATGCAAAAGTTGCTCTCATCAGAAAAGAGAACTTTGCACCACAGAGCAACAGACCAGGTCTGTTTTTCTTTAGGCCAGGTAAGACGCTTCTGAGGTTGTTTGTTGTTCAGGAGCGGCTTGACAAGAGGAATACGACCTTTGAGGCCCAGGTCCAGGATCCGTCTGTGTGTGGTGGCTCTTGATGCACTGACTCCAGCATCAGTCCACTCCTTGTGAAAGTCCCCAACATTTTTGAATGGCCTTTTCCTGACAATCCTCTCCAGGCTGCGGTCATCCTTGCTGCTTGTGCACCTTTTTCTTCCACCCTTTTCCCTTCCACATAACTTTCTATTAATGTGCTTTGATACAGCACTTTGGGAACATCCAACTTCTTTTGCAATTACCTTTTGAGGCTTTCCCTCCTCATGGAGGGTGTCAATGATGGTTTTCTGCACAACTGTAAGGTCAGCAGTCTTTCCCATGATTGTGATTCCTACTGAACCAGACTGAGAGACCATTTAAAGGCTCAGGAACCCTTTGCAGGTGTTATGGCTTAATTGGCTGATTAGAGTGGGACACTTTGAACCTAGAATATTGCACCTTTTCACAATATTCTAATTTTCTGAGATTGTAGATTTGGGGTTTTCATGAGCTGTAAGCCATAATCATCACAATTATGACAAATCATGGCTTGAACTATCTTGCTTTGCATGTAATGAGTCTATCTCATATATTAGTTTCACCTTTTAAGTTGCATTACTGAAATAAATGAACTTTTGCACGATATTCTAATTTTTTTAGTTTCACCTGTACATCCCCTTTTATAGTTAACACTAGCTGTCCCCGGCCACACGTTGCTGTGGCCCAATCTGGTTAAATGGCCAACCAACCTGTGTACACACAACCACGGTATAACCCCTAACCTACCTACTATATTTCTTACTCTCTCCCTCTACCTACCTACCTACCTACCTACCTACCTACCTACCTACCTACCTACCTACCTACCTACCTACCTACCTACCTACTGTATTTCTCTCTCTCTCTATCCCTCTACCTACCTACCTACCAACCTGCCTGCCTACCTACTGTATTTCTCCCTCTCTCTATCCCTCTACCTACCTACCTACCTACCTACCTACCTACCTACCTACCTACCTACCTACCTACTGTATTTCTCCCTCTCTCCCTCTACCTACCTACCTACCTACTGTATTTCTCCCTCTCTCTCTCTATCCACCTACCTACCTACCTACCTACTGTATTTCTCCCTCTCCCTCTCTATCCCTCTCCCTACCTACCTACTGTATTTCTCCCTCTCCCTCTCTATCCCTCTCCCTACCTACCTACCTACTGTATTTCTCCCTCTCTTCCTCTCTATCCCTCTACCTACCTACCTACCTAGAGCGAGAGGAGAGAGAGGCCGCTGACTTGGGGGGGGGAGTTGGCAGCGCAGGCGGCGGGGGCAGTGAGAGAGGCCGCTGACTCGACAGCAGCCTTGTGGAGGGGGAAGTTGGTGAGGGGGAGCAGCGGCAGCGGAGGAGAGGCTGCTGAGGAGGCGACCGTCATGGATATGATGCAGACTGCTCCACCTCTCATGCAAGTGACATGAGCTGAAAAGTGGCGACGTGGGATGGGCCGCGAAGGGGAGGGGGGCGAGTGAGCAAGTGAGGGAAATACACAGAAGAGCTGCAGTTTTACATTTGTGTGGTGTGTACCTAGCACCGGTGTGCCATCCACACAATCTGTACGTATCATTGGTGCTGCACTTGTAAGGAACGTTGTGTAAAAATTTGGTGGCGATTGGTGCAGTAGTTTCTGAGATTAGCGGTTTTGAACAAATTCTTAGTTAACTTTTTATTTATATAGAGAACAAAGAAGTCTGAAAGAGGAAAGTTGATTGGACAGGATAATAGCACACATGTTTATTAAAATGAGGTCTGATGGGGAATAAATTGTAAGGAGAAAGGTTGTTTAGGATTCACAAAAGAGATAAGCCAGGTCTCAATTTGCACTAACCAACTTTTCTTCTCATGAGCTAGTTGCCATGTCAGGGCTTGAAAAAACACCACCAATGAAATAAAACTCCAAGGCTTGTGTTTCCTCAAAGTTCCACTTTATTAGATACTAGCTGTACCCGCCACACATTGCTGTGGCCAAGTTTGGTTAAATGAAAAAGTTTCCCCTCATAGACCCTCTCAGCAAACCCCCTTCCTTCTCTGCCTCGGTTTCCCCTCCCTCTCCCTCCCCTCCCTCTCCCTCCCCTCCCTCTCTTACTCTACCTACCTACTGTATTTCTCCACCCTTCTCTCTCTATCCCTCTACCTACCTACCTCCTGTATTTCTCCCTCTCTCTTTCTCTCTGTACCTACCTACCTCCTGTATTTCTCCCTCTCTCTATACCTACCTACCTACCTACCTACCTACCTACCTACCTACCTACCTACCTACTGTATTTCTCCCTCTCTCTCTCTACTGCTTTACCTACCTACCTACCTACCTACCTACCTACCTACCTACCTACCTACCTACCTGCCTCCTGTATTTCTCCATCTCTCTCTATCCCATTACCTACCTACCTGCCTACCTCCTGTATTTCTCCCTCTCTCTCTCTATCCCTCTACCTACCTAACTACCTACCTACCTACCTCCTGTATTTCTTCCTCTCCCTCTCTATCACTCTACCTACCTACCTACCTACCTACCTCCTGTATTTCTCCCTCTCTCTCTCTATCCCTCTACCTAAATAACTACCTGCTTATTGTTGGGTGCGGGGGGAGCAGCAGCGGCAGGGGGAGCAGCGACAGAGGGACAGCGGCGGCGGGTCATCAGTGGCGGCAGGGGGAGCAGTGGGGGGGGGCAGCAGCAGCAGCGGCGTCGCAGGGGCGGCAGTGGGTCAGCAGCAGTGGCGGGGGGAGCAGCGGCAGGCGGAGCAGCGGCAGGCGGAGCAGCGGCAGGCAGAGCAGCGAGGGGGCAGCGGCGGAGGAACGAGAGACTGCTAAGGGGGCAACCATCACGGATATGACGTAGACCACACTTGCAAGTGATGTGAGCTAAAATGCGGCCAATTGGCAGGGGAGGGGGGCGAGTGAGCGAGTGAGAAGAGCTGCAGTTGTACATTTGTGTGGCATGCACCTGGCACAGGTGCCATATCCACACCATCTGTACGCATCATTGGTGCTGCACTTGTAAGGAACGTTGTGTGAAAATCTGGTGGCAATTGGTGCAATAGTTTCTGAGATTAGCGGTTTTGAACAAACTCATAGTTAACTTTTTATTTATATAGACTAGCTGTACCCACCTGTTGCTGTGGCCCAGTCTGGTTAAATGGCCAACCAACCTGTGTACACACAAACACCGTATAACCCCCAACCTACCTACCTATTGCATTTCTTACTCTCTTCCTGTACCTACCTACCTACCTACCTACTCTATTTCTCCCTCTCCCTCTATCCTTCTACCTACCTACCTACCTACCTACCTACCTACCTACCTACCTACCTACCTATCGTATTTCTCCCTCTCTCTCTCTATCCCTCTACCTACCTACCTATTGTATTTCTCCCTCTCTCTCTCTATCCCTCTACCTACCTACCTACCTATTGTATTTCTCCCTCTCTCTATCCCTCTACCTACCTACCTTCCCCTCCCCTCCCCAGACACCCCCCAGTCAACCGCCTCCAGACCCCCTCCCTCCCTCCCTCCTTCCCTCCCTCCAAGAAACCATCAGGTCCTCCCTCACCTCCCCAATCCCCCTCCCCACGCCCAAAAGAAAGGAAGGTGCGGTCGCGGCAGAAAAACCTTTGGCTGTGATTCTAATGGCTTCCAGCCTCCGCCGGTGGCAGGTCAGATTCTGTCAGCGCCGGCAAGCGTGAGGAGTGATGGGGGACCGAGAGCAGAAGTCCCGCCCCCGAATCCAGGAAGACCCCAGGTGATTTGTCTCTTGGGCTGCAAGGATGCATTCCTCCTCCTACTCCTTCCCCCAGTTCAGGTAGACTGCCTCTCCACCTGGAGGCTCAGATTGGTGGGGGGGGGGGGGGGGAGCCCTGCCCCGAAATTCTGCCCCCTTATCTTGGTAATCTTCGGACAGGGGGCTGAGCGTATGTGCGCGTATATGCCTCACGCCGCCAGGGCCGCAGGGCCTCGTGGGAAGGGTAGTTCATTGAGGAAGTGACCGTTGGAAATGTGATGTTGGGGGAAGGGCGTCAGCACGCGCTGCTGCACTTGTGCGTGACGCAGCATAAGAAGCAGCCAGGTGGGAGGAGCTAAAGGGATGTAACAAACTCAGAAGTGCCGCAGTTTTACATTTGTGTAGAGTGCACCTGGCACAGGTGTGGCATCCACACAATCTATACATATCATTCGTGCTGCACTTGTAAGGAACTTTGTGTGAAAATTTGGTGGCAATCGGTGCAGTAGTTTCTGAGATTAGCGGTTTTAAACGAACTCATAGTTACATTTTTATTTATATAGAATAGATAGATTACAATGTCAGCTCGGCCAGCCCAGAGGCCTGGAGCTGCCATTCAAGGGAGAAGACTGGGCCAGCTGTCAAGACTCAACTTCCTTCCTCCGCAAGCTGTCTAACTAGCTGAAGAAATTACAAAGCTCCTGCTAACAATCCATGATTAATGTATTTCTCCCTCTCCCTCTCTATTCCTCTACCTACCTAAGTACCTACTGTATTTCTCCCTCCCCCTCTCTCTATCTCCCTACCTACCTACCTACCTACCTACCTACCTACCTACCTACCTTCCTTCCTACCTACCTACCTACCTACCTACCTACCTACCTACCTACCTACCTACCTACCTACTGTATTTCTCCCTCTCTCTCTCTACCCCTTTACCTACCTGCCTATCTACCTACCTGCCTCCTGTATTTCTCCCTCTTTCTCTATCCCATTACCTACCTACCTATCTAACTACCTGCCTGCCTCCTGTATTTCTCCCCCCTCTCTCTATCCCTCTAACTACCTACCTACCTCCTGTATTTCTCCCTCTCTCTCTCTATCCCTCTACCTACCTTCCTACCTACCTACCTACCTACCTACCTACCTACCTACTGTATTTCTCCCTCTCCCTCTCTATCAATCTACTTAACTACCTACCTCCTGTATTTCTCCCTCTCTCTCTCTATCCCTGGGGAGAGAGGGAGATGGAGAAATACAGTAGGTAGGTAGGTAGGTAGGTAGGTAGGTAGGTAGGTAGGTAGAGGGATAGAGAGAGTGAGGTAGTAATACAATAGGTAGGTAGGTAGGTAGGTAGGTAGGTAGGTAGGTAGGTAGGTAGGTAGGTAGGTAGGTCGGTAGGAAGGTAGGTAGGTAGGTAGAGGGATAGAGGGAGAGGAAGAAATACAGTAGGTAGGTAGGTAGGTAGGTAGGTAGGTGGATAGAGAGGGAGAAATATAGTAGGTAGGTAGGTAGGTAGAGGGAGAGAGAAATACAGTAGGTAGGTAGGTAGGTAGGTAGGTAGGTAGGTAGGTAGGTAGGTACGTTCGGAGATAGAGAGAGAGGGAAAATACACTAGGTAGGTAGGGAGATGGGTAGGTAGGTAGAGAGAGGGAGAGGGAGAAATACAGTAGGTAGGTAGGTAGGTAGGTAGGTGGATAGAGAGAGGGAGAAATACAGTAGGTAGGTAGGGAGGGGGATAGAAAGGGAGAGGGAGAAAGACAGTATTTATTTATTTATTTATTTATTAAATTTATATACCGCACCTTCTCCCTACTGGGACTCAGGGCGGTGTACAGGCAGGTAAAATCGACAATGTAAAACATAAAATACATTAAAAATACATTAAATAATTGGCCTGTCATAAAACCCCTATTAAAACCCCTGCTAAAACAAGTTAAACACTACGCCAGGCGGGCCGCACAAAATAGATAGGTCTTCAAGGCCCGACGGAAAAGGCATAGGTCGGTGATCGTCCGTAGGTCGGGGGTAGGTCATTCCAGAGGGCAGGGGCTGCCACAGAGAAGGCTCTCCCCCTAGGGGTCGCCAGCCGACATTGTTTAGCCGACGGCACCCTGAGGAGGTCCTCTCTGTGGGAGCGAACTGGTCGATGGGAGGTATTTGGTAGCAGGAGGCGGTCTTGAAGATAACCAGGTCCCTTGCCATGGAGCGCTTTAAAGGTGGTTACTAGTACCTTGAAGCGCACCCGGAAAGCCACAGGCAGCCAGTGCAGCTCGCGCAGGAGAGGTGTCACGTGGGAGCATCTGGAAGCTCCCAGAATCCCCCGCGTGGCCGCATTCTGAACTAACTGGAGCCTCCGGGTGCACCTCAAGGGAAGCCCCATGTAGAGAGCGTTGCAATAGTCCAGACGGGAGGTGACGAGGACTTGAGTGACCGTGCGTAGAGCGTCACGATCCAGAAAGGGGCGCAACTGGTGTATCAGGCGAACCTGATAAAAAGCGCCCCTGGCCACGGCTGTCATATGGTCTTCTAGAAACAGCCGAGAGTCCAGGAGGACGCCCAAGTTGCAAGCCCTCTCTGTGGGGGCCAATGACTCGCCCCCAATAGCCAGAGCTGGCACCAACTGGCTATATCATGACGCCGGAAGCCACAGCCACTCGGTCTTGGAGGGGTTGAGTCGGAGCCTGTTTCTCCCCATCCAGAGTTGCACAGCCTCCAGACACCGGGACATCACTGCATCGTTGGGGTGGTCCAGGGTAGAGATGTACAGCTGAGTGTCGTCAGCGTACTGATGGAACTCTACCCCGAAACCACAGATGATCTCACCCAGCGGCTTCATATAAATGTTGAACAGGAGAGGCGAGAGGACCGACCCCTGTGGTACACCACAAGTGAGGCACCTCAACGTCGACCTCTGCCCTCCTGCCAACACAAATTGCAACTGGTTGGAGAGGTAGGAGGAGAACCACCGTAACACGGTGCCCCCCACCCCCAGCCCCTCCAGCCGGCGCAGCATGATACCATGGTCGATGGTATCAAAAGCCGCTGAGAGATCTAACAGGACCAGGATAGAGGAACAATCCCTATCCCGAGCCCTCCAGAGATCATCCACCAACGCGACCAATGCCGTCTCTGTGCTGTACCCAGGCCGGAAGCCGGACTGGCGCGAGTCCAGATAGACAGTTTCCTCCAGGTGCTGAGGGAGCTGCCACGCCACCACACTCTCAACAACCTTCGCAAGAAATCGAAGGTTGGAGACAGTGTCAGCAACTCTGGGTTCAGAACCAGTGTTACAACTCTGGTCCCTTAACCAGTGTTAGCAAATAAATGCGGAATAGTGTAATTCACCGGACAGTAAAGAGATACGTTGCTGTAAACCACAAACAAACTCTAAAACAGTGATAGTAAGAAAATAAATAGTCTTTACTTTGTAGCAACTAAAATGCTTCTTCCGACTAACTTCTCAAACAAATAACAACAGTCCTTCACCAAACAGAGTTTATCTCACATTGATGCAAAACAAATCCTCCTTCTTCACAGCTTCAACGGTAATCAGGATACACAGGAATCACAAGGAATCGAACAGGGAACGATCAGGGTTCCTGACCTTGATTATATGGTAATGCTGAGCAGCACAGCCAATCAAACACAATCGGAATTTAAGACAGTTCTTAAAGCTACATAACTTCTTAAGAACATAGGCTCATATATATTGTCAACCCAATATAAGGATAAATATCCTAATATACTCCCCCTTGGGTTGATCACATCCTTAAATCATAATGCATCACAACACTCCATCATATTTACATACCTAAGATCAGTGTATTTTGATTGACTTTACAGCTATATTTGTATCCATTAGTATAGCTGCCTGATTGTCCTCACATACATCAATTGGACACCTTACTTCAATGCCTCAATCTCCTAATAATTGATACACTTCAAAAACCCAGATTTTCTAAAACCTTTTTCACTCTTTCTTAACAACGATCAGTTATGGTGTTTATCTTCTTCATTATCCAGTAACCTCTGCATGTATATCATATGCTCTCACAGTGCATGCAGATACGCCGTCTCCATTTCCAGGTGATTGATTACATACTTGTGTCTAGCCCACACATTATCCTGCCCTGAGAGTATTTGCCTTGTTGCATACCCTTCGTTATAACCAGTTACAGACAGATTTAATTTCTGTTCCATCTATCATTCTTTATATGTAACCTCTCTTGATCCACTTGGAACTTTTATATTTTTCCCCTGTGGTTTTGTAACCTACTCGTGAAGTTCCAGATTCCTTAATCAATTCAACCTCTTATCCATCGCAGCTTTCCACATCGTCTGATCGTCCTCTTGGTATGTTGCTATCTCAGTGTACTTTGCCGAAAAATTTATTTTTCCTATAGACCAGAGTCGCCTGATAACGGTCAGTTGGCCTGGTTTCTCTCTTTGACCTCCTCGGTAGTTCAGGACGTATGGATGAACTTTCCACCTTTATGTGTTCCTGCTTATCTACCTCCTCCTGAGAAGTCTCTACTGCTTCTTTCTCTCCTACCTCCTTCTGAGTAGTCTCTACTGCTTTCTCTTTCTCTACTTGAGTATTTTCAGTTTTTGACTCAAATATTATCTCCTTCCCATTCTCCAGTTTATCCCACTTTATATATTCCAGGAATCTTACATCATTACTGTTAATCATCCTTGTCGTGCTTTTCTTCCAGAACCTGTATGACTTATGGTTTGCGTTGTAAACCACAAATATTAACTTTTGAGCTCTACTTTGCCCCTTTTGTCTTACCCATGCAGGTGACCCAAACGTGTGAATATAACTCAGATCAGGTTTCCTACCATGCCACAATGTGTATGGAATCTTTCCTGTAGTAGAATTCACTACGTTGTTTAGAATACTGTTTGCACATAACATTGCCTCCCCCCACAAAGCTATCGGTAAACCCACATCATTCAGCATGGCTATTACCATGGCTTGTAGAGATTGACCCCTTTCTCCAATGTGTGCTTTGTGTTGTGGAGCAGAACACTTGTGTTTTATCCCCAGTGTAGCTAACATGGTTTTAACCTTGTTATTCGTGAACTCTTTTCTATTATTTGTGACTATGGTTACAATCTTTCCCTTTGCTTTTCTCTCGGCAAACCTTATCCAGTTCCTTAACTTCTCAAATGTTTCAGCTTTGTTTTTAAGTAGATAGCAAAACCCATATCTGGAATAATGATCCTGTATACTTAGTACATAGCAAGCTCCCCCTAAACTAGCCTTCATAGGGCCTATAAGATCAGCAAACACTACTTCCAGTGGCTTCCTCATTTTGAACCCATCTAACCTGTTTGCAGGGGTCTGTTTGCTCTTCTCTTTGTTACACACATTACAATTCAGATATTTGTTACATGGTTTCAACCTTAACCCATTCACCATCTTAGCAGTCTGTTTCAATTTCTGAAAATTAATGTGCCCTAAACGTCTGTGTAGAAGGTGAACGCACTCATCATGTGGCCTTACATTAGAGCATACAGCATTAGCTACATGATCATCAGTTAATACATACAAGCCACCTTTCAATTTTCCAGGTACTCTAATTCCACCCTTCTCTAACAAACATTCATTCTCCTTGAATGTAACCGTATATCCTAGCTTAACTAAAACTCTAACAGACAGTAAATTAAACTTTAGCTTAGGAACATACAGCATATGCAATTCCTCCTGTACATATTTACATTTAGCCATTCCTTTCCCAACTGCTTTTAACTTCCATCCATTGGCGAATGAAACCTTGTTACTTGAAGAATACATTTTTCTAAAATTCCCTCTATCTCTAGTGATGCATAGTGAAGCTCCACTGTCAATAACCCACAAATCGTGGTTCACTGATGCCTTACTAGAGATAGTTACATTACAGTTATGTCTTTTCCTTCTAACCATGTTTTGTGGTTTACCTCCTTTACAATACTTAGCTATATGGCCCTTCTTCCCACAATTAAAACATTTTACAGTATATACATGGTTATTTACATTTACATTTACATTTACATCAACAGTTTCTGGCTCAGCTCTAAGTTGTTGCCTTTCCACTCGCCGTCTTGACTCTTCCAACAGACGCGAAGAGATGTTGGCTAATGTAAGTTCTTGTTGAGGCAGTACTTCAAATGATGTCACTACAGTGTCGTAGCTTTCATCCAGTGATGATAGCAGTATGTACACCTGGTGCTGGTCAGTAAAAGTCAGTCCCTTTTCTTGCAACTCTAGAAACATGTCCTTCATGCAGTTAATATGAACTAACATGTCTCCTTCCTTGCTGAGCTTTGTTCTAAACAGTTTTCTGGTTAAATGTATGTGTGCTCCTACAGTGTCACGAACATACAGTCTCCTTAAATTCTCCCAGCATCTTGCAGCAGAAACTTCACCCCAAATATTCACTAGCTGGGAATCATCAAGTGTTAAGCCTATGATGCAAAGTGCCCTTTCGTTGTTTTGCTTAAACTCTGCAAGTTTTCTGGCATCTTCGGCATTATCCTCGCTCCAGGCAGTCACGTCCGGTGGATTTGCCACAACCTCCCATAGCCCCTCTCTGCACAACAGTAGACTGCACTTGGTGGACCAGGAAACGTAGTTGGTACCATCCAGCTGACTAATAACTGACAAATTTGGACACTGGACTTGTGCCATCTTCACCAGAGTAGGTTGTTGTGTTCAGCAACTCCTCTATAACTGTAAACCGGTATTTATACAGTGTAGCCTGGGCCCATTACCAATGTTAGCAACTCTGGGTTCAGAACCAGTGTTACAACTCTGGTCCCTTAACCAGTGTTAGCAAATAAATGCGGAATAGTGTAATTCACCGGACAGTAAAGAGATACGTTGCTGTAGCCACAAACAAACTCTAAAACAGTGATAGTAAGAAAATAAATAGTCTTTACTTTGTAGCAACTAAAATACTTCTTCCGACTAACTTTTCAAACAATAATAACAGTCCGTCACCAAACACAGTTTATCTCACAGTGATGCAAAACAATACTCCTTCTTCTTCTTCAGCAGCAATCAGGAAAAACAGGAATCACAAGGAATTGAACAGGGAATGAGCTGCGTTCCTGAGCTTGCTTTATAGTAGAGCTGTATAATTACAGCCAATCAGATTATAAATCAGTTCTTAAAGCTACACAATTCCTTAAGAACATAGGCTCATATATATTGTCAACCCAATATAAGGCTGAATATCCTGACAGGTAGGTAGGTAGGTAGGTGGATAAAGAGAGGGAGAAATACAGTGGGTAGATATGTAGGTCGATAGAGAGGGAGAGGGAGAAATACAGTAGGTAAGAAGGTAGAGGAAGGAAGGGAGAGGGAGAAAGACAGTAGGTAGGTAGGTGGGTAGTTAGAGGGATAGAGAGAGAGGGAGAAATACAATAGGTAGGCAGGTAGGTCGGTAGGTAAAGAGGGATAGTGAGAGAGGGAGAAATACAGTAGGTAGGTAGGTAGGCAGGTAGGTAGGGAGATAGAGAGAGAGAGAGGGAAAAATATGGTACGTAGGTAGGTAGTTAGGTAGGTGGATGGAGAGAGAGGGAGAAATACAGTAGATAGGTAGGTAGAGGGATAGAGAGAGGGAGAAATACAGTAGGTAGGTAGATAGGTAGTTGGGTAGGAAGGTAGGTGGATAGAGAGGGAGAGATACAGTAGGTAGATAGGTAGGTAGGATGAGAGAGGGAGAGGGAGAAATACAGTATGTAGGTAGGTAAGTAGGTAGGTAGGTAGGTAGGTTGGGAGATAGAGAGAGAGAGGGAAAATACACTAGGTAGGTAGGTAGGCAGTTAGGTAGGCAGTTAGGTAGGTAAGTAGGTGGATAGAGAGAGAGGGAGAAATACAGTAGGAAGGTAGGTAGGTAGTTGGGTAGGTAGGTAGGTGGATAGAGAGAGAAAAATACAGTAGGTAGGTAGGGGGAGAGAGGGAAAGGGAGAAATACAGTAGGTAGGTAGGTAGGTAGGTGGGTGGGTAGGTAGGTAGGTAGGGGGAAAGAGACAGAGGGAGAAATAAGGTAGGCAGGTAGGTGGATAGAGAGGGAGAAATACATTAGGTGGGTAGATAGAAGGGGAGAGGGAGAGGGGGAAATACAGTAGGTATGTAGGTAGAGGGATAGAGAGAGAGGGAGAAATACAGTAGGTAGGTACATATGTAGAGAGATAAAGAGAGAGAGGGAAAAATAGGGTTGGTAGGTAGGGAGGGAGGGAGGGAGGGAGGGAGAGAGAGAGAGGGAGAAATACAGTAGATAGGTAGGTATGTAGGTAGGTAGAGGGATAGAGAGAGTGAGGGAGTAATACAGTAGGTAAGTAGGTAGGTAGGTAGGTAGGTGGATAGAGATAGGAAGAAATACAGTGGGTAGGTAGGTAGGGAGAGGATTAGGGAGAGGGAGAAATACAGTGGGTTGGTAGGTAGGTAGGTAGGTAGGTAGGTGGATAGAGCAGAAGAAATACAGTAGGTAGATATGTAGGTAGGGCGAGAGAGGGAGAGGGAGAAATACAGTATGTAGGTAGGTAAGTAGGTAGGTAGGTAGGTAGGTAGGTCGGTTGTGAGATAGAGAGAGAGAGGGGGAAAATACACTAGGTAGGTAGGTAGGTAGGTGGATAGAGAGAGAGGGAGAAATACAGTAGGAAGGTATGTATTTAGTTGGGTAGGTAGGTAGGTGGGTAGAGAGAGAGAAATACAGTAGGTAGGTAGGGGGAGAGAGGGAAATACAGTAGGTAGGTAGGTAGGTAGGTGGGTGGGTGGGTGGGTAGGTAGGTAGGTAGGTAGAGGGAAAGAGAGAGAGGGAGAAATAAGGTAGGTAGGTAGGTAGGTAGGTATATGGATAGAGAGGGAGAAATACGGTAGGTAGGTACGTAGGTAGGTAGGTAGGTAGGTAGGTAGGTGGATAGAGCAGAAGAAATACAGTAGGTAGATATGTAGGTAGGGCGAGAGAGGGAGAGGGAGAAATACAGTATGTAGGTAGGTAAGTAGGTAGGTAGGTAGGTAGGTCGGTTGTGAGATAGAGAGAGAGGGGGAAAATACACTAGGTAGGTAGGTAGGTAGGTGGATAGAGAGAGAGGGAGAAATACAGTAGGAAGGTATGTATTTAGTTGGGTAGGTAGGTAGGTGGGTAGAGAGAGAGAAATACAGTAGGTAGGTAGGGGGAGAGAGGGAAATACAGTAGGTAGGTAGGTAGGTAGGTGGGTGGGTGGGTGGGTGGGTGGGTAGGTAGGTAGGTAGGTAGAGGGAAAGAGAGAGAGGGAGAAATAAGGTAGGTAGGTAGGTAGGTAGGTATATGGATAGAGAGGGAGAAATACGGTAGGTAGGTACGTAGGTAGGTAAGTAGGTAGGTAGGTAGGTAGGGGGAGAGAGGGAGAGGGAGAAATACGGTAGGGAGGTAGGGAGTTAGGTAGAGGATAAGAGAGAATCAGGGAGTAATACAGTAGGTAGGTAGGTAGGGAGAGGGAGAGGGAGGGAGAAATACGGTAGGTAGGTAGGTAGATAGGTAGGTAGGTAGGTAGGTAGGTAGAGGGATAGAGAGAGAGGGAGGAATTCAGTAGGTAGGTAGGTTAGTAGGTAGGTGGATAGAGAGAGAGGGAGAAATTTAGTAGGTAGGTAGGTAGGTATGTAGGTAGGTAGGTAGGTAGGTAGAGGGATAAAGAGGGAGAGGGAGAAATACAGTAAGTAGGTAGGTAGGTAGAGGGATAGGGAGGTAGAGGGAGAAATACAGTGGGTAGGTAAGTGGAGAGAGGGAGAAATACGGTAGGTAGGTAGATGGTAGGTAGGTAGGTAGGTAGGTAGGTAGGTAGGTAGGTAGGTAGGTAGGTAGGTAGGTAGGTAGGTAGGTAGGGGGATAGAAAGAGAGAAGGCTTCCTGGGCGTGGTGTCGCCGCAACACGGGGATTTTCTGGAGCTCTGGAATGTCCCCGATCCTTGAGCCTTGGATCGGTCTAAAAATAGACCCAGCCGCCCCGTAGAGGCGGAGAGTGGGTGGGGAAATTCCTGGAGATTCCAAAGATACCCGCAATATCTTTGGAGTCAAGGGAGAACCCCCTGCATTCCATTGCTCAAGTGACTCTCTCCCCTCTCAGCAGGTGGAACAAGCAGCTGACTGCCTGAGAAAAAGTGGAACAAAGAATCAGCATGCCGTTCGGCAAGAACATTTTTTCTATCATTTTTACCATCTGCCAGAGAGATCACCTGGAGATGAACTAACAGTAAAATAAATAAACAACCTGAGTTTAACAGCGAGCTTTTTTTCTATTGAAAACATTCAGGAACTCGTGCTTCCTTTTTTTTGCTACTTAAAAAACGGACTGGACTTTCACTAGCAACTGTGGATTGGCGGCGTGAAGCCTTCTCTTTTTGCTTAGCGGGAAAGAGGGGGTTGAAATAGAATGAACCTAGTTTTTTAATTCGGAAATTGAATATTGGTTTTTCCCCTTCTTTTCCCCAGCTTTTGGGTTATTCTTTTCTTTTTTTATATTTTACTAGTGGGGGGAAAAACAAACCTTTTAACTCATTCCCACTCCCCTTGACTGGCTTTTCTCGGAGGAACTTTATTACTTAAAGTCACAAGATTGATCTGCTTTTACTGTACTGAGCCCCCCCTAGTGGCTGGCAAAGTAACAGGGAGAGTGAAAGAGAGAAATTACCAAGCACAAGTTGGTGTGACCTTGAAATGATTATGCACTAAAGAAGAAGGGAAATCTTTCCTTTTTTACTTTTGTTTTCTGGCTTCTCTGAGATATCTTGGACTACTAAGAATTGGTTGTTTTGCAGACAGCCATTTCAAAGAGATATTGCTGCTTTCATGTTTATCCTTTTTTTTTCTTTTTTTTTAAATATATACAGGTACACATCAGTCCTGTTATTTTCTTTTTTTTTTTTTTGCACAGAATGGAATTTTTGAACTTTTGAATTTTTGAATTGAATTATACAGTTACTATTGTGGAATCATTTGAATTCTTATTTTCCTTGTTTCTCCTTTTTCTTTTTTAAAAGAGAACAAGAGATTTTTTTTTCCTTGCTCCTTTTCCCTTTTTTCTATTTTATCTTTGATATTTAGTTTAGCTTATATCCCTCTCCTCCATAGGGGATCCTTTTTATTTTTATTTTATTTTCTCCTTCATTTTTTCTCTCTTTACTATCTTGCTTTTTATTTTCCTTTTGATATTCTTTCTTTCCTTTATTTCCCCATCTTCCCTTTTCCTGTTTCTTCTTCTTCCTCTGTTAACTTTATTTTATCTTTCTCTCCTCTTGATACAAAGCTGTACCTATATATTACATTTCTGATATCTTTTCTAAAGCTTACTAACTTTCCACTTGTAAATTAAAAAGTGGTTCAAAGAAGAAAGAGAAAGAGAAAAAACAAAACTTAAACATGAGTAGGAAGATAACCCCGGCTGGCTCATCAATAGGGACCCCGACATCCTCCTTAACAGGGAGACAAAAAACAATACAGACAATGCTTCATCAAGAAAAAGAAAAACAAGAAAAGGAAAAGGGTATAACACTTGACACACTTTTGCAAGAGATACAGATGGTAAGAGAGAGTATGGAGCGAAAAATGGAAAACACAGAACAGAGTCTAGAGGCAAAACTAGAGGCACTGGATAAGAAAATAGAGAATATTGAAACTAAAACAGCCTTGACAGAAGGGAAGATGGAAAAGATACAGCAATGGATGATAAAGCAGGAAGAATCCATGGAAAAGGAACAAAAATCCATACGCGAGATGAAAGGAAAACTGGAGGAAAAAGATAAAAGGGACGAAGAGTTTGATTCCAGATTGAGTAACATGGAAAGAGAGTACGGGAGTAGGATGGGAAATAGAAAAGGCTGAATATTTTCTAAGATTCCAACATGTAATTGAAGAGAAAGGAGAGAACCTCCTTATAATAATACCAGAAATGTTAACAGAGATCCTAGAAATGTCACAGGAATTAGTAAGAGATGGAATAGATGATGCATTCCGAGATATGCGACCAGAAATGCACTGCCAAGAGAAATACACGTAAGATTCACCAAAAAAATCTTGAGATTCCAAATACTACAGAAGACAAGAGACAAAAAACTGGAATATAGAGGAAAGGAAATCACAGTGCTAAAGCAAATTCCAAGAAAAGTGAGAGAAAAGAGAAGAGGATATCAGTTTTTATCCACATTTTTGATAAGAAAAGGAGTCCAGTTTAGATGACTCATACCGGAAGGTTTAATATTCACATGGGAAGGACAGAGACATAGATTAGACACTTTACAAAAAGCAGAAGATTTTCACAGAAGGATGCCAATGGAGCTACTGAAAAGACTGATAAAGAGGATCCATTGTTAATAAGGCTAGAGGGACCATTAGAAGGCGCAGTAGGTGGAGTGGCCACAGAAAGAGAGGCTCTACCAGGATTGGAAATTAGAGAGCAGAGAGAAATAAGGACAACTAGAGCCATAAACCCCCAATATAAAACATAAACTATGGAACAAAATACAATATTTACAGTTAACTTAAATGGACTTAACTCCCCAACTAAAAGAAGAAAAGTATTCCATAAATTAGAAAAAATAAAAACACAAATTATTTGTTTACAAGAGGTACACATTCGAAAGAAAGATGCGTATTTATTAACTCAACCCAAACTTGGGAAAAACTTTACTTCATTGGCAGACTTTAAAAAAAGAGGCGTGGTCATCTATGTTAAAGATAAAATACCAACTAAGCAAATTTATGCAGATGAAGATGGAAGGATCTTGATGGTGGAAATTACGGATAATAACAAAAAAATACTTTTAATAGCAATCTATGCACCTAATGAGAAGCAGGATGAATTTTTAAAGGAACTACATGGAAAGATTCTGGACCTAGAATATACTGATATTTTTATGATAGGAGACTTTAACGGAATTCCAAATCAAATTAGAGATTATAAAGCAACTAGGACGTCTAAAATTAAAAGAAAAATATTACCGAAGTCCTTTTTTAAGATGGCAGATGAAATGAATTTAAGAGATATATGGAGAGAAAGAAACCCTAATAAAGAACAATACACTTATTATTCTTACAGACATTTATCATTCTCAAGGATAGATATGATTTGGCTCTCTTCAGATTTAAATGACCTAGTTCAAGAAGTGGAAATAGAAAGTAATACCTGGGCAGACCATAATCCAATGACAATTAAATGGAAAGGGCAAAAAATTAGATCCAGATGTACATTAAATAACACAATATTGAAAGAGAAGAATTTTGTATGTAAAATGAAAAAAGAATTGATGTGTTACTTTAAAGAAAACAAAAAAGAAGACACATCCATTCAGAACATATGGGATGCGATGAATGCAGTTACTAGAGGTTTAATAATAGATTACACAAGAAAAAGAAATAAAGAGAAAAGATGTGTAGGGAAAAGATTAGAGAAGGAATATAAAACACTGGAAAAAGAATTACAGAAATTACCACAAAGAAAAGATATTAGAATGAAAATGGATTTAATTAAACACAAAATGGATATCTTGGAAAAAGGAATTGGCTCAAAAGATAAGATCTGCAAAGCAGAATTATTTTGAAAATGCAAATAAACCTGGAAGGTGGTTGGCGTATAAATTAAAGAAAGAAAGAGAAGCAAGGAAGATTCAACAATTAAAAGATGAACAGGGACAAATACACTATTTAAATAAGGAAAAAAAGAAAATTATTCAGGAATACTATACAAAACTATACGAAAAAGAAAACATACTAGAACAGGATGTTAAAAACTACTTACAAGAGGCTAACCTCCCGGTTATATCGGATGATATCAGAAATATATTAGATGCAAAGATAACAATGATGGAATTAACTGAAGCTATTAAAAGACAAAATAATGGGAAGGCCCCGGTGACCGGATGGCCTCCCAGCAGAGTTTTACAAAACTTTGGAGGAAATACTATCGCTTCCTTTACTAGAAGTGATGAATGAAGTTATGTCTGGTAGTAAAATGCCAAATTCTTGGTCAGAAGCCTACATTTCACTGATACCAAAGGAAGGAACTGATCTCCTTCAGGTAAAGAATTATCGACCAATTTCATTGGGTTTTTTATTTATTTATTTAGATTTATACCCCGCACCTTCTCCTAAAAGGACCCAGGGCGGCGCACAGGAAATTTAAAACATAACAAATATCAAAATACAAAATTTAAAAACATATTAAATTCCTACCCTGTGCTAAAATTGATTAAAATCCCTCGAATTAAAACTATCTAGGAGCAGTCACAATGGGAGGTAACGCTAGGCCGGCTTGATGGAAAAGGTGTGTCTTAAGACACTGGCAGAAGAGGCGGAGGTCAGAGATGGTACGTAGTTCAGGGGGTAAGTCGTTCCATAGGGTAGGGCCCGCCACAGAGAAGGCCCTTCCCCTGGGTGTCACCAACCGGCATTGCCCGGCCGACGGCACCCTGAGAAGGCCCTCTCTGTGGGAGCGGATCGGACGAAGGGATGTATGGGGCAGGAGACGGTCTCACATATAACTAGGTCCCGAGCCATGGAGCGTTTTAAAGATGGTCGTCAAAAACTTGAAGCGCACCCGAAAGGCCACAGGTAGCCAGTGCAGCTCGCGCAGGAGCGGTGTTATATGGGAGCATCTAGAGGCTCCCGTAATCACCCGCGCGGCCGCATTCTGGACTAACTGTAGCTTTCGAGTGCACCTCAAGGGGAGCCCCATGTAGAGAGCATTACAGTAGTCAAGTCGGGACGTCACGAGTGCTTGAGTGACTGTGCGAAGGGCAGCCCGGTCCAGTAAGGGGCGCAATTGGCGCATCAGGCGTACCTGATGGAACGCCCCCCCTGGCCACAGCTGCCACATGGTCCTCCATGGACAGCCGGGAATCCAGGAGGACACCCAAATTGTGCGCCCTCTCCACTGGGGCCAGTGTTTCGCCCCCAATGGCCAGAGTTGGAGTTACCTGGCTGAACCGGGGTGCTGGAAACCACAGCCACTCAGTCTTGGATGGGTTGAGCTTGAGTTTGTTACTACCCATCCAAATCCGTACGGCCTCCAAACACCGGGACAACACCTCGGCGGCATCGTTGGGGTGGTTCGGGGTGGATATGTACAGCTGAGTATCATCAGCGTACAGATGATACCCCACCCCAAAACCACGGATTGTCATGCTTACTTCTTCTGTTATTCAAGAAAGACCACACTTAAGCAGGTTTCAATTGATTAAGGTTACTTTTACTGAATAAGAAAGGACAGCAGCGTAGGTTAAGCCAGGAATGGCTACTTTAGGCGCGAAGCATACATATCAAAGCATAAGCCAAACCCCAATAACCCATGACCCCCACAATAGTGTCCAATGCAATATCATCCACGGTGTCAGATGGGTAACACGTCCAGAGTGGTCATCAGAATGGAATGTGATACCGTTGAGTCTAGCGATATCGCCACCTAGCCCCATCTTCCTCCAGCACACATAATAAACAACATCCCCCACCCTCCCCGTTTCCATGGCAGCCAAGCATGCAGCAAAGCGAAGGCTGACATCCGGCCCTCCTCCAGAAGAAAAGTGTTCAACCCTGTAAAACAGACGAAAAAGACAGGAACACATAACAACACACACAGAGAAGAAAAAGATAGAGTTCAAGGCTTATTAGGATACTTGGCATAAAACTGTCTCAGTAACTTCGGGGCCTTAACGTGGCGTTTGTCAACCCATTCATTATGGGAGGTAGGAAAGTCCTTCCAAACTACAAGGTACTGTACTTTGTTCCTATACACTCTGGAATCTAAAATGTCCCGAACTTCGTAGTGTTGTTCCCCGTCAACCAACACGGATTTGGGAGAACCAGGGTATGGTTTGCGAAGGTGCGACAGGCGTTCAGGTTTCAACAGGTGGACATGGAAAATTGGGTAAAGGCGTCGATAGGATTTTGGAAGGTCCAGTTTAACAGAAACAGAACTTATTATTTTGGTGATCGTAAAGGGACCCACAAACTTCGGACCAAGCTTCTTGCACTTCTCAGGGTTATCCAAATATTTAGTAGAGACGTAAACCCGATCACCAACTTTGTACGGTGGAGGCACTGCTCCTTTCCTATCGGCGTACAGCTTATGCGACTCATGAGCATCATCCAATGTTTTCCGAATAATGGGCCAAACAGCCGACAGTTTACCACTCCAGTCCGAGAGCGAAAGAATTGTGGGAGGGTCATGAGGAAGCTCGGGGATTGGTACAAAGTCCTGACCATTAATTATTTCGAATGGGGTCATGCCAGTACTACTATGAACTGAATTGTTGAAGGCTACCTCAGCATGAATCAGGAGGTCAGCCCAGTCATCCTGCTGGAAGTTTATAAAACAACGTAAATACTGCTCCAGAACCGAGTTGGCCCTTTCACAAGCCCCATTAGTCTGCGGATGGTGGGAGGAGCTTAAGCCCTGGGTGGAGCCAATTAGTGTCAAAAATTCCTTCCAGAATTTCGAAGTAAATTAAACACCCCTATCAGAGATGATGTGCTTCGGGACGCCATGCAAGCGATAAATATGAGTCAGAAACAGTTTTGCCAAAGTCTTAGCCGATGGTATTTTTGAGCATGGTACAAAGTGAACTTGCTTGGAGAATAAATCTGTAACAACCCATATAACTGTAAAACCTTGGCTATTTGGAAGGTCAACAATAAAGTCCATAGATATTTCCTTCCAAGGAGCCTCCGGTCGCGCTACGGATTGGAGGAGACCGTGAGGTTTGCCAGGAGAACGTTTCGAAACGGCACATGTTGGGCAACTGGCAATATAGGATTCAATGTCCTTTTTCAGCGAGGGCCACCAGAACTGGCGTTTAACCAAATGCATAGTCTTTACAAATCCAAAATGACCAGCCAACCTTGAATCATGTGCCCTCTATAAGACAAACGGTCGAAGCGTTGCAGGGACATAGATTTTTGATCCAATCCAAGGTAGATCATCTCTCAAGGTACAATCTCCAGAGTGGGCGGAATACCATTCATCGGTGAGAAGTTCCGTTTTAATCCTAGAAATTAATTCAGGTGGTGGGTCGGTCTGCAGAACGGAATGACTTCTGGTTACAACTGGGGTGGCCATGCTATACAGCGGAAGCACAGGTTGAATAACTGAAAGTTTAGAGCTGTCATATTGAGGTAGTCTGGATAAGGCGTCAGCCATGAAGTTTTCCCCCCCGGGGATGTATTTCAGAGTAAAGTTGAAACGATTGAAGTATTGAGACCAGCGCACTTGCTTTGGGGAGAGTTTACGAGACGTCGTCAGTGACTCCAAATTTTTGTGATCAGTCCATACCTCAAATGGGTGAGGGGCACCTTCCAGAAAATGGCGCCAAGACATGAGTGCCCAACGAACTACAAATGCTTCTTTCTCCCAGATCGCCCATCTTCTCTCAGTATCGGATAACTTACGAGAGGTGTAAGCACAGGGTTGTAGTTGACCTTGTGGGTTGTATTGTAATAAGACAGCTCCAACTGCTATGTCGCTAGCATCTGCTTGAATCACGAAAGGGGCATTGACATCTGGATGCTTCAGCACTGGTTCCGCCGCAAATAAGCGCTTTAGCTTTTCAAATGCGGCTTGGCACTCCATAGTCCAGTTTAGGGGGGAACCTGGCCGTGGTTTGCTCTCTCCGTTTGTTTTGAGTAGGTTCGTGATAGGCAGAGCAATACTAGCGAAAGAAGGTATAAATTGGCGGTAAAAGTTGGCAAAACCAAAGAAACTTTGTAATTGCTTACGGGTACGAGGAGGGGCCCATTCTGTTACAGCTTTGACTTTTCCAGGGTCCATCTCAATACCCTCTGCCAAGATGCGATACCCAAGGTAGTCTATTTTCTCTTGGTTAAATTCACACTTAGAAAGTTTAGCGTAAAGTTCGGCTGCTCTCAGTTTGCGTAAAACAGAACGGACTAGTTTCACGTGTTCCTCACGTGTTTCCGTGTAGATGACGATATCATCAAGATAAACGATAACGCCCTTGTACAGGTGCTCATGCAATACTTCATTGATCAGTTGCATAAAGACTGATGGCGCCCCCTGGAGGCCGAAGGGTAATACTTTAAATTGAAAGCACCCTAAAGGGCAGTTAAATGCAGTCTTCCACTCGTCTCCTTCTTTAATTCTTATTCTGTAATAAGCTTCTCTGAGATCAAGTTTAGTGAAGATCTTGCCTGTAGCCAAATGCGCTAACATGTCCTTCATGAGAGGCAGGGGGTAGACGTTGTGTTCGCATATAGTGTTCAGGAACCTGTAGTCTTGTACAAGACGAAGGAATCCATCTTTCTTTTCTCTAAACCAGGGGTCCCCAACCTTTTTTTCACCAGGGACCGGTTTCATTTTAAAGAAAATTCTGCGGACCGGCTGAGTGGCTCAGCAGTCATGTGACTGGGTGGGCGTGGCCAACTTGGAAAATGTGAAACTCACTTACCGTATTTATTCGAGTATAACGCGCAAAATTTTCTACCAAAAAAAGAAATCAAAGTTTGGGTGCGCGTTATAAACGAGGGCTGGGGTGGGATGACGCAGTGGCGGCCGGTCCATTGAGGGCGCAGGCGAATTGTGAGTTCGCACTGCGCCTTTTCCGGGCTGCAGCTGCTCACTGTACGCGAGGGCGAAGAAAAAAAAAACGTCCCCTCGTCGCGTACAGTGGCCGGCCCGAACTGGGGGTGAGAATTCTTATTATCCGCTGTAACGTATGGTCGCCTCTTCATTTCCTTTCCTCGCCTCGCCCACACGTTACGGTAAGCATTGCTGTTTTGCTGTTTTGCACAATTCAGTGTTCTTCATATTTTTATTGATATACTGGTACCCGTTAGATGGCAACTCAGGGTATCAAGGAAAAACGTTCTGCATATGATGCTTCATTCAAGCTCAAAGTTGTTGATCATGCTGAAATTCACGGAAATCGAGCAGCTAGCCGAGAATTCACTGTACCAGAGACGAATGTTAGAGAATGGAGAAAACAGAAAGTCGTCCTGAAAGATATGAAGAAAACCAAAAAAGCACAACGAGGGAGACAAGCCATGTACCCAGACATGGAGAAGGAACTTTATGAATGGATCATTGACCAAAGAAGTAGTGGGTACATCGTCACATCACTCCACATTAGACTTCAAGCCCAAAAGTTTTGCAAAGATTCAACCTTCAAAGCCTCTAATGGATGGACACAAAAGTTTATGAAAAGGCATGGACTTGCAATACGTCAGAGAACAAAGATAGCACAGAAGATGCCAAATGATTTAGAAGAGAAGATCGCTTCATTCCATACCTTTATAATCAACCAACGCAAGCAGATTAATTTTGAACTTTCACAGATAGGCAATATGGATGAGACCCCCATGTGTTTTGACCTACCAGGCAACAGGACAATTGACAGCAAAGGGAAGCACACAGTCCAGATTAAAACCACAGGCCATGAGAAAACTCATTTTACGGTTGTGTTATCCTGTATGGCAGACGGTTTTAAACTTAAACCAATGGTGATTTTTAAAAGAAAGACTATTCCAAAAGGAGTTAAATTTCCACCAGGTGTCGTGATCCATTGTCATCCTAAAGGATGGATGGATGAGAAGGGCATCATTTTATGGTTAAATAAAGTTTGGAATAATAGACCAGGCGCACTACTGAAGAAATCCATGCTTGTATGGGACCAGTTCCGCTCACACTTGACAGACACTGTGAAGGACAAACTGAAAAGTCTAAAAACATTTCAAGCTGTGATTCCAGGTGGACTAACCTCTATTCTTCAGCCACTAGATGTTGTTTTAAACAAACCCTTCAAAGACAGAGTCAGGGAAAAGTGGATTACCTGGATGAAATCCGACGACAAAGAATTGACTGCAAAAGGAAACCTCAAGAAACCTGGCCTATCTCTCGTGACGTCCTGGATTAAAACATCATGGGAAGACATGCCAAAAGAAATGATCATCAAGAGTTTTTTAAAGACAGGCATCAGCAATAAAATGGACGGCACAGAAGACGACCTGCTGTGGAATTCAGACTCAGAAGAAAGCGAAGAAACTGGAGAAACAGATGTTCCTGCCAACTGGGACACTGATGATAAATTAACTCGAGAAGAATGGGAACAACTCTTTAGTGTATCTGATGATGAATCTGACTTTGAAGCATTTTAAATAAATATTGTTACTGGTAATTTTATTTCGGTATTATGTTCATAGTTTACGTTGTCAATAAATGATTTTTATCATGGCCGCACGTGTTCAACAACGTTTGTCACTTACAATGCTTGGTCTGAGCCGAGAAAAAGTGAAACAAAATTTTATACCGATTTTTAATCGAAAATTAGGGGTGCGCGTTATACACGTGTGCGCGTTATACTCGAATAAATACGGTAATGATCTTGGTGAGCAACCAAACTTTTGGCCTCAACTGTGGTCATAAGTTCTTTCTTTCTCTTTCTTTCTTTCTTTCTTTCTTTCTTTCTTTCTTTCTTTCTTTCTTTCTTTCTTTCTTTCTTTCTCTCTCTCTCTCTCTCCCCCTCTTTCTTTGTCTCTGTCTCTCTTTCTTTCTCTCGCTATTTCTTTCTTTCTCTCTTTCTCTTTCCCTTTCTCTCTTTATTTCTTTCTCTTTCTTTCTTTTTCTCTTTCCCTCTTTCTCTCTTTTTCTTTCTCTCTTTCTCTCTTTCTGTATCTTTTTCTGTCTCTTTCTTTCCTTTCTGTCTCTTTCTCTCTGTCTGTCTTTCTCTCTCTCCCACTTTCTTTTTCTTTCTTTCTCTTTCTTTCTCTGTCTCTCTCCTTCATCCGCCCATCTCTGTCACTCTGTGTGTGTGTGCGTGTGTCTGTCTGTCTTGCATTCACTCATTCTGTGTCTCTATCTTTCTCTCCCTCCCTCCCTCTCTCTGTCTCTCTATGTGTGTCTGTCTGTCGTCGTCGTCGTCGTCCCCCCCCCCCAGCCTCCTCAGCCCGTCCGCCGTGCTTGGTCACTCGTTCGCTCGGTCAGGCTCCGTGGCTGGGTAGGAGCCGGGCTGCAGGGCTGGAGAGGAGGAGGAGGGAGGAGGGGGCAGCCCATTGGGCAGAGCGCGCAGGAGAACGCAGGAGAATGGTGGGGGCTCTTCCTCCACCCTCATCGACGGAGGGACTCCTGTGTGCCGCTGGAGCAACCTTCCCTACGGCCGCCAGTTCCCTCCCCCGCCCGCGGAGCCTCCGCAGCCCCTGGAAGAAAACGAGTGGCTGGCATGCCAGCAGGGGAGGGAATCGGTGGCCGGTCCGGCGGCGCCCAGGAGTCCCTCCGTGGACGAGGGTGGAGGAAGAGCCACACTCCAACGGCGCGAACAGCCGCGCCTGCGTTCTCCCGCGCACTCTGCTCGGGGGGCTGCCCCCTCCTCTCTCCTCCTCCTCTCCAGCCCTGCGGCCCGCCTCCCACCCAGCTACAGACCGTCACCGGTCCGCAGCCCGGGGGTTGGGGACCCCTGCTCTAAACATTACAGGGGCTGCTACTCGTGGTCTAGCAGGTTCAATGAAACCCCTTTCCAAGTTTTTATCAATAAATTTGCGAAGTTTTAAGATTTCAGAATATTCCGGAAGAATCTGGTGAATGCCTTCCTGATCTTATGAGCACAATTTTAGCAGACTACTTACACAAACCCAAGGAAGAGATCAGGGGGAACATTGACCTGGTTTATAGAATAAATTCAGCATATGCCAGGATAAATGAACTACCCAGAGAGATACATATTAAATTTGTTAGAAGGTCTACCAGGGAGGTAATATTGAGGGCGCAGAGAGAGGGGCCGTTAATGTACCAACAAAAGGAAGTCGCCATCTTGAAGCAGATCCCGAAAAAGATTAGAGAGGTGAGGAGGAAATATTCCTTCTTATCTAAAAAATTGTTTAAACAGGGGATTTGGTTTAAGTGGGTGATGCCAGAAGGGATGTTGGTGTTCTGGGAAGGAGGAAGAGTAAGGATTAAAACAGTTGCTGAGGCGGAAGCCTTTCTTAAAAAATATTCCTCTATCCTGGAGGATGAAACTGGAGGAGCGGAGGGGGCCACGGCCTCACCCACTGGGGGTCAGGGAGGAGAACAAGAAGACACAATTGCTAAGAGACTTAGATCTAAAAATGACTTTTTTTAATACAGTATAACTTTTGTTTGGATGTTTGTACACAATTGCTAGCATAGAATTTAGAATTTACAATGATGTATGCACTTCTCTTCACCTTGTAGTACTATTGAAATATGTATTATCTATGTTTCGTCAAGAAGCCCCGGAGGGGGCCAATGATCTCGACGTGAAAGTTCTCAAAATATTTTCTCATCTCACCTTACCCTACCCTACTCAAAAAATTTGTAAATCTCAATAAAACTTTTTCAATACAAAAAAAATAAATTTGCGAAGTTCAACCATTTCGTGCGGCGTCATAGAGTAAATACGTGGCTTGGGAAGTTGCACCCCAGGGAGGAAATCAATGGAACAGTCTGTAGCACGGTGGGGGGGCAGTTTGTCAGAGCACTTCTCACTAAAAACGTCTTTTAGGTCCCAATACTCTTTTGGAATTTTTTCTTCCCCTGGTATTACTTCTAGTATAGGAACAATCTGGCCTGTGTTTACAGGTTCCTTGATGGGTACAGGTTCAACCAAAGGTTGCATTGTGGGGCATTGGGGAACTGGTTCGGTGTTTGGGGCAGGAGGCATAGGTAAAGGAATACGAACCCAACCCTTTCTCCAGTCAATTAGTGGGTTCCATTTCCGTAGCCAATTTAGGCCCAATATGATCGGGTTATCAGCAATCGGGGCAACAATAAAGTTAATGAATTCCTGATGGTGGTCGCCAACAGATACCTGAATCGGTTCTGTTACAAACTGTGCTGGATTACCACCTGCTACGGTACCATCCATTTGGCAGAACGCTATAGGAACTTTTAAATTTTTTAGGTGAAAACCCATATGCTGTACTAAATCTTGGCTGATAAGGCATCGTGAACAACCAGAATCTAAAAGGGCTAGCACTTTACAATTGCGGCCACTAGAGGGAGCCAAAAGATGCAAAGGAATAGTAAGGGGTCCTGAGAGGGGACTCACCCAGTTTTCGTCAGCCAAGTCTGTATCCTTTTCCCAGTCATCTGGCTCCCTCTGCTGCTGATGGCCGGTAGTGAGATCCAGAGGTTCAGCTCCGCGCATCGCTTGCTTCATACACATACTCGGGTTTTTCGCGCGTTTTCTCACTTCAGTGGATGGCTGCAGGCGGGTTTTTTCTTTCACTTTGCAATCATTCGCCCAATGCCCCTCCCTCCCGCAACGGAAGCAAGCATTAGACCGGGGAGTAGTGGGCTTTCCTTTCCTACTTTCCTTTTGGTAATCACGCCCAAAAGCGGGAGGGGAGGAAAATTCTTTCTTCCTTTCCTTTTCAATCTCAACCAGGCTACTATTTCTGATCAGGTCAATTTCTACATCAGCGGCGAGATCAAACCAATCCTCTAGCGTTTCTGGCGTATGTCTGTTGATACAGCTTTGATACAAAGTGGGGTTTAAGCCTTCAGTATATTCATCGATAAGAGCCTCAATGCTCCAACCTCTCATATAAGTGGCAAGTTCACCAAAACGTTGACTATATTCTTGAACTGGCTTGTTTCCCTGGCGTAAATTTTTCATTTCAAGCCGTGCTTTTCTATGAAAGAGAGGGTCCTCTAAGAAGTGAAGGTTGGAGACCGGACGGTAATTCTCCAATAATGCTGGGTCCAGGGAAGTCTTCTTGAGGAGGGGCCTCACCACCGCCTCTTTCAAGACGGCAGGCAAGGATCCCTCACTCAAAGAAGCATTCACAATATCCTGGAGCCAGCCTCGTGTCGTCTCCCAGGATGCCAGTACAAGCCAGGAGGGACACGGGTCCAATAAACATGTGGTAGCCTTAAGTCTCTTTGACAACCTGTCCATATCCTCGGTAGTAACAAAGTCAAACTCCTCCCAAGATGGTGTCTCAAGAACAGCCTCGGACGATCTGACCGGACCACTCTCGATGGAGGGCAACTCATTCCGAATCCGAGTGATTTTGTCCTGCAGATATATCCCAAATTCCTCTGCTCGTCCCTGTAAAGGGGCTTCCCGCGGCCTCTGGTGAAGGAGGGAGCGGGTCACCCCAAACAGGGTGGCAGGGCGGTTATCTGTGGATGCAATAAGGGTGGCACAATACTCACGTTTGGCCACCCTTATCGCCACTAAGTAAGTCCTAATATGGGCTCTCACTAGTGTTCGGTCGGCTTCGGAGCGAGAAGATCTCCATCTGCTCTCTAGGCGTCTCTTGCGGCGTTTCATCTCCCTCAGCTCCTCGGTAAACCAAGGGGCCTGGGTGATTCGGCGCCACCTGAGAGGCCGCAAGGGCACGACTCGGTCCAAGGCCCCTGTGGCCGCAGTTGAGTCGCGGGGCAAGGCCACAGGTATTGCTTTTCTATGAAAGAGAGGGTCCTCGAACCGTCTTCTTAGAGCGGTCATAAATCTGTCGAAGTTTCCCATTAATGGGGAATTATCATTATGTAATGAGACTATCCAATCGGCCGCTCTCCCTTCAAGTGCCAGAGAAACAATTCTTATCTTAGACTCATCATTCGGCAATTCGCAAGCAAATTCTTTCACGAAATTGCTGACTTGCAGCAAAAAAAACCCCAGCTCTTTCGAGTTCCCTCCAAACTTAATTCCCAGGGGGGGGGAGTCTTGACATTCTACGTGGTGCGGGGCTTGGTTCTCTCTGCTGAACAGCTCCTGGGCCACTTTCCCTTGACGTTTCAACGCGTGGAGGGGGTTTCTCTCTCTCTCTTGCCAGGGGGGGTGTCCTCCGCCCTTGTTCCTTTTGTTCCCAATCTGAAGGACTAGGATCCCTCCCCCACTTTCTTTCCCTGGCATTCTTAATGTCATCCACTTGATGGATTAATGCTTTTGCCGTCTCTCTTAAGTCCGTCTCTCTGAAACGGTCCTCTTCCTCAATCAGTTCCCAGGAGGGAGGGGAGTGGGCTTGTTTGCATCGGGTGATAGTGACCCCGGGGGCGATCCCTGCAGAGATGGCTCCTTTCATCCCCACTCCCTCGGACCAGCGGTGCCGAACTGGTTTATCTTCGGGTTTCGATTCCAAAGTAACATCAGCCAATAATTCAATTACTGACCTGGTTTCCTCTGTTAGGATCGTTGGGTCGAGCGCTGTGGCCCCCAGTACTCCTTCTTTCCCTGGATCCGTCATTTGGCTTCGGTTTTATTGTTTTATTACACTTACTACTGAAGTTGTTAGCTCAGAGATAAGTGTGAAATGATTCCTGGCTTTCTGTCATGCTTACTTCTTCCGTTATTCAAGAAAGACCACACTTAAGCAGGTTTCAATTGATTAAGGTTACTTTTACTGAATAAGAAAGGACAGCAGCGAGCGGGAGCGTTCGAGCCGGATGGCTTTGCCGGGGCTTTGGCGGCGAGGTGGAGTGTAAGTGACTTTAACTTTTTTGCTGGCAGCTTTGATTAAGAGAAACGATGGAGGGGGGTGTTTGTTAAACCCCCCCTCGGATTTACAGCAGCGGCGATTGGAAATGGCTCCTCGAACGCAAGGAAGCGGATATTTCTCATCCGGACTTTACTGAAGAAGTGAAAGTCTTTTGCGGTTTGTTTCTCGCTACAATGTATCTAAGCCCGGCTTTATTGGAACAATTTTCTCTGTTACTTTCTCCGGCTGGCTTCCAGATTGGGCGGGGCAAGATGGCTCCCCTTTGTTCTTAAGTGACTATTTTTTATGGAAAATTTCCGACATTCCTTTGTGACCTGGACTGTCTCTCTCTCTACTAATGGAGGATTTCCTGAATGATTAATTGATTCCTTCCCTGGAGGGCCTTCTTTGTCTTCATAATTGATTGTGAAATTTGCTTTTCTCTCTGGATTTGATAACTTTCTATAACTTTGATTTGAACTCTTTCTCTGGACTTGCTCCAGCGGCCGCACCCAAAAATCGCCATCTTAAACAGCTCACCATGGCTTCTAAAAAGCAACCAGAAAAACCAGGCATAGAAGAAAGAATAACAGCTATGGAGGAAGTGTTACACTCTTTGGTCCTGGAAATTAAAGAGCTTAGAAAAGATCACTGCAGATCCAAGTTAGAGCTTTTGGGGACACAGAAGAAACTGATGCAGAATACACAGAAGACTGAGGAGTTGGAAGTGGGGCTGGCTGGGGCAAAGGGAGAACTTAAAAATGTTAATACTGAAATTGGTGATTTAACTGGTCATGTGTCTAGGATGGATTTTGAAAGGATGTCATATTTTTTAAGGTTTCAAAACATTTCGGAGGAATCTGGTGAATGCCTTCCTGATCTTATGAGCACAATTTTAGCAGACTATTTACACAAACCTAAGGAAGAGATCAGGGGGGACATTGACCTGGTTTATAGAATAAATTCAGCATATGCCAGGATAAATGAACTACCCAGAGAGATACATATTAAATTTGTTAGAAGGTCTACCAGGGAGGGAATATTATATAGAAAAAGTTTTATTGAGTTTTACAAAAAATTTAACAAAAAAGGGTAGGGTAAGGTGAATTGAAAAGATATTTTGAGAACTTTCACGTCGGGAACGTTGGCCCTCCCGGGCTTCTTAACAAGACATTGGTAATACATTTTTCAATAATACAACAAGGTGAAAATAAATGCAAACATATAAATTCTGAATTCTATGCTGGCAGTCGTGTACAAACATCCAGACAAAAATTATACTGTATTAATAAAAATAAAAATAAAAGTCATTTTTTAGATCTACGTCTCTTGGCAATTGTGTCTTCTTGTTCTCCTTCCTGGCCCCCAGCAGGCGGGGCCATGGCCCCCTCCGTCCCCCCTGAATCTTCCCCCAGGATGGAGGAATGTTTTTTAAGAAAGGCATCCGCCTCAGCAACTGTTTTAATCCTTACTCTTCCTCCGTCCCAGAACACCAACATCCCTTCTGGCATCGCCCACTTAAACCAAATTCCGTGGTTGAACAATTTTTTAGATAAGAAGGAATATTTCCGTCTCATCTCCCTAATCTTTTTTGGGATCTGCTTCAAGATGGCTACTTCCTTTTGTTGGTAAATTAACGGACCCTCCCTCTGCGCCTTCAAGATTCCCTCCCTTGTCGACCTTCTAACAAATTTAATATGTATCTCTCTGGGTACTTCATTCATCCTGGCATATGCTGAGTTTATTCTGTAGACTAGGTCAATGTCCCCCCTGAACTCCTCTTTGGGTTTGTGTAAATAGTCTGATAAAATTGTACTCATGAGATCAGGAAGGCATTCACCAGATTCCTCAGAAATATTCTGAAATCTTAAAAAATATGACATCCTCTCAAAATCCATCCTAGACATATGACCAGACAAATCTCCAATTTCAGTATTAACATTTTTAAGTTCTCCCTTTGCCCCAGCCAGCCCCACTTCCAACTCCTCGGTCTTCTGTGTATTCTCCATCAATTTTTTCTGTGTCTCCAATAGTTCAAGCTTAGTGCTAGTATGATCCTTTCTAAATTCTCTGATTTCCAGCACCAAGGAGTTTAACACTGTTTCCAAAGCTGTCATTCTCTCTTCCAATCCTGGATTTCCTGGTTGTTTTTTTGAAGCCATGGTGAGCTGTTTAAGTCAGTGCCACTAAGATGGCGTTTTTTGGGTGCGGCCGCTGGAGCAAATCCCGGGAAAAAGTTCAGAAAAGTTGTAAAAAAGTTATCATGTCCAGAGAGCAAAACACTTTCCACTATCAATTATGAAGACAAAGAAGGCACTCCTGGGAAGGAATCAATTAATCCAGAAAATCATCCGTTGATAGAGGGAGGCAGTCCAAATCACGAAGGAATGGTGGAAAATTTTCCATAAAGAAATAAACATTCAGGAACAAAGGGCAGCCATCTTCCACCACCCACTCTGGCAGCCAGCTGGAGAAAACAGCAGAGAAATTGTTTCAGTCAAGCCGGACTTAGATACATTGTATGAAAACAAGCCGCGGAAGACTTTCACTTGTTGCGCAACAGTCCAGATGCAAAAAATCCACTCCCTGCATTCCAGGAGTCATTTCTGCGCGCTGCTGCTGTAAATCCGAGGGGGGTTTAGCAAACAAACACCCCCCTCCACGTTTCTCTCTTCCAAAGCCGCCAGCAATAAAGCTAAAAACACTTACTCTCCACCTCGCAGCTCAAGCCCCAGCAAAGCCATCCGACCCGAGCGCTCCGTTCTCTCCGAATTCAATATTCATTACCGTCCTCCGTTGGCAAAGGGAACCAAGCCCCCCGCAGCATGTCTTCTTCCACCTAGACCGAAGACAAGGACCGTTCCCCAGCTGCCGCCGGGAGAACCAGTGCAGGCAAGCCAGTCCTACGGAGGGTCCCCCCCAGAAAAAAAAGGGGGGGCACCCCGCCCCGTTGGGGGCAGAAAAAAGAACAAAACGGCGGACGAACCCCAAGGTTCATCCATTGCCACCAGAAGCCGGAACAGGAAGTCCAGGGAGGGAATATTAAGGGCGCAGAGAGAGGGTCCGTTAATGTACCAACAAAAGGAAGTCGCCATCTTGAAGCAGATCCCAAAAAAGATTAGAGAGGTGAGGAGGAAGTATTCCTTCTTATCTAAAAAATTGTTTAACCACGGGATTTGGTTCAAGTGGGTGATGCCAGAAGGGATGTTGGTGTTCTGGGAAGGAGGAAGAGTAAGGATTAAAACAGTTGCTGAGGCGGAAGCCTTTCTTAAAAAACATTCCTCAATCCTGGAGGATGAAACTGGAGGAGCGGAGGGGGCCACGGCCTCGCCCACTGGGGGTCAGGGAGGAGAACAAGAAGACACAATTGCCAAGAGACTTAGATCAAAAAAATGACTTTTTTTAATACAGTATAACTTTTGTTTGGATGTTTGTACACGATTGCTAGCATAGAATTTAAAAATTTACATTGATGTATCCACTTCTTTTCACCTTGTAGTACTATTGAAATATATATTATCCATGTTTGGTTAAGAAGCCCCGGAGGGGGCCAACGATCTCGACGTGAATGCTCTCAAAATATTTTTGTATCTCACCTTACCCTACCCTACTGAAAAAATTGTAAAACTCAATAAAACTTTTTCAATATAAAGAAAGGACAGCAGCGTAGGTTAAGCCAGGAATGGCTACTTTAGGCACGAAGCATACATATCAAAGCATAAGCCAAACCCCAATAACCCATGACCCCCACAATACTGTCCAATGCAATATCATCCACGGTGTCAGATGGGTAACACGTCCAGAGTGGTCATCAGAATGGAATGTGATACCATTGAGTCTAGCGATATCGCCACCTAGCCCCATCTTCCTCCAGCACACATAATAAACAACATCCCCCACCCTCCCCGTTTCCATGGCAGCCAAGCATGCAGCAAAGCGAAGGCTGACACGGATGTTCTCGCCCAGCGGGTTCATATATGTGTTAAACAGTAGGGGCGAGAGAACCGACCCCTGAGGAATCCCGCATAAGAGGGGTCTCGAGGCCGACCTCTGCCCCCCTGCCAACACATATTGCAACCGACCAGAGAGGTAGGACGAGAACCACCGTAAAACGGTGCCTCCCAGCCCCAACCCCCCCAGTCGGTGCAATAGGATACCATGGCCGATGGTATCAAAAGCCGCTGAGAGGTCTAATAGGACTAGGATAGAGGAACATCCCCTATCCCGCGCCCTCCAGAGATCATCCACCAACGCGACCAATGCCGTCTCGGTGCTGTGACCGGGTCGGAAGCCGGACTGGCGTGGGTCTAGATAATCAATTTCCTCCAGGTGTCGCGGAAACTGTTGGGCCACCACACTCTCTACAACCTTCGCTAAGAAGTGAAGGTTGGAGACCGGACGGTAATTCTCCAATAATGCTGGGTCCAGGGAAGTCTTCTTGAGGAGGGGCCTCACCACCGCCTCTTTCAAGACGGCAGGCAAGGATCCCTCACTCAAAGAAGCATTCACAATATCCTGGAGCCAGCCTCGTGTCGTCTCCCACGATGCCAGTACAAGCCAGGAGGGACACGGGTCCAATAAACATGTGGTAGCCTTAAGTCTCTTTGACAACCTGTCCATATCCTCGGTAGTAACAAAGTCAATCTCCTCCCAAGATGGTGTCTCAAGAACAGCCTCGGACGATCTGACCGGACCACTCTCGATGGAGGGCAACTCATTCCGAATCCGAGTGATTTTGTCCTGCAGATATATCCCAAATTCCTCTGCTCGTCCCTGTAAAGGGGCTTCCCGCGGCCTCTGGTGAAGGAGGGAGCGGGTCACCCCAAACAGGGCGGCAGGGCGGTTATCTGTGGATGCAATAAGGGTGGCACAATACTCACATTTGGCCACCCTTATCGCCACTAAGTAAGTCCTAATATGGGCTCTCACTAGTGTTCGGTCGGCTTCGGAGCGAGAAGATCTCCATCTGCTCTGTAGGCATCTCTTGTGGCGTTTCATCTCCCTCAGCTCCTCGGTAAACCAAGGGGCCTGGGTGATTCGGCGCCGCCTGAGAGGCCGCAAGGGCACGACTCGGTCCAAGGCCCCTGTGGCCGCACTCAACCATGTGGCCACTAGGTCCTCAGTTGAGTCGCGGGGCAAGGCCACAGGTATTGGCCCAAGCTCCCTCTGGAACCTTTCCGGGTCCATCAGGAGCCTGGGGCGGAACCATCTAGGAATCTCAGGTTCCGCCTCCCCGTGGTGGGGTGTGGCGATTGGTAAGTCCAGCCAAACGAGAGCGTGATCTGTCCATGACAAGTGTGAGATGACTAAATCCCCTATTCCCAGATCACTACTCCACTGTCCCGAGACGAAGATTAAATCCAATGTGTGTTGTCCCTCGTGAGTAGGGCCTAAAACTACCTGGGTCAGGTCCATGGCCGTCATGGAGGCCATGAACTCCCGAGCTACTCCGGAGGTTTCGCCTCCTGACGGCAGGTTAAAATCCCCCATGACCAGCAGTCTGGGGGTCTCAACCGCTGCCTCGGCTATCACCTCCAGGAGCTCGGGCAGGGCTGCTGTTACATAGCGGGGAGCCAGGTATACAACTAACACACCCAACTGCCTCCCTAGGCCCCACTTCACAAGGAGGGACTCACACCCAGTCGTCTGAGGGATCGTGGTCTCCTTCGGCTCAAGACCTTCCCTAACCATAATCGCCACCCCCCCACCCCTCCCTAGGGCCCTAGGCTGATGAAAAGCTCGGTAGCCTGGTGGGCACATTTCTATGAGGGGAAAACCTCCCTCGTGGCCCAACCAGGTTTCCGTTATACCCACCAGGTCCGCGTCCCCCTCTGACACAAGGTCATGGATGAGGGGGGCTTTTTGTACCACGGACCTGGCGTTGCACAACATCAGCCTAGGGCCCCGGTTCTGTGGTCCTTGCCCTCCTAGTCTGCGATGGGAGCATGGGGGGGTTGGAGCGCGTGACCGCCCGTAACCAGCGGCCACGGTCCTCCAACGGATAATGCCCATCCCGTCTCCCACCGCCCCTGCCCCTCCCCAAGACCGAACTGATGGAAAATACCTCAGTGGAAACGACCCCCCCTTCCCCCTCCTCCGTTTCCCTACTTCCGCCGGCCGGACCTGTAGTTTGACGCCCCCTCGCCTGACTGTCCCCCCCCTCCTCCCTGGAACCCCCTAAAAACCGACTTAAAAATTTTATGAAAAAAAAGTTTTATTGGTTTTTACAAAATTTTAAAAATAGGAAAAAGGTATAAGGTGTTACAGAGATATTTTGAGGACATCTATGTCGGAGGTGTCGGCCCCCTCCGAGGCTTCTTTTTCTTTTTCTTTTTAATTGAAAAAGTTTTATACAAACAAGTTTTCCCCCCTTTTTCTCCCCCCCTAACATATAATATAAATCACATACACATACTGTGCCCCCTCCCCTCCCCCACGTCTTAAAATAAGTTTCTCATACAAATATTGTACCCCCTCTCCTCCCAACAATCATAATATAAATTTCTCTTAAAGTAACAATATCCCATTAACCCCATCTTCTAGATTAATTAAACATATATAAATCATAATATAAATTTCTTTTAAAATAACAGTATCCCATTAATCCCATCTTCTAAATTAATTATACATATATATTTCTCCACCCTCCACCCTAACCCTCCCCCACCTCCCATTCAAACCCACCCCCCTGACTTCCGCTATACACCACTCTAATAATTCCAAACATCCCATATATTATTTACTCTGTTCACCTATCAATCTAACCATTCTTAACTAAAGGCTACATAATATTTCCTAGTCTGATATTTATTCTGTATATAATCAATCCATTTTGCCCATTCCTGTGTATAATTCTCCTGCTTCTGATCTTTTAAGAAAGCTGAAATTTTTGCCATTTCCGCAAATCCCGCCACTTTCTGAATCCATTGATCAATCGTCGGTAAAAAATATTTTTTCCAATGCTGAGCAATCAGCAACCTAGCTGCTGTAACCATATACAAAAACAATTTTGTTTCCCCTTTTGTAAAATCCTTAGTTATACCCAATAAAAACACCCAATAAAAACATTTGCGGAGTAAATTGTATTCTTTTCTTAAATACATTTTGCATAACCCACCATATTTTTATCCAAAAAGCTTTAACCTTATTGCAAGTCCACCATACATGAAAAAGGTAGCATCTAAACACCCGCACCTCCAGCATTTTGGTTGAACATTTGGGTACATACATGATAATTTCTTAGGGTCTAAGTACCATCTGTAAAACATTTTATAAAAATTCTCCCTTAGATTTTGCGACTGCGTAAATTTAACATTCTTTTTTATTTTTTATTTTTTATTGGATCATTAAAAAGCAAAAGCTTACAGAATAAGACATTAAATGATACAAAGTGATTGCAGAGAGTATTACAATATAACTAGAGTTATAACACTATAGCTAACATTTACCACTTATTAATTTAATACATATCTCCAATAAGAAAGGCGGAAAAAAAATTATATGAAAGAAACCAGGACAAAGTGAAGGAGTGTAATCAAAGCATATAGAGATTCTAAATCAGCAATGTTCAGTCCGCTTCTTTAAATTCCTTTGTAGCCAAGCGTACCAGCGATCCCAGCACAGATAGAATAGCGAATCTTGTTTGTCTCTCAATAGGCTGGTAAGCTTGTCTGCTTCTGCACAGTCCATAATTTTAGCGATTAATATTGACTCTGATGGAATGTCACTGGATTTCCATTTTTGGGCAAAAGCAATTCTAGCTGCAATAATGATGTGGAGAGTTAAGTACCAATTAGATTTGTTTAAATTATCTGGTTTCATGCCTAGTAAGAACGTTTCCGGAATCAACTTAATTCTACAGCCAGTAATTTCGAAAAGCCAATTTCGGATTCTGGTCCAATATATTTCTGCTCGAGGGCAAGTCCACCAAGTATGGAAATAAGTTCCCAGAGCTACCTTACATTTCCAACAAATCGGAGAGGTCTCTGGGAACATCTTCGATAGTCTAGCCGGAGGAAGATGCCACCTATATAACATTTTGTATATGTTTTCCTTATATGCAATTGACATTGTTAATTTTAGAGTTTTTTTCCAAATTTCTTCCCATTTCTCGAGATCAATTGAGTGTTCCAAATTTCTCCCCCAGGCAATCATTGAATCCTTAATCACTTCCTCTCCGATCCAACGCTCTAATAGGAATTTATAAAATTTCGACAAGAGCTTCTCATCGTTCCCTGTAAATATTTTGTCTAATTCTTGCAGAGAGTTATAGATTCCCCCCTTATTTCTATCCTTATCTACTCTAGATTGAATCAAATTGTAGGACCACCAGTCTAGGTCACAGCCTAAGGCTGTCAATTCACTTCGGGATTTCAATCTCCCTGCAGAGTCCAACAGTTCTTGATAAGTTAGGGGTGTAGTTCTGTTATAAAGAGTTGGGTACATCATCGCCTCTAGAGGCGATAACCACCTCGGGGCCATCAAATAAAATGCATTTCTGACTCGTTCCCAAGTACTCATCAAAATTCTACGGAGGTAGTGATCCATGAAGTGTTTATATTTTTGGGGGTTCTCCTGACTCAAAAAGAAATGCCACCCCCGTTGCAAATTATGGCCCTCAAGTATGAGGATTCTCCTCCTTCTTAACAAAGCCCAATCTCTAACCCAGGATAGAATGGCTGCTTGATAATAAAAATCCCACTTTGGTAGACCAAAACCTCCCCTAGCTGAAGATTCCTGGAGCATTTTCAGTTTTATCCTGGGTTTCTTATTCTGCCAAATAAATCTGCGTACGCAGTGGTCCAGAGACTGAAAAAACTTGGTATCTAATAGGGCTGGAGCGGTCTGGAGGAGAAAGACCCATTTAGGTAGGATATATGTCTTGACTGCTGCCATCCTGCCTAATAACGATAATTGTAGTCCCTTCCAGTTTTCTAGCCTCTCTCTAGTTTGGGTGAGGAGTTTTGAGTAATTGTCTTCTTTAATAGTGGAACACTTAGGGGAGAGCCAAATACCTAAGTATTTCACTTTTTTGGCTATCTGAATTTCTAATGTTTCTTCCAACTGCACCTTTTTAGTCATCGACAAATTTTTAGCTAAGATCTTAGTTTTTTCTTTATTTATTTTTAGCCCTGCTACCTTCCCATATGCCTCCAGCTCTTGCAGTAAAATCGGTCCCGATTCCAATGGATCTTCCAGCACAAATATCAGGTCATCAGCAAAGGCTTGCAATTTATATTCCTCCTTTCTACACCTTGGTCCTTTAATTCCTTGATTTCTTCTAATCACATCCAGTAATGGTTCAAGTGTTAAAATAAATAATAACGGAGATAAGGGGCACCCTTGTCTAGTGCCTTTTCCTATATGTATCTTTTGGGACTCTTCACCATTAACAAGTATTTTCGCTACCTGTTTTGAATATATAGTTTGAATTGCCTTGATAAACTTCTCTCCAAATTCCATTTTACTTAGTTGTGCAAACAAAAATCTCCAACTCACTCTGTCAAAAGCTTTTTGTGCGTCTACGAAAACCAGAGCTGCCTCCCTATTGGAGTTACACTCATAATATTCCAATATGTTTAATATAATTCTCACATTGTCTTTAAGTTGTCTATGAGGTAGGAAGCCATTCTGGTCTCCGTGAATGTACTCGTTAAGAAAGGATTTTAATCTCTTTGCTAAAATTGCGGAGAATAATTTGTAGTCTGCATTAAGCAGAGAAATCGGCCTATAATTGCTTATCAGGGATGGATCTGTGCCTTCCTTTAGTATTAGTGTAATATAAGCTTCAGACCATGAGACTGGCATTTGACCAAGGGACAGCACTTCGTTACATACTTCAGTCAGGAATTTACCTAAGGTCTTAAAAAGAATTTTATACAATTCTACCGGCAGACCATCTGTGCCTGGGGTCTTCCCCCCTTTTTGTTCCCCTAAAACCAACTCTACCTCCTTCAGAGTAATCAGAGTAAAAATTTAACATTCTGAACCCATATTTTTTCCCACATATCCAACATAACCAATTCATCAAAGTTCTGAGCCCATTTAATCATGCAATCCTTCACCAATTCACTTTCTGAGTCTCTTTCTAACAATACATTATATATTCTTTTAATATGTTTTGGGCCAGTCTCTTTTATCTGCTTGATCAGTTCCACTTCTTTATCCATAAAGCCAATCCTACAATCTTCTTTCCATCTCTTCTGTAACTGTATATAGTGTAACCAATTTAAAGTAATTCCTTCTTCCAACAGTTGTTCCAAAGTTTTCAACTGCCATCCGTCCCCATCAGCAATAAGCACATCTTTATATAAACACCCCCCGAGTGACTTAGTATTTGTAATCCACGTGGTGTCTGCAAGATCCAACCAAAGCGGTATCTTATAATCCCAATTAGGCCCGTGCTTCTTCCGTATTCTCATCAGGGCATTTCGGAGAACATGATTGTTAAACACTTTATCCACCCTATCTTCATAAAAAAGATATGCATGCCATCCCAGAACAAGGTCGTGACCTTCTATATTCAACAATTCAGGTTTTTTTTTCCCAAACCAATCTGCTACATGCGTCAATACCGCAGCTTCATAATACAATCGAAGATTTGGGAGTCTGAGGCCACCTGTTTCACGAGTATCTTGCATAAACTTCATCTTTACTCTCGGTTTTTTCTCCTTCCAAACAAATTTATTTAATGTTGCTTGCCATTCTAACAAAATTTTATCTGATTTGAGCACCGGTATCATCTGGAATAAAAAGATAAATCTAGGTAGAATGTTCATTTTAATTGCTAAAATCCTTCCAAGCAAAGATAGTTGTAACTTTTTCCATGCTTGTAGGTCTTTCTGTATCTTTTGCCACAACACTTCATAATTATTTTGAAAAAGTTTTGTATTTGAATCTGCAATTTGTATGCCTAAATATTTGACCTTGGAAACTATTTCAAAACCTGCCAAACTTGCAAGTCTCTTTCTTTGAGTCTCTGTCATGTTTTTAACCACCATTTTCATTTTATTTTGATTTAGTCTAAACCCAGACACCATGCCAAATTCTGCTATAATATTTTTCATCTGGATTATTGAGTTCAAAGGATGTGAAAGGGTAACAACCAGATCATCGGCAAATGCTCTAGTTCTGTATTCCTTTTGCCTAATAGCTATACCATTTAAGGAGTTTGAGTCCCGAATTGTATTCAACAAGACTTCCAAAGTTAAAATAAATAACAATGGAGATAGTGGGCAACCTTGTCTTGTACCTTTTTGTATCTCAAAAGTTGTAGACAAATTTCCATTAATAATAAGTTGTGCATTTTGTTGCTGGTATATTGCTCCAATCGCCTGTCGAAATTGTGGTCCCATATCCATCTTTTCCAAAGTCTTGGTTAGAAAGTTCCAATTCACTCGATCGAAGGCCTTCTCCGCATCCAAGAAAACCAGCACTGCAGAGATCTGCTTATTCTTATCAAGATAGTCGATTAAATCTATGAGTTGCCTTACATTCTCCTTCATATGTCTACCTTCAATAAATCCTGCTTGGTCATAATGAATAACCTCTTGGATAACTGGCATCAATCTGTTGGCTAGTACTTTAGCAAATATTTTGTAATCTGTGTTCAAAAGAGATATCGGTCTGTAATCCTCTGGTTTCTTAGGACCATCTTTGTCTTTGGGTATCAATGATATAAAATCGAATCGAATCGAATCGAATTTTATTTATAACCCGCTCTCTCTCCCCGAAGGGACTCGAGGCGGGGCACAGGGAATTAAAAACAGTTAAAAAAGGAATACAAAATTTAAAACAATAAACGTACATAAATACTAACTAAAAGGCATATTAAACAGAAAACCCTGCGCTAAAATTCCCAAATATTTACTAAAAATCCCTAAACAATCAGAAGAGACTATCCTAGGCCGGCCAAGCGAAAAAGATGTGTTTTTAATTTCAGACGGAAGGAGCGGAGGTCCGTGGTAGTTCTAATATCGGGGGGAAGGTCGTTCCAGAGGGCTGGGCCCGCCACAGAGAAGGCCCTTCCCCTGGGCGTCGCCCGCTGACAAAGTCTAGTGGACGGCACCCGGAGAAGTCCCTCTCTGTGGGAGCGAATCGGCCGTGAGGATGTATGGGGCAGGATCCGATCCCGCAGGTAGCTAGGTCCCGAGCCATGGAGCGCTTTGAAGATGACAACTAACAACTAAAAGCCGCTTTCCATGAGAAAGGTATTTTACCTCCTTGCTGTATATTGCAAAATAGTTCTGTAAGATATTCAATCATTTCCAATTGTAAAGTTTTATAGTAAATTGCAGTCAAACCATCAGTCCCTGGAGCCTTGGCTAGTTTAAGTTGATTTGTAGCTAGAATAATCTCATCAGCAGTTATCAAACGTTCCAGATTTGCCTTTTGAAGCACGGATATTTTGGTAACCCTTTTTCCTTCCAGGAAATCATCTACTGACTTATTCTGTATATTGTCCTGTACATATAACTTAGCATAATAGTCCACAAATGATTTTTTAATCAAATCTTGTTGAAATACCGTTTTCCCTCCATACTCAATTCTATCAATAATTCTATTATTCGTGTTCTTTCTCAAGGTATAAGCCAACCACCTACCAGGTTTGTTAGCATTAGCAAAAGTATTATGTTTGGCAAATTGTAAATTAGTTGCTGTTTGTTCTGATATAAGCATTTGAAATTGATCTTTCAACAACTTTATCGCCATCTGGAGTGCCCCATCTTTTGGAGTTGCTATAAGTAGCTGCTCCTTCTTTTTTATTTCTTCTTCCAATTCCATTCTCTTTTTCTGTCTGCTTTGTTTATGCTTAAAATTCATATGTATCAGGACCCCACGCATATAAGCTTTACTTGCATCCCAAACTGTTTCAATAGGAGTACCCTTGTTCATATTAAAACTAAAAAATTCCTTCACATGTTTTTTAAGTTCATCAACATTTTTTTCATATCTGAATAAATTTTCATTTACTCTCCATGACCTTCTTGACCTCTTCCCTAATTCAATCTCTAACCACACCGGGCTATGATCAGTTAGTGTCCTGGAAAATATCTTTGTTTTCTTAGCTTTAGGAAGTAAATCAGGTGTTAGCAAAAAGAAGTCAATCCTTGAGAAAGATTTATGTCTATCTGAATAAAAAGAAAAGTCCATCTCGTTTGGGTTATGTATCCTCCAAACATCTTTTAATTCCAAGTCCTCTTGTAATTAAAAAAAAACCTGTGGTAATTTGGTAGTAGATTTAGTCATTGTTCTATTATCTATCCTTGGAGAGATCACTCCATTCCAATCTCCCATAATTAAAATACTCTTAAAATTCCAATCCAAAATTTTTGAGTGGAGCGTCTTATAAAAACCTTCTTGTTGTTGATTAGGTGCGTATATTCCTACCACCAAAATAGGACCATAATCTGTAACAAGTTCAATTGCTATGTATCTGCCACTATCATCCGCCTCTATAGTTTTAGCTGAAAATCTTTTATTTATATATATCACCACTCCATTTTTCTTTACCAAATTAGAGGCTGCATAAAATGTTCCCAATCTTGAGTTCGCTAAATACTTCTGATCTTGCAGCCTAATATGGGTTTCTTGAAGACAAACAACATCATTATTAAATTGTTTCAAATAATAAAATATTTTTCTCCTTTTTTGTGGAGAATTCAATCCATTCACGTTCCAGGATAAAAATTTAAACATCTTTTGGCCTAACCTGAAGCGTTGAGAGCATTTGGTGAAGTTCCTTCTCCACAAGACTAATCTTCGACCCTGCTCCTCCCATGGCTTCAATTGGCTTCTTGCCTTTGTCCCTCTTGGCACATTGTACTTGAGGCTTCCCCTGCTTCTGAGATTCTTGAATTTGTCTAGTCGTAGATCTAGTAACACGTTGCTCCACTGGCTTAAGTAATGGCATTTCAATGAGGGTCTTGGACGGTTCCTCCAAAGAAGAACTTAAAAGAGATCCAGAAGTGTCCACTTGGGATCCACCTACAGCACCCTGAGCTTCCTTTTCTTTTTGCGTCTGCTTTATTTGTTCTTCTGTCTCTTTCTCAAACAACCTCTGCTCTAAAAAATCCAAATCTGCTGGTGTTGGCGTAGATGTACGTGGGGGCGTTGCACTTGCCTTCAGTATTTCATAATAAAAATCTCTTGCCTTATCTATGGTATTCAAACGATACCTCACCCCTTCATATCTGAATATAACACCCATTGGAGCATCCCACCTATACTGTATCCGTCTTTTCTTCAACTTCACTACCAAAAATCCAAAATCCCTTCTAAACTTTAACATCGCTGGTGGTAACTCCTTGAAAACACCAATCAGGTTTCCGTCTATTTTTATTTATTTTTTATTTTTATTTTTTATTTTTTATTTTATTCAATTTATATCCCGCCCTTCTCCAAAAGGACCCAGGGCGGCGCACAGGAATTTAAAAACAGCATACAAAGATAATACAAAACATATAAATTTAAAAATCTATTAAATGGCAACCTGCGCTAAAACCAATTAAAATCCCCCAATTAAAACTATCTAAAATTAGTCACAGTAGAGGCTATCCTAGGCCGGCTTGGTGAAATAAGTGTGTTTTTAAACACTGGCGGAAGAGGCGGAGGTCGGTGATGGTGCGGAGTTCAGGGGGTAGGTCGTTCCACAGGGTAGGGCCTGCCACAGAGAAGGCCCTTCCCCTGGGTGTCGCCAGCTGGCATTGTCCGGCCGACGGCACCCTGAGAAGGCCCTCTCTGTGGGAGCGTATCGGTCTAAGGGATGTATGGGGCAGAAGACGGTCTCGCATATAACTAGGTCCCGAGCCATGGAGCGCTTTGAAGATGGTCGTCAAGACCTTGAAGCGCACCCGAAAGACCACAGGAAGCCAGTGCAGCTCGCGCAGGATTGGTGTTATGTGGGAGCATCTAGGAGCTCCCGTAATCACCCGCGCGGCTGCGTTCTGCACTAACTGTAGCTTTCGAGTGCACCTCAAGGGAAGCCCCATGTAGAGAGCATTGCAGTAGTCCAGTCGAGATGTCACGAGGGCCTGAGTGACTGTGCGAAGGGCAGCCCGGTCCAGTAAGGGGCGCAATTGGCGCATCAGGCGTACCTGATGAAACGCCCCCCTGGCCACGGCCGCCACATGGTCCTCCATGGACAGCCGGGTATCCAGGAGGACACCCAAATTGCGCGCCCTCTCCACGGGGGCCGGTGTTTCGCCCCCAATGGCCAGAGTTGGAGTAATCTGGCTGAACCGGGGTGCCGGAAACCACAGCCACTCAGTCTTGGACGGGTTGAGCTTGAGTTTGTTACTACCCATCCAGATCCGTACGGCTTCCAAACACCGGGACATCACCTCGACGGCATCGTTGGGGTGGTCTGGGGTGGAGATGTACAACTGAGTATCATCAGCGTACAGATGATATCCCACCCCAAAACCACGGATGATCTCACCCAGCAGCTTCATATATGTGTTGAACAGTAGGGGCGAGAGGACTGACCCCTGAGGGACCCCACATACGAGGGGCCTCGAGGCCGACCTCTGCCCCCCTGCCAACACATATTGCGACCGACCAGAGAGGTAGGACGAGAACCACCGCAAAACGGTGCCTCCCAGCCCCAACCCCCCCAGTCGGTGCAATAGGATACCATGGTCGATGGTATCAAAAGCCGCTGAGAGGTCTAACAGGACTAGGATAGAGGAATGTCCTCTATCCCGCGCCCTCCAGAGATCATCCACCAACGCGACCAATGCCGTCTCGGTGCTGTGACCGGGTCGGAAGCCGGACTGGCGCGGGTCTAGATAATCCACTTCCTCCAGGTGTCGCGGAAACTGTTGGGCCACCACACTCTCAACAACCTTCGCTAGAAAGTGAAGGTTGGAGACGGGACGGAGACGGGACGATGGAAGCCATGAACTCCCGAGCTACACCAGAGGTTTCGCCTGCCAACGGCAGGTTGAAGTCCCCCATGACCAAAAGTCTGGGGGTCTCAACCGCCGCCTCGGCTATCACCTCTAGGAGCTCGGGCAGGGCTGTTGTTGTATAGCGAGGAGTCAGGTAACTAACACGCCCATCTGCCTCCCTAGGCCCCACTTCACGAGGAGGGACTCGCACCCAGTCGTCTGAGGGACAGTGGTCTCCTTCGGCTGAAGACCTTCCCTAATCATAATCGCCACCCCCCCACCCCTCCCCAGGGCCCTAGGCTGATGGAAGGCTCGGTAGCCGGGTGGGCACATTTCTACGAGGGGTAAACCCCCCTCGAGGCCCAACCAGGTTTCCGTTATACCCACCAGGTCCGGGTCCCCCTCTGACACAAGGTCATGAATGAGGGGGGCTTTGTTCACCACGGACCTGGCGTTGCATAACATCAGCCTAGGGCCCCGGCTCTGTGGTCCTTGCCCACCTAGTCTGCGATGGGAGCACGGGGAGTCGGAGCGCGTGACCGCCTGTAACCAGCAGCCACGGTCCTCCGACCCTATCCGTCTCCCACCGCCCCTGCCCCTCCCCAGAACTGAACTAATGGTTAAAACCTCAGTGGAAACGACCCCCCCTCCCCTTCCTCCGTTACCTCTCTTCCGCCGGCCGGCCTGGTTGTATTTCGCCCTCTAGCTGGACTATCCCTCCCCTCCTCCCTGGAACCCCCTAAAAGCCGAATTAAAAATTTGGTTAAAAACCCCCTAAGACTACGCCTCTCCCACGTCTCTGGATTAATATATCCCTCATCGAGGTGGGCCCTCGTAAGAGCGGAGGGCCAAACCTGCGAGAGGGTGGACTCCCGCAGTAGGATTAGGTCTGCCCTTGAGTACATACTGGGTCACATTTATAGCAGGGCATCAATTGGTTTAGGGATGAACAGATGCTAAAAGATATTCAATAAATACTAAATATTAAAGATGTTAAAATAGATATTCAATAAATATTAAATAGATGTTAAAAATTAATTAATTAATTCCAGCAAGTATAAGTCCAGCACAAAAAGGTTTAAAAGTGGGGTCATAAAATAGTTGATAGTCAATAAATAGTTTATAAATACTTAATAGGTGCAATGTGCAATATGCAATAGGTGCAATGTCTCAGGCGTGGCCTTAAAGTCCAGTCCCGCTCTTCAAAAGCCTCAGGCCTCGGCCAAAGATGGTAAATGGCCGGGCCCATTCCTGGATCTCCCGGCCCCCTCATGGGTCTTGGCTTGGGTTGGTTGGATCAGGGCGGTAGGGAGCAGGCCTCGGCCTGGATCTCCTTAGGCCTAGGCCTTGCTGTTATAGGCCTCCCGGCTGCCCAGGCCTCCGATGGTTCCACTCACCCGGGCGATCTCTGAAGGAATCTTCCAACTGAGGGGTCCAGTCTGGGTCCTCTCCAGCCGCGGCCCTGCTGTTATCGGGCCTAGATCGTCCTAGCCCTGGGCCAGTTCTTCTTGGCCCTCCCGGCCTGGCGTCCCGACCTCCAACACCCCGGCCTCCAGAGCCCCGGCCTCTCCTGGCCTTTCGTGCCTGGCGAACCTCCAGGCCGGCCTCCAGACTGACCTCCTGCCCGGTCTCCAGCGCCCGGCAGCCTCCTGTCTGGCCTCCAGCGCTCCGCCTGCCTGCCAGGCCTCTGAAGCTCCCCTTGCCTGCCAGGCCTCCGAAGCCCCGAGGCTCCGCCTGCTCCCTGCGATCTCCGTCCTCCTCAGGCCAACGCCCGGCACCCGGCACCTCCAGCTGGCTGGCTCCTTCCGGCCAGCAAAGCCCCCGTTCTGGGCCATCCGCCCACCCTGGAAGGCCGTTCCGGCCTCGATGGAGCCCCAGGGTGAGTACTTGCTGGCCCCGACCCTCAAAGATGGTAAAGAGGGTCGGGAAACATCCCCTTTTTGCCAAAGACCCCCGCGGCCCGCGCGGAGCTCAACGGCAGACCGCCATCTCTTCGCGCATGCGCAGTCTTACTCTATTTGAAGAGAAGAGTAAAAAGACTTCTGCAAGATATCATTTCTTTTTCTTTTTCTTTTTTTTTGACGTTCTCAGAATCTTTTTATATTGAAAAAGTTTTATTGGTTTTACATTTTTCCATAGGATGGGGTAAGGGATACAAAGAAATTTTGAGAGCGTTCACGTCAAAGTCGTCGGCCCTTCCGGGACTTCAAAATACATTGATAACAATAAAAAAACATTTTCCGTAACACTACAAAGTGAAAGCAAGTACATATACCTAAGTTCTCAGTTCTATGCTGTCAGTCATTTACAAAAATCCTAATACAGATATTATGCAATATTATTCAGAAAAATCAAGGCAAAGTTATTTTTTAGATCTAAGTCTCTTGGCAATTGTGTCTTCAACCTCTTCCTCCAGGCCCCCAGCGGGCGGGGCCGTGGCCCCCCCTGCCCCCCCTGAATCTTCCCCCAGGACAGAGGAGTGTTTTTTGAAAAAGGCTTCCGCCTCGGCAACTGTTTTAATCCTCACTCTTCCTCCTTCCCAGAACACCAGCATCCCTTCGGGTGTCACCCACTTGAACCAAATCCCGTGATCAAACAATGTTTTAGACAAGAAGGAAAATTTCCTTCTTGCATCTCTAATCTTTCTTGGGATCTGCTTCAAGATAGCAACCTCTTTTTGTTGGTAAATTAACGGACTTCCTCTCTGCACTTTCAGGATTTCCTCTCTGGTTGACCTTCTAACAAATTTCACATGTATCTCTCTAGGTACTTCATTTATCCTGGCATATGCTGAATTTATTCTGTAGGCTAGGTCAATGTTCCCCCTGATCTCATCCTTAGGTTTATGTAAATAGTCTGCTATAATTGTGCTCATGAGATCAGGGAGGCATTCACCAGGTTCCTCAAAAACATTCTGAAATCTCAAAAAATATGTCATTCTTTCCATATCAATCCTAGACACATGCTCATTTATTTCCACAACCTCATTAGTAACATTTTTAATCTCTCCCTTAGCCCCCGCCAGCCCCCCTTCCAATTCTTCATTCTTCTGTGTGTTTTCCAGCACTTGTTTCCGTGTGTCCAATAACTCCTTCTTAAAGTTAATATTTTCTGCCCTCTGGGCCTTAATTTCTTGTACCAAAGTTTGTATAACAGATTCAAGAGAAGCCATCCTTTGTTCTAAGCTTGCCAGTGCTGTTTCTTGTGCCATGATTAGCTGTTAAAATCAATGCCACTAAAATGGCGTTTTCTGGGTGAGGCTGATGAGGCAGATCAGGAGCCAAAAGTTCCGTTCAGGGTTGTAAAGTTGCAAAGTTCAGGAACCAAGAGAGAAACAATTTTCCAACTCAATAAGTATAATAGCGAAGGTACTCCAGAAAAGAAATCACAAATCCAAAAAGAAAAAATTCTTCATTAATAACCAGAGGAAGTCCAAATTGCAAAGAGACGCTGGGAATTTTCCATAAGTGAAATAGTCAGTCAGGAACAAAGAGAAGCCATCTTCCACGCCCAAGCTCAAAGCCCGATGGAGAGAGTGGTAGAATAAATTGTTTCAGCCAGACCTAGAGACATTGTTGCAAGCAAACCGCAGATCACTTTCCCTTGCTGCAAACAGTCAGGATTAAAGATTTCCGCTTCCTCGCCACGAGGAGCCATTTTCAAGTGCCGCTTGAGTCCGAGGGGGTTTTTTTACAAACAAACAGTCCCAGTCCTTTCAGCCCGGCTGACAGCAGAAAAAAAAAGTTTTAAATCACTCACTCTCCCCCTCGCAGCTGAAGCCCCGAGAAGCCTTCCGACTCATTAGATCAGCTCTCTTCATGATCGCGAATGGCGCCGTCTGCCTTTGGTGAAGGGAAAACCCCCCGCAGCATGTTCTCCTTCACCTAAGCCGAAGACAAGGGTCGCTTCCCCCACCGCCGTGGGGGGGAGCGTCCCAGGCAAGCCGGCTTTACGGGAGACCCCCCAAAAAGGGGCGTCTCGCCCCCGTGGGGGGGCAGAAAAAGCAACAAAACGGCGAGCGAGCGCTAGGCTCGCCCGTCGCCGCTGGAGCCGGAACCGGAAGTCTGCAAGATATCATTTCTAAAGTTTCTCTCAGTAAAATATATCACAACGTCTCTTGGTAATTGCCTTTGTAATGCTATGCGTGAATTTACTCTGTAAATCTTATCAATCTTAGCAGAAATCTCATCAGGATCATCCACTTTTAGTAACGTAGCCAAAGCATCAGCACAAACTCTTCTTAAGTCCTCTCTAGGATTTTCTCTTAAACCCCTCAGTCTGATGGCATATTCCATAGATCTAAATTGTATCATAATTATCTCATTATCCATCCTTTGCATATTCCCCTCCATCTCCACAAATTTCAAGTCAGTTTCCTTTGCTTTAACTTCCACCTCTGAAACCAATTGTTCAATTTTGTTATCAACCTTAATTACAACTTCAGACAGACCCTTAGCCATTGCTTGTATGTTTTTATCAAGCTGGTCATATTTATCCTGAACCATTCCTTTGAGTTCTTTACTTTCATTAGCTATAAAGTTCTTCAAATCTTTAAAGTCCTGGAGAGTTACTGCTCCAGCTTGTTCCGTTGCCATGCTTTTAAACAATTTTCCCAAATTTCTAAGAAAATGCTCTTCAAAGTATCAAAATAAGTCAATAAGTCAAGTAGTGTATTCACTAGCTTTGTAATTGTTCTGCTCTCTCTTTCCGCCTTCAGCTGTCAGCCAGGGTTAAACAGAGACTGGAATACACAAATCAGTTAACTTTCGTTTTCTTTAAGCTTTCAACTGCAAATTAACGCCATTTTGAAGCCTTTGTTCTAAATCCTTTGTTCTAAGCCCGCGCCTTTCAAATTCAGCGCTACTATTGTTTAGAAAAATTCAAACTTTAAACTTGAAATACTTGCGAATATTTTCCTTCTTAGGTTGCTTGGAGTATATTTTAGAAAGTTGTTTATGGTGTCTTGCTCCGCTAAATCCTTAGCGGAGGATCCCAGCAGACCGGAGCTTGAAGCAGCTGAGAAGGGGGGCTCTCCTTGCCCGCACCCCAGAGGCTATAAAACCTTCTGGGGAGCTTCACAAGGGGTTCTACCCGACAGCGCTAGCTCTCTCCTAAATTCCTGAGGAGTTTGGAGTGTCCAAGGCGTTTACGATCTTTTAAAAAAACGCCTCTACAGGCTGCTGAGTCGGCAAGCTCAAAAAGCCTGCCTGCGACAGCCGTAGCACAACCCGGAAGTCAACCCTCTGAGGGGCTTCTTACAAAAAAAAAAAAAAAGATAATACAATACATTTTTCATTTCCCTACAAAGTGGAAAGAGATACAAATATATCATTTAATATTCATGCAATCAATCATTATTTCTATAAAAATCCAGATAAAGGTTACACTATATAGAAAAAAGTCATTTGTGAGATCTAAGTCTTTTAGCAATTGTATCTTCCTCTCCCTGACCTCCATGGGGCGGAGCCGTGGCCCCCTCCGTTCCCCCATTTTCATCCTCCAGGATTCGGGAATGTTTTTTAAGAAAGGCTTCCGCCTCTGCAATTGTTTTAATTCTTACTCTCCCCCCCTCCCAGAACACTAACATTCCCTCGGGCATCAACCACTTGAACCACACCCCCTTTTTATATAATCTTTTTGATAAGAAGGAATATTTCCTTCTTATTTCTCTAATCTTTTTCGGGATCTGTTTCAAGATGGCAATCTCATTCTGTTGATATATCAAGGGACCGTCTCTTTGTGCTCTCAGGATCCCGTCCCTTGTTGACCTTCTTACAAATTTAATATGTATCTCTCTGAGTACTTCATTTATTCTGGCATATGCTGAGTTAATTCTATAAATCAGATCGATGTCCCCCCAAATATCTTCTTTGCTCTTTTTAGTGTAATCTGCTAACATTGTACACATTAAATCTTTTAAATCTTCAGAGGCAACTTCAGGAACATTTTGAAACCTTAAAAAGTAAGACATCCTTTCAAAATTCTTCCTAGACATATGACCAGCTAAATCCACAATTTCCCTTTGAGAATTTTTTATCTCTCCCTTCATCTCAGCTGTCCCCCCCCTCCAGTCCATCAATTCTTTGTTTGTTTTCCATTAGTGCTTTCTGTGTCTCCAAAAGTTCCAATTTTGAGCTAACATTGTCTTTCCGGATTTCTTTTATTTCTTCCATGATGTTTTGAAGAGTTTCCTCTATTGCTGATAACTGTGTAGCTTCCACCTCTGTTTCTTTGGATAACATTGAAGTAATCTTAGGTTGATGTGGCTGCTTTTTTGAAGCCATAATGAAAGTATTAAGTTCTTGTCACTAATATGGCGTCTATTGGAGAGATAGTCCGTGAGGCGAAGAGAGAGTAAAAGTCAATATCCAAATTCAAAGTTCAATTTGCTTACAGTCCAGAGAGAGAACAATTTTTAAAAGCAATCAAATAAGAAAAAGAAAAGAAGGCACATCTGGGAAAGGTCCTAATAATCAGTTACATCAATCCACTGTTAAAGAGTTCAGTCCCGAAGACGAGGGAGTGTCAGCAAATTTCAAAAAGAAGTATTTATTGCTGAGAACAAAGGAATGCCATCTTCCCCACCCCTCTGGAAGCCGCGGAGAGCTAGTGAAAGTCCATATCAGATGTTGCAAGACAGAGATACAAAGTATCATTAAAAATCTTAAAATGAAAGACTTCCATTTGTAGTTTAAAAATCGGATGTTAATTTCTCCACCTCCCCAAGCCTGGGGAACATTCCAAAACGCCGCCTTTTTTTTTCTTTCCGAGGAGGGGTTTTACAAACTCCCTCCTCCTCCTTCTTTAAAAATGAAAGTTGAAAGCATTAAGTTGAAATCACTCACAATCCACACTGTAGCCATGAGCCTCGGTGTTGCCTTCAGCCCCGGCTTTTCTGCCCGTCTCTAATTGCAGCAGCTGTTCCGGCTCTCCATCGGCGAAGGGGACGAAAGAGGAACTCCCCCCCCCCCTCGCAACTCGTTCTCCGGCGCCTGGGATGAAGCGGGAGCCACCCCCCCGACCGCCGTCGAGGTGGGGGGACTCACCGCAAGCCGTCCGTGCGGTGGGGGCTCTTTAGCAAGAGCCCCCTGCCACCGAAGGCGCCGCTGGAGCAACCAAGCGGCGGACGAGTCAAAGACCCAACCGTCACCTCCGGCTAACCGGAAGGAAGTCCATTAAAAATTTTAAAAGGAACCCCCTAAGTTTGCGCTTTGCCCACCTCTCTGGATCTATCAATCCATCCTTGAGGTGGGCCCGTGTTAGACCAGGCGGCCAGGCCTGCAAGAGAGGGAACTCCCGCAGGCAAAGGAGATCGGACCTTGAATAAGATATCATTCTAAGGGTCCCTATCAGCCCCAAAGGGACTGTGATGGTAACAGCAAGTCACGGCTAAGATGGAAAAGTGCATATATACTGATGACATTACAAATCGGATGGCCAGGAGAGATAGTAAAGCACATGGGGAAGGGAGATCTACCCACCAGGGGGGGGGGACGGGGGGGGGAATAAAGAGGAGGACAAAGATTGTATAGGTGACATAGTCCAGCTGAGTCCAGAGTCCAGAACAAGCCTGGCTATCCAGGCGGAGGGAGAGTGGTTCGCAAGCCCTCAAACAGTCTGTCTTACTGTCTCTGTCTCAATCAGCCCCCAAAATAGTCCGGAGTGAAGCCAAAATACCAATCACTCCTATGGTCTTCATTCATTCCGCTCCCAAACTCCCTGGTTCCTTCGTTCCACAATTACCCTGTTAAACTCAGATTACAAGTTATTTGCATCAATCTTAGCAGAAAGGCTTAAAAAATATTTAAACAGTTTTATACTCCCAGACCAAAATGGATTCTTACCAAAGAGACAAATTAAAGATAATATAAGAATAATTTTGAACACGTTGGAATATTATGAAGCACATCCTGAAAAACAAACGGCCCTCATGTTTCTTGATGCACAAAAAGCCTTTGATAACGTGAACTGGAAATTTATGTTGCAACAACTAGAACAAATGAAATTTGGCCAAAATTTTATACATGTTATAAGTACTATATATCACAATCAAACAGCTAAGATAATAATAAATGGAGAATTTTCAGACAACATTAAGATAAAAAGAGGTACAAGACAAGGCTGCCCACTATCACCTTTACTTTTTGTATTAACGCTAGAAGTGTTAAATAGAAAGATAAGAGAAGACAAAGGAATAAAGGGAATGACAATTAGGAAAGAACAATATAAACTACAAGCATTCGCAGATGACCTAGTTTTTATTCTTGAAGAACCACTCGAAACTGCGTCCAAATTGATAGGAAAAATTGAGGATTATGGAAAAATAACAGGCTTGAAAATAAATAAAGATAAAACCCAAATATTGACAAAGAATATGTCAACAAGACAGAAAGAAGAACTAACAGAAACCTTGAAAATTCAAACCACAAATAGGGTTAAATATTTAGGAATCTACTTGACATCTAAATGTAGCACTCTTAAAAAGGAGAACTATTCTAAACTCATACAACAAATAGCAGCAGATCTTATGAGATGGCAGAATTTACAATTATCACTGATAGGGAGAATAGCTACAATAAAAATGAATATTTTACCTAAAGTATTATATTTATTCCAGACAATCCCAATCAGATTGGGTAAGGACTTTTTTGAAGAGTTGAAGAAAATGGTTTTAAAGTTTATATGGCAAGGGAAAAAAGCAAGAATAAAACTAAAAATTTTACAAGATGCCAAAATAAGGGGAGGTATGGAATTACCTGATTGGGAACTATATTATCAAGCTGCAAATTTGATGTGGATTAAAGATTGGATAACATTAAGAAACACTAGACTTTTAGAACTAGGACATGATTTGTTATTGGGATGGCATGCAGCTCTGTGGTATAGAAACGCCAGGGAACATGGTTTCTTTAGAAGGCATTACATAAGATAATCTTTGATTTTAAATTGGGAAAAGATTAAGAGATTGCATTATCTTAAAATACCAGTCTGGGTATCAACTACTGAAGCATTTACATATGCAATAATATACAAAAAGGAATGAACAATCAGATATTCGGAGTTATTGAACTCAAGGGGTGATCTTAAAACTATTCAGGAATTAAAACAAGAAGGAATGGATATTAATTGGTATACATACATGCAAATACATTCTAGATATAAGGAAGATCAAAAAAAAGGAGGGGTTTATGACAAAATGACGGAATTAGATAAAATCTTAACAGATGTCGACGAAAAAATAATTAAAAAACTCTATGCCTATTTATTAGAGTTTAAATTTCAGGAAGAAACTATGATAACCTGGGGGAAAAACTTTGGGAATGGGATCGATTTATATAAGTGGCAAAAATTGTGGACACAAAATTATAAAATGACAATGTCAACTGCTTATAAAGAGAACTTGTATAAGATGTTTTACAGGTGGCACTTATCACCATCGAGAATTGCAAGAATGAATAAGAACAAATCCGAAAAATGTTGGAAATGTCATCAGATGGCTGGCTCTTACTATCATATGTTGCTCGGAGACTTGCTCGGAGGCTAAAAGTTATTGGACTATGATTCACATATGGCTGGAGAAAATGACACAAAAACACATAGATTTTAAACCTGAACTTTTCTTGCTTGGAATTACGTCAGAAATGTTTGATAAGAATTTGAAATACTTAATTGTAAATGTTTTGACAGCAGCTAGAATTGTATTTGCAAAAAATTAGAGAAATGAGAAATTACCTTCACAAGAAGAAGTTATTTGTAAAATTATGGAATGTGCAGAGATGAGTAAATTAACATTTGAAGTTAGAGAGCAAGAGAGCGAACAATTTTATGAAATACGGAATAAGTTTTATCAATGGTTGGAAAAAAGGGAAACTTAAGAGACATAATATACATGTTATATTATTATAAAACTTGGATACATTTTTGTCTTTAGAGGGAGAAAATATTTTGTTTTATAATGGCAAAGTGACCTCTAGAGACAATGGAAAACAATGTCATAAAATGGGAGGACTTTCTTTTTTCTTTTCCTTCCTTTTTTTAATACCTTGCTTATATATTGAATAATCGTGGGAAAAAGATTGACTTGATAAATGAAAATGTTGTTCTGTGAAACAAAGGTGATATATGTAATGAAAGAAAAATTGATAAATATGTTTGTGATTTTAAGCACTGACGCACAGAACGTTTGCCCGAACGACATGTTGTACAAAGAATGAGATGAATGATGTTTTTACTTGTTTTTAATATTAAAAATAAAAAATTTCTTTAAAAAAAAAAGAAAGAGAGAAAGAGAAATACAGTAGGTAGGTAGGTAGGTAGGTAGGGGGATAGAGAGAGAGTGAGAAATTCAGTAGGTAGGTAGGTAGGTAGATAGATAGGTAAAGGGATAGAGAGGGAGAGGGAGAAATACAGTAGGTAGGTAGGTAGGTAGGTAGGTAGGTAGGTAGGTAGGTAGGTAGGTAGAGGGATAGAGAGAGAGGGAGAAATTCAGTAGGTAGGTAGGTAGGTAGAGGGATAGAGAGAGAGTGAGAAATACAGTAGGTAGGTAGGTAGGTGGAGAGAGTGAGAAATACAGTAGGTAGGTAGGTAGGTAGATAGAGGGATAGAGAGAGGGAGAAATACTGTTTTTTAGGAAGGTAGGTAAAGGGATATAGAGGGAGAGGGAGAAATACAGTAGGTAGGTAGGTAGATAGGTAGGTAGGTAGGTAGGTAGGTAGGTAGGTAGGTAGGTAGGTAAAGGGATAGAGAGAGAGTGAGAAATTCAGTAGGTAGTTAGGTAGGTAGTTAGGTAGGTAGGTAAAGGGATAGAGAGGGAGAGGGAGAAATACAGTAGGTAGCTAGCTAGCTAGCTAGCTAGAGGGATAGAGAGAGAGGGAGAAATTCAGTAGGTAGGTAGGTAGGTAGGTAGAGGTATAGAGAGAGAGGGAATAATACAGTAGGTAGGTAGGTAGAGGGAGAGAGAGGGGAAGGGAGAAATACAGTAGGTAGTTAGGTAAATAGATAGGTAGGTAGGTCGGTAGGTATGAATGTAGGTAGGTAGGTAGGTAGTTAGGTAGGGAGGGAGGGAGGTAGGCAGAGGGATAGAGAGTTAGAGGGAGAATTTACAGAAAGTAGGTTGGTAGGTAAGTAGGTAGGTAGGTAGGAGGATAATAATAATAATAATAATAAATTTTATTTCTAACCCGCTCTCTCTCCCCAAAGGGACTCGAGGCGGGGCACAGGTAAATTAAGAACAGATAACATAGAACAAAGTACAAAATTAAAATCACATTAAATCATATCCTGCGCTAAAACAACTATAAAATACCAACTATCCTAAAAAACCCTTAACCCCATTAAAACAATCATTCCCTAAGAAAACCCTAAAAGAAGAGACTACCCTAGGCCGGCCAAGCAGAAAAAGTGTGTTTTTAATTTTTGACGGAAGGAGCGGAGGTCCGTGGTTGTTCTAATGTCGGGGGGAAGGTCGTTCCAGAGGGCTGGGCCTGCCACAGAGAAGGCCCTTCCCCTGGGCGTCGCCCGCTGACAAAGTCTAGTGGACGGCACCTGGAGAAGTCCCTCTCTGTGGGAGCGAATCGGCCGTGAGGATGTATGGGGCAGGATCCGATCCCGTAGATAGCTAGGTCCCGAGCCATGGAGCGCTTTGAAGATGACAACTAGCACCTTGAAGCGCACCCGAAAGACGACAGGCAGCCAGTGCAGCTCGCGCAAGAGAGGTGTTATGTGGGTGTACCTTGCGGTCCCCATTATAGCTCGCGTGGCTGCATTCTGGACCAGCTGAAGTCTCCGGGTGCACCTCAGGGGGAGCCCCATGTAGAGAGAGTTACAATAGTCCAGTCGGGATGTCACGAGGGCATGAGTGACTGTGCAAAGGGCATCCCGATCCAATAGGGGGCGCAACTGGCGTACCAGGCGAACCTGGTAAAACGCCCTCCTGGCCACGGCTGTCACTTGATCTTCCATGGACAGCCGGGTATCCAGGAGGACACCCAAGTTGCGCGCCCCATCCACAGGGGCAAGATGTTCGCCCCCTATGGCCAGCGATGGAGTCAGCTGGTTGAATCGGGCAGCCGGAAACCACAGCCACTCGGTCTTGGTCGGGTTGAGCTTGAGTCCGTTACTTCCCATCCAGATCCGCACGGCTTCCAGGCACTGGCACATCACCGCTACGGCATCGTTGGGGTGGTTTGGGGTAGATATATACAGCTGCATATCATCAGCGTAGAGGTGATACTCTACCCCAAAACCACGGATGATCGCGCCCAGCGGCTTCATATATGTGTTGAACAGGAGAGGCGAGAGGACCGACCCCTGAGGCACCCCACATGTGAGGGGTCTCGAGGTCGACCTCTGCTCTCCTGTCAACACAAATTGAGATCGACCAGAGAGGTAGGAGGAGAACCACCGTAAAACGGTGCCTCCCACCCCCAACCCCCCCAGCCGATGCAATAGGATACCATGGTCGATGGTATCAAAAGCCGCCGAGAGGTCTAACGCGACCAATGCCGTCTCGGTGCTATGCCCGGGCCGAAAGCCGGACTGGCGCGGGTCTAGATAATCAACTTCCTCCAGGTGACGGGGAAACTGTTGTGCCACCACACTCTCAACAACCTTCGCCAAAAAGGGAAGGTTGGAGACGGGACGGTAGTTGGCTAATGGGTCCAAAGAGGGCTTCTTCAGGAGGGGCCTCACCATGGCCTCTTTAAGGGAGGCAGGCAAGAAACCCTCACTTAGAGAAGCGTTGACAACCTCTTGGAGCCAGCCTTGTGTCACCTCCCAGGATGCCAGTACAAGCCAGGAAGGACACGGGTCCAATAAACATGTGGTGGCTCGCAGTCGCCCACGTAACCTGTCCATATCCTCGGAAGTAACGGAGTCAAATTCCTCCCAAACAAGATCCGCCTCGTGCAATCCCACTGGGCCATCAATGGAGACTAACTCGTTCTGGATCTGAGCGATTTTCTCCTGCAGATAAATCACAAATTCCTCTGCTCTGCCCTGTAATGGGGCTTCCCGCACCCTCTGTTGAAGGAGGGAACGGGTCACCCTAAACAGGGCGGCAGGGCGGTTATCTGCGGATGCTATGAGAGTGGCACAATGATGGCGTTTGGCCACTCTCAGCGCCACAATGTAAGTCCGTAAATGGGCTCTTACCTGTGTTCGGTCGGATTCAGATCGAGTAGACCTCCATCTTCTCTCTAGGCATCTCTTTTTTTTTATATTGAAAAAGTTTTATTGGTTTTACAGTTTTTCAATAGGGTGGGGTAAGGGATACAGAAAATTTTTTGAGAGCATTCACGTCAAAGTCGTCGGCCCTTCTGGAACTTCAATATAAATCAATAACAAAACATTATTCATAACACTACAAAGTGAAAACAAGTACATGTTTCTAAGTTCTCAATTCTATGCTGTCAGTCATTTACAAAAATCCAGATACACATGTTATACAATATTACTCAAAAATCAAAGCAAAGTTATTTTTTTGATCTAAGTCTCTTGGCTATTGGGTCTTCTATCTCACCCTCTGGGCCCCCAGCGGGCGGGGCCGTGGCTCCCTCCATCCCCCCTGAATCTTCCCCCAGGGCAGAGGCGTGTTTTTTAAGAAAGGCTTCCGCCTCAGCACCTGTTTTAATCCTCACTCTTCCTCCTTCCCAGAACACCAGCATCCCTTCGGGCGTCACCCACTTGAACCAGATCCCGTGGTCAAACAACTTTTTGGACAAGAAGGAAAATTTCCTTCTCGATTCTCTAATCTTTCTAGGGATCTGCTTCAAGATGGTAACCTCCTTTTATTGGTAAATTAACGGACCCCCCCTTTGCACTTTCAAGATTTCCTCTCTGGTCGACCTTCTAACAAATTTAACATGTATCTCTCTAGGTACTTCATTTATCCTGGCATATGCAGAATTTATTCTATAGGCTAGGTCAATGTCCCCCCTAATCTCATCCTTGGGTTTCTGTAAATAGTCTGCTAAAATTGTGCTCATGAGATCAGGGAAACATTCACCAGATTCCTCAGAAACATTCTGAAATCTCAAAAAATATGTCATCCTTTCCATATCCATCCTAGACACATGCCCATTTATTTCCACAACCTCATTTGTAACATTTTTAATCTCTCCCTTAGCCAGCTCCAGCCCCCCCTCCAATTCTTCATTCTTCTGTGTGTTCTCCAGCACTTGCTTCCGCGTATCCAATAACTCCTTTTTTTTTTTATATTGAAAAAGTTTTATTGAGTTTACATTTTTTGTGGGGTAGGGTAAGGGTTACATAGAAATTTTGAGAGTGGTCACGTCAAAGTCGTCGGCTCCTCCGGAACCTCAAATTACATTATTAAAAAGAAAAAAAAGAAACATTTCACATAACACTACAAGCTGGGAGCAAGTACATATTCCTAAATTTTTCAGTTATATACTGTCAGTCAATTGCAAAAATCCAGATTACAAATATCATACAATATTACTCAAAAGAAAAACCAGGGCAAAGTTATTTTTTAGATCTAAGTCTCTTGGCAATTGTATCTTCCCCCTTCTCCCCCGGGCCCCCAGCGGGCGGGGCCATGGCTCCCCCTGCCCCCCCTGGATCTTCTCCCAGGACAGAGGAATGTTTTTTAAGAAAGGCTTCCGCCTCAGCAACTGTTTTAATCTTTACTCTACCTCCTTCCCAGAACACCAGCATCCCTTCGGGTATCACCCACTTGAACCAGATCCCATGATCAAACAATGTTTTAGACAAGAAGGAAAATTTCCTTCTGGCTTCTCTAATTTTTCTTGGAATCTGCTTCAAGATGGTAATCTCCTTTTGTTGGTAAATCATAGGACTCCCTCTTTGCGCCTTCAAGATTTCCTCTCTGGTTGACCTTCTAACAAATTTTACATGTATCTCTCTGGGTACTTCATTCATCCTAGCATATGCAGAATTTATTCTGTAGACTAGGTCAATGTCCCCTCTGATCTCATCTTTGGGTTTATGTAAATAGTCTGCAATAATTGTACTCATAAGATCAGGGAGACATTCACCATCCATCTCAGAAACATTCTGGAATCTCAAAAAATATGTCATCCTTTCCAAATCAATCCTAGTCACATGCGCATTTATTTCCACAACCTCATTAGAAACATTTTTAATCTCTCCCTTAGCCCCCTCCAGCCCCCCTTTCAATTCTTCATTCTTCTGTGTATTCTCAAGCACTTGTTTTCGAGTGTCCAATAGTTCCTTTTTAAAGTTGACATTTTCTGCCCTCTGAGCCTTAATTTCTGATACCAAATTTTGTATAACAGTTTCAAGGGCAGTCATTCTTTGTTCAAGGCTTGCGAGCGTTGCTTCTTGTGCCATGTTTAGCTGTTAAAATCCGTGCCAGTAAAATAGCGTTTTTAGGGTGGGGCTGGTAAGGCAGATCAGGAGTCCAAAGTTCTCAAAGTTGTACAGCTGCAAAATTCAGAAGCCAACAGAGAAACACTTTTCCAACTCCGCAGGTATAATAACGAAGGCAATCCAGAAAGGAAAACACAAATCCCAAAAAAGAAAATTCTTCATCAATAATTAGAGGAAGTCCAAATCGCAAAGAGACACTGGTAATTTTCCATAGGTCATAGTCAGTCGGGGACAAAGAGAAGCCATTTTCCGCCCAAACTCAGAGCCCGAGGGAGAAAGCGGTTAAAAAGCAAAAAAGAAACTGTTTCAGCCAGACCTCGAGACATAATTGCAAACAAGCCACAAAGTACTTTCCCTTGTTAGAGACCATCCAGATTTAAAGTTTCCGATTCCTCGCAACGAGGCATTTCCGAGTGCCGCTTTTAGTCCAAGGGGGGTTTTTTAGAAACAAACGCCCCCCTCCAGTCCCTTTCAGCCCGGCTGACAGTACACAAAAAGAAAAGTTTTAAACGCTCACTCTCCGCTCGCAGCTGAGGTCCCGAAAAGCCTCCCGACTCTTCCGATCTTCTCTCTTCATAGAATTAAATGGTGCCGCCAACCTTTGGCGAAGGGAAGACCCCCCGCAGCATGTCCTCTTCCACCTAAGCCGAGGAGCAGGGTCGCTCTCCCCACTGCCGCGGGGGGGGGGCTTCCCTGTCGAGCCGGCTTTACGGGAGAAGCCCCAAACAAGGGGCTTCTCGCCCCCGTGGGGGGGCAGGAAAAGGATCAAAGCGGCGAGCGAACCCTAAGTTCGCCCGTCGCCTCCGGAGCCGGAACCGGAAGCCCAATAACTCCTTTTTAAAGTTGATATTTTCTGTCCTCTGAGCCTGAATTTCTTGTACCAAAGTTTGTATAACCGATTCCAGAGAAGCCATCCTTAGTTCTAAGCTTGCCAGTGCTGATTCTTGTGCCATGATTAGCTGTAGAAGTTGGTGCCACTAAAATGGCGTTTTTAGGGTGGGGCTGTTAAGGCAAATCAGGAGCCAAAAGTTCAGTTCAAAGTTGTAAAGTTTCTCTAGGCATCTCTTGTGGCGCTTCATCACCCTTAGCTCCTCGGTGAACCAAGGAGCCAGGGTGGCTCGCTGCCGCAAGAGAGACTGCAAGGGCGCGACCCGATCCAAGGCTCCCGTGGTCGCAATATTCCATGCGGCCACGAGGTCCTCCATCGGGGCGCGGGTCAGGGGTACAGGAAGTGGCCCAAGCGCCGCCTGGAACCCATCAGGGTCCATCAGGCGCCTGGGGCGGAACCGGATAGGCAACTCGGGTTCCGCCTCCCCGCGGTGAGGGGCAGCGGTTGGAAAGTCGAGCCGGAGAAGTGAGTGGTCTGACCATGACAAGGGCGTGATGACTATATCCCCTATACCCAGATCACTCTTCCATTGGCCTGAGACAAAGATGAGATCCGGTGTATGTCCACCCTCGTGAGTGGGGCCTTGAATTAGTTGGGTCAGGTCCATGGCCGTCATGGAAGCCATGAACTCCCGAGCTACCATGGATGATTCGCCTACCGATGGCAGATTAAAGTCCCCCATGACTACAAGTCTGGGGGTCTCAACTGCCACCGTAGCGATCACCTCAAGGAGCTCGGGCAGGGCTGCTGCTACATAGCGGGGAGCCAGGTATACAACCAGCAAGCCCAACTGCCTCCCTAGGCCCCACTTCACGCAGAGGGACTCACAACCGGTAGTCTGTGGCACAATGGTCTCTCTCGGCTCAAGACCTTCCCTAACAATAACCGCTACCCCACCACCCCTACCTAGGGCCCGAGGCTGATGAAAAGCATGGTAACCTGGTGGGCACATTTCAACGAGGGGGAGTCCACCCTCGTGGCCCAACCAGGTCTCCGCAATGCCTGCCAGGTCCGGCTCCCCCTCTGACACAAGGTCATGGACGAAGGGGGCTTTGTTGACCACGGACCTGGCATTACAAAACATCAGCCGCAGGCCCTGGCTCTGTACTCCCTGACCACCTAGCCTGCGGGGGTTGTGGCATCTGACCGTTTGCAACCATCGGCCTCGTGCCCCCAACCGGGGAGATGGAATTTGTCTCCCATCGGATCTGCCTCTCCCCACTAACCTCTCGATGGGTAGGCCCTCCATGGAAACGACCCGTGTATCCCCCCTCTTGGCGGATCCATCCGCCTCCTTCCGTAGTCTGCTGGCTCGGCCCATTCCCTTCTTGCTAGTCTCAACCTGTCTACACCCTCCCCCCTCCCTGGTACCCCCTAAAATAGACAAAAGATTTCTAACTAAAAAACCCCTGAGGCCGCGCTTCGCTCTCTATCGGGCCGGGCCGGGCGGGGAGAAGAGCGGCCGGCCCGAGGCCTCTAGGAGGAGGTGAGACTTTTTTTTGGGCGGCGGAAAGAACGGCTGGAAGATCTTAACAACGTGGCCATGACTTGTGCGTCCTGTGTGTCATCGTCCACCCACTGGAGCCTCTGGATGGGCCGCATTGGGCCGGACCGGGGGCTTCGCTGGTTGTGGGGAGGCCGGGCCTGGGAGATGGAAGAGTGGTCGGCCTCGAGGCCTCCAGGAGGAGATGAGTCTAGGTGACCGGAAGAACTTGGTGATTTTTAACAACGGTATGGTCGAGGCCTATAAGAACTGTTATCCGGGCCTGGCCAGGAGCAGGAGGAACGTCCTGGCCTGGTCTTTTTTCTGAGAGGACGCAAGGCCAGAAGAGCCCTTTTAAAATCTCGGCTCCAGAGACTGCCCACTCCCCCCCCCCAAACTATTCCCCAAATTACACTCATGATTCCCCACCCGGACAGACAGACTATCTTAACATCTGCGATGAATTTTAAGATCAAAGCCGGACTATATCTCATTGAGCATGTGAATTTATTTATTTATTATTCCTAAAACCTATTTTTACCATTCAAATTGCCAACGATGCTCCCCATAATCAACTATATGACCCATTTTATATCTTGTATTTGTATTATATTTTTATATCTATATATTTATATATTTATGTACTTATATATTGATATATTTATATGTCTGTGTATTTATATATTTATATTTATATAATATAATTATAATCATGTATTCTAAGGCAGACCTTATGCTACTGCGAGAGTCCCCGCTCTCGCAGGTCTGGCCCTCCTCTTTAACGAGGGCCCGCCCTGATGAGGGATTTATTGGACTTCGCCCGATAGAGAGATGGAGACGGAGAAATACAGTAGGTAGGTAGGTAGGTAGGTAGGTAGGTAGACAGAGGAATAGAGAGGGAGAGGGAGAAATACAGAAGGTAGGTAGGTAGGTAGGTAGGTAGGTAGGTAGGTAGGTAGGTAGGTAGGTAGGTAGGTAGAGGGATAGAGAGAGAGGGTGAAATACAGTAGGCAGGTATGTAGGCAGGAAGGTAGGTAGGTAGAGGGATAGAGAGAGAGGGAGAAATACACTAGGTAGGTAGGTAGGTAGAGGGATAGAGAGAGGGAGAGAGAGAGAGAGAGAGGGAAATACACTAGGTAGGTAGGTAGAGGGAGAGAGGGAGAAATACAGTAGGTAGGTAGAGGAATAGAGAGAGGGAGAAATACAGTAGGTAGGTAGATAGGTAGGTAGAGGGATAGAGAGAGGGAGAAATACAGTAGGTAGGTAGGTTGGTTGGTTGGTACGTAGAGGGATAGAGAGAGGGAGAAATACAGTAAGTAGGTAGGTAGAGGGAGAGAGGGAGAAATACAGTAGGTAGGTAGGTAGGTAGGGAGAGGGAGAAATACAGTAGGTAGGTAGGTAGAGAGGGAAAAATACACTAGGTAGGTATGTTGGTAGGTAGGTAGGTAAAGGGAGAGAGGAAGAAATACAGTAGGTAGATAGGTAGGTAGAGGGATAGAGAGAGGGAGAAATACAGTAGGTAGGTAGGTTGGTTGGTAGGTAGAGGGATAGAGAGAGAGAGGGAGAAATACAGTAGGTAGGTAGGTAGGTGAATAGAGAGGGAGAAATACAGTATGTAGGTAGGTAGGTAGAGAGAGAGAGATGGAAAATACACTAGGTAGGTATGTAGAGGGAGAGAGGGAGAGGGAAATACACTAGGTAGGTAGGTAGTGGGAGAGAGGGAGAAATACAGTAGGTAGGGAATGGGATAGAGAGGGATAGAGAGTAGGTAGGTAGAGGGATAGAGAAATACATTAGGTAGGCAGGTAGTTTGGTAGGTAGGTAGGTAGAGAGAGAGAGGGAAATACACTAGGTAGGTAGGTAGAGGGAGAGAGGGAGAAATACAGTAGGTAGGTAGGTAGAGAGAGGGAGAGGGAGAAATACAGTAGGGAGGGAGGGAGGGAAAAATACACTAGGTAGGTATGTTGGTAGGTAGGTAAAGGGAGAGAGGGAGAGGGAGAAATACAATAGGTAGATAGGTAGGTAGAGGGATAGAGAGAGGGAGAAATACAGTAGGTAGGTAGGTAGTTGAATAGAGAGTGAGAAATACAGTATGTAGGTAGGTAGGTAGGTAAAGAGAGAGAGATGGAAAATACACTAGGTAGGTATGTAGAGGGAGAGAGGGAGAAATACAGTAGGTAGGTAGGTAGTTGAATAGAGAGTGAGAAATACAGTATGTAGGTAGGTAGGTAGGTAAAGAGAGAGAGATGGAAAATACACTAGGTAGGTATGTAGAGGGAGAGAGGGAGAAATACAGTAGGTAGGTAGGTAGTTAGAGGGATAGAGAGAGGGAGAAATACAGTAGGTAGGTATGTAGGTAGTTTGGTAGGTAGGTAGGTAGGTAGGTAGGTGGATAGAGAGAGGGAGAAATACAGTAGGTAGGTAGAGGGAGAGAGGGAGAGGGAGAAATACATTAGGTAAGTAGTGGGATAGAGAGGAATAGAGAGTAGGTAGGTAGAGGGATAGAGAAATACAGTAGGTAGGTAGGTAGAGGGATAGAGAGAGGGAGAAATACAGTAGGTAGGTAGTTTGGTAGGTAGGTAGAGAGAGAGAGGGAAATACACTAGGTAGGTAGGTAGAGGGAGAGGGAGAAGTACAGTAGGTAGGTAGGTAGAGAGAGAGGGAGACAGGGAGAAATACAGTAGGCAGGTAGAGGAATAGAGAGAGGGAGAAATACAGTAGGTAGGTAGGTTGGTTGGTATGTAGTTTGGTAGGTAGGTAGGTAGGTAGGTAGGTGGATAGAGAGAGGGAGAAATACAGTAGGTAGGTCGAGGGAGAGAGGGAGAGGGAGAAATACAGTAGGTAGGTAGTGGGATAGAGAGGGATAGAGAGTAGGTAGGAAGAGGGATAGAGAAATACAGTAGGTAGGTAGGTAGGTAGAGGGATAGAGAGAGGGAGAAATACAGTAGGTAGGTAGTTTGGTAGGTAGGTAGAGAGAGAGAGAGGGAAATACACTAGGTAGGTAGGTAGAGGGAGCGAGGGAGAAATACAGTAGGTAGGTAGGTAGAGGGATAGAGAGAGGGTGAAATACAGTAGGTAGGTTGGTTGGTAGGTAGTTTGGTAGGTAGGTAGGTAGGTAGGTGGATAGAGAGAGGGAGAAATACAGTAGGTTGCTGGTAGGAAGGTAGGTAGGTAGGTAGGTAGTTAGAGGGATAGAGACGGAGAAATACAGTAGGTAGGTAGGTTGGTAGGTAGGTAGAGAGAGAGAGAGAGAGGGAAATACACTAGGTAGTTAGGTAGAGGGAGAGAGGGAGAAATACAGTAGGTAGGTAGAGGGATAGAGAGAGGGAGAAATACAGTAGGTAGGGAGTGGGATAGAGAGGGATAGAGAGTAGGTAGGTAGAGGGATAGAGAAATACAGTAGGTAGGTAGGTAGGTAGGTAGGTAGGTAGGTAGGTAGGTAGGTAGGTAGGTAGAGGGATAGAGAGAGGGGGAGAAATACAATAGGTAGGTAGGTGGATAGGTAGAGGGATAGAGAGAGGGAGAAATACTGTAGGTAGGTAGGTAGAGGGATAGAGAGAGGGGGGAGAAATACAATAGGTAGGTAGGTGGGTAAAGGAATAGAGAGAGGGAGAAATACAGTAGGTAGGTAGGTAGGTAGGTAGGTAGGTAGGTAGAGGGATAGAGAGAGAGGGGGAGAAATACAGTAGGTAGGTATGTAGGTAGGTGGGTAGGTAGGTGAATAGAGAGAGAGGGAGAAATACAGTAGGTAGGTAGGTAGGTAGGTGGATAGAGGGAGAGGGAGAAATACAGTAGGTAGGTAGGTAGGTAGGTAGGTAGGTAGGTAGGTGGATAGAGAGAGGGAGAAATACACTAGGTAGGTAGGTAGGTAGGTAGGTGGATAGAGAGAGGGAGAAATACAGTAGGTAGCTAGGTAGGTAGGTAGGTAGGTAGGTAGGTAGGTAGGTAGGTAGGTAGGTAGGTAGGTAGGTAGGTAGAGGGATAGAGAGAGAGGGGGAGAAATACAGTAGGTAGGTATGTAGGTAGGTGGGTGAATAGAGAGAGAGGGAGAAATACAGTAGGTAGGTAGGTAGGTAGGTGGATAGAGGGAGAGGGAGAAATACAGTAGGTAGGTAGGTAGGTAGGTAGGTAGGTAGGTAGGTAGGTAGGTAGGTAGGTAGGTGGATAGAGAGAGGGAGAAATACACTAGGTAGGTAGGTAGGTAAAGGAATAGAGAGAGGGAGAAATACAGTAGGTAGGTAGGTAGGTAGGTAGGTAGGTAGGTAGGTAGGTAGGTAGGTAGAGGGATAGAGAGAGAGGGGGAGAAATACAGTAGGTAGGTATGTAGGTAGGTGGGTAGGTAGGTGAATAGAGAGAGAGGGAGAAATACAGTAGGTAGGTAGGTAGGTAGGTGGATAGAGGGAGAGGGAGAAATACAGTAGGTAGGTAGGTAGGTAGGTAGGTAGGTAGGTAGGTGGATAGAGAGAGGGAGAAATACACTAGGTAGGTAGGTAGGTAGGTGGATAGAGAGAGGGAGAAATACAGTAGGTAGGTAGGTAGGTAGGTAGGTAGGTAGGTAGGTAGGTAGGTAGGTAGGTAGGTAGGTAGGTAGGTGGATAGAGAGAGGGAGAAATACAGTAGGTAGGTAGAGGGAGAGAGGGAGAGGGAGAAATACATTAGGTAGGTAGTGGGATAGAGAGGGATAGAGAGTAGGTAGGTAGAGGGATAGAAAAATACAGTAGGTAGGTAGGTAGATAGAGGGATAGAGAGAGGGAGAAACACAGTAGGTAGGTAGTTTGGTAGGTAGGTAGAGAGAGAGAAGGAAATACACTAGGTAGATCAGTAGAGGGAGAGAGGGAGAAATACAGTAGGTAGGTAGGTAGGTAGGTAGGTAGGTAGGTAGGTAGGTAGGTAGAGGGATAGAAAAGGAGAGAGAGAAATACAGTAGGTAGGTACGTAGGTAGGTAGGCAGGTAGGTAGATAGGTAGGTTGGTAGGTAGGTAGGTAGGTAGGTAGGTAGGGGGATAGAGAGAGAGAAAAATACAGTAGGTAGGCAGAGGGATCGAGAGGGATAGGGAGAAATACAGTAGGTAGGTAGGTAGGGAAGATGGGAGGGAGGGAGGGAGGGAGGGAGGAAGGTAGAGGGATAGACAGAGAGGGAGAAATACAGTAGGTAGGTAGGTAGAGGGAGAGAGGGAGAAATACAGTAGGTAGGTAGGTAGAGAGAGAGGGAGAGAGGGAGAAATACAGTAGGTATGTAGAGGGATAGAGAGAGGGAGAAATACAGTAGGTAGGTAGGTAGGTTGGTATGTAGTTTGGTAGGTTGGTAGGTAGGTAGGTAGGTAGGTGGATAGAGAGAGGGAGAAATACAGTAGGTAGGTCGAGGGAGAGAGGTCGAGGGAGAAATACAGTAGGTAGGTAGTGGGATAGAGAGGGATAGAGAGTAGGTAGCAAGAGGGATAGAGAAATACAGTAGATAGGTAGGTAGGTTGGTAGGTAGAGAAAGAGAGAGAGAGGGAAATACACTAGGTAGGTAGGTAGAGGGAGAGAGGGAGAAATACAGTAGGTAGGTAGGTGGATAAAGAGAGGGAGAAATACAGTAGGTAGGTCGAGGGAGAGAGGGAGAGGGAGAAATACAGTAGGTAGGTAGTGGGATAGAGAGGGATAGAGAGTAGGTAGGAAGAGGGATAGAGAAATACAGTAGGTAGGTAGGTAGGTAGAGGGATAGAGAGAGGGAGAAATACAGTAGGTAGGTAGTTTGGTAGGTAGGTAGAGAGATAGAAGGAAATACACTAGGTAGATCAGTAGAGGGAGAGAGGGAGAAATACAGTAGGTAGGTAGGTAGAGGGATAGAGAGAGGGTGAAATACAGTAGGTAGGTTGGTTGGTAGGTACTTTGGTAGGTAGGTAGGTAGGTAGGTGGATAGAGAGAGGGAGAAATACAGTAGGTTGCTGGTAGGAAGGTAGGTAGGTAGGTAGAGGGATAGAGACGGAGAAATACAGTAGGTAGGTAGGTTGGTAGGTAGGTAGAGAGAGAGAGAGAGAGGGAAATACACTAGGTAGTTAGGTAGAGGGAGAGAGGGAGAAATACAGTAGGTAGGTAGAGGGATAGAGAGAGGGAGAAATACAGTAGGTAGGGAGTGGGATAGAGAGGGATAGAGAGTAGGTAGGTAGAGGGATAGAGAAATACAGTAGGTAGGTAGGTAGGTAGGTAGGTAGGTAGGTAGGTAGGTAGGTAGGTAGGTAGGTAGGTAGAGGGATAGAGAGAGGGGGAGAAATACAATAGGTAGGTAGGTGGATAGGTAGAGGGATAGAGAGAGGGAGAAATACTGTAGGTAGGTAGGTAGAGGGATAGAGAGAGGGGGGAGAAATACAATAGGTAGGTAGGTGGGTAAAGGAATAGAGAGAGGGAGAAATACAGTAGGTAGGTAGGTAGGTAGGTAGGTAGGTAGAGGGATAGAGAGAGAGGGGGAGAAATACAGTAGGTAGGTATGTAGGTAGGTGGGTAGGTAGGTGAATAGAGAGAGAGGGAGAAATACAGTAGGTAGGTAGGTAGGTAGGTGGATAGAGGGAGAGGGAGAAATACAGTAGGTAGTTAGGTAGGTAGGTAGGTAGGTAGGTAGGTGGATAGAGAGAGGGAGAAATACACTAGGTAGGTAGGTAGGTAGGTGGATAGAGAGAGGGAGAAATACAGTAGGTAGCTAGGTAGGTAGGTAGGTAGGTAGGTAGGTAGGTAGGTAGGTAGGTAGGTAGGTAGGTAGGTAGAGGGATAGAGAGAGAGGGGGAGAAATACAGTAGGTAGGTATGTAGGTAGGTGGGTGAATAGAGAGAGAGGGAGAAATACAGTAGGTAGGTAGGTAGGTAGGTGGATAGAGGGAGAGGGAGAAATACAGTAGGTAGGTAGGTAGGTAGGTAGGTAGGTAGGTAGGTAGGTAGGTAGGTAGGTAGGTGGATAGAGAGAGGGAGAAATACACTAGGTAGGTAGGTAGGTAAAGGAATAGAGAGAGGGAGAAATACAGTAGGTAGGTAGGTAGGTAGGTAGGTAGGTAGGTAGGTAGGTAGGTAGGTAGGTAGGTAGAGGGATAGAGAGAGAGGGGGAGAAATACAGTAGGTAGGTATGTAGGTAGGTGGGTAGGTAGGTGAATAGAGAGAGAGGGAGAAATACAGTAGGTAGGTAGGTAGGTAGGTGGATAGAGGGAGAGGGAGAAATACAGTAGGTAGGTAGGTAGGTAGGTAGGTGGATAGAGCGAGGGAGAAATACACTAGGTAGGTAGGTAGGTAGGTGGATAGAGAGAGGGAGAAATACAGTAGGTAGCTAGGTAGGTAGGTAGGTAGGTAGGTAGGTGGATAGAGAGAGGGAGAAATACAGTAGGTAGGTAGAGGGAGAGAGGGAGAGGGAGAAATACATTAGGTAGGTAGTGGGATAGAGAGGGATAGAGAGTAGGTAGGTAGAGGGATAGAGAAATACAGTAGGTAGGTAGGTAGATAGAGGGATAGAGAGAGGGAGAAACACAGTAGGTAGGTAGTTTGGTAGGTAGGTAGAGAGAGAGAAGGAAATACACTAGGTAGATCAGTAGAGGGAGAGAGGGAGAAATACAGTAGGTAGGTAGGTATGTAGGTAGGTAGGTAGGTAGGTAGAGGGATAGAAAAGGAGAGAGAGAAATACAGTAGGTAGGTACGTAGGTAGGTAGGTAGGTGGGTAAGTAGGTAAGTAGGTAGGTAGGTAGGTAGGTAGGGGGATAGAGAAGGAGAGGGAGAAATACAGTAGGTAGGTAGGTAGGCAGGCAGGCAGGCAGGTAGATAGGTAGGTTGGTAGGTAGGTAGGTAGGTAGGTAGGTAGGTAGGTAGGTAGGTAGGTAGGTAGGTAGGTAGGGGGATAGAGAGAGAGAAAAATACAGTAGGTAGGCAGAGGGATCGAGAGGGATAGGGAGAAATACAGTAGGTAGGTAGGTAGGTAGGGAAGATGGGAGGGAGGGAGGGAGGGAGGAAGGTAGAGGGATAGACAGAGAGGGAGAAATACAGTAGGTAGGTAGGTAGAGGGAGAGAGGGAGAAATACAGTAGGTAGGTAGGTAGAGAGAGAGGGAGAGAGGGAGAAATACAGTAGGTACGTAGAGGGATAGAGAGAGGGAGAAATACAGTAGGTAGGTAGGTAGGTTGGTATGTAGTTTGGTAGGTTGGTAGGTAGGTAGGTAGGTAGGTGGATAGAGAGAGGGAGAAATACAGTAGGTAGGTTGAGGGAGAGAGGGAGAGGGAGAAATACAGTAGGTAGGTAGTGGGATAGAGAGGGATAGAGAGTAGGTAGCAAGAGGGATAGAGAAATACAGTAGATAGGTAGGTAGGTTGGTAGGTAGAGAAAGAGAGAGAGAGGGAAATACACTAGGTAGGTAGGTAGAGGGAGAGAGGGAGAAATACAGTAGGTAGGTAGGTAGGTAGGGAGAGGGATACAGAGAGGGAGAAATACAGTAGGTAGCTAGGTAGGTAGTTTGGTAGTTTGGTAGTTTGGTAGGTAGGTAGGTAGGTAGGTAGGTAGGTAGGTAGGTAGGTAGGTAGGTAGGTAGGTGGATAGAGAGAGGGAGAAATACAGTAGGTAGGTAGAAGGAGAGAGGGAGAGGGAGAAATACATTAGGTAGGTAGTGGGATAGAGAGGGATAGAGAGTAGGTAGGTAGAGGGATAGAGAAATACAGTAGGTAGGTAGGTAGAGGAATAGAGAGAGGGAGAAATACAGTAGGTAGGTAGGTAGGTAGGTATGTAGGTAGAGGGATAGAGAGAGGGAGAAATACAGTAGGTAGCTAGGTTTGTAGTTTGGTAGGTAGGTAGGTAGGTAGGTAGGTAGGTAGGTAGGTGGATAGAGAGAGGGAGGAATACAGTAGGTAGGTAGAGGGAGAGAGAGGGATAGAGAGTAGGTAGGTAGAGGGATAGAGAAATACAGTAGGTAGGTAGGTAGGTAGAGGGATAGAGAGAGGGAGAAATACAGTAGGTAGGTAGTTTGGTAGGTAGGTAGAGAGAGAGAAGGAAATACACTAGGTAGGTCAGTAGAGGGAGAGAGGGAGAAATACAGTAGGTAGGTAGAGGGAGAGAGAGAGGGAGAAATACAGTAGGTAGGTAGGTTGGTTGGTATGTAGTTTGGTAGGTAGGTAGGTAGGTAGGTGGATAGAGAGAGGGAGAAATACAGTAGGTAGGTCGAGGGAGAGGGAGAAATACAGTAGTTAGGTAGTGGGATAGAGAGGGATAGTTAGTAGGTAGCAAGAGGGATAGAGAAATACAGTAGATAGGAGGTAGGTTGGTAGGTAGAGAAAGAGAGAGAGAGGGAAATACACTAGGTAGGTAGGTAGAGGGAGAGAGGGAGAAATACAGTAGGTAGGTAGGTAGGTAGGTAGGTAGGTAGGTAGGTAGAGGGATAGAGAGAGGGAGAAATACAGTAAGTAGGTAGGTAGGTAGGTAGGTAGGTAGGTAGGTAGGTAGGTAGGTAGGTAGGTAGGTAGGTAGGTAGAGGGATAGAGAGAGGGAGAAATACAGTAGGTAGGTAGGTAGGTAGTTTGGTAGGTAGGTAGTTTGGTAGGTAGTTAGGTAGGTAGGTAGGTAGGTAGGTGGATAGAGAGAGGGAGAAATACAGTAGGTAGGTAGAGGGAGAGAGGGAGTGGGAGAAATACATTAGGTAGGTAGTGGGATAGAGAGGGATAGAGAGTAGGTAGGTAGAGGGATAGAGAAATACAGTAGGTAGGTAGGTAGGTAGAGGGATAGAGAGAGGGAGAAATACAGTAGGTAGGTAGTTTGGTAGGTAGGTAGAGAGAGAGAAGGAAATACACTAGGTAGGTCAGTAGAGGGAGAGAGGAAGAAATACAGTAGGTAGGTAGAGGGAGAGAGAGAAGGAGAAATACAGTAGGTAGGTAGGTAGGTATAGGGATAGAGAGAGGGAGAAATACAGTAGGTAGGTAGGTAGGTAGTTTGGTAGGTGGATAGAGAGAGGGAAAATACAGTAGGTAGGTAGAGGAAGAGAGGGAGAGGGAAAATACAGTAGGTAGGGAGAGGGATAGATAGGGAGAGGGAGAAATACAGTAGGTAGGTAGGTAGGGAGGGAGGGAGGGAGGGAGATAGAAAAAGAGGGTGAAATACAGTAGGTAGGTAGGTAGGTAGAGGGATAGAGAGGGAGAGGGAGAAATACAGTAGGTAGGTAGGTATGTAGGTAGGTAGGTAGGTAGGTGGATAGAGAGATAGGGAGAAATACTGTAGGTAGGTAGGAAGGTAGGTAGGTAGGTAGGTAGGTAGGTAGGTAGGTAGGTAGGTAGGTAGGTAGGTAGAGGGATAGAGAAGGAGAGAGAGAAATACAGTAGGTACCTAGAGGGATAGAGAGAGGGAGAAATACAGTAGGTAGGTAGGTAGGTTGGTATGTAGTTTGGTAGGTTGGTAGGTAGGTAGGTAGGTGGATAGAGAGAGGGAGAAATACAGTAGGTAGGTCAAGGGAGAGAGGGAGAGGGAGAAATACAGTAGGTAGGTAGTGGGATAGAGAGGGATAGAGAGTAGGTAGCAAGAGGGATAGAGAAATACAGTAGATAGGTAGGTAGGTTGGTAGGTAGAGAAACAGAGAGAGGGAAATACACTAGGTAGGTAGGTAGAGGGAGAGAGGGAGAAATACAGTAGGTAGGTAGGTAGGTAGGTAGAGGGATACAGAGAGGGAGAAATACAGTAGGTAGCTAGGTAGGTAGTTTGGTAGTTTGGTAGGTAGGTAGGTAGGCAGGTAGGTAGGTAGGTAGGTGGATAGAGAGAGGGAGAAATACAGTAGGTAGTTAGAAGGAGAGAGGGAGAGGGAGAAATACATTAGGTAGGTAGTGGGATAGAGAGGGATAGAGAGTAGGTAGGTAGAGGGATAGAGAAATACAGTAGGTAGGTAGGTAGAGGGATAGAGAGAGGAGAAATACAGTAGGTAGGTAGGTAGGTAGGTATGTAGGTAGAGGGATAGAGAGAGGGAGAAATACAGTAGGTAGCTAGGTTTGTAGTTTGGTAGTTTGGTAGGTAGGTAGGTAGGCAGGTAGGTAGGTAGGTAGGTGGATAAAGAGAGGGAGGAATACAGTAGGTAGGTAGAGGGAGAGAGGGAGAGGGAGAAATACATTAGGTAGGTAGTGGGATAGAGAGGGATAGAGAGTAGGTAGGTAGAGGGATAGAGAAATACAGTAGGTAGGTAGGTAGGTAGGTAGAGGGATAGAGAGAGGGAGAAATACAGTAGGTAGGTAGTTTGGTAGGTAGGTAGAGAGAGAGAAGGAAATACACTAGGTAGGTCAGTAGAGGGAGAGAGGGAGAAATACAGTAGGTAGGTAGAGGGAGAGAGAGAGGGAGAAATACAGTAGGTAGGTAGGTTGGTTGGTATGTAGTTTGGTAGGTAGGTAGGTAGGTAGGTAGGTGGATAGAGAGAGGGAGAAATACAGTAGGTAGGTCGAGGGAGAGAGGGAGAGGGAGAAATACAGTAGGTAGGTAGTGGGATAGAGAGGGATAGTTAGTAGGTAGCAAGAGGGATAGAGAAATACAGTAGATAGGAGGTAGGTTGGTAGGTAGAGAAAGAGAGAGAGAGGGAAATACACTAGGTAGGTAGGTAGAGGGAGAGAGGGAGAAATACAGTAAGTAGGTAGGTAGGTAGGTAGGTAGGTAGGTAGGTAGGTAGGTAGGTAGGTAGGTAGATAGGTAGAGGGATAGAGAGGGAGAGGGAGAAATACAGTAGGTAGGTAGGTAGGTAGGTAGGTAGGTAGGTAGGTAGGTAGGTAGAGGGATAGAGAGGGAGAGGGAGAAATACAGTAGGTAGGTAGGTATGTAGGTAGGTAGGTAGGTAGGTGGATAGAGAGATAGGGAGAAATACTGTAGGTAGGTAGGTAGATAGGTAGTTTGGTAGGTAGGTAGGTAGGTAGGTAGGTAGGTAGGTAGGTAGGTAGGTAGGGGGATAGAGAGAGAGAGGGAGAAATACAGTAGGTAGGTAGGTAGGCAGGCTGGTAGGTAGATAGGTAGTTTGGTAGTTTGGTAGTTTGGTAGGTAGGTAGGTAGGTAGGTAGGTAGGTAGGTAGGTAGGTAGGTAGGTAGGTAGGTAGGTAGGTGGATAGAGAGAGAGAAAAATACAGTAGGTAGGCAGAGGGATCGAGAGGGATAGGGAGAAATACAGTAGGTAGGGAGGGAGGGAAGATGGGAGGGAGGGAGGGAGGAAGGTAGAGGGATAGACAGAGAGGGAGAAATACAGTAGGTAGGTAGGTAGAGAGAGAGGGAGAGAGGGAGAAATACAGTAGGTACGTAGAGGGATAGAGAGAGGGAGAAATACAGTAGGTAGGTAGGTAGGTTGGTATGTAGTTTGGTAGGTTGGTAGGTAGGTAGGTAGGTAGGTGGATAGAGAGAGGGAGAAATACAGTAGGTAGGTCGAGGGAGAGAGGGAGAGGGAGAAATAGAGTAGGTAGGTAGTGGGATAGAGAGGGATAGAGAGTAGGTAGCAAGAGGGATAGAGAAATACAGTAGATAGGTAGGTAGGTTGGTAGGTAGAGAAAGAGAGAGGATGTCAGCCTTCGCTTGCACTGCTTAGCTGCCATGGAAACGGGGAGGGTGGGGTGCTGGGATTCAATTGTTCTGCTGGTGGATGATTGGTGGAAGATGTTGCCGGTTGGTGTTATCTCTCAACTAACGGTCTCACATTCCATGCTGGTGATGACCTGCCCACCTGATGTCGGAGAATAAAGTATATTGGACAATGCTAAGGGGGGGGGGGGTTAGGGTTTGGGATGGGCTTAAGCTTTAATACTCAATGTTCGCGGCTAAACTATTCACTTCCTGCTTTACCTGGTCTGTTCACTTTCTTTTCTTTTTTTTTAATTGAAAAAGTTTTATTCACACAGATTTTCCCCCTTTTTACCCCCCCCCCGACATATAATATAAATCACATACAAATACTATACCCCCCCTCACCCCATCTTAAAATGAGTTTCTCATTCAGATATTATACCCCCTCGCCTCCCAGCAGACACAATATAAGTTTCTCTTAGTATATCAATATCCCATTAACACCATCTTCTAAGTTAATTAAAGATATAAAAAACATAATATAAATTTCTCTTAAAAAAAAAAAACCCTATCCCATTATTCCCCTCTCTAAATTAATCATACATATATATTACCCCACCCTCCACCCTAACCCTCCCCCACCTCCCATTCAAACCCACCCCCCTGACTTCCGCTATACACCACTCTAATAATTCCCAGCATCCCAAATATTATTTACTCTATTCACCTATCAATCTAAGCATTCTTACCTAAAAGCTACATAGTACTTCCTAATCTGATATTTATTCTGTATATAATCAATCCATTAGAAACCTTATAACAAACTCAACATAAACACCCACACCTTTAACCTTATAGTTAAACATTAAAATACATAGAAAATAATTCTTAAGATCTAAATACCGTGTCATATAACCTAACATAAAACTTAAACCATATATCCCTATCACAGGAAGGATACAGTAAATTGCAAGAAAATTTCTACTTCATTACATAGATGATGATAATTTCTTGGAATGTAGATACCATCTATAAAATATAATATAAACTTCTTCCAACAGATATTCCAAACCAAAAACGCAATATCGTAACAACCAGATCGACTGCAAATGCTCTGGTGCTATATCCCTTTTGCCTTATAGCTATGCCATTTAAGAGATTCAAATCCAAAATTATATTCAACAAGACTTCTAGGATTAAAATATATAACATTAGAGATAATAAACCTTATCCAAATCCCATGTTTCATTTTTTCCCCTCAAGTCTTGATTAGAGAATTCTGGTTCATTCACTCATAGGCCTTTTCCACTTCCAAAAAAACCCCCCAGCATTGCAGAGATCTACATATATTTATCTAGATAGACAATTGAAAAATATAAGTTGCCTTACATTCTCCCTCACATATCCCCTCTTAAATAACTGGCATCAATCTGTTGGAGTAAACACCCATACATAATGATAATTTCTTCAAATCTAAATACCATCTGCAAAATATATTATAAAAATCCTCCCATGAGTTCTATATCTATACAAATTTAGCATTTAACTTTCAAAGTTCGGCCCAAGTTTTTTCCCAGAACACTAACATAATATTAATCCTTTCCGCGTCAATGTTCATAAGTCCAACTCTTCAGGTCTCCTTCCATTCCATCCGTAGCTGTTTGTAATACCAGTTTAAGCAGCTGCCCCCATAAATAACATTAAAAAAAACCCTTTACATAGGTAACCCCCGAGTGACTTTTCATCAGGATGATAAAGTTCCAAGATCGTGATAGGGTAACAACCAGATCCACTGCAAATGCTCCGGTTCCAGTTTTCAACCCTAAGCCTTTTCCACATCCAAGATAACCAGCATTGCAGAGATCTGTATATTTTTATCTAGATAGTCAAATAACTGGCATCCAACTGTTGACTAATTGCTTCTTCCTTTAATCCTTTTGTCTTTCTTAACTCGCCGAGATTGAGACCTCCTCTGCTTCTGCGGTTTCTGAATTTGTCTGGTGCTAGACCTGGCTTCGCATTGCTCATCTGATTTACATATTAGCATTCCAACAGATCCCCCTATAGCAGTCTTCGACATTTCCTCCAGAGTAGGGCTTTAAAAAAGCCCAGGGGAATCCAACTGAGTATGTTCTTCCATCTCTTTTCCAAATTGTTTCCGCTCCATCTCAATATCTTGCTCTGAAACATCCAAATCTACTAATGTTGGTATAGATATACGTGGGGGCGTTGCACTTTTCTTCAGTATTTCATAATAAAAATCTCTTGCCTTGTCTATAGTATTCAAACAATACCTCGCCCCTTCATATCTAAATATAACACCCATTGGAGCATCCCACCTGTACTGTATCCCTCTTTTCTTCAGCTCCGCCACCAAAAAACCAAAATCCCTTCTAAGCTTCAGGATAGTTGATGGAAGTTCCTTAAAAACACCAATCCGTTTTCCAGCTATGTGGAGAGAGGAGTGAAAAGACTTCTGCAGAATATCATTTCTGAGGTTTCTCTCAGTAAAATATATCACAACATCTCTCGGTAATTGCCTTTGTAATGCTATACGTGAGTTTGCTCTGTAAATTTTATCAATCTTAGCATAAATTTCACCAGGATCCATTTTTACTAATATAGCCAAAGCATCGGCAGAAACTTTTCTTAAGTCTTCTCTAGGATTTTCTGTTAATCCCCAGTCTAATGGCGTTTTCCATTAACATAAATTGTAACATAATAACCTCTTTGTCCAATTTGTGCATATTCCCCTCCATTTCCACAAATTTCAAATCCGTTTCCTTTGCTTTGACTTCCACCTCTGAGGACAGCTGTTCGATTTTCCCATCAATTTTAATGATAACTACAGACAGACTCTTGGCCATTGCAAGCATTTTTTCTTCCAATTGGTCATATTTCTCCTGGATCATTCTTTTGAGGTCTCTGCTTTCATTAACTATGAAATTCATCAAATCTTTAAAGTCCTGGGGAGTTACTACACGAGTTTGTTCCATTGCCTTGCTTTTAAGCTTTCCAAGTTCTCAGGGAGAGGAAAAAAAAACCTCTTCAAAGTATCAAAATAAGTCAGTAATAAGTAATACGTTTAGCTTAACGCTCAATAAATCAGATAGTGCATTTGGCTTTATAGCTTGCTCCCCCTTTCCACCTACAGCTGTCCGCTATCAGCCAGGGGTTAAGCAGAGACCAAAATCCACAAATCAATAATTAGACAAGGCAACTAAGTTTCGTTTCATTCATCTGGTAGTTAACGCCATCTTGAATCCTTTGTTCTAAGAGGTATACCTTAAAACAGTTCACAAACTTTAATTACTTGCATTTAGTTTCCTTTGAAGTACGAAGGCTTGAAATATAATCTTCTTGATGGATTGCCTGGAGCGTATTTTAAAAAGTTGTTATCGGTTGTCTTGCTCCGCGAAGCGCGAAGGGGTCCAGTAGCCTGGAACTAAAGCCGCTGAGAAGGGGGGCTATCCTTGCCTGCTTTCCAGAGGCAATAATACCTTCTGGGTAGCTCACAAGACGCTCAACCCGACAGCGTAAGTTCCCCCACAAATTCCTGAGGATTTATGGGTATCCAAGGCATTTACGATGTTATAAAAATGCCTCTAACAAGCTGCTGGATCGGCAAGCTCAAAGAGCCTGTCCACGACAGCCGAAGCCCAACCCGGAAGTCCAAGTTCACTTTCTTTACTTAGTAAAAGTAGCCTTATTCATTTCAAACAATGTCTAAGTGTGTTCTTTCTTAAGTACTCGAAGAAACAGATCCTGACAGAGAGGGAAATACACTAGGTAGGTAGGTAGAGGGAGAGAGGGAGAACTACAGTAGGTAGGTAGGTAGGTAGGTAGAGGCATACAGAGAGGGAGAAATACAGTAGGTAGCTAGGTAGGTAGTTTGGTAGTTTGGTAGTTTGGTAGGTAGGTAGGTAGGTAGGTAGGTAGGTAGGAAGGTAGGTGGATAGAGAGAGGGAGAAATACAGTAGGTAGGTAGAAGGAGAGAGGGAGAGGGAGAAATACATTAGGTAGGTAGTGGGATAGAGAGGGATAGAGAGTAGGTAGGTAGACGGATAGAGAAATACAGTAGGTAGGTAGGTAGAGGGATAGAGAGAGGGAGAAATACAGTAGGTAGGTAGGTAGGTATATAGGTAGAGGGATAGAGAGAGGGAGAAATACAGTAGGTAGGTAGGTTTGTAGTTTGGTAGTTTGGTAGGTAGGTAGGTGGATAGAGAGAGGGAGGAATACAGTAGGTAGGAAGAGGGAAAGAGGGAGAGGGAGAAATACATTAGGTAGGTAGGTAGGTAGGTAGAGGGATAGAGAGAGGGAGAAATACAGTAGGTAGGTAGTTTGGTAGGTAGGTAGAGAGAGAGAAGGAAATACACTAGGTAGGTCAGTAGAGGGAGAGAGGGAGAAATACAGTAGGTAGGTAGAGGGAGAGAGAGAGGGAGAAATACAGTAGGTAGGTAGGTTGGTTGGTATGTAGTTTGGTAGGTAGGTAGGTAGGTAGGTGGATAGAGAGAGGGAGAAATACAGTAGGTAGGTCGAGGGAGAGAGAGGGATAGTTAGTAGGTAGCAAGAGGGATAGAGAAATACAGTAGATAGGAGGTAGGTTGGTAGGTAGAGAAAGAGAGAGAGAGGGAAATACACTAGGTAGGTAGGTAGAGGGAGAGAGGGAGAAATACAGTAAGTAGGTAGGTAGGTAGGTAGGTAGGTAGGTAGAGGGATAGAGAGAGGGAGAAATACAGTAGGTAGCTAGGTAGGTAGGTAGGTAGGTAGGTAGAGGGATAGAGAGAGGGAGAAATACAGTAGGTAGGTAGGTAGGTAGTTTGGTAGGTAGGTAGGTAGGTAGGTAGGTAGGTAGGTGGATAGAGAGAGGGAGAAATACAGTAGGTAGGTAGAGGGAGAGAGGGAGAGGGAGAAATACATTAGGTAGGTAGTGGGATAGAGAGGGATAGAGAGTAGGTAGGTAGAGGGATAGAGAAATACAGTAGGTATGTAGGTAGGTAGGTAGGTAGAGGGATAGAGAGAGGGAGAAATACAGTAGGTAGGTAGTTTGGTAGGTAGGTAGAGAGAGAGAAGGAAATACACTAGGTAGGTCAGTAGAGGGAGAGAGGGAGAAATACAGTAGGTAGGTAGAGGGAGAGAGAGAAGGAGAAATACAGTAGGTAGGTAGGTAGGCATAGGGATAGAGAGGGAGAAATACAGTAGGTAGGTAGGTAGGTAGGTAGTTTGGTAGGTGGATAGAGAGAGGGAAAATACAGTAGGTAGGTAGAGGAAGAGAGGGAGAGGGAAAATACAGTAGGTAGGGAGAGGGATAGATAGGGAGAGGGAGAAATACAGTAGGTAGGTAGGTAGGTAGGTAGGGAGGGAGGGAGGTAGAAAAAGAGGGTGAAATACAGTAGGTAGGTAGGTAGGTAGAGGGATAGAGATGGAGAGGGAGAAATACAGTAGGTAGGTATGTAGGTAGGTAGGTAGGTAGGTAGGTGGATAGAGAGATAGGGAGAAATACTGTAGGTAGGTAGGTAGGAAGGTAGGTAGGTAGGTAGGTAGGTAGGTAGGTAGAGGGATAGAGAAGGAGAGAGAGAAATACAGTAGGTAGGTAGGTAGGTAGAGGGATAGAGAGAGGGAGAAATACAATAGGTAGGTAGTTTGGTAGGTAGGTAGAGAGAGAGAGAGAGAGGGAAATACACTAGGTAGGTAGGAAGAGGGAGAGAGGGAGAAATACAGTAGGTAGATAGGTAGAGAGAGAGAGGGAGAGAGGGAGAAATACAGTAGGTAGGTAGAGGGATAGAGAGAGGGAGAAATACAGTAGGTAGGTAGGTTGGTTGGTATGTAGTTTGGTAGGTAGGTAGGTAGGTGGATAGAGAGAGGGAGAAATACAGTAGGTAGGTCGAGGGAGAGAGGGAGAGGGAGAAATACAGTAGGTAGGTAGTGGGATAGAGAGGGATAGAGAGTAGGTAGGAAGAGGGTTAGAGAAATACAGTAGATAGGAGGTAGGTTGGTAGGTAGAGAAAGAGAGAGAGAGGGAAATACACTAGGTAGGTAAGTAGAGGGAGAGAGGGAGAAATACAGTAGGTAGGTAGGTAGGTAGGTAGGTAGGTAGGTAGGTAGGTAGGTAGGTGGATATAGAGAGGGAGAAATACAGTAGGTAGGTAGTGGGATAGAGAGGGATAGAGAGTAGGTAGGTAGAGGGATAGAGAAATACAGTAGGTAGGTAGGTAGATAGAGGGATAGAGAGAGGGAGAAATACAGTAGGTAGGTAGTTTGGTAGGTAGGTAGAGGGAGAGAAGGAAATACACTAGGTAGGTCAGTAGAGGGAGAGAGGGAGAAATACAGTAGGTAGGTAGAGGGAGAGAGAGAGGGAGAAATACAGTATGTAGGTAGGTAGGTATAGGGATAGAGAGAGGGAGAAATATAGTAGGTAGGTAGGGAGTTAGTTTGGTAGGTGGATAGAGAGAGGGAAAATACAGTAGGTAGGTAGAGGAAGAGATTGAGAGGGAAAATACAGTAGGTAGGGAGAGGGATAGATAGGGAGAGGGAGAAATACAGTAGGTCGGTAGGTATGTTGGTAGGTAGGTGGATAGAGAAGGAGAGAACGAAATATAGTAGGTAGGTACGTAGGTAGGTAGGTAGGTAGGTAGGTGGGTAGGTAGGTGGGTAAGGAGGTAAGTAGGTAGGTAGGTAGGTAGGGGGATAGAGAGGGAGAGGGAGAAATACAGTAGGTAGGTAGGTAGGTAGGCAGGCAGGCAGGCAGGTAGATAGGTAGGTTGGTAGGTAGGTAGGTAGGTAGGTAGGTAGGGGGATAGAGAGAGAGAAAAATACAGTAGGTAGGTAGGTAGGTAGTTTGGTAGGTGGGCAGAGAGGGATAGGGAGAAATACAGTAGGTAGGTAGGGAGGGAAGATGGGAGGGAGGGAGGGAGGTAGAGGGATAGAGAGAGGGAGAAATACAGTAGGTAGGTAGTGGGATAGAGAGGGATAGAGAGTAGGTAGGTAGAGGGATAGAGAAATACAGTAGGTAGGTAGGTAGAGGGATAGAGAGAGGGAGAAATACAGTAGGTATGTAGGTATGTAGGTATGTAGGTAGAGGGATAGAGAGAGGGAGAAATACAGTAGGTAGCTAGGTTTGAAGTTTGGTAGTTTGGTAGTTTGGTAGGTAGGTAGGTAGGTAGGTAGGTAGGTAGGTAGGTAGGTAGGTAGGTAGGTAGGTGGATAGAGAGAGGGTGGAATACAGTAGGTAGGTAGAGGGAGAGAGGGAGAGGGAGAAATACATTAGGTAGGTAGTGGGATAGAGAGGGATAGAGAGTAGGTAGGTAGAGGGATAGAGAAATACAGTAGGTAGGTAGGTAGGTAGAGGGATAGAGAGAGGGAGAAATACAGTAGGTAGGTAGTTTGATAGGTAGGTAGAGAGAGAGAAGGAAATACACTAGGTAGGTCAGTAGAGGGAGAGAGGGAGAAATACAGTAGGTAGTAGAGGAAGAGAGGGAGAGGGAAAATACAGTAGGTAGTAGAGGAAGAGAGGGAGAGGGAAAATACAGTAGGTATGGAGAGGGATAGATAGGGAGAGGGAGAAATACAGTAGGTAGGTAGGTAGGTAGGTAGGTAGGTAGGTAGGTAGGTAGGTAGGTAGGTAGGTAGATAGAAAAAGAGGGTGAAATACAGTAGGTAGGTAGGTAGAGGGAGAGAGAGGGAGATAGAGAAATACAGTAGGTAGGTAGGAAGGTAGGTAGGTAGGTAGGTAGGTAGGTAGGTAGGTAGGTAGGTAGGTAGAGGGATAGAGAGGGAGAGGGAGAAATACAGTAGGTAGGTAGGTATGTAGGTAGGTAGGTAGGTGGATAGAGAGATAGGGAGAAATACTGTAGGTAGGTAGGTAGGTAGGTAGGTAGGTAGGTAGGTAGGTAGGTGGATAGAGAGGGAGAGGGAGAAATACAGTAGGTAGGTAGGTAGGCAGGCTGGTAGGTAGATAGGTAGTTTGGTAGGTAGGTAGGTAGGTAGGTAGGTAGGTAGGTAGGTAGGTAGGTAGGTAGGTAGGTAAGGGGATAGAGAGGGAGAGGGAGAAATACAGTAGGTAGGTAGGTAGGCAGGCTGGTAGGTAGATAGGTAGTTTGGTAGGTAGTTTGGTAGGTAGGTAGGTAGGTAGGTAGGTAGGTAGGTAGGGGGATAGAGAGAGAGAGAAATACAGTAGGTAGGCAGAGGGATCGAGAGGGATAGGGAGAAATACAGTAGGAAGGTAGGGAGGGAAGATGGGAGGGAAGGAGGGAGGAAGGTAGAGGGATAGACAGAGAGGGAGAAATACAGTAGGTAGGTAGGTAGAGGGAGAGAGGGAGAAATACAGTAGGTAGGTAGGTAGAGAGAGAGGGAGAGAGGGAGAAATACAGTAGGTAGGTAGGTAGGTTGGTATGTAGTTTGGTAGGTTGGTAGGTAGGTAGGTAGGTAGGTAGGTGGATAGAGAGAGGGAGAAATACAGTAGGTAGTTCGAGGGAGAAAGGGAGAGGGAGAAATACAGTAGGTAGGTAGTGGGATAGAGAGGGATAGAGAGTAGGTAGCAAGAGGGATAGAGAAATACAGTAGATAGGTAGGTAGGTTGGTAGGTAGAGAAACAGAGAGAGAGGGAAATACACTAGGTAGGTAGGTAGAGGGAGAATGGGAGAAATACAGTAGGTAGGTAGGTAGGTAGGTAGAGGGATACAGAGAGGGAGAAATACAGTAGGTAGCTAGGTAGGTAGTTTGGTAGTTTGGTAGGTAGGTAGTTTGGTAGGTAGGTAGGTAGGTAGGTAGGTGGAAAGAGAGAGGGAGAAATACAGTAGGTAGGTAGAAGGAGAGAGGGAGAGGAAGAAATACATTAGGTAGGTAGTGGGATAGAGAGGGATAGAGAGTAGGTAGGTAGAGGGATAGAGAAATACAGTAGGTAGGTAGGTAGAGGGATAGAGAGAGGGAGAAATACAGTAGGTAGGTAGGTAGGTATGTAGGTAGAGGGATAGAGAGAGGGAGAAATACAGTAGGTAGCTAGGTTTGTAGTTTGGTAGTTTGGTAGGTAGGTAGGTAGGTAGGTAGGTAGATAGGTAGGTAGGTAGGTGGATAGAGAGAGGGAGGAATACAGTAGGTAGGTAGAGGGAGAGAGGGAGAGGGAGAAATACATTAGGTAGGTAGTGGGATAGAGAGGGATAGAGAGTAGGTAGGTAGAGGGATAGAGAAATACAGTAGGTAGGTAGGTAGGTAGAGGGATAGAGAGAGGGAGAAATACAGTAGGTAGGTAGTTTGGTAGGTAGGTAGAGAGAGAGAAGGAAATACACTAGGTAGGTCAGTAGAGGGAGAGAGGGAGAAATACAGTAGGTAGGTAGAGGGAGAGAGAGAGGGAGAAATACAGTAGGTAGGTAGGTTGGTTGGTATGTAGTTTGGTAGGTAGGTAGGTAGGTAGGTGGATAGAGAGAGGGAGAAATACAGTAGGTAGTTCGAGGGAGAAAGGGCGAGGGAGAAATACAGTAGGTAGGTAGTGGGATAGAGAGGGATAGTTAGTAGGTAGCAAGAGGGATAGAGAAATACAGTAGATAGGAGGTAGGTTGGTAGGTAGAGAAAGAGAGAGAGAGGGAAATACACTAGGTAGGTAGGTAGAGGGAGAGAGGGAGAAATACAGTAAGTAGGTAGGTAGGTAGGTAGGTAGGTAGGTAGGTAGGTAGGTAGGTGGATAGAGAGAGGGAGAAATACAGTAGGTAGCTAGCTAGGTAGGTAGGTAGGTAGGTAGAGGGATAGAGAGAGGGAGAAATACACTAGGTAGGTAGTTTGGTAGGTAGGTAGAGGGAGAGAAGGAAATACACTAGGTAGGTCAGTAGAGGGAGAGAGGGAGAAATACAGTAGGTAGGTAGAGGGAGAGAGAGAGGGAGAAATACAGTATGTAGGTAGGTAGGTATAGGGATAGAGAGAGGGAGAAATATAGTAGGTAGGTAGGGAGTTAGTTTGGTAGGTGGATAGAGAGAGGGAAAATACAGTAGGTAGGTAGAGGAAGAGATTGAGAGGGAAAATACAGTAGGTAGGGAGAGGGATAGATAGGGAGAGGGAGAAATACAGTAGGTCGGTAGGTATGTTGGTAGGTAGGTGGATAGAGAAGGAGAGAACGAAATATAGTAGGTAGGTACGTAGGTAGGTAGGTAGGTAGGTAGGTGGGTAGGTAGGTGGGTAAGGAGGTAAGTAGGTAGGTAGGTAGGTAGGGGGATAGAGAGGGAGAGGGAGAAATACAGTAGGTAGGTAGGTAGGTAGGCAGGCAGGCAGGCAGGTAGATAGGTAGGTTGGTAGGTAGGTAGGTAGGTAGGTAGGTAGGGGGATAGAGAGAGAGAAAAATACAGTAGGTAGGTAGGTAGGTAGTTTGGTAGGTGGGCAGAGAGGGATAGGGAGAAATACAGTAGGTAGGTAGGGAGGGAAGATGGGAGGGAGGGAGGGAGGTAGAGGGATAGAGAGAGGGAGAAATACAGTAGGTAGGTAGTGGGATAGAGAGGGATAGAGAGTAGGTAGGTAGAGGGATAGAGAAATACAGTAGGTAGGTAGGTAGAGGGATAGAGAGAGGGAGAAATACAGTAGGTATGTAGGTATGTAGGTATGTAGGTAGAGGGATAGAGAGAGGGAGAAATACAGTAGGTAGCTAGGTTTGAAGTTTGGTAGTTTGGTAGTTTGGTAGTTTGGTAGTTTGGTAGGTAGGTAGGTAGGTAGGTAGGTAGGTAGGTAGGTAGGTAGGTAGGTAGGTGGATAGAGAGAGGGTGGAATACAGTAGGTAGGTAGAGGGAGAGAGGGAGAGGGAGAAATACATTAGGTAGGAAGTGGGATAGAGAGGGATAGAGAGTAGGTAGGTAGAGGGATAGAGAAATACAGTAGGTAGGTAGGTAGGTAGAGGGATAGAGAGAGGGAGAAATACAGTAGGTAGGTAGTTTGATAGGTAGGTAGAGAGAGAGAAGGAAATACACTAGGTAGGTCAGTAGAGGGAGAGAGGGAGAAATACAGTAGGTAGTAGAGGAAGAGAGGGAGAGGGAAAATACAGTAGGTAGTAGAGGAAGAGAGGGAGAGGGAAAATACAGTAGGTATGGAGAGGGATAGATAGGGAGAGGGAGAAATACAGTAGGTAGGTAGGTAGGTAGGTAGGTAGGTAGGTAGGTAGGTAGGTAGGTAGGTAGGTAGGTAGGTAGATAGAAAAAGAGGGTGAAATACAGTAGGTAGGTAGGTAGAGGGAGAGAGAGGGAGATAGAGAAATACAGTAGGTAGGTAGGAAGGTAGGTAGGTAGGTAGGTAGGTAGGTAGGTAGGTAGGTAGGTAGGTAGGTAGGTAGGTAGGTAGGTAGAGGGATAGAGAGGGAGAGGGAGAAATACAGTAGGTAGGTAGGTATGTAGGTAGGTAGGTAGGTGGATAGAGAGATAGGGAGAAATACTGTAGGTAGGTAGGTAGGTAGGTAGGTAGGTAGGTAGGTAGGTGGATAGAGAGGGAGAGGGAGAAATACAGTAGGTAGGTAGGTAGGCAGGCTGGTAGGTAGATAGGTAGTTTGGTAGGTAGGTAGGTAGGTAGGTAGGTAGGTAGGTAGGTAGGTAGGTAGGTAGGGGGATAGAGAGGGAGAGGGAGAAATACAGTAGGTAGGTAGGTAGGCAGGCTGGTAGGTAGATAGGTAGTTTGGTAGGTAGTTTGGTAGGTAGGTAGGTAGGTAGGTAGGTAGGTAGGTAGGGGGATAGAGAGAGAGAGAAATACAGTAGGTAGGCAGAGGGATCGAGAGGGATAGGGAGAAATACAGTAGGAAGGTAGGGAGGGAAGATGGGAGGGAAGGAGGGAGGAAGGTAGAGGGATAGACAGAGAGGGAGAAATACAGTAGGTAGGTAGGTAGAGGGAGAGAGGGAGAAATACAGTAGGTAGGTAGAGAGAGAGGGAGAGAGGGAGAAATACAGTAGGTAGGTAGGTAGGTTGGTATGTAGTTTGGTAGGTTGGTAGGTAGGTAGGTAGGTAGGTAGGTGGATAGAGAGAGGGAGAAATACAGTAGGTAGTTCGAGGGAGAAAGGGAGAGGGAGAAATACAGTAGGTAGGTAGTGGGATAGAGAGGGATAGAGAGTAGGTAGCAAGAGGGATAGAGAAATACAGTAGATAGGTAGGTAGGTTGGTAGGTAGAGAAACAGAGAGAGAGGGAAATACACTAGGTAGGTAGGTAGAGGGAGAATGGGAGAAATACAGTAGGTAGGTAGGTAGGTAGGTAGAGGGATACAGAGAGGGAGAAATACAGTAGGTAGCTAGGTAGGTAGTTTGGTAGTTTGGTAGGTAGGTAGTTTGGTAGGTAGGTAGGTAGGTAGGTAGGTGGAAAGAGAGAGGGAGAAATACAGTAGGTAGGTAGAAGGAGAGAGGGAGAGGAAGAAATACATTAGGTAGGTAGTGGGATAGAGAGGGATAGAGAGTAGGTAGGTAGAGGGATAGAGAAATACAGTAGGTAGGTAGGTAGAGGGATAGAGAGAGGGAGAAATACAGTAGGTAGGTAGGTAGGTATGTAGGTAGAGGGATAGAGAGAGGGAGAAATACAGTAGGTAGCTAGGTTTGTAGTTTGGTAGTTTGGTAGGTAGGTAGGTAGGTAGGTAGGTAGATAGGTAGGTAGGTAGGTGGATAGAGAGAGGGAGGAATACAGTAGGTAGGTAGAGGGAGAGAGGGAGAGGGAGAAATACATTAGGTAGGTAGTGGGATAGAGAGGGATAGAGAGTAGGTAGGTAGAGGGATAGAGAAATACAGTAGGTAGGTAGGTAGGTAGAGGGATAGAGAGAGGGAGAAATACAGTAGGTAGGTAGTTTGGTAGGTAGGTAGAGAGAGAGAAGGAAATACACTAGGTAGGTCAGTAGAGGGAGAGAGGGAGAAATACAGTAGGTAGGTAGAGGGAGAGAGAGAGGGAGAAATACAGTAGGTAGGTAGGTTGGTTGGTATGTAGTTTGGTAGGTAGGTAGGTAGGTAGGTGGATAGAGAGAGGGAGAAATACAGTAGGTAGTTCGAGGGAGAAAGGGCGAGGGAGAAATACAGTAGGTAGGTAGTGGGATAGAGAGGGATAGTTAGTAGGTAGCAAGAGGGATAGAGAAATACAGTAGATAGGAGGTAGGTTGGTAGGTAGAGAAAGAGAGAGAGAGGGAAATACACTAGGTAGGTAGGTAGAGGGAGAGAGGGAGAAATACAGTAAGTAGGTAGGTAGGTAGGTAGGTAGGTAGGTAGGTAGGTAGGTAGGTAGGTAGGTAGGTAGGTAGGTGGATAGAGAGAGGGAGAAATACAGTAGGTAGCTAGCTAGGTAGGTAGGTAGGTAGGTAGAGGGATAGAGAGAGGGAGAAATACAGTAGGTAGGTAGGTAGTTTGGTAGGTAGTTTGGTAGGTAGGTAGGTAGGTAGGTAGGTAGGTAGGTAGGTAGGTGGATAGAGAGAGGGAGAAATACAGTAGGTAGGTAGAGGGAGAGAGGGAGAGGGAGAAATACATTAGGTAGGTAGTGGGATAGAGAGGGATAGAGAGTAGGTAGGTAGAGGGATAGAGAAATACAGTAGGTAGGTAGGTAGGTAGGTAGAGGGATAGAGAGAGGGAGAAATACAGTAGGTAGGTAGTTTGGTAGGTAGGTAGAGAGAGAGAAGGAAATACACTAGGTAGGTCAGTAGAGGGAGAGAGGGAGAAATACAGTAGGTAGGTATAGGGATAGAGAGAGGGAGAAATACAGTAGGTAGGTAGGTAGTTTGGTAGGTGGATAGAGAGAGGGAAAATACAGTAGGTAGGTAGAGGAAGAGAGGGAGAGGGAAAATACAGTAGGTAGGGAGAGGGAAAGATAGGGAGAGGGAGAAATACAGTAGGTAGGTAGGTAGGGAGGGAGGGAGATAGAAAAAGAGGGTGAAATACAGTAGGTAGGTAGGTAGGGAGAGGGATAGAGAGGGAGAGGGAGAAATACAGTAGGTAGGTAGGTATGTAGGTAGGTAGGTAGGTGGATAGAGAGATAGGGAGAAATACTGTAGGTAGGTAGGTAGGTAGGTAGGTAGGTAGGTAGGTAGGTAGGTAGGTAGGTAGGTAGAGGAATAGAGAAGGAGAGAGAGAAATACAGTAGGTAGGTAGGTAGGTAGAGGGATAGAGAGAGGGAGAAATACAGTAGGTAGGTAGTTTGGTAGGTAGGGAGAGAGAGAGAGAGAGAGAGAGGGGGAAATACACTAGGTAGGTAGGTAGAGGGAGAGAGGGAGAAATACAGTAGGTAGATAGGTAGAGAGAGAGAGAGAGAGAGGGAGAAATACAGTAGGTAGGTAGAGGGATAGAGAGAGGGAGAAATACAGTAGGTAGGTAGGTTGGTTGGTATGTAGTTTGGTAGGTAGGTAGGTAGGTGGATAGAGAGAGGGAGAAATACAGTAGGTAGGTCGAGGGAGAGAGGGAGAGGGAGAAATACAGTAGGTAGGTAGTGGGATAGAGAGGGATAGAGAGTAGGTAGGAAGAGGGTTAGAGAAATACAGTAGATAGGAGGTAGGTTGGTAGGTAGAGAAAGAGAGAGAGGGGGAAATACACTAGGTAGGTAGGTAGAGGGAGAGAGGGAGAAATACAGTAGGTAGGTAGGTAGGTAGGTAGGTAGGTAGGTAGGTAGGTAGGTAGGTAGGTAGGTAGGTAGGTAGAGGGATAGAGAGAGGGAGAAATACAGTAGGTAGGTAGGTAGGTAGGTAGGTAGGTAGGTAGGTAGGTAGGTAGGTAGGTAGGTAGGTGGATATAGAGAGGGAGAAATACAGTAGGTAGGTAGAGGGAGAGAGGGAGAGGGAGAAATACATTAGGTAGGTAGTGGGATAGAGAGGGATAGAGAGTAGGTAGGTAGAGGGATAGAGAAATACAGTAGGTAGGTAGGTAGATAGAGGGATAGAGAGAGGGAGAAATACAGTAGGTAGGTAGTTTGGTAGGTAGGTAGAGAGAGAGAAGGAAATACACTAGGTAGGTCAGTAGAGGGAGAGAGGGAGAAATACAGTAGGTAGGTAGAGGGAGAGAGAGGGAGAAATACAGTATGTAGGTAGGTAGGTATAGGGATAGAGAGAGGGAGAAATATAGTAGGTAGGTAGGTAGGTAGTTTGGTAGGTGGATAGAGAGAGGGAAAATACAGTAGGTAGGTAGAGGAAGAGATTGAGAGGGAAAATACAGTAGGTAGGGAGAGGGATAGATAGGGAGAGGGAGAAATACAGTAGGTCGGTAGGTATGTTGGTAGGTAGGTGGATAGAGAAGGAGAGAACGAAATATAGTAGGTAGGTACGTAGGTAGGTAGGTAGGTAGGTAGGTAGGTAAGTAGGTAGGTAGGTAGGTAGGTAGGTAGGTAGGGGGATAGAGAGGGAGAGGGAGAAATACAGTAGGTAGGTAGGTAGGTAGGTAGGTAGGTAGGCAGGCAGGCAGGTAGATAGGTAGGTTGGTAGGTAGGTAGGTAGGTAGGTAGGTAGGGGGATAGAGAGAGAGAAAAATACAGTAGGTAGGTAGGTAGGTAGTTTGGTAGGTGGGCAGAGAGGGATAGGGAGAAATACAGTAGGTAGGGAGGGAGGGAAGATGGGAGGAGTGAGGGAGGGAGGTAGAGGGATAGAGAGAGGGAGAAATACAGTAGGTAGGTAGTTTGGTGGGTAGGGAGAGGGATAGAGAAGGAGAGAGAGAAATATAGTAGGTAGGTAGAGGGAGAGAGGGAGAGGGAGAAATACATTAGGTAGGTAGTGGGATAGAGAGGGATAGAGAGTAGGTAGGTAGAGGGATAGAGAAATACAGTAGGTAGGTAGGTAGATAGAGGGATAGAGAGAGGGAGAAATACAGTAGGTAGGTAGTTTGGTAGGTAGGTAGAGAGATAGAAGGAAATACACTAGGTAGATCAGTAGAGGGAGAGAGGGAGAAATACAGTAGGTAGGTAGGTAGAGAGGGAGAGAGGGAGAAATACAGTAGGTAGGTTGAGGGAGAAAGAGAGGGAGAAATACAGTAGGTAGGTAGGTAGGTAGACGAATAGAGAGAGGGAGAAATACAGTAGGTAGGTAGGTAGGTAGTTTGGTAGGTGGATAGAGAGAGGGAAAATACAGTAGGTAGTAGAGGAAGAGAGGGAGAGGGAAAATACAGTAGGTAGGGAGAGGGATAGATAGGGAGAGGGAGAAATACAGTAGGTAGGTAGGTAGGTAGGTAGGTAGGTAGGTAGGTAGGTAGAGAGATAGAAAAAGAGGGTGAAATACAGTAGGTAGGTAGGTAGGTAGAGGGAGAGAGAGGGAGATAGAGAAATACAGTAGGTAGGTAGGTAGGTAGGTAGGTAGGTAGGTAGGTAGGTAGGTAGGTAGGTAAGTAGGTAGGTAGGTAGAGGGATAGAGAGGGAGAGGGAGAAATACAGTAGGTAGGTAGGTATGTAGGTAGGTAGGTAGGTGGATAGAGAGATAGGGAGAAATACTGTAGGTAGGTAGGTAGGTAGGTAGGTAGGTAGATAGGGGGATAGAGAGGGATAGGGAGAAATACAGTAGGTAGGTAGGGAGGGAAGATGGGAGGGAGGGAGGGAGGAAGGTAGAGGGATAGACAGAGAGGGAGAAATACAGTAGGTAGGTAGGTAGAGGGAGAGAGGGAGAAATACAGTAGGTAGGTAGGTAGGTAGGTCGGTAGGTAGGTAGGTAGGTAGGTAGGTAGGTAGGTAGAGGGATAGAGAGAGGGAGAAATACAGTAGGTAACTAGGAAGGTAGGTAGGTAGGTAGGTAGGTAGGTAGGTAGGTAGGTAGGTAGGTGGATAGAGAGAGGGAGAAATACAGTAGGTAAGTAGAGGGAGAGAGGGAGAAATACATTAGGTAGGTAGTGGGATAGAGAGGAATAGAGAGGAGGTAGGTAGAGGGATAGAGAAATACAGTAGGTGGGTAGGTAGGTAGAGGGATAGAGGGAGGGAGAAATACAGTAGGTAGGTAGTTTGGTAGGTAGGTAGAGAGAGCGAAGAAAATACACTAGGTAGGTCAGTAGAGGGAGAGAGGGAGAAATACAGTAGGTAGGTAGAGGGAGAGAGAGAGGGAGAAATACAGTAAGTAGGTAGGTAGAGGGATAGAGAGAGGGAGAAATACAGTAGGTAGGTAGGTAGGTAGTTTGGTAGGTGGATAGAGAGAGGGAAAATACAGTACGTAGGTAGAGGAAGAGAGGGAGAGGGAAAATACAGTAGGTAGGGAGAGGGATAGATAGGGAGAGGGAGAAATACAGTAGGTAGGTAGGTAGGCAGGTAGGTAGGTAGGTAGAGAGATAGAAAAAGAGGGTGAAATACAGTAGGTAGGTAGGTAGGTAGAGGGAGAGAGAGGGAGATATAGAAATACGGTAGGTAGGTAGGTAGGTAGGTAGGTAGGTAGGTAGGTAGGTAGGTAGGTAGGTAGGTGGATAGAGAGATAGGGAGAAATACTGTAGGTAGGTAGGTAGGTAGGTAGGTAGGTAGGTAGGTAGGTAGGTAGGTAGGTAGGTAGGTAGGTAGAGGGATAGAGAAGGAGAGAGAGAAATACAGTAGGTAGGTACATAGGTAGGTAGGTAGTTGGGTAAGTAGGTAAGTAGGTAGGTAGGTAGGTAGGTAGGTAGGTAGGTAGGTAGGGGGATAGAGAGGGAGAGGGAGAAATACAGTAGGTAGGTAGGTAGGCAGGCAGGTAGGTAGGTAGATAGGTAGGTTGGTAGGTAGGTAGGTAGGTAGGTAGGGGGATAGAGAGAGAGAAAAATACAGTAGGTAGGCAGAGGGTTCAAGAGGGATAGGGAGAAATACAGTAGGTAGGGAAGGAGGGAAGATGGGAGGGAGGGAGGGAGGGAGGGAGGTAGGTAGAGGGATAGAGAGAGGGAGAAATACAGTAGGTAGGTAGTTTGGTAGGTAGGTAGAGAGAGAGAAGGAAATACACTAGGTAGATCAGTAGAGGGAGAGAGGGAGAAATACAGTAGGTGGGAAGGGAGAGAGGGAGAGAGGAAGAAATACAGTAGGTAGGTAGAGGGAAAGAAAGAGGGAGAAATACTGTAGGTAGGTACGTAGGAAGTTAGGTAGGTAGGTAGGTAGAGGGATAGAGAAGGAGAGAGAGCAAAATACAGTAGGTAGGTACGTAGGTAGGTAGGTAGGTAGGTGGGTAAGTAGGTAAGTAGGTAGGTAGGTAGGTATGTAGGGGGATAGAGAGGGAGAGTGAGAAATACAGTAGGTAGGTAGGTAGGCAGGCAGGTAGGTAGATAGGTAGGTTGGTAGGTAGGTAGGTAGGGAGGGAAGATGGGAGGGAGGGAGGGAGGGAGGGAGGTAGAGGGATAGACAGAGAGGGAGAAATACAGTAGGTAGGTAGGTAGAGGGAGAGAGGGAGAAATACAGTAGGTAGGTAGGTAGAGAGAGAGAGGGAGACAGGGAGAAGTACAGTAGGTAGGTAGAGGGATAGAGAGAGGGAGAAATACAGTAGGTAGGTAGGTTGGTTGGTATTTAGTTTGGTATGTAGTGGGATAGAGAGGGATAGAGAGTAGGTAGCAAGAGGGATAGAGAAATACAGTAGATAGGTAGGTAGGTTGGTAGGTAGAGAAAGAGAGAGAGAGGGAAATACACTAGGTAGGTAGGTAGAGGGAGAGAGGGAGAAATACAGTAGGTAGGTAGGTAGGTAGGTAGGTAGGTAGGTAGGTAGGTAGGTAGGTAGGTAGGTAGGTAGGTAGGTAGAGGGATAGAGAGAGGGAGAAATACAGTAGGTAACTAGGTAGGTAGGTAGGTAGGTAGGTAGGTAGGTAGGTAGGTAGGTAGGTAGGTAGGTAGGTAGGTGGGTAGGTAGGTAGGTGGATAGAGAGAGGGAGAAATACAGTAGGTAGGTACAGGGAGAGAGGGAGAGGGAGAAATACATTAGGTAGGTAGTGGGATACAGAGGAATAGAGAGGAGGTAGGTAGAGGGATAGAGAAATACAGTAGGTGGGTAGGTAGGTAGAGGGATAGAGAGAGGGAGAAATACAGTAGGTAGGTAGTTTGGTAGGTAGGTAGAGAGAGCGAAGAAAATACACTAGGTAGGTCAGTAGAGGGAGAGAGGGAGAAATACAGTAGGTAGGTAGAGGGAGAGAGAGAGGGAGAAATACAGTAGGTAGGTAGGTAGAGGGATAGAGAGAGGGAGAAATACAGTAGGTAGGTAGGTAGGTAGTTTGGTAGGTGGATAGAGAGAGGGAAAATACAGTACGTAGGTAGAGGAAGAGAGGGAGAGGGAAAATACAGTAGGTAGGGAGAGGGATAGATAGGGAGAGGGAGAAATACAGTAGGTAGGTAGGTAGGCAGGTAGGTAGGTAGGTAGGTAGGTAGAGAGATAGAAAAGGAGGGTGAAATACAGTAGGTAGGTAGGTAGGTAGAGGGAGAGAGAGGGAGATATAGAAATACGGTAGGTAGGTAGGTAGGTAGGTAGGTAGGTAGGTAGGTAGGTAGGTAGGTGGATAGAGAGATAGGGAGAAATACTGTAGTTAGGCAGGTAGGTAGGTAGGTAGGTAGGTAGGTAGGTAGGTAGGTAGTTGGGTAAGTAGGTAAGTAGGTAGGTAGGTAGGTAGGTAGGTAGGGGGATAGAGAGGGAGAGGGAGAAATAAAGTAGGTAGGTAGGTAGGCAGGCAGGTAGGTAGATAGGTAGGTTGGTAGGTAGGTAGGTAGGTAGGTAGGGGGATAGAGAGAGAGAAAAATACAGTAGGTAGGCAGAGGGATCGAGAGGGATAGGGAGAAATACAGTAGGTAGGTAGGGAGGGAAGATGGGAGGGAGGGAGGTAGAGGGATAGACAGAGAGGGAGAAATACAGTAGGTAGATAGGTAAGTAGGTAGATAGGTAGAGGGATTGAGGGAGAAATACAGTAGGTAGGTAGATATTTAGGTAGGTAGGTAGGTAGAGGAATAGAGAGGGAGAAATACAGTAGGTAGGTAGGTAGGTAGGTAGGTAGGTAGGTATGTAGGTAGGTAGGTAAGTAGGTAGGTAAGTATAGGGATAGAGAGAGAAAAGCAGTAGGAAGTAGTTAGGTAGTTAGTAGTTAGGTAGTTAGGTAGTTAGGTAGTTAGGTAGTTAGGTAGTTAGGTAGTTAGGTAGTTAGGTAGGTAGGTAGGTAGGTAGGTAGGTAGGTAGGTAGGTAGAGGGATAGAGAGGGAGAGGGAGAAATACAGTAGGTAGGTAGGTATGTAGGTATGTAGGTAGGTGGATAGAGAGATAGGGAGAAATACTGTAGGTAGGTAGGTAGGTAGGTAGGTAGGTAGGTAGGTAGGCAGGGGGATAGAGAGGGAGAGGGAGAAATACAGTAGGTAGGTAGGTAGGTAGGTAGGTAGGTAGGTAGGTAGGTAGGCAGGGGGATAGAGAGGGAGAGGGAGAAATACAGTAGGTAGGTAGGTAGGTAGGTAGGTAGGTAGGTAGGTAGGTAGGTGGATATAGAGAGGGAGAAATACAGTAGGTAGGTAGAGGGAGAGAGGGAGAGGGAGAAATACATTAGGTAGGTAGTGGGATAGAGAGGGATAGAGGGTAGGTAGGTAGAGGGATAGAGAAATACAGTAGGTAGGTAGGTAGATAGAGGGATAGAGAGAGGGAGAAATACAGTAGGTAGGTAGTTTGGTAGGTAGGTAGAGAGAGAGAAGGAAATACACTAGGTAGGTCAGTAGAGGGAGAGAGGGAGAAATACAGTAGGTAGGTAGAGGGAGAGAGAGAGGGAGAAATACAGTATGTAGGTAGGTAGGTATAGGGATAGAGAGAGGGAGAAATATAGTAGGTAGGTAGGTAGGTAGTTTGGTAGGTGGATAGAGAGAGGGAAAATACAGTAGGTAGGTAGAGGAAGAGATTGAGAGGGAAAATACAGTAGGTAGGGAGAGGGATAGATAGGGAGAGGGAGAAATACAGTAGGTCGGTAGGTATGTTAGTAGGTAGGTGGATAGAGAAGGAGAGAACGAAATATAGTAGGTAGGTACGTAGGTAGGTAGGTAGGTAGGTAGGTAAGTAGGTAGGTAGGTAGGTAGGTAGGTGTCAGCCTTCGCTATCTGCTTTGCTGCCATGGAAACGGGGAGGGTGGGGTGCTGGGATTCAAATGTTGTGCTGGTGGAAAACGGTGATGGACGGTGTTATCTCTTCGGCTAACGGTCTCACATTCCAGGCTGGTGATGACCTGCCCACCTGATGTCGGAGATGAATGCATATTGGACACTGCTTTGGGGGGAGTTGGGTATTGGGTTGGGCTTAAAGGTTAATACGCTATGTTGGCGCCTAAAGTATTCACTCTCTGCTTCAAATGATCTGTTCACTTACGATCCTTAGTAAAAGTAACTTTATTCCTTTTCAAACAATGTCTAAGTGTGGTCTTTCCTAAGAAATCGAAGAAACAGGTCCTGACATTAAGCAGAGAGTCAAAAATAAATCCCACACCATGTCAGACCCCACGAAACAAGATATTCCCTTGGTGGAAGTCCGGCCCGAAACGGAACTGGGAGCTCAAGCACCAACAGAAGATACGAGGTCAGTGTTGGAATGTTTAGCCGGCCTAGATTTAAGCCAGCCAGCCGAAGATTCCTCCAAATCTCGCCGCTGGTCAGAGGGCGTGGGAATGACTGGAAGCAAAGCCTCAGGAGTTACTGTAACCAGGCGTCGCCTTTCCCCCAAGCAACTCATACCTGAACTCTTAAAAGAGGAAAGGGAATTTAAGGAATGGGGCCAGCATTACCTTCAACAGGCAGCTGAGAAGCGGGCGGCCCTGGATGAACTTTTGGGGAGGGGACAACAGCAGGAAAGCAAACAGTTAAATATGCAGGGAGCTGCAGCTGTTAAGGATATCAGAGATTCACCATCCCCCCCTGCCCGAGCCAGCAGAGGTATGCAGAGAGATGCCCGCCCAGCCTCTCCCCGCCGGCTTGCAAAGCTTCCTCCCCTGGGTGTGAAATTCGACGGCAGTGCCGAGGGCCTGGCATTTTTTCTGATTCACGTCGATAATTTTGTACAATTTTATGCAGCTGATCTTGAAGATGAATTCAAAATTAGAATTGTCTCTATGGCCTTGGAAAAAAATGCTTCCCAATGGTTGGTCTCACTGCATAATAGCCATTCACCCGTGTTGCGTGACTTTGAGCGTTTCATGACTGCCCTGAGAAGGCGCTTTGAGGACCCCCGTGTTGAAAGGAAAGCTAAGATGAGAATGAGAAATTTACGCCAGGGGGATAAATCAGTTCAGGAATACACGCAGAACTTTAAGGAACTGGCCGTGTTCATGACCGGTTACAGTGACCGGGCATTAATGGACCTCTATACTGAGGGTCTTGATAAGAACATTTATCAAACGTGCATGAATAGATTTCGCCCCGAAACCTTAGAAGAATGGATAGATCTCGCGGGTGACGTTGAGCTGGATCAAGCCCAATTACAAGATTCAGTCCGTCATGAGCGGAAACTGCAAAGAGAGAGCCCCAGACCTCATTCCCCTGAAAAGTTTTCACCCATCCAGAAAAGTGGGGGGGGCCGAAGACCTACTCAACCGCGCTCGACTGTTTGTTATCGATGTGGAAAGGAGGGGCATTGGGCTAACAAATGCAGATCAAGTCGTTCTTCACGCCCACATTCTTCTCCGGAGAGGGAAGGAGGGAGGGACAGAAGACCTCCGAAACCTCTGAGCGTGCGCAGTAAACCCGCGATGAGTGGGGCGGAGCCACTGGACCTCTCGTCTGCCCAGCCCAATGCCTGCCCGGATGACTGGGAGGAGTCGGATGACGACAACTTGGTGAGTCATCGTTCCGGCCCCCTTTATATTAATTTAAAGCTTTTGGCTCCATCTACTGGCCGCACTTGCAATGTGCAGGCTCTAATTGATTCTGGTTGCTCACGGTGCCTTATAAATCAAGATGTGTATTCTATGGGTTTCCATCTAAAAAATCTAAAAACTCCCATAGCGTTTTGCCAAATGGATGGTTCTGTAGCTGGGGGAGCCCCTGCCTCTCTCATTACTGAACCTATTCGTGTCTCCATTGGGCAGGCCCATACAGAAACCATAAATTTCATTGTAACGACCATCTCTGAAAATGCTGTCATTCTGGGTGTTAATTGGCTTCGTAAATGGAACCCCCTCATTAACTGGAAAGAGGGTTGGGTTCGAATTCCTTTGATAGTGCCTGATCACACCTCCCTGCCTTCGGAGGACGAGCATATTTCGCCCATTGACCTGGCCCCTGTTTCGGAACCAGCTGCTCAATTACTGGCTTTTCCTTCTCCTGAGGTCATCCCTGGAGAAGAAAGAATTCCCAAAGAATATTGGGACCTCAAGGAAGCTTTCAGTGAAAAATCTTGTGATTCCCTCCCCCCTCATAGGGCCACTGATTGTTCAATTGATTTCCTCCCGGGAGTGCAGTTGCCAAAACCCCGCATTTATTCCATGACGCAACGTGAAATGAATGAACTACGGAACTTCATTGACAAAAATCTTCAAAGGGGTTTTATTGAACCAGCTAGGCCACGTGTAGCGGCACCTGTTATGTTTCGAGAAAAGAAAGATGGCACTCTCAGATTAGTACAAAACTATTCTTATCTGAACACCATTTGCGAACATAATGTCTACCCACTCCCACTTATGAAAGACATGCTGGCTCACCTGGCTACTGGGAAGATCTTTACTAAGCTGGACTTGCGCGAGGCCTATTATAGAGTTAGAATCAAGGAAGGGGACGAATGGAAAACTGCTTTTAACTGCCCACTTGGATGTTTTCAATTTAAGGTTCTCCCTTTTGGTTTGCAAGGTGCCCCCTCAGTGTTTATGCAATTGATAAACGAAGTCCTCCACGAACACCTTTATAAAGGCGTTTTAGTCTACATTGATGACATCATCGTATATTCGCAGACACGTGATGAACATGTTAAGCTTGTGCGTTCCGTCCTTCGGAAACTTCGCTCCGCCGAGCTATACGCCAAATTATCCAAATGCGAGTTTCACCAGGATAAAATTGACTATTTGGGTTATCGCATCTCTTCTGAAGGAATTGAAATGGATCCTGCAAAGGTTAAGGCAGTAACAGATTGGGCCCCGCCCCGTACTCGTAAACAACTCCAAAGTTTTTTGGGCTTTGCAAACTTTTACCGCCAGTTTATTCCATCATTCGCTAGTATTGCTTTGCCTATAACAAATCTTCTCAAAACGAATGGCGAGGGAAAACCTCGACCAGGAACGCCCCTTAAATGGACCATGGAATGCCAAGCCGCTTTCGAGAAACTTAAGCGTTTATTTGCGGTTGAGCCGGTTCTCAAACACCCCGATGTCACGTCCCCTTTTGTGATTCAAGCAGATGCGAGTGATGTCGCCGTGGGGGCTGTCCTGTTGCAACTCAACAACCATGGCCAATTACAACCGTGTGCCTACACCTCTCGGAAACTCACCACGACCGAACGTGGTTGGGCCATTTGGGAGAAAGAGGCTTTTGCTGTTCGTTGGGCCCTCATGACTTGGCGTCATTTTCTTGAAGGTGCTCCCCACCCATTCGAGGTCTGGACCGACCATAAGAACCTGGAAGCTCTCACCTCTTCGCGTAAACTATCGCCAAGACAGTTGCGCTGGGCGCATTATTTCCATCGGTTCAACTTCCATCTTAAATTTATTCCCGGAGGAAAAAATTTCATGGCTGATGCCCTCTCCAGATTACCACAATATGATGCTTCTAAACTTACCGTTGTACAACCCCTCATGCCTCTTACTTTACCGGCTTCTCCGGTTGCTTCTCGAACTCGTTCTACTATTCAAACTACCCCTCCGGTTGAGCTGATTGCTCGGATTAAGACTGAACTGCTTACTGATGAGTGGTATTCCGCCCACTCTGCTGATTGCACCATTAGAGACGATCTTCCTTGGATTGGTTCCAAAATCTATGTCCCTGCGACCATACGGCCTTTTGTACTCCAACGCGCTCACGATTCACGTTTGGCAGGTCATTTTGGTTTCGTTAAAACTGTACACCTTGTCAAACGTCAATTCTGGTGGCCGTCTCTTAAAAAGGATGTTGAATCTTATATTGCCAGTTGCCCTGTTTGTGCTGCTTCGAAACGTTCCCCTGGAAAGCCACAAGGCCTTCTCCAGTCTGGCGATGCCGGAATCACCTTGGAAAGAAATTTTGATGGACTTTATTGTGGATCTCCCACCCAGCCAGGGCTATACCGTTATTTGGGTGGTTACAGATCTTTTCTCCAAACAAGTACATTTTGTGCCTTGTTCCAAGATTCCATCCTCCAAATCTTTGGCTAAGTTGTTTGTCGCTCATATCTACCGTTTTCATGGTGTTCCCCAACGCATTATCTCTGACAGGGGCACTCAATTTACGTCTGTCTTTTGGAAGGAATTCTTGAAACTGATTGGCTCCGCCCAAGGCTTAAGCTCCGCCTACCACCCCCAGACGAACGGATCTTGTGAGAGGGTCAATTCTGTTTTGGAACAATATCTACGCTGCTTCATTAATTTTCAGCAGGACGATTGGGCTGATCTCCTGGTGCATGCGGAAGTGGCTTATAATAATTCGGTTCACTCTAGTACGAATATGACCCCTTTCAGTATCGTCTATGGACAAGATTTTGTTCCCATTCCTGAATTACCGCATGTCTCACCTACTGTTCCTTCTTTGGCCGATTGGTCTTCTAGACTGTCTCCTGTTTGGCCTATCATACGTAAGACCTTGAACGATGCCCATCAATCACATAAAATGTATGCTGATAAGAAGAGGTCAGCTCCCCCGGCCTACAAAGTTGGTGATAGGGTATATGTCTCTACTAAACATTTGGATAGCCCGCAGAAATGTAAGAAACTGGGACCCAGATTTGTCGGTCCATTTACTATCACTAAAATCATCAGCTCTGTCTCCGTCCGCTTGGATCTCCCTAAAACTTACCGTCGACTGTATCCGGTGTTCCATGTTCATCTGTTGAAGCCAGAACGCACTTCGCATCTTCGCAAGCCGTTTCCTGATGCTCCTACCCCTACCATGGTGGACGGTCACCAACATTATGAAGTTCGAGACATTTTGGACTCCAGAATCCATAGAAATAAGACTCAGTTTTTGGTCAGCTGGAAAGATTTTCCCCCTTCACATAATGAATGGGTTGATAAGAACCATCTCAAAGCACCTAAACTACTACGGCAATTTTATGCCAAGTATCCTCACAAGCCTTGACCCTTTCCCTCTTTTCTCTCTCTTGTTTTGTCCTTTCTTGTCTGTTTTTCAGGTCTAACATCTCCCTTTCGGCGGATATCCGAGCTTTCTCGCTGTTCCTGGAGGAGGTCCGGATGTCAGCCTTCGCTATCTGCTTTGCTGCCATGGAAACGGGGAGGGTGGGGTGCTGGGATTCAAATGTTGTGCTGGTGGAAAACGGTGATGGACGGTGTTATCTCTTCGGCTAACGGTCTCACATTCCAGGCTGGTGATGACCTGCCCACCTGATGTCGGAGATGAATGCATATTGGACACTGCTTTGGGGGGAGTTGGGTATTGGGTTGGGCTTAAAGGTTAATACGCTATGTTGGCACCTAAAGTATTCACTCTCTGCTTCAAATGATCTGTTCACTTACGATCCTTAGTAAAAGTAACTTTATTCATTTTCAAACAATGTCTAAGTGTGGTCTTTCCTAAGAAATCGAAGAAACAGGTCCTGACATTAGGTAGGTAGGGGGATAGAGAGGGAGAGGGAGAAATACAGTAGGTAGGTAGGTATGTAGGTAGGTAGGTGGATAGAGAGATAGGGAGAAATACTGTAGGTAGGTAGGTAGGTAGGTAGGTAGGTAGGTAGGTAGGTGGATAGAGAGGGAGAGGGAGAAATACAGTAGGTAGGTAGGTAGGCAGGCTGGTAGGTAGATAGGTAGTTTGGTAGGTAGGTAGGTAGGTAGGTAGGTAGGTAGGTAGGTAGGTAGGTAGGTAGGGGGATAGAGAGGGAGAAATACAGTAGGTAGGTAGGTAGGCAGGCTGGTAGGTAGATAGGTAGTTTGGTAGGTAGTTTGGTAGGTAGGTAGGTAGGTAGGTAGGGGGATAGAGAGAGAGAGAAATACAGTAGGTAGGCAGAGGGATCGAGAGGGATAGGGAGAAATACAGTAGGAAGGTAGGGAGGGAAGATGGGAGGGAAGGAGGGAGGAAGGTAGAGGGATAGACAGAGAGGGAGAAATACAGTAGGTAGGTAGGTAGGTAGAGGGAGAGAGGGAGAAATACAGTAGGTAGGTAGGTAGAGAGAGAGGGAGAGAGGGAGAAATACAGTAGGTAGGTAGGTAGGTTGGTATGTAGTTTGGTAGGTTGGTAGGTAGGTAGGTAGGTAGGTGGATAGAGAGAGGGAGAAATACAGTAGGTAGTTCGAGGGAGAGAGGGAGAGGGAGAAATACAGTAGGTAGGTAGTGGGATAGAGAGGGATAGAGAGTAGGTAGCAAGAGGGATAGAGAAATACAGTAGATAGGTAGGTAGGTTGGTAGGTAGAGAAACAGAGAGAGAGGGAAATACACTAGGTAGGTAGGTAGAGGGAGAATGGGAGAAATACAGTAGGTAGGTAGGTAGGTAGAGGGATACAGAGAGGGAGAAATACAGTAGGTAGCTAGGTAGGTAGTTTGGTAATTTGGTAGGTAGGTAGTTTGGTAGGTAGGTAGGTAGGTAGGTAGGTGGAAAGAGAGAGGGAGAAATACAGTAGGTAGGTAGAAGGAGAGAGGGAGAGGAAGAAATACATTAGGTAGGTAGTGGGATAGAGAGGGATAGAGAGTAGGTAGGTAGAGGGATAGAGAAATACAGTAGGTAGGTAGGTAGAGGGATAGAGAGAGGGAGAAATACAGTAGGTAGGTAGGTAGGTAGGTATGTAGGTAGAGGGATAGAGAGAGGGAGAAATACAGTAGGTAGCTAGGTTTGTAGTTTGGTAGTTTGGTAGGTAGGTAGGTAGGTAGGTAGGTAGATAGGTAGGTAGGTAGGTGGATAGAGAGAGGGAGGAATACAGTAGGTAGGTAGAGGGAGAGAGGGAGAGGGAGAAATACATTAGGTAGGTAGTGGGATAGAGAGGGATAGAGAGTAGGTAGGTAGAGGGATAGAGAAATACAGTAGGTAGGTAGGTAGGTAGGTAGAGGGATAGAGAGAGGGAGAAATACAGTAGGTAGGTAGTTTGGTAGGTAGGTAGAGAGAGAGAAGGAAATACACTAGGTAGGTCAGTAGAGGGAGAGAGGGAGAAATACAGTAGGTAGGTAGAGGGAGAGAGAGAGGGAGAAATACAGTAGGTAGGTAGGTTGGTTGGTATGTAGTTTGGTAGGTAGGTAGGTAGGTAGGTAGGTGGATAGAGAGAGGGAGAAATACAGTAGGTAGGTCGAGGGAGAAAGGGCGAGGGAGAAATACAGTAGGTAGGTAGTGGGATAGAGAGGGATAGTTAGTAGGTAGCAAGAGGGATAGAGAAATACAGTAGATAGGAGGTAGGTTGGTAGGTAGAGAAAGAGAGAGAGAGGGAAATACACTAGGTAGGTAGGTAGAGGGAGAGAGGGAGAAATACAGTAAGTAGGTAGGTAGGTAGGTAGGTAGGTAGGTAGGTAGGTAGGTAGGTAGGTAGGTAGGTGGATAGAGAGAGGGAGAAATACAGTAGGTAGCTAGGTAGGTAGGTAGGTAGGTATGTAGAGGGATAGAGAGAGGGAGAAATACAGTAGGTAGGTAGGTAGGTAGTTTGGTAGGTAGTTTGGTAGGTAGGTAGGTAGGTAGGTAGGTAGGTAGGTAGGTAGGTAGGTAGGTAGGTGGATAGAGAGAGGGAGAAATACAGTAGGTAGGTAGAGGGAGAGAGGGAGAGGGAGAAATACATTAGGTAGGTAGTGGGATAGAGAGGGATAGAGAGTAGGTAGGTAGAGGGATAGAGAAATACAGTAGGTAGGTAGGTAGGTAGAGGGATAGAGAGAGGGAGAAATACAGTAGGTAGGTAGTTTGGTAGGTAGGTAGAGAGAGAGAAGGAAATACACTAGGTAGGTCAGTAGAGGGAGAGAGGGAGAAATACAGTAGGTAGGTATAGGGATAGAGAGAGGGAGAAATACAGTAGGTAGGTAGGTAGGTAGTTTGGTAGGTGGATAGAGAGAGGGAAAATACAGTAGGTAGGTAGAGGAAGAGAGGGAGAGGGAAAATACAGTAGGTAGGGAGAGGGATAGATAGGGAGAGGGAGAAATACAGTAGGTAGGGAGGGAGGGAGGGAGGGAGGGAGATAGAAAAAGAGGGTGAAATACAGTAGGTAGGTAGGTAGGGAGAGGGATAGAGAGGGAGAGGGAGAAATACAGTAGGTAGGTAGGTATGTATGTATGTAGGTAGGTAGGTAGGTAGGTAGGTAGGTAGGTAGGTAGGTAGGTAGGTAGGTAGAGGAATAGAGAAGGAGAGAGAGAAATACAGTAGGTAGGTAGGTAGGTAGAGGGATAGAGAGAGGGAGAAATACAGTAGGTAGGTAGTTTGGTAGGTAGGGAGAGAGAGAGAGAGAGAGAGAGAGAGAGAGGGAAATACACTAGGTAGGTAGGTAGAGGGAGAGAGGGAGAAATACAGTAGGTAGATAGGTAGAGAGAGAGAGGGAGAGAGGGAGAAATACAGTAGGTAGGTAGAGGGATAGAGAGAGGGAGAAATACAGTAGGTAGGTAGGTTGGTTGGTATGTAGTTTGGTAGGTAGGTAGGTAGGTGGATAGAGAGAGGGAGAAATACAGTAGGTAGGTCGAGGGAGAGAGGGAGAGGGAGAAATACAGTAGGTAGGTAGTGGGATAGAGAGGGATAGAGAGTAGGTAGGAAGAGGGTTAGAGAAATACAGTAGATAGGAGGTAGGTTGGTAGGTAGAGAAAGAGAGAGAGAGGGAAATACACTAGGTAGGTAGGTAGAGGGAGAGAGGGAGAAATACAGTAGGTAGGTAGGTAGGTAGGTAGGTAGAGGGATAGAGAGAGAGAGAAATACAGTAGGTAGCTAGGTAGGTAGGTAGGTAGGTAGGTAGGTAGGTAGGTAGGTAGGTAGGTAGGTAGGTAGGTGGATATAGAGAGGGAGAAATACAGTAGGTAGGTAGAGGGAGAGAGGGAGAGGGAGAAATACATTAGGTAGGTAGTGGGATAGAGAGGGATAGAGAGTAGGTAGGTAGAGGGATAGAGAAATACAGTAGGTAGATAGGTAGATAGAGGGATAGAGAGAGGGAGAAATACAGTAGGTAGGTAGTTTGGTAGGTAGGTAGAGAGAGAGAAGGAAATACACTAGGTAGGTCAGTAGAGGGAGAGAGGGAGAAATACAGTAGGTAGGTAGAGGGAGAGAGAGGGAGAAATACAGTATGTAGGTAGGTAGGTATAGGGATAGAGAGAGGGAGAAATATAGTAGGTAGGTAGGTAGGTAGTTTGGTAGGTGGATAGAGAGAGGGAAAATACAGTAGGTAGGTAGAGGAAGAGATTGAGAGGGAAAATACAGTAGGTAGGGAGAGGGATAGATAGGGAGAGGGAGAAATACAGTAGGTCGGTAGGTATGTTGGTAGGTAGGTGGATAGAGAAGGAGAGAACGAAATATAGTAGGTAGGTACGTAGGTAGGTAGGTAGGTAGGTAGGTAAGTAGGTAGGTAGGTAGGTAGGTAGGTAGGGGGATAGAGAGGGAGAGGGAGAAATACAGTAGGTAGGTAGGTAGGTAGGTAGGCAGGCAGGCAGGCAGGTAGATAGGTTGGTAGGTAGGTAGGTAGGTAGGGGGATAGAGAGAGACAAAAATACAGTAGGTAGGTAGGTAGGTAGTTTGGTAGGTGGGCAGAGAGGGATAGGGAGAAATACAGTAGGGAGGGAGGGAGGGAAGATGGGAGGAGTGAGGGAGGGAGGTAGAGGGATAGAGAGAGGGAGAAATACAGTAGGTAGGTAGTTTGGTAGGTAGGGAGAGGGATAGAGAAGGAGAGAGAGAAATATAGTAGGTAGGTACGTAGGTAGGTAGGTAGGTGGGTGTCAGGCCTGTTTCTTCGTTGACTCAGGAAAGACCACACTTAGACATTATTTTGAAATGTTAAGGCTCCTTTTACTAAGTTACGATAGCGTACAGACCAAGTAAAGCTGAGAATGAATAGTTTAGGCGCGAACGGAAAGTATTAAGCTTAAGCCCATCCCAATCCCCAAACCCCCCCTGTGCATTGTCCAATATGCATCCATCTCCAACATCAGGTGGGCAGGTCTTCACCATCCTGGAATGCAGGTCCGTTAAACAGGAGATAACACGAACCATCAACATTGTCCACCAGCAGAACACACTCATCCCAAACCCCCCACCCTCCCCGTTTCCATGGCAGCGAAGCAGGAACTAGCGAGACTGACATCCGGACCTCCTCCAGGAACAGCGGGAAATCCAGGGCAGCAATAGGCATACGAGAGGCTACACCTGAAAGACAAGAAGGGAGAGACAAAACAACAGAGAGGAGAAGAAAAAAGAGTCAAGGTTTGTGTGGATACTTGGCATAAAACTGGCGTACCAGTTTAGGAGCTTTGAGATGCTCTTTATCCACCCATTCGTTGTGAGAAGGGGGAAAATCTTTCCACATGACCAGGAACTGAGTTTTATTTCTGCGGATTCTGGAGTCCAAAATGTCTCGCACCTCATAATGATGATGACCATCCACCAAGGTAGGTGTAGGAGTATCAGGCAATCTTTTGCGGAGATGGGAGGTACGAGCAGGTTTCAGTAAGTGAACATGGAATACAGGGTATAGTCGCCGATAGGTCTTGGGGAGATCCAAACGGACCGACACAGAGCTGATAATTTTGGTGATCGTGAAAGGTCCAACAAATTTGGGACCCAGCTTCTTGCATTTTTGGGGGCTATCCAAATTTTTGGTAGATACATAAACCTGATCACCAACTTTGTAGGAGGGAGGGACTGCTCGTTTCTTATCAGCGTACAGTTTGTGCGAGTCATGGGCATCGTTCAAAGTTTTCCGGAGAACCGGCCAAACAGAAGACAGTCTAGAGGACCATTCAGTTAAAGAGGGAACCGTCGGCGAGTCGTGAGGCAGTTCGGGTATGGGTACAAAGTCCTGTCCGTAGATGATTTTAAAGGGGGTCATATTCGTACTGGAGTGAACAGAGTTATTATACGCAACTTCGGCATGTATGAGAAGATCAGCCCAATCATCTTGTTGAAAATTAATAAAGCAGCGTAAGTACTGTTCGAGAACGGAATTAACCCTTTCACAAGATCCATTTGTCTGAGGGTGGTAGGCGGAGCTTAAGCTTTGGGCGGAGCCAATCAGTCTCAAAAACTCCTTCCAAAAATGGGAAGTAAATTGGGTTCCTCTATCGGAGATGATGCGTTGCGGGACGCCATGAAAACGATAGATATGGGAAACGAACAGTCGGGCCAGAGATTTGGAAGAAGGAATTTTAGTACAGGGGACAAAATGAACTTGTTTAGAAAAAAGATCGGTAACTACCCAGATAACGGTATAACCCTGACTGGGCGGAAGGTCAACTATAAAGTCCATTGAAATTTCCTTCCAAGGCCTTTCCGGCGTAGCTACAGACTGGAGAAGACCCTGTGGCTTACCCGGCGCACGTTTTGAAGCCGCAAATACAGGGCAACTGGCAATATACGATTCAACATCTTTCTTCAATGATGGCCACCAGAACTGTCTCTTGATAAGATGAATAGTTTTAACGAAACCGAAATGACCAGCTAAACGTGAGTCGTGTGCGCGTTGCAAGACAAAAGGACGTAATGTAGCAGGAACATAGATCTTAGAGCCAATCCAGGGAAGATCGTCTCTGGTAGTACAATCACCTGAATGAGTCGAATACCAATCATCAGTAAGTAATTCATCCTTAATACGAGCAATCAGGTCAGCAGGTGGAGTAGTTTGGACAGTAGTTTGGGCTACAGTAGATACTGGAGTAGCAGGTAAAGTGAGTGGCATTATCGGTTGTACTATGGTGAGCTTAGACACATCATATTGTGGCAATCTGGAAAGCGCATCAGCCATGAAATTTTTGCCCCCAGGAATGTATTTGAGGTGGAAATTGAAACGATGGAAATAGTGAGCCCAACGAAGTTGCCTTGGGGACAATTTCCGAGAGGAGGTAAGAGCTTCCAAATTTTTATGGTCCGTCCAGACCTCGAAAGGATGTGGGGCACCCTCAAGAAAATGTCGCCAAGTCATGAGAGCCCACCGAACAGCAAAAGCCTCCTTTTCCCAAATCGCCCAACCGCGTTCGGACGCAGTGAGTTTCCGAGAGGTGTAAGCACAGGGTTGTAATTGGCCATGTTGATTGAGTTGTAACAGGACTGCTCCCACCGCGACATCACTAGCATCCGCTTGAATCACAAATGGGGAATTCACATCGGGGTGTTTAAGAACAGGCTCAGCCGCAAACAACCGTTTAAGCTTTTCGAAAGCGGCCTGACATTCCATCGTCCATTTGAGAGGGGTTCCTGGACGAGGCTTGCCTTCTCCTTTTGTTTTCAGAAGGTTTGTAATGGGCAAGGCAATGTCAGCGAATGACGGAATAAATTGGCGGTAAAAATTCGCAAATCCCAAAAAACTTTGCAATTGTTTACGGGTACGGGGAGGGGCCCACTCCGTCACTGCCTTGACTTTAGCAGGATCCATTTCAATTCCCTCAGAGGAGATACGGTAACCCAAATAGTCAATTCTTTCCTGGTGAAACTCACACTTAGAGAGTTTGGCATAAAGTTCAGCGGAACGCAACTTATTCAATACGGAGCGCACTAGTTTAACGTGCTCGTCGTGTGTTTGCGAGTAGACGACGATGTCATCAATGTAAACAATAACTCCCTTGTAAAGGTGCTCGTGGAGAACCTCATTTATTAGTTGCATAAACACTGAAAGGGCACCTTGAAGACCGAAAGGGAGGACTTTGAATTGGAAACATCCGAGCGGACAGTTAAAAGCTGTTTTCCATTCGTCCCCCTCTTTGATCCTGACCCTGTAATAGGCTTCACGTAAGTCCAACTTCGTAAAAATCTTACCGGTAGCCAGGTGAGCAAGCATGTCCTTCATGAGCGGAAGGGGGTAAATATTGTGTTCACAAATGGTGTTGAGATATGAGTAGTCCTGTATTAATCTTAGAGTACCATCTTTTTTTTCCCTAAACATAACTGGAGCGGCTACACGGGGCCTAGCTGGTTCAATGAAACCCCTTTGAAGGTTTTTATCGATGAATCTACGTAATTCCTCCATCTCCCGCGGGGTCATTGAGTACATACGAGGTTTGGGTAATTGAACCCCAGGAAGAAAATCAATTGAACAGTCAGTAGCCCTATGAGGAGGAAGGGAATCACAAGATCTTTCACTGAAAGCATCCTTTAGGTCCCAATATTCTTTGGGAATTTTCTCCTCGCCTGGTATGACTTCGGGTGATGGGAATTCCAATAAAGGTGAAGCAGATTCAATATGGGGGGGTGGGTGATGTTGCGGGGGCTGATCAGTTTCTGATGGAAGAGAGGTATGTTCCGGGAGGGATAAAGGTATGCGTACCCAACCTTCCTTCCAGTTTATCAGAGGATTCCATTTACGAAGCCAATTTACCCCCAAAATTACAGCATTATCGGCAATGGCAGTTACAATAAAGTTGATGGTCTCAGTATGGCCCGTGCCTATAGAAACATGAATTGGTTCGGTGATAAAAGATGCTGGGGTGCCCCCAGCTACAGAACCATCCATTTGGCAAAAGGCTATGGGAGTTTTCAAGGTTTTAAGGTGGAAACCCATTTTAGACACGATGTCTTGGCTTATGAGACATTTTGAGCAACCAGAGTCAATGAGAGCCTGCACATTGCATGTACGTCCAGTAGATGGAGCTAAAAGCATTAAATTAATATAAAGGGGCCCGGAGCGATGACTCACCAGGTTGTCGTCAGAAGAGTCTGAAGACGCTTCCCAATCATCAGGTCCTGGGGAGGGCTGGTCAGCAGAGAGGTTGATGGGTTCCATCCCACTCATAGCCGGTTTGGCGCGCACAGTTGGCGTCCTAGGCTGTTTCCGGTCCGAGGAAGAAAATGGGCGTGGAGGTGGTCTTGATCGGCATTTGTCTGCCCAGTGCCCCTCCTTCCCACAGCGATAACAGTTGCCTGAACGAGGCTGGGTTGTTCTCCCCTCCCCCTTTTGCATGCGTTTCTCCCTCGCAGGGGGGTGAGATTTGGGGCTATCTTCTTGTGTTTTTTTCTCCAAGCGGACTGGATCCTGCAAGTGGGCTTGATCCAATTCGATATCCGAAGCTAGATCTATCCATTCATTCAAAGTTTCGGGGCGAAATCTGTTCACACATGTTTGATAAATATCTTTATTCAGCCCTTCAACATAAATGTCCATTAGGGCTTGTTCACTATAACCAATCATAAACACTGATAGCTCCTGGAAAATCTGCGTGTAAGCCTGAATAGACATGTCCCCCTGCTGCAAACTTTTTAGTTTCATTTTTGCTTTCCTCTCAACACGGGGGTCTTCAAAACGCCTTCTAAGAGCATTCATGAAGCGATCGAAATCGCGCAGTGCCGGTGAGCGGCAATTATGCAATGAAACCAGCCAATTAGAAGCTTGATCTTCTAGGGTCATAGATACAATTCTGATTTTGATTTCATCGTCCATATCAGCTGCGTAAAACTGCATGTAATTATCGACGTGAATTAGAAAAAACGCCAGTTTGTCGGCACTTCCGTCGTATTTCACACCCAAAGAAGGCAGTTTCGCAAGTCGCCGGGGGTTAATGGGGTTTGCTTCCCTTCCGGCCTGAGGGGGCGGGGGGAGGGTGTTGCTCTCCTGCTTTGCCTGGCAGAAGCTGCCTCTCTCCGCAATTCCCTGCCGGCCTGAGGGGGGGGGGAGGGTGTTGCTCTCCTGCTTTGCCTGGCAGAGGCTGCCTCTCTCCGCAATTCCCTGCCGGCTTGAGGAGGGGGGGATGGTGTTGAAACCCTGCTTCGTCTGGCCGGAGCTGCCTGTGACCCTCTTGGCTGTGGGCGATCCGCCTCCCTCCCCCAGATTTTTTCCAGGGCTAATCTTTTCTCATCTGCCTGGCGGAGTAAGTCCTGAGCCATCTCCTTTAGTTCCCTTTCTTCTCTTAAGAGCTCCGGAATGACTTTCTTTGGGGAAAGTCGACGTCTGGAGACGTTTACCCCACTCATTCCTACCCCTTCAGACCAACGTTTAGGTTTGACTGATTCTTCAGCTGGCAGATTTAGATCTAGGCCAGCCAAGCCTTCCATCACTGACCTGATCCCTTCAGTTTGAACAGGAGGATGCGATGCTTCAGCTCCCAAAACGGTTTCAGGCAGGACCTCCACCAACGGAGGCTCCTCTTGTGAAGGGTCCGACATCAGGGCAGGTTTTTGGTTTTGTTGATTCTCAGCTTAATGTCAGGCCTGTTTCTTCGTTGACTCAGGAAAGACCACACTTAGACATTATTTTGAAATGTTAAGGCTCCTTTTACTAAGTTACGATAGCGTACAGACCAAGTAAAGCTGAGAATGAATAGTTTAGGCGCGAACGGAAAGTATTAAGCTTAAGCCCATCCCAATCCCCAAACCCCCCCTGTGCATTGTCCAATATGCATCCATCTCCAACATCAGGTGGGCAGGTCTTCACCATCCTGGAATGCAGGTCCGTTAAACAGGAGATAACACGAACCATCAACATTGTCCACCAGCAGAACACACTCATCCCAAACCCCCCACCCTCCCCGTTTCCATGGCAGCGAAGCAGGAACTAGCGAGACTGACAGTGGGTAAGTAGGTAAGTAGGTAGGTAGGTAGGTAGGTAGGTAGGTAGGTAGGTAGGTAGGTAGGGGGATAGAGAGGGAGAGGGAGAAATACAGTAGGTAGGTAGGTAGGCAGGCAGGCAGGCAGGTAGATAGGTAGGTTGGTAGGTAGGTAGGTAGGTAGGTAGGTAGGGGGATAGAGAGAGAGAAAAATACAGTAGGTAGGTAGGTAGTTTGGTAGGTGGGCAGAGAGGGATAGGGAGAAATACAGTAGGTAGGTAGGGAGGGAAGATGGGAGGGAGGGAGGCAGGTAGGTAGAGGGATAGAGAGAGGGAGAAATACAGTAGGTAGGTAGTTTGGTAGGTAGGTAGAGAGATAGAAGGAAATACACTAGGTAGATCAGTAGAGGGAGAGAGGGAGAAATACAGTAGGTAGGTAGGTAGAGAGGGAGAGAGGGAGAAATACAGTAGGTAGGTTGAGGGAGAAAGAGAGGGAGAAATACAGTAGGTAGGTAGGAAGGTAGACGAATAGAGAGAGGGAGAAATACAGTAGGTAGGTAGGTAGGTAGTTTGGTAGGTGGATAGAGAGAGGGAAAATACAGTAGGTAGTAGAGGAAGAGAGGGAGAGGGAAAATACAGTAGGTAGGGAGAGGGATAGATAGGGAGAGGGAGAAATACAGTAGGTAGGTAGGTAGGTAGGTAGGTAGGTAGGTAGGTAGGTAGGTAGGTAGGTAGAGAGATAGAAAAAGAGGGTGAAATACAGTAGGTAGGTAGGTAGGTAGAGGGAGAGAGAGGGAGATAGAGAAATACAGTAGGTAGGTAGGTAGGTAGGTAGGTAGGTAGGTAGGTAGGTAGGTAAGTAGGTAGGTAGGTAGAGGGATAGAGAGGGAGAGGGAGAAATACAGTAGGTAGGTAGGTATGTAGGTAGGTAGGTAGGTGGATAGAGAGATAGGGAGAAATACTGTAGGTAGGTAGGTAGGTAGGTAGGTAGGTAGGTAGGTAGGTAGGTAGGTAGGTGGATAGAGAGAGGGAGAAATACAGTAGGTAGGTAGAGGGAGAGAGGGAGAAATACATTAGGTAGGTAGTGGGATAGAGAGGAATAGAGAGGAGGTAGGTAGAGGGATAGAGAAATACAGTAGGTGCGTAGGTAGGTAGAGGGATAGAGGGAGGGAGAAATACAGTAGGTAGGTAGTTTGGTAGGTAGGTAGAGAGAGCGAAGAAAATACACTAGGTAGGTCAGTAGAGGGAGAGAGGGAGAAATACAGTAGGTAGGTAGAGGGAGAGAGAGAGGGAGAAATACAGTAAGTAGGTAGGTAGAGGGATAGAGAGAGGGAGAAATACAGTAGGTAGGTAGGTAGGTAGTTTGGTAGGTGGATAGAGAGAGGGAAAATACAGTACGTAGGTAGAGGAAGAGAGGGAGAGGGAAAATACAGTAGGTAGGGAGAGGGATAGATAGGGAGAGGGAGAAATACAGTAGGTAGGTAGGTAGGCAGGTAGGTAGGTAGGTAGAGAGATAGAAAAAGAGGGTGAAATACAGTAGGTAGGTAGGTAGGTAGAGGGAGAGAGAGGGAGATATAGAAATACGGTAGGTAGGTAGGTAGGTAGGTAGGTAGGTAGGTAGGTAGGTAGGTAGGTAGGTAGGTAGGTAGGTAGGTAGGTAGGTGGATAGAGAGATAGGGAGAAATACTGTAGGTAGGTAGAGGGAGAGAGAGAGGGAGAAATACAGTAAGTAGGTAGGTAGAGGGATAGAGAGAGGGAGAAATACAGTAGGTAGGTAGGTAGGTAGTTTGGTAGGTGGATAGAGAGAGGGAAAATACAGTACGTAGGTAGAGGAAGAGAGGGAGAGGGAAAATACAGTAGGTAGGGAGAGGGATAGATAGGGAGAGGGAGAAATACAGTAGGTAGGTAGGTAGGCAGGTAGGTAGGTAGGTAGAGAGATAGAAAAAGAGGGTGAAATACAGTAGGTAGGTAGGTAGGTAGGTAGAGGGAGAGAGAGGGAGATATAGAAATACGGTAGGTAGGTAGGTAGGTAGGTAGGTAGGTAGGTAGGTAGGTAGGTGGATAGAGAGATAGGGAGAAATACTGTAGGTAGGTAGGTAGGTAGGTAGGTAGGTAGGTAGGTAGGTAGGTAGAGGGATAGAGAAGGAGAGAGAGAAATACAGTAGGTAGGTACATAGGTAGGTAGGTAGTTGGGTAAGTAGGTAAGTAGGTAGGTAGGTAGGTAGGTAGGTAGGTAGGTAGGTAGGGGGATAGAGAGGGAGAGGGAGAAATACAGTAGGTAGGTAGGTAGGCAGGCAGGTAGGTAGGTAGATAGGTAGGTTGGTAGGTAGGTAGGTAGGGGGATAGAGAGAGAGAAAAATACAGTAGGTAGGCAGAGGGTTCAAGAGGGATAGGGAGAAATACAGTAGGTAGGGAAGGAGGGAAGATGGGAGGGAGGGAGGGAGGGAGGGAGGTAGGTAGAGGGATAGAGAGAGGGAGAAATACAGTAGGTAGGTAGTTTGGTAGGTAGGTAGAGAGAGAGAAGGAAATACACTAGGTAGATCAGTAGAGGGAGAGAGGGAGAAATACAGTAGGTGGGAAGGGAGAGAGGGAGAGAGGAAGAAATACAGTAGGTAGGTAGAGGGAAAGAAAGAGGGAGAAATACTGTAGGTAGGTACGTAGGAAGTTAGGTAGGTAGGTAGGTAGAGGGATAGAGAAGGAGAGAGAGCAAAATACAGTAGGTAGGTACCTAGGTAGGTAGGTAGGTGGGTAAGTAGGTAAGTAGGTAGGTAGGTAGGTATGTAGGGGGATAGAGAGGGAGAATGAGAAATACAGTAGGTAGGTAGGTAGGTAGGCAGGCAGGTAGGTAGATAGGTAGGTTGGTAGGTAGGTAGGTAGGGAGGGAAGATGGGAGGGAGGGAGGGAGGGAGGGAGGTAGAGGGATAGACAGAGAGGGAGAAATACAGTAGGTAGGTAGGTAGAGGGATAGAGAGAGGGAGAAATACAGTAGGTAGGTAGGTTGGTTGGTATTTAGTTTGCTATGTAGTGGGATAGAGAGGGATAGAGAGTAGGTAGCAAGAGGGATAGAGAAATACAGTAGATAGGTAGGTAGGTTGGTAGGTAGAGAAAGAGAGAGAGAGGGAAATACACTAGGTAGGTAGGTAGAGGGAGAGAGGGAGAAATACAGTAGGTAGGTAGGTAGGTAGGTAGGTAGGTAGGTAGGTAGGTAGGTAGGTAGGTAGGTAGGTAGAGGGATAGAGAGAGGGAGAAATACAGTAGGTAACTAGGTAGGTAGGTAGGTAGGTAGGTAGGTAGGTAGGTAGGTGGATAGAGAGAGGGATAAATACAGTAGGTAGGTACAGGGAGAGAGGGAGAGGGAGAAATACATTAGGTAGGTAGTGGGATAGAGAGGAATAGAGAGGAGGTAGGTAGAGGGATAGAGAAATACAGTAGGTGGGTAGGTAGGTAGAGGGATAGAGAGAGGGAGAAATACAGTAGGTAGATAGTTTGGTAGGTAGGTAGAGAGAGCGAAGAAAAATACACTAGGTAGGTCAGTAGAGGGAGAGAGGGAGAAATACAGTAGGTAGGTAGAGGGAGAGAGAGAGGGAGAAATACAGTAGGTAGGTAGGTAGAGGGATAGAGAGAGGGAGAAATACAGTAGGTAGGTAGGTAGTTTGGTAGGTGGATAGAGAGAGGGAAAATACAGTACGTAGGTAGAGGAAGAGAGGGAGAGGGAAAATACAGTAGGTAGGGAGAGGGATAGATAGGGAGAGGGAGAAATACAGTAGGTAGGTAGGTAGGCAGGTAGGTAGGTAGGTAGGTAGGTAGAGAGATAGAAAAGGAGGGTGAAATACAGTAGGTAGGTAGGTAGGTAGAGGGAGAGAGAGGGAGATATAGAAATACGGTAGGTAGGTAGGTAGGTAGGTAGGTAGGTAGGTAGGTAGGTAGGTAGGTGGATAGAGAGATAGGGAGAAATACTGTAGTTAGGCAGGTAGGTAGGTAGGTAGGTAGGTAGGTAGGTAGGTAGGTAGGTAGGTAGGTAGAGGGATAGAGAAGGAGAGAGAGAAATACAGTAGGTAGGTACGTAGGTAGGTAGGTAGTTGGGTAAGTAGGTAAGTAGGTAGGTAGGTAGGTAGGTAGGTAGGTAGGGGGATAGAGAGGGAGAGGGAGAAATAAAGTAGGTAGGTAGGTAGGCAGGCAGGCAGGTAGGTAGATAGGTAGGTTGGTAGGTAGGTAGGTAGGTAGGTAGGGGGATAGAGAGAGAGAAAAATACAGTAGGTAGGCAGAGGGATCGAGAGGGATAGGGAGAAATACAGTAGGTAGGTAGGGAGGGAAGATGGGAGGGAGGGAGGTAGAGGGATAGACAGAGAGGGAGAAATACAGTAGGTAGATAGGTAAGTAGGTAGATAGGTAGAGGGATTGAGGGAGAAATACAGTAGGTAGGTAGATATTTAGGTAGGTAGGTAGAGGAATAGAGAGGGAGAAATACAGTAGGTAGGTAGGTAGGTAGGTAGGTAGGTAGGTAGGTAGGTAGGTAGGTAGGTAGGTAAGTAGGTAGGTAAGTATAGGGATAGAGAGAGAAAAGCAGTAGGAAGTAGTTAGGTAGTTAGTAGTTAGGTAGTTAGGTAGTTAGGTAGTTAGGTAGTTAGGTAGTTAGGTAGTTAGGTAGTTAGGTAGTTAGGTAGTTAGGTAGTTAAGTAGTTAGGTAGTTAGGTAGTTAGTTAGTTAGGTAGGTAGGTAGGTAGGTAGGTAGGTAGGTAGGTAGGTAGGTAGGTAGGTAGGTAGGTAGAGGGATAGAGAGGGAGAGGGAGAAATACAGTAGGTAGGTAGGTATGTAGGTATGTAGGTAGGTGGATAGAGAGATAGGGAGAAATACTGTAGGTAGGTAGGTAGGTAGGTAGGTAGGTAGGTAGGGAGAAATACTGTAGGTAGGTAGGTAGGTAGGTAGGTTGGTAGGTAGAGAAAGAGAGAGAGAGGGAAATACACTAGGTAGGTAGGTAGAGGGAGAGAGGGAGAAATACAGTAGGTAGGTAGGTAGGTAGGTAGGTAGGTAGGTAGGTAGGTAGGTAGGTAGGTAGGTAGAGGGATAGAGAGAGGGAGAAATACAGTAGGTAGGTAGGTAGGTAGGTAGGTAGGTAGGTAGGTAGGTAGGTAGGTAGGTAGGTGGATATAGAGAGGGAGAAATACAGTAGGTAGGTAGAGGGAGAGAGGGAGAGGGAGAAATACATTAGGTAGGTAGTGGGATAGAGAGGGATAGAGAGTAGGTAGGTAGAGGGATAGAGAAATACAGTAGGTAGGTAGATAGAGGGATAGAGAGAGGGAGAAATACAGTAGGTAGGTAGTTTGGTAGGTAGGTAGAGAGAGAGAAGGAAATACACTAGGTAGGTCAGTAGAGGGAGAGAGGGAGAAATACAGTAGGTAGGTAGAGGGAGAGAGAGAGGGAGAAATACAGTATGTAGGTAGGTAGGTATAGGGATAGAGAGAGGGAGAAATATAGTAGGTAGGTAGGTAGGTAGTTTGGTAGGTGGATAGAGAGAGGGAAAATACAGTAGGTAGGTAGAGGAAGAGATTGAGAGGAAAAATACAGTAGGTAGGGAGAGGGATAGATAGGGAGAGGGAGAAATACAGTAGGTCGGTAGGTATGTTGGTAGGTAGGTGGATAGAGAAGGAGAGAACGAAATATAGTAGGTAGGTACGTAGGTAGGTAGGTAGGTAGGTAGGTAAGTAGGTAGGTAGGTAGGTAGGTAGGTAGGTAGGTAGGTAGGTAGGTAGGGGGATAGAGAGGGAGAGGGAGAAATACAGTAGGTAGGTAGGCAGGCAGGCAGGTAGATAGGTAGGTTGGTAGGTAGGTAGGTAGGTAGGTAGGTAGGGGGATAGAGAGAGAGAAAAATACAGTAGGTAGGTAGGTAGGTAGTTTGGTAGGTGGGCAGAGAGGGATAGGGAGAAATACAGTAGGTAGGGAGGGAGGGAAGATGGGAGGAGTGAGGGAGGGAGGTAGAGGGATAGAAAGAGGGAGAAATACAGTAGGTAGGTAGTTTGGTAGGTAGGGAGAGGGATAGAGAAGGAGAGAGAGAAATATAGTAGGTAGGTACGTAGGTAGGTAGGTAGGTGGGTAAGTAGGTAAGTAGGTAGGTAGGTAGGTAGGTAGGTAGGTAGGTAGGTAGGTAGGGGGATAGAGAGGGAGAGGGAGAAATACAGTAGGTAGGTAGGTAGGCAGGCAGGCAGGTAGATAGGTAGGTTGGTAGGTAGGTAGGTAGGTAGGTAGGTAGGGGGATAGAGAGAGAGAAAAATACAGTAGGTAGGTAGGTAGAGAGGGAGAGAGGGAGAAATACAGTAGGTAGGTTGAGGGAGAAAGAGAGGGAGAAATACAGTAGGTAGGTTGAGGGAGAAAGAGAGGGAGAAATACAGTAGGTAGGTAGGTAGGTAGACGAATAGAGAGAGGGAGAAATACAGTAGGTAGGTAGGTAGGTAGTTTGGTAGGTGGATAGAGAGAGGGAAAATACAGTAGGTAGTAGAGGAAGAGAGGGAGAGGGAAAATACAGTAGGTAGGGAGAGGGATAGATAGGGAGAGGGAGAAATACAGTAGGTAGGTAGGTAGGTAGGTAGGTAGGTAGGTAGGTAGGTAGGTAGGTAGGTAGGTAGGTAGAGAGATAGAAAAAGAGGGTGAAATACAGTAGGTAGGTAGGTAGGTAGGTAGAGGGAGAGAGAGGGAGATAGAGAAATACAGTAGGTAGGTAGGTAGGTAGGTAGGTAGGTAGGTAGGTAGGTAGGTAGGTAAGTAGGTAGGTAGGTAGGTAGAGGGATAGAGAAGGAGAGAGAGAAATACAGTAGGTAGGTACATAGGTAGGTAGGTAGTTGGGTAAGTAGGTAAGTAGGTAGGTAGGTAGGTAGGTAGGTAGGTAGGTAGGTAGGTAGGTAGGGGGATAGAGAGGGAGAGGGAGAAATACAGTAGGTAGGTACGTAGGTGGGGGGGAGAGAGAGAGGGATTAATACAGTAGGTAGGTAGGTAGGTAGGTAGGTAGGTAGGTAGGTAGAGGGAGAGGGGGGAGAAATACAGTAGGTAGCTAGGTAGGTAGGTAGAGGGAGAGAGAGAGGGAGAAATACAGTAGGTAGCTAGGTAGGTAGGTAGAGGGAGAGAGAGAGGGAGAAATACAGTAGGTAGCTAGGTAGGTAGGTAGAGGGAGAGAGAGAGGGAGAAATACGGTAGGTAGGTAGGTAGGTAGGTAGGTAGGTAGAGGGATAGAGAGGGAGAGGGAGAAATACAGTAAGTAGGTAGGTAGGTAGGTAGGTAGGTAGGTAGGTAGGTAGGTAGGTAGGTAGGTAGGTAGGTAGGTAGGTAGAGAGAGAGCGGGGGGGGAGAAATACAGTAGGTATCTAGGTAGGTAGGTAGAGGCAGAGAGAGAGGGAGAAATACAGTAGGTAGGTAGGTTGGTAGGTAGAGGGAGAGAGAGGGAGGGAGAAATACAGTAGGTAGGTATTTAGGTAGAGGGATAGAGAGGGAGAGGGAGAAATACAGTAGGTAGGTAGGTAGGTAGGTAGGTAGGTAGGTAGGTAGGTAGGTAGGTAGGTAGGTAGGTAGGTAGGTAGGTAGGTATGGTGAGAGAGAGGGGTGGAGAAATACAGTAGGTATGCATGTATGTATGTAGGTAGGTAGGTAGGTAGGTAGGTAGGTAGGCAGGTGGAGAGAGAGTTAGAGGGAGAAATACAGTAGGTAGGTAGGTAGGTAGGTAAGTGTGTGGGTGGAGAGGGAGAGACGGAGAAATACAGTAGGTTGGTAGGTAGGTAGAGGGATAGAGAGGGAGAAATACAGTAGGTAGGTAGGTAGGTAGGTAGAGGGAGAGAGAGATACAGAGAGAGGGAGAAATACTGGAGGTAGGTAGGCAGAGAGAGAGAGGGAGAAATACAGGAGGTAGGTAGGTAGAGGGAGAAATGTAGTAGGTAGGTAGGTAGAGGGATAGAGAGAGAGGGACAAATACAATAGGTAGATAGGTAAGTAGGTAGGTAGAGGGATAGAGATGGAGATGGAGAAATACAGTAGGTAGGTAAGTAGGTAGGTAGGTAGGTAGGTAGGTAGGTAGGTAGGTAGGTAGGTAGGTAGGTAGGTAGGAAGGAAGGTAGGTAGGTAGGTTGGTAGGTAGAGGGAGAGAGATGGAGGGAGAAATACAGTAGGTAGGTATTTAGGTAGAGGGATAGAGAGAGGGAGAAATACAGTAGGTAGGTAGAGGGAGAGAGAGAGGGAGAAATACAGTATGTAGGTAGGTAGGTATAGGGATAGAGAGAGGGAGAAATATAGTAGGTAGGTAGGTAGGTAGTTTGGTAGGTGGATAGAGAGAGGGAAAATACAGTAGGTAGGTAGAGGAAGAGATTGAGAGGGAAAATACAGTAGGTAGGGAGAGGGATAGATAGGGAGAGGGAGAAATACAGTAGGTCGGTAGGTATGTTGGTAGGTAGGTGGATAGAGAAGGAGAGAACGAAATATAGTAGGTAGGTACGTAGGTAGGTAGGTAGGTAGGTAAGTAGGTAGGTAGGTAGGTAGGTAGGGGGATAGAGAGGGAGAGGGAGAAATACAGTAGGTAGGTAGGTATGTAGGTAGGTAGGTGGATAGAGAGATAGGGAGAAATACTGTAGGTAGGTAGGTAGGTAGGTAGGTAGGTAGGTGGATAGAGAGGGAGAGGGAGAAATACAGTAGGTAGGTAGGTAGGCAGGCTGGTAGGTAGATAGGTAGTTTGGTAGGTAGGTAGGTAGGTAGGTAGGTAGGTAGGTAGGTAGGTAGGTAGGGGGATAGAGAGGGAGAGGGAGAAATACAGTAGGTAGGTAGGTAGGCAGGCTGGTAGGTAGATAGGTAGTTTGGTAGGTAGTTTGGTAGGTAGTTTGGTAGGTAGGTAGGTAGGGGGATAGAGAGAGAGAGAAATACAGTAGGTAGGCAGAGGGATCGAGAGGGATAGGGAGAAATACAGTAGGAAGGTAGGGAGGGAAGATGGGAGGGAAGGAGGGAGGAAGGTAGAGGGATAGACAGAGAGGGAGAAATACAGTAGGTAGGTAGGTATAGGGAGAGAGGGAGAAATACAGTAGGTAGGTAGGTAGAGAGAGAGGGAGAGAGGGAGAAATACAGTAGGTAGGTAGGTAGGTTGGTATGTAGTTTGGTAGGTTGGTAGGTAGGTAGGTAGGTAGGTGGATAGAGAGAGGGAGAAATACAGTAGGTAGTTCGAGGGAGAGAGGGAGAGGGAGAAATACAGTAGGTAGGTAGTGGGATAGAGAGGGATAGAGAGTAGGTAGCAAGAGGGATAGAGAAATACAGTAGATAGGTAGGTAGGTTGGTAGGTAGAGAAACAGAGAGAGAGGGAAATACACTAGGTAGGTAGGTAGAGGGAGAATGGGAGAAATACAGTAGGTAGGTAGGTAGGTAGGTAGGTAGGTAGAGGGATACAGAGAGGGAGAAATACAGTAGGTAGCTAGGTAGGTAGTTTGGTAGTTTGGTAGGTAGGTAGTTTGGTAGGTAGGTAGGTAGGTAGGTAGGTGGAAAGAGAGAGGGAGAAATACAGTAGGTAGGTAGAAGGAGAGAGGGAGAGGAAGAAATACATTAGGTAGGTAGTGGGATAGAGAGGGATAGAGAGTAGGTAGCTAGAGGGATAGAGAAATACAGTAGGTAGGTAGGTAGAGGGATAGAGAGAGGGAGAAATACAGTAGGTAGGTAGGTAGGTAGGTATGTAGGTAGAGGGATAGAGAGAGGGAGAAATACAGTAGGTAGCTAGGTTTGTAGTTTGGTAGTTTGGTAGGTAGGTAGGTAGGTAGGTAGGTAGGTAGGTAGGTAGGTGGATAGAGAGAGGGAGGAATACAGTAGGTAGGTAGAGGGAGAGAGGGAGAGGGAGAAATACAGTAGGTAGGTAGGTTGGTTGGTATGTAGTTTGGTAGGTAGGTAGGTAGGTGGATAGAGAGAGGGAGAAATACAGTAGGTAGGTCGAGGGAGAAAGGGCGAGGGAGAAATACAGTAGGTAGGTAGTGGGATAGAGAGGGATAGTTAGTAGGTAGCAAGAGGGATAGAGAAATACAGTAGATAGGAGGTAGGTTGGTAGGTAGAGAAGAGAGAGAGAGGAAATACACTAGGTAGGTAGGTAGAGGGAGAGAGGGAGAAATACAGTAAGTAGGTAGGTAGGTAGGTAGGTAGGTAGGTAGGTAGGTAGGTAGGTAGGTAGGTAGGTGGATAGAGAGAGGGAGAAATACAGTAGGTAGCTAGCTAGGTAGGTAGGTAGGTAGGTAGAGGGATAGAGAGAGGGAGAAATACAGTAGGTAGGTAGGTAGGTAGTTTGGTAGGTAGTTTTGGTAGGTAGGTAGGTAGGTAGGTAGGTAGGTAGGTAGGTGGATAGAGAGAGGTAGAAATACAGTAGGTAGGTAGAGGGAGAGAGGGAGAGGGAGAAATACATTAGGTAGGTAGTGGGATAGAGAGGGATAGTTAGTAGGTAGCAAGAGGGATAGAGAAATACAGTAGATAGGAGGTAGGTTGGTAGGTAGAGAAAGAGAGAGAGAGGGAAATACACTAGGTAGGTAGGTAGAGGGAGAGAGGGAGAAATACAGTAAGTAGGTAGGTAGGTAGGTAGGTAGGTAGGTAGGTAGGTGGATAGAGAGAGGGAGAAATACAGTAGGTAGCTAGCTAGGTAGGTAGGTAGGTAGGTAGGTAGGTAGGTAGGTAGGTAGAGGGATAGAGAGAGGGAGAAATACAGTAGGTAGGTAGTTAGGTAGTTTGGTAGGTAGTTTGGTAGGTAGGTAGGTAGGTAGGTAGGTAGGTAGGTAGAGAGAGAGAAGGAAATACACTAGGTAGGTCAGTAGAGGGAGAGAGGGAGAAATACAGTAGGTAGGTGTAGGGATAGAGAGAGGGAGAAATACAGTAGGTAGGTAGGTAGGTAGGTAGGTGGATATAGAGAGGGAGAAATACAGTAGGTAGGTAGAGGGAGAGAGGGAGAGGGAGAAATACATTAGGTAGGTAGTGGGATAGAGAGGGATAGAGAGTAGGTAGGTAGAGGGATAGAGAAATACAGTAGGTAGGTAGGTAGATAGAGGGATAGAGAGAGGGAGAAATACAGTAGGTAGGTAGTTTGGTAGGTAGGTAGAGAGAGAGAAGGAAATACACTAGGTAGGTCAGTAGAGGGAGAGAGGGAGAAATACAGTAGGTAGGTAGAGGGAGAGAGAGAGGGAGAAATACAGTATGTAGGTAGGTAGGTATAGGGATAGAGAGAGGGAGAAATATAGTAGGTAGGTAGGTAGGTAGTTTGGTAGGTGGATAGAGAGAGGGAAAATACAGTAGGTAGGTAGAGGAAGAGATTGAGAGGAAAAATACAGTAGGTAGGGAGAGGGATAGATAGGGAGAGGGAGAAAATACAGTAGGTCGGTAGGTATGTTGGTAGGTAGGTGGATAGAGAAGGAGAGAATGAAATATAGTAGGTAGGTACGTAGGTAGGTAGGTAGGTAGGTAAGTAGGTAGGTAGGTAGGTAGGTAGGTAGGTAGGTAGGTAGGGGGATAGAGAGGGAGAGAACGAAATATAGTAGGTAGGTACGTAGGTAGGTACGTAGGTAGGTAGGTAAGTAGGTAGGTAGGTAGGTAGGTAGGTTGGTAGGTAGGTAGGTAGGTAGGTAGGTAGGTAGGTAGGTAGGTAGGGGGATAGAGAGGGAGAGGGAGAAATACAGTAGGTAGGTAGGTAGGTAGGCAGGCAGGCAGGTAGATAGGTAGGTTGGTAGGTAGGTAGGTAGGTAGGTAGGTAGGTAGGTAGGTAGGGGGATAGAGAGAGAGAAAAATACAGTAGGTAGGTAGGTAGGTAGTTTGGTAGGTGGGCAGAGAGGGATAGGGAGAAATACAGTAGGGAGGGAGGGAGGGAAGATGGGGAGGAGTGAGGGAGGGAGGTAGAGGGATAGAGAGAGGGAGAAATACAGTAGGTAGGTAGTTTGGTAGGTAGGGAGAGGGATAGAGAAGGAGAGAGAGAAATATAGTAGGTAGGTACGTAGGTAGGTAGGTAGGTGGGTAAGTAGGTAAGTAGGTAGGTAGGTAGGTAGGTAGGTAGGTAGGTAGGTAGGTAGGGGGATAGAGAGGGAGAGGGAGAAATACAGTAGGTAGGTAGGTAGGCAGGCAGGCAGGTAGATAGGTAGGTTGGTAGGTAGGTAGGTAGGTAGGTAGGTAGGGGGATAGAGAGAGAGAAAAATACAGTAGGTAGGTAGGTAGAGAGGGAGAGAGGAGAAATACAGTAGGTAGGTTGAGGGAGAAAGAGAGGAGAAATACAGTAGGTAGGTTGAGGGAGAAAGAGAGGGAGAAATACAGTAGGTAGGTAGGTAGGTAGACGAATAGAGAGAGGGAGAAATACAGTAGGTAGGTAGGTAGGTAGTTTGGTAGGTGGATAGAGAGAGGGAAAATACAGTAGGTAGTAGAGGAAGAGAGGGAGAGGGAAAATACAGTAGGTAGGGAGAGGGATAGATAGGGAGAGGGAGAAATACAGTAGGTAGGTAGGTAGGTAGGTAGGTAGGTAAGTAGGTAGGTAGGTAGGTAGAGAGATAGAAAAAGAGGGTGAAATACAGTAGGTAGGTAGGTAGGTAGGTAGAGGGAGAGAGAGGGAGATAGAGAAATACAGTAGGTAGGTAGGTAGGTAGGTAGGTAGGTAGGTAGGTAGGTAGGTAGGTAGGTAAGTAGGTAGGTAGGTAGGTAGAGGGATAGAGAAGGAGAGAGAGAAATACAGTAGGTAGGTACATAGGTAGGTAGGTAGTTGGGTAAGTAGGTAAGTGGTAGGTAGGTAGGTAGGTAGGTAGGTAGGTAGGTAGGTAGGTAGGTAGGGGGATAGAGAGGGAGAGGGAGAAATACAGTAGGTAGGTACGTAGGTGGGGGGGAGAGAGAGAGGGAGAAATACAGTAGGTAGGTAGGTAGGTAGGTAGGTAGGTAGGTAGGTAGGTAGGTAGGTAGAGGGAGAGGGGGAGAAATACAGTAGGTAGCTAGGTAGGTAGGTAGAGGGAGAGAGAGAGGGAGAAATACAGTAGGTAGCTAGGTAGGTAGGTAGAGGGAGAGAGAGAGGGAGAAATACAGTAGGTAGCTAGGTAGGTAGGTAGAGGGAGAGAGAGAGGGAGAAATACGGTAGGTAGGTAGGTAGGTAGGTAGGTAGGTAGAGGGATAGAGAGGGAGAGGGAGAAATACAGTAAGTAGGTAGGTAGGTAGGTAGGTAGGTAGGTAGGTAGGTAGGTAGGTAGGTAGGTAGAGAGAGAGGGGGGGAGAAATACAGTAGGTATCTAGGTAGGTAGGTAGAGGCAGAGAGAGAGGGAGAAATACAGTAGGTAGGTAGGTTGGTAGGTAGGAGGGAGAGAGAGGGAGGGAGAAATACAGTAGGTAGGTATTTAGGTAGAGGGATAGAGAGGGAGAGGGAGAAATACAGTAGGTAGGTAGGTAGGTAGGTAGGTAGGTAGGTAGGTAGGTAGGTAGGTAGGTAGGTAGGTAGGTAGGTAGGTAGGTAGGTATGGTGAGAAAGAGGGGTGGAGAAATACAGTAGGTATGCATGTATGTATGTATGTAGGTAGGTAGGTAGGTAGGCAGGTGGAGAGAGAGTTAGAGGGAGAAATACAGTAGGTAGGTAGGTAGGTAAGTGTGTGGGTGGAGAGGGAGAGACGGAGAAATACAGTAGGTTGGTAGGAAGGTAGAGGGATAGAGAGGGAGAAATACAGTAGGTAGGTAGGTAGGTAGGTAGGTAGGTAGGTAGGTAGGTAGGTAGAGGGAGAGAGAGATACAGAGAGAGGGAGAAATACTGGAGGTAGGTAGGCAGAGAGAGAGAGGGAGAAATACAGGAGGTAGGTAGGTAGAGGGAGAAATGTAGTAGGTAGGTAGGTAGAGGGATAGAGAGAGAGGGAGAAATACAATAGGTAGATAGGTAAGTAGGTAGGTAGAGGGATAGAGATGGAGATGGAGAAATACAGTAGGTAGGTAAGTAGGTAGGTAGGTAGGTAGGTAGGTAGGTAGGTAGGTAGGTAGGTAGGTAGGTAGGTAGGAAGGAAGGTAGGTAGGTAGGTTGGTAGGTAGAGGGAGAGAGATGGAGGGAGAAATACAGTAGGTAGGTATTTAGGTAGAGGGATAGAGAGGGAGAGGGAGAAATACAGTAGGTAGGTAGGTAGGTAGGTAGGTAGGTAGGTAGGTAGGTAGGTAGGTAGGTAGGTAGGTAGGTAGGTAGGTATGGGGAGAGAGAGGGGTGGAGAAATACAGTAGGTATGCATGTATGTATGTATGTATGTATGTAGGTAGGTAGGTAGGTAGGTAGGTAGGTAGGTAGGTAGGTAGGTAGGCAGGCAGGCAGGTGGAGAGAGAGTTAGAGGGAGAAATACAGTAGGTAGGTAGGTAGGCAGGCAGGCAGGTAGATTAGGTAGGTTGGTAGGTAGGTAGGTAGGTAGGTAGGTAGGTAGGGGGATAGAGAGAGAGAAAAATACAGTAGGTAGGTAGGTAGAGAGGGAGAGAGGGAGAAATACAGTAGGTAGGTTGAGGGAGAAAGAGAGGGAGAAATACAGTAGGTAGGTTGAGGGAGAAAGAGAGGGAGAAATACAGTAGGTAGGTAGGTAGGTAGACGAATAGAGAGAGGGAGAAATACAGTAGGTAGGTAGGTAGGTAGTTTGGTAGGTGGATAGAGAGAGGGAAAATACAGTAGGTAGTAGAGGAAGAGAGGGAGAGGGAAAATACAGTAGGTAGGGGAGGGATAGATAGGGAGAGGGAGAAATACAGTAGGTAGGTAGGTAGGTAGGTAGGTAGGTAGGTAGGTAGGTAGGTAGGTAGGTAGGTAGGTAGGTAGGTAGGTAGAGAGATAGAAAAAGAGGGTGAAATACAGTAGGTAGGTAGGTAGGTAGGTAGAGGGAGAGAGAGGGAGATAGAGAAATACAGTAGGTAGGTAGGTAGGTAGGTAGGTAGGTAGGTAGGTAGGTAGGTAGGTAAGTAGGTAGGTAGGTAGAGGGATAGAGAAGGAGAGAGAGAAATACAGTAGGTAGGTACATAGGTAGGTAGGTAGTTGGGTAAGTAGGTAAGTAGGTAGGTAGGTAGGTAGGTAGGTAGGTAGGTAGGTAGGTAGGTAGGGGGGATAGAGAGGGAGAGGGAGAAATACAGTAGGTAGGTACGTAGGTGGGGGGGGGAGAGAGAGGGAGAAATACAGTAGGTAGGTAGGTAGGTAGGTAGGTAGGTAGGTAGGTAGAGGGAGAGGGGGGAGAAATACAGTAGGTAGCTAGGTAGGTAGGTAGAGGGAGAGAGAGAGGGAGAAATACAGTAGGTAGTTAGGTAGGTAGGTAGAGGGAGAGAGAGAGGGAGAAATACAGTAGGTAGCTAGGTAGGTAGGTAGAGGGAGAGAGAGAGGGAGAAATACGGTAGGTAGGTAGGTAGGTAGGTAGGTAGGTAGAGGGATAGAGAGGGAGAGGGAGAAATACAGTAAGTAGGTAGGTAGGTAGGTAGGTAGGTAGTAGGTAGGTAGGTAGGTAGGTAGGTAGAGAGAGAGAGGGGGGGAGAAATACAGTAGGTATCTAGGTTAGGTAGGTAGAGGCAGAGAGAGAGGGAGAAATACAGTAGGTAGGTAGGTTGGTAGGTAGAGGGAGAGAGAGGGAGGGAGAAATACAGTAGGTAGGTATTTAGGTAGAGGGATAGAGAGGGAGAGGAGAAATACAGTAGGTAGGTAGGTAGGTAGGTAGGTAGGTAGGTAGGTAGGTAGGTAGGTAGGTAGGTAGGTAGGTAGGTATGGTGAGAGAGAGGGGTGGAGAAATACAGTAGGTATGCATGTATGTATGTATGTAGGTAGGTAGGTAGGTAGGCAGGTGGAGAGAGAGTTAGAGGGAGAAATACAGTAGGTAGGTAGGTAGGTAAGTGTGTGGGTGGAGAGGAGAGACGGAGAAATACAGTAGGTTGGTAGGTAGGTAGAGGGATAGAGAGGGAGAAATACAGTAGGTAGGTAGGTAGGTAGGTAGGTAGGTAGGTAGGTAGGTAGGTAGGTAGGTAGGTAGGTAGAGGGAGAGAGAGATACAGAGAGAGGGAGAAATACTGGAGGTAGGTAGGCAGAGAGAGAGAGGGAGAAATACAGGAGGTAGGTAGGTAGAGGGAGAAATGTAGTAGGTAGGTAGGTAGAGGGATAGAGAGAGAGGGAGAAATACAATAGGTAGATAGGTAAGTAGGTAGGTAGAGGGATAGAGATGGAGATGGAGAAATACAGTAGGTAGGTAAGTAGGTAGGTAGGTAGGTAGGTAGGTAGGTAGGTAGGTAGGTAGGTAGGAAGGAAGGTAGGTAGGTAGGTTGGTAGGTAGAGGGAGAGAGATGGAGGGAGAAATACAGTAGGTAGGTATTTAGGTAGAGGGATAGAGAGGGAGAGGGAGAAATACAGTAGGTAGGTAGGTAGGTAGGTAGGTAGGTAGGTAGGTAGGTAGGTAGGTAGGTAGGTAGGTAGGTAGGTATGGGGAGAGAGAGGGGTGGAGAAATACAGTAGGTATGCATGTATGTATGTATGTATGTATGTAGGTAGGTAGGTAGGTAGGTAGGTAGGTAGGCAGGCAGGCAGGTGGAGAGAGAGTTAGAGGGAGAAATAAAGTAGGTAGGTAGGTAGGTAAGTGTGTGGGTGGAGAGGGAGAGACGGAGAAATACAGTAGGTTGGTAGGTAGGTGGATAGAGAGGGGGGAGAATACAGGAGGTAGGTAGGTAGAGAGAGATAGAGACAGAGGGAGAAATACAGGAGGTAGATAGGTAGGTAGGTAGGTAGGTAGGTAGGTAGGTAGGTAGGTAGGTAGGTAGGTAGAGGGAGAGAGAGATACAGAGAGAGGGAGAAATACTGGAGGTAGGTAGGCAGAGAGAGAGAGGGAGAAATACAGGAGGTAGGTAGGTAGGTAGAGGGAGAAATGTAGTAGGTAGGTAGGTAGAGGGATAGAGAGAGAGTGAGAAATACAATAGGAAGATAGGTAAGTAGGTAGGTAGAGGGATAGAGATGGAGATGGAGAAATACAGTAGGTAGGTAAGTAGATAGGTAGGTAGGTAGGTAGGTAGGTAGGTAGGTAGGTAGGAAGGTAGGTAGGTAGGTAGAGAGAGATAGAGAGAGATGGGGAAATACAGTAGGTTGGTTGGTAGGTAGAGGGATAAAGAGATTGGGAGAAATATAGTAGGTAGGTACGTAGGTAGGTAGAGGTAGAGAGAGAGCGGGAGAAATACAGTAGGTAGCTAGGTAGGGTAGGTAGAGGGAGAGAGAGAGAGGGAGAAATACAGTAGGTAGGTACGTAGGTGGGGGGGGGAGAGAGAGGGAGAAATACAGTAGGTAGGTAGGTAGGTAGAGGGAGAGAGAGAGGGAGAAATACAGTAGGTAGCTAGGTAGGTAGGTAGAGGTGGAGAGAGAGGGAGAAATACAGTAGGTAGGTAGGTAGGTAGGTAGAGGGAGAGAGAGAGGGAGAAATACGGTAGGTAGCTAGGTAGGTAGGTAGGTAGGTAGGTAGGTAGGTAGGTAGGTAGGTAGGTAGGTAGAGGGAGAGAGAGAGGGAGGGAGAAATACAGTAGGTAGGTAGGTAGGTTGAGGGATAGAGAGGGGAGAGGGAGAAATACAGTAAGTAGGTAGGTAGGTAGGTAGGTAGGTAGGTAGGTAGGTAGGTAGGTAGGTAGGTAGGTAGGTAGGTAGGTAGGTAGAGAGAGAGGGGGGGGGAGAAATACTGTAGGTAGGTACGTAGGTGGGGGGTGAGAGAGAGAGGGAGAAATACAGAAGGTAGGTAGGTAGGTAGGTAGGTAGGTAGGTAGGTAGGTAGGTAGGTAGAGGGAGAGGGGGGAGAAATACAGTAGGTAGCTAGGTAGGTAGGTAGAGGGAGAGAGAGAGGGAGAAATACGGTAGGTAGGTAGGTAGGTAGATAGGTAGGTAGGTAGGTAGGTAGGTAGGTAGGTAGGTAGGTAAGTAGAGGGAGAGAGAGAGGGAGGGAGAAATACAGTAGGTAGGTAGGTAGGTTGAGGGATAGAGAGGGAGAGGGAGAAATACAGTAAGTAGGTAGGTAGGTAGGTAGGTAGGTAGGTAGGTAGGTAGGTAGGTAGGTAGGTAGGTAGGTAGAGAGGGGGGGAGAAATACTGTAGGTAGGTACGTAGGTGTGGGGGAGAGAGAGAGGGAGAAATACAGTAGGTAGGTAGGTAGGTAGGTAGGTAGGTAGGTAGGTAGGTAGGTAGGTAGGTAGAGGGAGAGGGGGGGAGAAATACAGTAGGTAGCTAGGTAGGTAGGTAGAGGGAGAGAGAGAGGGAGAAATAGAGTAGGTAGCTAGGTAGGTAGGTAGAGGGAGAGAGAGAGGGAGAAATACAGTAGGTAGCTAGGTAGGTAGGTAGAGGGAGAGAGAGAGGGAGAAATACGGTAGGTAGGTAGGTAAGGTAGGTAGGTAGGTAGGTAGGTAGGTAGAGGGATAGAGAGGGAGAGGGAGAAATACAGTAAGTAGGTAGGTAGGTAGGTAGGTAGGTAGGTAGGTAGGTAGGTAGGTAGGTAGGTAGAGAGAGAGAGGGGGGGAGAAATACAGTAGGTATCTAGGTAGGTAGGTAGAGGCAGAGAGAGAGGGAGAAATACAGTAGGTAGGTAGTTTGGTAGGTAGAGGGAGAGAGAGGGAGGGAGAAATACAGTAGGTAGGTATTTAGGTAGAGGGATAGAGAGGGAGAGGGAGAAATACAGTAGGTAGGTAGGTAGGTAGGTAGGTAGGTAGGTAGGTAGGTAGGTAGGTAGGTATGGGGAGAGAGAGGGGTGGAGAAATACAGTAGGTATGCATGTATGTATGTATGTATGTATGTAGGTAGGTAGGTAGGTAGGTAGGTAGGTAGGTAGGTAGGTAGGCAGGTGGAGAGAGAGTTAGAGGGAGAAATACAGTAGGTAGGTAGGTAGGTAAGTGTGTGGGTGGAGAGGGAGAGACGGAGAAATACAGTAGGTTGGTAGGTAGGTAGAGGGATAGAGAGGGAGAAATACAGTAGGTAGGTAGGTAGGTAGGTAGGTAGGTAGGTAGGTAGGTAGGTAGGTAGAGGGAGAGAGAGATACAGAGAGAGGGAGAAATACTGGAGGTAGGTAGGCAGAGAGAGAGAGGGAGAAATACAGGAGGTAGGTAGGTAGGTAGAGGGAGAAATGTAGTAGGTAGGTAGGTAGAGGGATAGAGAGAGAGGGAGAAATACAATAGGTAGATAGGTAAGTAGGTAGGTAGAGGGATAGAGATGGAGATGGAGAAATACAGTAGGTAGGTAAGTAGATAGGTAGGTAGGTAGGTAGGTAGGTAGGTAGGTAGGTAGGTAGGTAGGTAGGTAGGAAGGTAGGTAGGTAGGTAGAGAGAGATAGAGAGAGATGGGGAAATACAGTAGGTAGCTAGGTAGGTAGGTAGAGGGAGAGAGGGAGAGGGAGTAATACAGTAGGTAGGTACGTAGGTGGGGGCGGAGAGAGAGGGAGAAATACAGTAGGTAGGTAGGTAGGTAGGTAGAGGGAGAGAGAGAGGTAGAAATACAGTAGGTAGCTAGGTAGGTAGGTAGAGGTGGAGAGAGAGGGAGAAATACAGTAGGTAGCTAGGTAGGTAGGTAGAGGGAGAGAGAGAGGGAGAAATACGGTAGGTAGGTAGGTAGGTAGGTAGGTAGGTAGGTAGGTAGGTAGGTAGGTAGGTAGGTAGGTAGAGGGAGAGAGAGAGGGAGGGAGAAATACAGTAGGTAGGTAGGTAGGTTGAGGGATAGAGAGGGAGAGGGAGAAATACAGTAAGTAGGTAGGTAGGTAGGTAGGTAGGTAGGTAGGTAGAGAGAGAGGGGGGGGAGAAATACTGTAGGTAGGTACGTAGGTGGGGGGGAGAGAGAGAGGGAGAAATACAGTAGGTAGGTAGGTAGGTAGGTAGGTAGGTAGGTAGGTAGGTAGGTAGGTAGGTAGAGGGAGAGGGGGGGAGAAATACAGTAGGTAGGTAAGTAGGGGGAGAGAGAGGGGGGGAGAAATACAGTAGGTAGGTAGGTAGGTAGGTAGGTAGGTAGGTAGGTAGGTAGGTAGGTAGAGAGAGAGGGGGAGAAATACAGTAGGTAGCTAGGTAGGTAGGTAGAGGGAGAGAGAGAGGGAGAAATACAGTAGGTAGCTAGGTAAGTAGGTAGAGGGAGAGAGAGCGGGAGAAATACGGTAGGTAGGTAGGTAGGTAGGTAGGTAGAGGGAGAGAGAGAGGGAGGGAGGAATACAGTAGGTAGGTAGGTAGGTTGAGGGATAGAGAGGGAGAAATACAGTAAGTAGGTATGTAGGTAGGTAGGTAGGTAGGTAGGTAGGTAGGTAGGTAGGGTAGGTAGGTAGGTAGAGAGAGAGGGGGGGGGAGAAATACAGTAGGTAGGTACGTAGGTGGGGGGGGGAGAGAGAGGGAGAAATACAGTAGGTAGGTAGGTAGGTAGGTAGGTAGGTAGGTAGAGAGAGGGGGGGGGAGAAATACAGTAGGTAGGTACGTAGGTGGGGGGAGAGAGAGAGGGAGAAATACAGTAGGTAGGTAGGTAGGTAGGTAGGTAGGTAGGGAGAGGGAGAGGGGGGGAGAAATACAGTAGGTAGGTAAGTAGGGGAGAGAGAGGGGGGGAGAAATACAGTAGGTAGGTAGGTAGGTAGGTAGGTAGAGAGAGAGAGAGAGGGAGAAATACAGTAGGTAGCTAGGTAGGTAGGTAGAGGGAGAGAGAGAGGGAGAAATACAGTAGGTAGCTAGGTAGGTAGGTAGAGGGAGAGAGAGCGGGAGAAATACGGTAGGTAGCTAGGTAGGTAGGTAGGTAGAGGGAGAGAGAGAGGGAGGGAGAAATACAGTAGGTAGGTAGGTAGGTATGGGGATAGAGAGGGAGAGGGAGAAATACAGTAGGTAGGTAGGTAGGTAGGTAGGTAGGTAGGTAGGTAGATAGGTAGGTAGGTAGGTAGGTAGTTAGGTAGAGAGAGAGGGGGGGAGAAATACAGTAGGTAGCTAGGTAGGTAGGTAGAGGGAGAGAGAGAGGGAGAAATACAGTAGGTAGCTAGGTAGGTAGAAGGAGAGAGAGAGGGAGGGAGAAATACAGTAGGTAGGTAGGTAGGTTGACGGATAGAGAAGGAGAGGGAGAAATACAGTAGGTAGGTAGGTAGGTAGGTAGGTAGGTAGGTAGGTAGGTAGAGGGAGAGAGAGAGGGAGGGAGAAATACAGTAGGTAGGTAGGTAGGTTGAGGGATAGAGAGGGAGAGGGAGAAATACAGTAAGTAGGTAGGTAGGTAGGTAGGTAGGTAGGTAGGTAGGTAGGGTAGGTAGGTAGGTAGGTAGAGAGAGAGGGGGGGGAGAAATACTGTAGGTAGGTACGTAGGTGGGGGGGAGAGAGAGAGGGAGAAATACAGAAGGTAGGTAGGTAGGTAGGTAGGTAGGTAGGTAGGTAGGTAGAGGGAGAGGGGGGGAGAAATACAGTAGGTAGCTAGGTAGGTAGGTAGAGGGAGAGAGAGAGGGAGAAATACGGTAGGTAGGTAGGTAGGTAGGTAGATAGGTAGGTAGGTAGGTAGGTAGGTAGGTAGTAGGTAGGTAGGTAGAGGGAGAGAGAGAGGGAGGGAGAAATACAGTAGGTAGGTAGGTAGGTTGAGGGATAGAGAGGGAGCGGGAGAAATACAGTAAGTAGGTAGGTAGGTAGGTAGGTAGGTAGGTAGGGAGGTAGGTAGGTAGGTAGAGAGGGGGGGAGAAATACTGTAGGTAGGTACGTAGGTGTGGGGGAGAGAGAGAGGGAGAAATACAGTAGGTAGGTAGGTAGGTAGGTAGGTAGGTAGGTAGGTAGGTAGGTAGGTAGGTAGGTAGGTAGGTAGGTAGGTAGAGGGAGAGGGGGGGAGAAATACAGTAGGTAGCTAGGTAGGTAGGTAGAGGGAGAGAGAGAGGGAGAAATACAGTAGGTAGCTAGGTAGGTAGGTAGAGGGAGAGAGAGAGGGAGAAATACGGTAGGTAGGTAGGTAGGTAGGTAGGTAGGTAGGTAGGTAGGTAGAGGGATAGAGAGGGAGAGGGAGAAATACAGTAAGTAGGTAGGTAGGTAGGTAGGTAGGTAGGTAGGTAGGTAGGTAGGTAGGTAGGTAGGTAGAGAGAGAGGGGGGGGAGAAATACAGTAGGTATCTAGGTAGGTAGGTAGAGGCAGAGAGAGAGGGAGAAATACAGTAGGTAGGTAGTTTGGTAGGTAGAGGGAGAGAGAGGGAGGGAGAAATACAGTAGGTAGGTATTTAGGTAGAGGGATAGAGAGGGAGAGGGAGAAATACAGTAGGTAGGTAGGTAGGTAGGTAGGTAGGTAGGTAGGTAGGTAGGTAGGTAGGTAGGTAGGTAGGTAGGTATGGGGAGAGAGAGGGGTGGAGAAATACAGTAGGTATGCATGTATGTATGTATGTATGTATGTAGGTAGGTAGGTAGGTAGGTAGGTAGGCAGGTGGAGAGAGAGTTAGAGGGAGAAATACAGTAGGTAGGTAGGTAGGTAAGTGTGTGGGTGGAGAGGGAGAGACGGAGAAATACAGTAGGTTGGTAGGTAGGTAGAGGGATAGAGAGGGAGAAATACAGTAGGTAGGTAGGTAGGTAGGTAGGTAGGTAGGTAGGTAGGTAGGTAGGTAGGTAGGTAGGTAGGTAGGTAGAGGGAGAGAGAGATACAGAGAGAGGGAGAAATACTGGAGGTAGGTAGGCAGAGAGAGAGAGGGAGAAATACAGGAGGTAGGTAGGTAGGTAGAGGGAGAAATGTAGTAGGTAGGTAGGTAGAGGGATAGAGAGAGAGGGAGAAATACAATAGGTAGATAGGTAAGTAGGTAGGTAGAGGGATAGAGATGGAGATGGAGAAATACAGTAGGTAGGTAAGTAGATAGGTAGGTAGGTAGGTAGGTAGGTAGGTAGGTAGGTAGGTAGGTAGGTAGGTAGGTAGGTAGGTAGGTAGGTAGGTAGGTAGGAAGGTAGGTAGGTAGGTAGAGAGAGGTAGAGAGAGATGGGGAAATACAGTAGGTAGCTAGGTAGGTAGGTAGAGGGAGAGAGGGAGAGGGAGTAATACAGTAGGTAGGTACGTAGGTGGGGGCGGAGAGAGAGGGAGAAATACAGTAGGTAGGTAGGTAGGTAGGTAGAGGGAGAGAGAGAGGGAGAAATACAGTAGGTAGCTAGGTAGGTAGGTAGGTAGAGGTGGAGAGAGAGGGAGAAATACAGTAGGTAGCTAGGTAGGTAGGTAGAGGAGAGAGAGAGGGAGAAATACGGTAGGTAGGTAGGTAGGTAGGTAGGTAGGTAGGTAGGTAGGTAGGTAGGTAGGTAGGTAGGTAGGTAGGTAGAGGGAGAGAGAGAGGGAGGGAGAAATACAGTAGGTAGGTAGGTAGGTTGAGGGATAGAGAGGGAGAGGGAGAAATACAGTAAGTAGGTAGGTAGGTAGGTAGGTAGGTAGGTAGGTAGGTAGGTAGGTAGGTAGGTAGGTAGGTAGGTAGGTAGAGAGAGAGGGGGGGGAGAAATACTGTAGGTAGGTACGTAGGTGGGGGGGAGAGAGAGAGGGAGAAATACGGTAGGTAGGTAGGTAGGTAGGTAGGTAGGTAGGTAGGTAGGTAGAGGGAGAGGGGGGGAGAAATACAGTAGGTAGGTAAGTAGGGGGAGAGAGAGGGGGGGGAGAAATACAGTAGGTAGGTAGGTAGGTAGGTAGGTAGGTAGGTAGGTAGGTAGGTAGGTAGGTAGAGAGAGAGGGGGAGAAATACAGTAGGTAGCTAGGTAGGTAGGTAGAGGGAGAGAGAGAGGGAGAAATACAGTAGGTAGCTAGGTAAGTAGGTAGAGGGAGAGAGAGCGGGAGAAATACGGTAGGTAGGTAGGTAGGTAGGTAGGTAGAGGGAGAGAGAGAGGGAGGGAGGAATACAGTAGGTAGGTAGGTAGGTTGAGGGATAGAGAGGGAGAAATACAGTAAGTAGGTATGTAGGTAGGTAGGTAGGTAGGTAGGTAGAGAGAGAGGGGGGGGAGAAATACTGTAGGTAGGTACGTAGGTGTGGGGGAGAGAGAGAGGGAGAAATACAGTAGGTAGGTAGGTAGGTAGGTAGGTAGGTAGGTAGGTAGGTAGGTAGGTAGAGGGAGAGGGGGGGAGAAATACAGTAGGTAGCTAGGTAGGTAGGTAGAGGGAGAGAGAGAGGGAGAAATAGAGTAGGTAGCTAGGTAGGTAGGTAGAGGGAGAGAGAGAGGGAGAAATACAGTAGGTAGCTAGGTAGGTAGGTAGAGGGAGAGAGAGAGGGAGAAATACGGTAGGTAGGTAGGTAGGTAGGTAGGTAGGTAGGTAGGTAGGTAGGTAGAGGGATAGAGAGGGAGAGGGAGAAATACAGTAAGTAGGTAGGTAGGTAGGTAGGTAGGTAGGTAGGTAGGTAGGTAGGTAGAGAGAGAGAGGGGGGGAGAAATACAGTAGGTATCTAGGTAGGTAGGTAGAGGCAGAGAGAGAGGGAGAAATACAGTAGGTAGGTAGTTTGGTAGGTAGAGGGAGAGAGAGGGAGGGAGAAATACAGTAGGTAGGTATTTAGGTAGAGGGATAGAGAGGGAGAGGGAGAAATACAGTAGGTAGGTAGGTAGGTAGGTAGGTAGGTAGGTAGGTAGGTAGGTAGGTAGGTAGGTAGGTATGGGAGAGAGAGGGGTGGAGAAATACAGTAGGTATGCATGTATGTATGTATGTATGTATGTATGTAGGTAGGTAGGTAGGTAGGTAGGTAGGTAGGTAGGTAGGTAGGCAGGTGGAGAGAGAGTTAGAGGGAAAAATACAGTAGGTAGGTAGGTAGGTAAGTGTGTGGGTGGAGAGGGAGAGACGGAGAAATACAGTAGGTTGGTAGGTAGGTAGAGGGATAGAGAGGGAGAAATACAGTAGGTAGGTAGGTAGGTAGGTAGGTAGGTAGGTAGGTAGGTAGGTAGGTAGGTAGGTAGGTAGGTAGAGGGAGAGAGAGATACAGAGAGAGGGAGAAATACTGGAGGTAGGTAGGCAGAGAGAGAGAGGGAGAAATACAGAGGTAGGTAGGTAGGTAGAGGGAGAAATGTAGTAGGTAGGTAGGTAGAGGGATAGAGAGAGAGGGAGAAATACAGTAGGTAGGTAGGTAGGTAGGTAGGTAGGTAGGTAGGTAGGTAGAGGGAGAGAGGGAGAAATACAGTAGGTAGCTAGGTAGGTAGGTAGAGGTGGAGAGAGAGGGAGAAATACAGTAGGTAGCTAGGTAGGTAGGTAGAGGGAGAGAGAGAGGGAGAAATACGGTAGGTAGGTAGGTAGGTAGGTAGGTAGGTAGGTAGGTAGGTACGTAGGTAGGTAGGTAGAGGGAGAGAGAGAGGGAGGGAGAAATACAGTAGGTAGGTAGGTAGGTTGAGGGATAGAGAGGGAGAGGGAGAAATACAGTAAGTAGGTAGGTAGGTAGGTAGGTAGGTAGGTAGGTAGAGAGAGAGGGGGGGAGAAATACTGTAGGTAGGTACGTAGGTGGGGGGGAGAGAGAGAGGGAGAAATACAGTAGGTAGGTAGGTAGGTAGGTAGGTAGGTAGGTAGGTAGGTAGGTAGGTAGAGGGAGAGGGGGGAGAAATACAGTAGGTAGGTAAGTAGGGGGAGAGAGAGGGGGGGAGAAATACAGTAGGTAGGTAGGTAGGTAGGTAGGTAGGTAGGTAGGTAGGTAGGTAGGTAGAGAGAGAGGGGGAGAAATACAGTAGGTAGCTAGGTAGGTAGGTAGAGGGAGAGAGAGAGGGAGAAATACAGTAGGTAGCTAGGTAAGTAGGTAGAGGGAGAGAGAGCGGGAGAAATACGGTAGGTAGGTAGGTAGGTAGGTAGGTAGAGGGAGAGAGAGAGGGAGGGAGAAATACAGTAAGTAGGTATGTAGGTAGGTAGGTAGGTAGGTAGGTAGGTAGGTAGGTAGGTAGGTAGGTAGGTAGAGAGAGAGGGGGGGGAGAAATACAGTAGGTAGCTAGGTAGGTAGGTAGAGGGAGAGAGAGAGAGGGAGAAATACAGTAGGTAGGTACGTAGGTGGGGGGGGGAGAGAGAGGGAGAAATACAGTAGGTAGGTAGGTAGGTAGGTAGGTAGGTAGGTAGGTAGAGAGAGGGGGGGGAGAAATACAGTAGGTAGGTACGTAGGTGGGGGGAGAGAGAGAGGGGAGAAATACAGTAGGTAGGTAGGTAGGTAGGTAGGTAGGTAGGTAGAGGGAGAGGGGGGGAGAAATACAGTAGGTAGGTAAGTAGGGGAGAGAGAGGGGGGGAGAAATACAGTAGGTAGGTAGGTAGGTAGGTAGGTAGAGAGAGAGAGAGGGAGAAATACAGTAGGTAGCTAGGTAGGTAGGTAGAGGGAGAGAGAGAGGGAGAAATACAGTAGGTAGCTAGGTAGGTAGGTAGAGGGAGAGAGAGCGGGAGAAATACGGTAGGTAGCTAGGTAGGTAGGTAGGTAGAGGGAGAGAGAGAGGGAGGGAGAAATACAGTAGGTAGGTAGGTAGGTATGGGGATAGAGAGGGAGAGGGAGAAATACAGTAGGTAGGTAGGTAGGTAGGTAGGTAGGTAGGTAGGTAGGTAGGTAGATAGGTAGGTAGGTAGGTAGGTAGTTAGGTAGAGAGAGAGGGGGGGAGAAATACAGTAGGTAGCTAGGTAGGTAGGTAGAGGGAGAGAGAGAGGGAGAAATACAGTAGGTAGCTAGGTAGGTAGAAGGAGAGAGAGAGGGAGGGAGAAATACAGTAGGTAGGTAGGTAGGTTGACGGATAGAGAAGGAGAGGGAGAAATACAGTAGGTAGGTAGGTAGGTAGGTAGGTAGGTAGGTAGGTAGGTAGGTAGGTAGGTAGGTAGGTAGAGGGAGAGAGAGAGGGAGGGAGAAATACAGTAGGTAGGTAGGTAGGTTGAGGGATAGAGAGGGAGAGGGAGAAATACAGTAAGTAGGTAGGTAGGTAGGTAGGTAGGTAGGTAGGTAGGTAGGTAGGTAGGTAGGTAGAGAGAGAGGGGGGGGAGAAATACTGTAGGTAGGTACGTAGGTGGGGGGGAGAGAGAGAGGGAGAAATACAGAAGGTAGGTAGGTAGGTAGGTAGGTAGGTAGGTAGGTAGGTAGGTAGGTAGGTAGAGGGAGAGGGGGGGAGAAATACAGTAGGTAGCTAGGTAGGTAGGTAGAGGGAGAGAGAGAGGGAGAAATACGGTAGGTAGGTAGGTAGGTAGGTAGATAGGTAGGTAGGTAGGTAGGTAGGTAGGTAGGTAGGTAGGTAGAGGGAGAGAGAGAGGGAGGGAGAAATACAGTAGGTAGGTAGGTAGGTTGAGGGATAGAGAGGGAGAGGGAGAAATACAGTAAGTAGGTAGGTAGGTAGGTAGGTAGGTAGGTAGGTAGGTAGGTAGGTAGGTAGAGAGGGGGGGAGAAATACTGTAGGTAGGTACGTAGGTGTGGGGGAGAGAGAGAGGGAGAAATACAGTAGGTAGGTAGGTAGGTAGTAGGTAGGTAGGTAGGTAGGTAGGTAGGTAGGTAGGTAGGTAGAGGGAGAGGGGGGGAGAAATACAGTAGGTAGCTAGGTAGGTAGGTAGAGGGAGAGAGAGAGGGAGAAATACAGTAGGTAGCTAGGTAGGTAGGTAGAGGGAGAGAGAGAGGGAGAAATACGGTAGGTAGGTAGGTAGGTAGGTAGGTAGGTAGGTAGAGGGATAGAGAGGGAGAGGGAGAAATACAGTAAGTAGGTAGGTAGGTAGGTAGGTAGGTAGGTAGGTAGGTAGAGAGAGAGAGGGGGGGGAGAAATACAGTAGGTATCTAGGTAGGTAGGTAGAGGCAGAGAGAGAGGGAGAAATACAGTAGGTAGGTAGTTTGGTAGGTAGAGGGAGAGAGAGGGAGGGAGAAATACAGTAGGTAGGTATTTAGGTAGAGGGATAGAGAGGGAGAGGGAGAAATACAGTAGGTAGGTAGGTAGGTAGGTAGGTAGGTAGGTAGGTAGGTAGGTAGGTAGGTAGGTAGGTAGGTAGGTAGGTAGGTAGGTAGGTAGGAATGGGGAGAGAGAGGGGTGGAGAAATACAGTAGGTATGCATGTATGTATGTATGTATGTATGTAGGTAGGTAGGTAGGTAGGTAGGTAGGTAGGTAGGTAGGTAGGTAGGCAGGTGGAGAGAGAGTTAGAGGGAGAAATACAGTAGGTAGGTAGGTAGGTAAGTGTGTGGGTGGAGAGGGAGAGACGGAGAAATACAGTAGGTTGGTAGGTAGGTAGAGGGATAGAGAGGGAGAAATACAGTAGGTAGGTAGGTAGGTAGGTAGGTAGGTAGGTAGGTAGGTAGGTAGGTAGGTAGGTAGGTAGAGGGAGAGAGAGATACAGAGAGAGGGAGAAATACTGGAGGTAGGTAGGCAGAGAGAGAGAGGGAGAAATACAGGAGGTAGGTAGGTAGGTAGAGGGAGAAATGTAGTAGGTAGGTAGGTAGAGGGATAGAGAGAGAGGGAGAAATACAATAGGTAGATAGGTAAGTAGGTAGGTAGAGGGATAGAGATGGAGATGGAGAAATACAGTAGGTAGGTAAGTAGATAGGTAGGTAGGTAGGTAGGTAGGTAGGTAGGTAGGTAGGTAGGAAGGTAGGTAGGTAGGTAGAGAGAGATAGAGAGAGATGGGGAAATACAGTAGGTAGCTAGGTAGGTAGGTAGAGGGAGAGAGGGAGAGGGAGTAATACAGTAGGTAGGTACGTAGGTGGGGGCGGAGAGAGAGGGAGAAATACAGTAGGTAGGTAGGTAGGTAGGTAGAGGGAGAGAGAGAGGGAGAAATACAGTAGGTAGCTAGGTAGGTAGGTAGAGGTGGAGAGAGAGGGAGA